>JBBBDQ010002140.1:0-647500 GCA_037127315.1 Ascarosepion bandense
TATTATTATTATTATTATTTGTAGGCATATTATACATTATATACATACTTTAAAATACCGTCTCTTGTCTTAAAGGATACATTGTTTTTTTCTATGATAATAGCTTCTATGATATAGAGCTTATATTGTATTTGGGAATTATCTACTAATCTTTGTCTTGAAAGGATTCTAGTATTAATGTTAAGTCCATAAAGTAAAGAATAGGCATAAAGTAATTCTCAACGGTTTCTTTACGTTTTTTTTATTATTTTGTCTAGTTTTTGTTCATAAGAATATGTCATTGATGTATCCGAAATATATTATTTGCGTGGCTAAATTATTAAAGATTTTAGTACGTGTGCTATGCAGAGATTAGATAAAGATGAACTGAGAAGCGAAACCACATCTACTTCGCCTGTCTATGCGTAAATGTTACCATAATTGTCATAAAAAATTACAAAAGAAAGAAGACATTTATTTAGCATTATTGAGATTTGGAGCGAAGAAACGTCAGATAATTTTTTTCTTATGATATTTAGAGTTTCTTTTAGATAGATATTGCTAAACAGACTTTCGACAATTAATGAATCTAGAATGCTATTATATCTAAATAGAATATTTTAAGACATTCTTTAGTGGCATTTACACTGCTAGTTAACAATTACTTTTACAATCGTGTTCACCCTGTACCAATCCTAAGAACCATTGGAGGTAGGGAGTTACAGAATAAGAGTCACCTCCGCGTGCAATGTGATAATGCCACTAATTTGCAAAGTGTCACCGGAAGGAAAAACGAAGGAAAAGACTTTAAAGGGAAAATCCAGTACTAAACCGGAAACAAGGGATACACCTATTTTCTTGTTAATGAATTTGAAATAGACGATAGGAAAACCCGTCTGTTTCTATTTAGAAAAATTTTAAATAAAAGTTTTTGGCGGAGACGTTAGTAGTATATAAGGTGAAGGAGACTTTAGAAGGAAACAGAAAAGTGGTAAACCTATTTAAAAAATATCGGAAGATAGACAAACCAATCTATTCTTCTTGAGAAAAAACTAAATAAATAGGAAATCAATGTTCAGAGATTTTGCGAAGAAATTAGAAGTATAGAGTTTAAATTAGAAGGAATCAGAAATATATCTACTTGCATTGAGGAAGAATATAGATAAATGGTAAATAAAGCCTGATTTAGAAGTTTGGGTGCCTAGTACAGGATATCTGTAAGAATTTGTGAACTTATGAGACGTAGGACTGAGATACTTTGCCGGAGGCAAAATTTTATAATTTGATAGATACGACTTTGCTTTATCAACTTGGGTGTTTGTTTACCTGTGCCTTGAAGAGATGGATACAGTTCGCGATTATTTTGTAAAATTTGTCTTTATGTTGAGAATACAGTCAATTGTATTGATTGTTGTTGCTTTTAAGCAAAATCTTATATTTTATTGATCTCCCGAGTTACAATTATTTTGTTAGTTTTATATTCTGAATAGACTTCCCTTAATAGTTTTTCTAAGAGGTGGATTTGTTTTTATTTTTTTATTTATATACATTTTTATGCCTTCCCGCTTACGTTATATGAATAGTCCAGGACGAGTTTTGATATGTGTTGTGGGATCGTCCCTTTGTACATAATAATAGACTCATCTGAGAGTACATATATTCCTGCTATAAGAGAGAACAGCAGTTGGTCATCGGAGAGTTTGGTTGAGGTGTTAGTTGGTGCAGATTTAGTCGGATCTAGAATCAGTTACCCGGAAATACTATCTCACTTCAATACTGTATAGACATACATACATATATATATATATATAATTTTTACTAATAGTATTCCTAAATTGACTAACCCGCGTTCAGGTTTATATATTTCGTTCAATATAACTTACATTTTCTATCTCCATATCTGTTTTTGTTAATAATTATTTTGTGTGGTTTCTCACCCGGAATCCACAACAAATTGGCGACTAAGATTTCGAACACGAACTCACATATACCGCAAGTCAAACAACAAATTGACGAAGAAGATTTGTACACAAGTCCACAACACATTTGCGACGAACCTACGTACACGTATACCCCGAACCGCCACAACGAAATTTGCTACGAGGATTTCGAACACAAGTCGACCACAAACAAATTGGCGACACAAATGGAATTTAAACAAAATCTTCCACAGATTTTTTTTCTACAAGATTAATTGCCAGAAAGCAATAGTTAAAAACCAAATCCCTCACGGAATCAAAGCAGCAAACCATGGAGGATTTTCAAAAAGGAATACTAGAAATCATAAAAAGAAAAATGGAAATGCCAAAGGCAAATGAAGAATGACAAATGAAAAGGCAAAAGAGACAAATGGAAATGCAAAAGACAAATAAAGAAAAACAAATTGAAATGCAAAAGGCAAATGAAGAAAAACAATTACAACTACGAGAACTATTACTGAAATTAACAAGTACAGCACTAGATTGGAACACGGAAAAAAGAGGAGACGTTTTCGCAAGATATTGTGTAGAACGCGATAAAAACTTTTAAGTACTCAATTGATGAAGACAAAACTTTTGGAAAAATTTCAGGCGATATGAAGATATTTTTTAATGTCGACTGGACTGAAAAGAAAAAGTTAAGGATTTTGTTGATAAAACTAGGTACGGACAAATACATTAAATTTGTAGATTATATTCTTCCAAAAAAAGACGAACGACTTAACATTCGATGAGGCAGTGACAGACTTCACTGAGCTATTTAGCCCCAAAATTTCCTTGTTCCACAAAAGATGGAAATGCCTTAATCTCGTGAAAGACGAAAACGAGGACTATTCAACATTCGCAGCCATCGTCAACAAACATTGTGATGACTTTAAACTGGCTCATATTTGTCCAAGGACTAGGCGCTGCTAAAGACAACGAAACAAGAAAACGAATGCTGACTAAACTACAACATAAAATAGGTTTAACGTTGCAAAAACTATCAGAGGATTGCCAGAAATGCTTCAGTATTAAAAAAGACATTAAAGATATCGAAAAACCAGGAGTCGCGCATATTCGTAAGGTAAAAAGAAATTTACGTTTTTAACCATCCCCAAAAGCAAAACAAGATTTTAACGAAAAAGAAAAAAAATACAAAACCATTAGTAACAAAAATCAAATAAAAGAAAGCCGCCCCTTCTGTGTATTACAGATGTGGTGGATGGCATTGGTTTAGAGATTGTCGGTTCAAATACAAAAATTGCGTAGCGTGTGGAAAGATGGAACACAAAGCAGCGGTATTCAAAAAAAGAAAACTAGCCTTACAACAAATTTCAACTGGATTCAGGTCAGATTTAACAATAATCAATCTACAGACATGGTGGAAGCTGAACAGGCCGACCATGTTACACACACAAAAAATTGCTAAATCGATAACAGGAAAACGGATTAAATTCGAATGTGAAATTTCAGGGAAAGACCAAAAAGTTAAAAATATATGTTACGAAAAACACACATAACTTGGTAGGAACGGATTGGATGGAGAAATTTAGATATGGGTTTTACCCATTAACTCTTGTTGTAAAAAAATAAAAAAACGTGCCGACAGAAACTATGGAATTAAAAAAAAGGTATTCTCAAGCAGTAACAAATTCACAACAAAAATCGAGCAAAAGAAGAATGTGCAACCAGTATTTATTACACATATATTTACGGAAAAAGTATTAAAACCAGGTGAACAATTTTACTTCAGAATGTTAAAAAATTACATGGCACATTGGGAACCTGGAACAATTATAAATGGACTAGGAAATGCGGTATACAAAATACAGGGAGAAAAATCTATACATAAGAGACACATCTACCAAATACAAAGAAGGAATGAAGAGCCAAGCTCGTCACCCCCAAAAAACGTTGTCGCAATGAAAAAAATGTTTTTGAATCCGTTGAGAATAAAACAAACGGAAAAAGTAATAACTCCTCTCAAACAAGAAGCTAGGGAATGGGTGTTGTGGGATCTTGCTATAAGAGAGAACGGCAGTTGGTCAGCAGAGATTTTGGTTGAGTTGTAAGTTGGTGTAGAGATATTTGGATCTAGAATCAGTTACTAGGTTATACTATCTCACTTCAAGACTATATATATAGATATATCTATATTATTTCTTCTAAGAGTTTTCCTAAATTTACTAACCCACGTTTCATTTAGTTTATTTCGTTCAATATAACTTGCATTTTCTATCTCCATGTCTGTTTTTATTATTTAATGTGACATTCTTTTGACCGGGACGGGCTGGCTGTGACGCTGGTTGTGACGGTACCAGTTGAGACACTACCAACCAGCTGGCCTGTTGGTTCAGTCACTGTTGCTGGTCGTGATGATCTCGTTACAAAAGCTGGTTTTCAAGACGTCTATTGCAACAACAGGCTACTGCCCACGTTGTGATTGATCCCAGAAAGTCGCGTTATGCAATTTCAGTAGCCGTCTTTCCACCAAAACCAGACCAGACATTGGTGTACACTTGTGGTTAAAAATAAACACAGCACAAAATAAAATAAAATAAAATAAAATAAATGAATATGGTCGAACCCGCCTGGACAGTTACGAAGAATGTCTTTATATATATATATATATATATATATATATATATATATATATATATATATATAAACAATTATTAGTCACAGGAGCAGATAATACAGTGGTCGGAATGCCAGTTTGCCAGAGAGAGAGTTTGTTTTCAAAATCTCAGAGCATCCAATCTTCAAAATAAGAATGTATTTTCTAAGTTTCATTAAAGTAACAGAACTCTTCAAATTCTCGTTAAGGTCTTCTAACGTATTCTCTAAAATTGGTTCTTTCCGTTCTCTAGGTAATGTTAAAAATAACAAAGTTCTTTCGGGTTCTTATCGGAGATTAATGGCGGCGAAGTAACGGCGGCAGTGTGTGTGTTGGTTTATCTTTGTCGTATGTAAGCTCGCTCCCAACTCAACTTCTAAAAATTATTTTCATAGCAGTGTGAGCATTTTGTCAAGAATAATCATAAATTTCATTTCTCCTAAATAAGTTTTAAAACAATAACGTTATTTCGGGATTCCTATCGCAAATTATTCATTTAAATCACAATTTATACAAAACAGTTCGATTTAATTTTTAGCTTTTGTCAACAACTGTCAATAAACTTTAATTCAAACATGAAAAGTAGACAAGGGAAAATCTTATTCTTTTGGAAATACTTTTATTTAGAGTATATTTCTTTAGTTTCCTGTGTCCTTAAATATATTTTCTCTCAATGTTACTGTAAAAAAAATATCAGCATCAGACTTGCTTAATAAAGTCAGTCAGTAAGTTTTAGTACCATACGTGATACACGCTTGGGTGATCATATCTCGAAAGGGATATGACTGACTGGTCAGAAGATTATGTCACAGTAGGGTCCCATTACTTCCTGCGGTAGACTGATTGCCAGTAAAGGCTATAGAACATAATCTGACATAATCTGACTAATATGATTGCTGTTTTCTTTAATGTCAATATGTGCAAAATTTTAAATATAAATACGTGATGCTCGTTCCAATTCGAAAACACAAATTAAACTAAAAAAATGAATACAATTCAATATCTGCCCATATTTCTGAGATGTATTTTGATTATTTACACAATTTACATTGTACTAATTTTTGCTGTCCTATTCATGATGTTTTAGCCGTTTTATGCTGCGAGATTTTGCAGTTGATTGGAATTTCGAAGATGAGGACAGCAGTCGAAAGAAAGTGAATGGCGTAAATAAGTCCAAATGTAATACGAATACATCCCAGATTCTTAAAGTTCGTGCACTTCATTTATTCATTTTTCTGATTCATTTTATCTGACTTTGTAAAAACTTTCATTTGCTGCTGAATCTTGAGCAACCACATATTTACCATTGATAATTTTAAAAATATGAATCCCTGTCTCAGAATCATATATATTCCACTACTGCTACTATAATTATTATTACCACTGTATCATATTCGCAGTTATGCTAATGGATAAAAGTGTTAATATCATGAATTCGGGTGCGCTATAACTTATGTAAACTAAATAAGGTTGTATATATTAGCTTCAAATATATGTGTCTACGTATGCACGTTGTACTTTCAATATATAGATAGGGAAGCATGCATGCACTTCAAAGCAAAAAAATGTTCATCCAAAGAAGTAGTATTAAAGTCTTAAGAAATAAAATAAAATAATCGCGATCTAAGTACCAAATTCTAGGCGTTTCACAGTTGCTATTTTATTTATAATTTTTAAAACTTGTTCCCATGTTCGATCTAATGTGGTTCTTTTGTTTCAGCGTCACGACATCGAGCAACACGATCAAAGCTCTGTTAAGTCGTCGAATATATGCCACAATGGTATTTAATATGCTATGCCAACAGAATTCCGCCCTCTGAATCCACCCAGTAGAAAGGGAAATTTTGATTTTATATTTTTCCTGCAAAGAAGAATATGATGATGATTTAGAGGATTCTAATTCTTTCTCTTGCTTATGATATTTTGCATGGCCAACTGCTTGTTTTTCTGATTAAGCATTCATACAAAATTCAGTTGCATTTTAGGCAACATTTTCTAAATAAATATTTTGCTAAATTATTGTCATCACCATTCTGATCATATGGTTATTTTATAGTTTAAAGGTTATGTCCTTAAAATTGAGTTATCGGGACCTTTATCGTGCGTAGAATTAAAATATTAAACGAATAACTAAAATGCAAATATACAGTTGTTTACTATACATATATGATCGCAATAACCCGGCATGTACTGAGAAAACGTTATCAAGTACTGAAACCACATAAACATTTATAAATTTTACAAATATCACTAATTTTTTAATCCTTCATTTTATATTTTCATCTCCCTGTTTAGGGTATAATCAAATAACGATATGTATTATATCCGAAAATAAAAATTTACTATCAGAAATCGTAAATATCCCTGGTTATAAGCAAAGTTAATTAAAAACGAGTCATTGAAGAACTGAGGAATTTGATATACAAGTTTTATTTGGTTATGATACTTACAATTTATAATACAACTCTCCATGTATGCTTTCAAATACTGATTATTTCATTTAAAAAGTTATATATAATGAAAAGGTTATTGAGTACACCTCTTTGCACACCAATTTAAGAACACTTAATTTTTTGCGAGTGACGCCAATATTTTCAGTCTATGTTTTTTCCTCTATCCTTAAATTCATATAGAAACCATGTTCAGCAATTACTTCAGCCCTTCCAACATTGCTTATATCTAAAAAAAAAATGGAAAATATTTTGAGCAAGTTTTTGCCAATGTTTCCTTCGTTAATTGGATTTAAGATAAACCGTGCCTTCCTTTTCCTGCACATCTGTTATTCTTGGAATTTAATTGCTATATTTCTGTTATGCCTCGAGTTGTTTCTTCAAGAACGTGTAAATAGATTTCTTGGAAATATTCTTTTGAAATATATAATCAATATAAAGTTTTTAATATACTTTTGTAAGAATATTGGGCGTGATTTTCCTTGAACTCTCATCTATCAATATTCGCAGTATTTAATAATTATTTAAGGGTTTTATTATAAACTTGTCGCTGGGCGAAGCATAATGTTTTTATAAACGCCTTGCTAAAATTCATATTTAGGTTATTTCTTCAAATATGTTTAAGTATAGTTCTCATGTATATATACTTCATCTAACGGTAAACGATGCAAACGCAATAGTTTTTATAGGAAGGTTAATTATCGTTTCAAACTTTTACTTATACATAGACTGAGCACAAAATACTTCTACAAAAGTAACATGCGTTCTGTGCACGTCTGAAATCTAAGCGGCAATGAATAAATAACCCCAGTACTTTTTAGTCAGGGGTTATAAGTGTCAAATCAAGCATAAATTCTGGCTCTGGACCAGATAAACAGGAACAATGCATCAGAACCAGATAAAACTATGATAAAGATGCTATCAAAACTTAGGCAATTTTGAAATCAGCAGGATTACAGTAATGATAAAGAAAATATGAGAGAGTGAGAACATAAGTAAACTTTTTGTGTGAATTCTAATGAATCAAGTTCGTTGCAGAATTAGAACGGAAATACTGGAAGAAGAAATGCAATATCTATGAGGAAAATAATATTAGAGAGAGCAATACAAATGCAGAAGTATGTATGCGTTGGAGTCATAAACTACGTTAAAACATTTAATCTACGCTACAAAGAACAATAAGAAAACGTGATTTATTTGGCAAAGATACGAGCATAATCTAGAATTTATAGTGTAAATGAATGAAGAAGAGTAAGGGAAGGATGTATCTTTTCACAGGATTTAAACTAAGTAGTGAGGCAATCAAAAGCGTCTTGCCAAGACTTATAACTGATGGGCATAAATTTAACAACATAATGATACCGTGTCAATTGTAGACTCAGGAAGAAAAATATAGTAATTCATACAGAATGTAATAAAGAAACACGAGAAGAAAGAACTAAGCATCCATTTTAAGACAGACTGTATGTTTGGTAGCAAAATAGAAAGCCCAAAATGGGAACTACAAATTAGTCATGGCAAAAGGCTGCTGTTGCAGAAATTTAACTGTCTGCGAAGATAAACAAGAGAAAATGTGACACCAAAATCCGAAGGCGAGTTCTAATAGGGAAATATTCCTTCCGGCATTAGAAAGTCAGTTTTTCTTTCATTTTATTTACATATATTTCAGACTATAGTTTGTGTAATATTTTCTTTTGGGGCCGCTGTTTTGAAGAAACATAGATTTTGATAAATATATACAATTAAGAAAAGAAAATTATACACCCGCATATAAATTTACATCGAAGATCATCAGATAGAAATCGTTCTTGCTACAAATTTCCTTGATATGTATTGACTTATTCTATGCCATACGCTTGTCACGAAGTGAGAGTTACCTTTAATGGCAAAACTTTTAAGCAGCAAAAATACAATCATTGTAACGATATTGTTACACTCATATGTTTACTATGTAAGTTTTCAACCTCTCTGAATAAAGATTCAACTGTACGAGTTTTTAAGACAACAGAACCTTGAAATTACCCATGCAAAAAGAATCCTGAAAGAAGTATGAAACACTTCAAAAGAACGTTGATACGCCATTTCCTCAGTTACAAACTATTTGAGTAAAAAAAATAAACAATGTTATTTTTTTCAGTGCATGGACAATAGTTACATTTTTATTTCTCTTAAAAGAAACGGAATAAAATTACGAACTTTTAGGTTTGGCAATGAGAACTGGAAACAATTGATTCAAATGGTCACCGTTTAAAATATATCAAAAATATAGTGAAAGTCAAACGACTTGATAAAGCGTTCAATATCTAAGATTTTACATCGTCTTTGATGAGGAGATGTACAAGAAATAGTTCTTCAAATTTCATTTGAATTTAAAAGTTTAAACATAATGTTTTTCTGCGTCATTCCTTTTTGCTTTATATCATCATCTTTTCAATCATTTGCATATTCCTGTTATCATTTGATTTTTCTGTAAATAATCTTAATCTCTACTAATTTCCACAGTAGGCATTTTTCTTTCTGTACCTGTCAGATTCTCTACAAGCTTAAATGTAGTTTATTTCCTCCATTTAAGATGTCATGTGTCAATTCCTATTTTTGTTTATTCATCTTTGATGACTTTAAATTTCCTGACCAACGTTTCATTTTTCCTCATTTTGTTTGCACTTAAGATATTTTTATTTTCTTTTAATGTAATTTATTCTAAAGTAATTTTTCGTTTTCATTCAATGCCTAACTATGAGTGACTAACGTTTTCATTCTTGAATCTATTTAGTGACATTTGATTTAGTCTCTTTTCTCCTCAATGATCTTTCCATTCTTTCATTTTTCTTCGTTTATTTTACTTTTATGTTGCACCCAAATTATTAAGAATTTATTGCTATAACAAAATTAATTTTAAGTTTTTATTCTTTATTTTAAGTTAGGTTATTTTGCGTTAAAATAAAAAAGCTGTCTTCAAGCGTAATTAACCACCTTTCATCTGCAAAAGAAGAGAAAAATCATACTTTAATTTAATTCCAATTTATGGGCGATTTAAGTTATTTTTCCAAAGTTTTTGTTAATTTATATTTTTAATAAGAACTTTAAGATTTGTAGAAAGTTCAGGCCGGCAGACGAAATAAAATGTTGCTTTCAATAAACAGAAAATGAGCATTTGACTTTCGAAGAAATTTGAACGAATAAAGGGTACTTTGAAGTCAAATAGAATGATCCTGCAAAAGTTGATATATGTTTGAATCCTGCTAGAGGGTAAATTTTATTTAATGAAACTTAACAAATGTTTATACCAGTAGACTAAATAAAATACGGTTTAAATTAAACGGAGCGTCGACTCATCAGTATTCATTAAATATGACACCTGAAGTATTAAAATTATGTCGGATTAATAAATAAACATTCATCAATTCTCTTATTCTCTTAAATTACACACACACACAGACGAATATCTATCTATCTATCTATCTATCTATCTATCTATCTATCTATCTATCTATCTATCTATCTATCTATAGAGACAGACTCTGCATGGATTGCTTATGAATATATATATATATATATATGTATATACACACACTATTCAAGTATTTCCTGTTATAAAGATCATATTTCATATATATGCATATATATCGTTAGTCAGTTTTGCGCATCAGTTTTAATTACACTGAGTACACTTAATTTAATTTATTTATTGTATGCATACAATTTGATATAATATTCAGTATAATAATTTTTATATTTAATTAAAATATAATCTTTCAACAATTGAAGTAATCTGTGAATACTAAAATGCACCAATATTACTTGAACGTATTGTATGAAGAACAACGGGATACTTTTCCTTTATAAGTATATTAAAAAAAGGACCACGCTATGTATCGATAATTAATCTAACCTATTTAGTTGCTGTCTAAAATAAAAGAAAATTTTGCCAATGATATTCAATGTCTGATGTTACTATTTTAAACTTTTACATGACTTACAGTTTGTCTGTATTTATTGAACATAAAAATACGATGAGTTGAAATGATTATATTTAGTTAGTGTAGAGTAGATGATTAGAAATAACATTTATCTTTTATGAATGTATAAATCATATAATGATTTATACATTGGTATCATAAAATATAGAAAATACTTTTTTAAATGTCGGCAATATATATATAGGCAACGGGTACAAAACGGTTAAATTAAAATTGAAAATGCATCTTTTATAAGAAATAAGACTTCGGATATAATGTGGTTTTATAAGGAATTCCTGTAATATCTTGTCATCTAATGTTTTCTTTTTTATTCACCGAAATAAAAATAAATATTTATTTCCCAGTGTAAATGCAAGCAATTAAAGGCAACTTTTCACTGTGTGTCTTAAAAATGATTGAATTTTGTTCAAATTAAAGGTAATCAGAGATAAGGTAATCAGATAAGGTAATCAGAGATAATCAGAAAATTTTGCATAAGTTTAACACAGTAGACTAGAAACACATTTCGTTAAATAATTTAAAAATAACATTGCTTGATTTACATTTGTAAAATTCATTCCATTATATGCATGCATGAGATCATTTCCAAAGTATTTATTGCAAAAATATTTAATCATTTGTACTGCCAGACATATATAGTTTATATAATGGATTTATTTCAGTGGAAATAAATCACAAATTAAATACTATTTTAATGTGTTTTGTAATTAAATAAGTAAACATACTATACAATAAACAATATTTTCCATTATTTAATTGCTATGAAAAATACTTGTTTTAAATTTGAATTTTTTCTGACAATTTGTCTGTATTATCTGCAATAAATAGTAATTAGCAAGACTAAATAATGCTGTATCGTAAACATTCTTAAATGTATTTATTGAAAAAACACAACTAATATTTTAATTCATCTTATTTATAGTAAGATAATCTTTTAAAAAGAGAATAGATAAGATTGTAACGATAATAAATGTCATTCTAATCCTAATTTGTAGCGTTGTTTAGTAGATAGTATTTCAGCCAATGACTTTTTATTACAGGTTGGTCATTTTAACAGGCTGTGATAAATTCAATCACCTTGATGTGTACTCATTAAGTGTTATTCATATAATAATATTATGTATTTCAAAACCCATTTTAAGCTAAGAATGTATAATACGAAGTCGCAATAGAACTATACACAGAGAAAAATTTCAATCCATTAAAAGAATCCAAGAAAAGTTTAATCCATTACAAATGTTTAACATTAATAATAATTTGAAAATTATTTTTATTAGAATTATAAACGAAAGTTTGTTTAATAACTGTCATGATTATAAACTGTAAAATCATATGAGGCAATAGTAATATTTGAGAAATGCATACAAAGTTATATGAATTGAAAAATAATGAGTAAAAAGCTTTTGAGATATTATTCTTAATAGTTTTGCTCGATATTTTTCAGCTCGTATCATGAATTATTACAAGATAAGAAGAAACAATAGTACTGTTCTGCTGAGACGTTGCTTATTGGTTTAAAATTTTGTTTTAACCTGGATGACGCCGAGTAGCCTGAGTACGAATTTTGCCATTATGTATGCGTGTGTGTATGTGTTCAGGTAAGTAGGAATATTCATAACTGGAAAGTACAGATTAACCAATATGTATATACATATAGATTTGATTAATGATAATTGTAAGATATTAAATGTACATATTGAAAAACGTAAACATAAATCTCAATACGAGAAGAAGAAGAAGAAGAAGAAGAAGAAGAAGAAGATGGCAAAAAGAGAAGTAAAAAGAATGGAAAAAAGATGTTCACAATATGAAGAATGATGATAACAAAAAACCCATGAGTGGACATTTTTCAGCTGATATTCACATCAGAACAAAACTGGAACGAATAAATTAAGATAATATGTAACATTTAATATAGAATCTCGTTAAATTATCAGACATTTTTCAACCAACAGCAAAACTTTTTAGTGTTTTAGTTGATGCTGTTTCTTTTGCCGATTTACAGAAATAGATCATCAAAATAAAGACATGTTAAACATAACTGATGAAAGCAAAAACAGTGAAATAATAAAGGATAAAAGTAAATAAGTTTTACTTGTATAATCAATCATAAAAAAATAAATTTTGTGGAGCCCAGGTGCACTCAAGTGCAGTATAGACTAATTAGTAACAAGCAGCAGAATTAAATTAAAATAACAACAAACAAAACTAAAAGCCAAAAAAAGTGAATGAATGATGTGAGCCAAATCAAAGAAATAAGTCTGTTCCAACTGGTAAAATAATGAAAAGTTGATTTGAACAGCGCTTGAGTAGATTTGTACGTTTACAAAATGGTTAAATTAAAGTACATTCACGTATATACAATTACGAATAAAGTGAACCAAAGTATATCATCAAATAAAACTACATAAATTCTAACTTCACGTATATACAATTATGATTAAACTGAACCAACCTAAATCATCAAATAAACTACATAAATTACAACTTCATGTTTATACAATTATAATTAAAGTGAACCAACTTATAACATCAATTAAAACTACATAAATTGTAACTTCACGTATATACAATTACAAATAAAGTGAACCAATCTATATGATCAACTAAGCGTACATAAATTGTAACTTCACGGATATACAATTATAATTAAAGTGAATAAACCTATTTATTAATTTACGTCACTATATATATATGTGTGTGTGTATGTATGTGTAGGTATATATATATATATATATATATATATATATATATATATATATATCATTCAGTTAAGTGCCATACGTAATACGTGCTTGGGCGATCATGCCTCGAAAGAGACATGACTGACTGGGCCGAATATTATCCCGCAGTAGGTTGCCGTTGTTTTCTGCGGTAGACTGGTTGCCGACCAAGGCTATAGAACCCAATCTGTTCAGCTATTTAACCCATAACTGGAAGGAATAGTAGGATTAATACCTTTGCCAAGGGTATTTGTGCGTAAGTGAATGCAATGAATTCAGGTGGAATTCGAACTCGGCTCCCCGATTTCTCGTTCCGAGCCGATATCCAATGCACCACAAAGCACATCACTTTTTTTTATTTTATATCAAGATGTGGGTGTATATACATGTAAGTATTTACGTTGTTATAAACAAGTAGGTGTCAAATAAAGATTTATATAAAAATAATTATATACTTAAGCCCCTTAAATTGGACCTCCGATGTATTCATATAACACTAATATAATACCCTGTTATTAATCATTTTTTAAATATAATTATTGTTAATAATAATACTAATAATAATACGAATAATAATACTAATAATAACACATTGAATAGAATTATTTTACAGAAAATAAGAACAGTATACAAGAAGCCAAGGAAGAAACCAAGAACCATAGAAGTCAAATACAAAATATTGCAATGGAGGAACGAGAACAGCTCCCAAAATTACAACCAACAAAGTATAACCACCGAACTTTAATAAGAAGCTTATAAATACCTAGGTGTAAATGAGAGTGAAAACATTCAACGCAAAAATGGAAGAAATAGTGCGTAAAAAGTACTATAGATGACTACGAATGATATTAATAACTGAGAACAGAATTATGGCCATTAATAGCCTTGCAATCCCAGTTGTCCAATATAGTTTCAACATCTTAAACTGGACTCTGAACGACCTCAGGCGAATGGCTTCCAAAATAAGAAATTTTCTTTCTAAGCATAAGATGCATCATCCAAAGGCTGATGTAGACCGTCTATACATACCCCGTAAAGAAGGTGGAAGAGGTCTTATTCAGCTAGAATTGTCATACAAGACAACAACTATTGGCCTACTAAAATACATAGAAACAACAAAGGATTGGATGATACAATTAGTAAGGCAACATGAAGAAAGAAAGAAAAAATATTCAATAATAAAAGAAGGCAGTAAATACAAACAAGATTTACAGTTAGTAGGTTCTGTAGAAAAGCAAAACAGAAGCTAAGAACCAACTATTGCAGCAAAAAATATGAAAATGAAAGCCAAAGATAAAGCTCTTGATCAGATGAAATCAGGCGGGCAAGACAAGCCTCTACATGGCCAATATACAGAACGTGCCAATAAATCCAATGTTGATAAAGTTAATACTCATCGATGGTTACGTGCATCTGGATTAAAGTCTGAAACTGAAGGCTTTATTCTTGCAAAGTCTTTTCACTAGAAACTTTCAGGCAAATATTATGTATAATAATATGGATCCAAAATGCAGGTTTTGTGATAAACACCAAGAAACAATAGACCACCTAATCTCAGGCTTTTCTGTGCTTGCACCAAATGAATATAAAAATCGTCACGATAGAGTTGGGCAATATTTACATTGGACAATGTGCAAACACTATGGAAAATCCCCCAGCACCGGTTAAACAACTAGATGTCACGATTCTATGGGATTACACCATCTACACAGACAGAAAAATTGAAGCAAACAGGCCAGACATTATTGTTATAAAACAGAAAGAGAAAACTTGTCTATTAATTGATATGGCTTGTCCAGCGGATTGTAACATAGCAACCAAGGAATTTGAAAAACTGTCAAAATATAAAGACCTGGAAATTGAAATAGAAAAAATGTGGAAACTGAAAACAAGATTTGTGCCAATAATCGTAGGTGCACTTGGAATGATAAAAAATGGAACACAACAACACATTGAAAGAATCCCTGGAAACCCCAGCTTAAGAGATATACAAAAAAATGTCTTATTAAGTACAGCCCACACACTAAGGAAAACTTTATCTATGTAACGCTAGGGATGATAGCGAAGATAGAAAAAAACATGAAATGGGGCCATAACAACACACCATGACTTGCCTTAGGTCTCCCCGCAGACTTAGTTGTTAGTGCGACCAAAGCAGAAATCGAAATATGATGAAAATTTACATCATCATCATCATCATCATCATCATCATAATAATAATAATAATAATAATAATAATAATAATAATAAAGTTATTTATCTTCTTTACCATTTTTATTAGACTTCATAGTAATATTATTGTCAGGAAAAGCAAAAGATTATTCTTTATAAGATGAAAGTATAGTTATTGCCCTCAGAATTGAAATATAATATAACAATTCAATTCTTTTAGTTAAAATACGGCCCCTAATTTTACAGACTTGTATTTAAGAATGGCCAACTGAAAGATAAATCCAAGGTCATCTTATCGCCTGGGATAAAAATGCGGTAATTTAGGTGTGACATCCCAATTTAAAGACTTACAGTGTATATCTAAACCTCTCTCCCATTGATAAAATGTTTGCCTTCTTCCTCTTTCCTTCCACGATTTAATTTGTCTGAATAAATCTAACCCATTAATTTTTGTAAAGAAAATCGGTCTGAGGAGCTAAATATATTTTTATAAAATATTCACGAAATAAATTATCACCAATGGATTTGTACTTTCGTCCAATGTATGTATATATATATGTCGTGTGTGTGTGCGTTTACACGCAATGTAGACATGAGACAAGCAATATAGACACACACAAATACGCGTTCGCGCGCACGCGCACGGACACACACATACATATATATATATATATATATATATATATATTCAGATAGATAGATCGATAGATAGAGAGATTCTTCACGTGTATCGGCTAATTACAAAGGGAAACTTGTGTACGGAGCTGAAAGTCAAGCTTCATTTCGCCGAAACTTATGTTTGCAACATTGTGATATGGAAAATAGTGTACTACGTGACACACAAATAGAAAAGGACCACCGAATAATATTTTTCTGAACTTACTGAACAATTTTTTGTAATACATCAGCACCTATGGTTATAAAAGGGATCCTTATGACAAGCCGTAATCAAAATGACAATCTATGATGTGGTGACATGCGAATTCCCTATTAATGTTTCAGATACCAGCAAAAAAGTGTTGTACTCTGGTATGATGTCTTTTAGGATGATGATCCTGAATTTCCAGGAATCAGTACCAGCTGTCAACTCCGAGAATGAATATGCTGAAGACACAAATTTACAGATTCCCTTATGAAAAAAAAAATATTTCGCTCGAAAACGATAGACAGAAAGCCACATCACCATGTAGTCCAGTTTTGGCGCAATCCAACTTTCGATATTTAAGCAAAAAGTAGACAGTCATCCCTTCAGTCAAATGCTGATTCTTATAATAAGCGAGGCGTGTAGAAATTATTCCCCACTGACGAAAAGAATCAGTGATGATATTTATGCGTAAAAATCACAATTTGTAGACGACATTTACTAATATTTTCACTTAATCTAACATGTTTCTCTTTTACTAAAGCTTCTTCAGAGATCTGGATATGTTCTTTATTCTATCATCTCAGATTTTACTTCATATATTCTATCTATCTATCTATCTATCTATCTATCTATCTATCTATCTGATTATTACTTTAAACGTTTTTAATCAATACCCGTATAGATAGATAGATAGATAGATAGATAGATACTATATTTATTCATATACCGACCTAGAGATGCGAGGAACATTATTAAAGAAAAATATGCCTACTTGCGTTTTCCTTTAATAAGATTGCTCAAATGATCATGTTGGTAGACAGATAAAATATATTTTCAAATAAACAGAATGTCTGCTCAAATATGGGTATCTGCTAAAAATAACAAATAAAGTAATAAAAATAGGTATTAATTATTTAAAAATTCTTTAACATTTTAGAATTATATTTATGCATATTACACACACACACACACACACACACACACACACACACACATATATATATATATATATATATATATATTGTGTGTGTGTGTAGAGCAGTGTGCCTCTGTGTGTGTGAAAGTGGTGATAATGTTATTGGCCTGGGTAAAAGATTCCAATATAAGATAACATTTAAGCAGTTCCTGAAATACATATCATATGTTGAACGAAACATTGACAGTGAAACTGGCTAGAAGTGAATGTTCAGAAGCCATGTTTGAAGGTACTGAACTTGTTCGACTGATGGTAATGCTATATTGTAGCCTGCAATATGCAATCAGCATAGTCATAATATAAACAATGTGTTGGCTCTATTAAGAAATTTAAGAAATACAATCGTTCCTCGGATAGCTAACTTCACAAAATCGAGGAGCGTACTCATAAACGCGTAAGAACACATTATCATCTATTAGTAGATGTGTAAGTATATATGTGTGGCACACTAAACAAATGACTCTATCTATTGTCAATATTTAATAAGTGAATTATATAAATTTACTTCTCTGTTGTATAATATAACCTCCCCCACTGATTTCTAGTGCAAGACTACTGTGTCACTCTCACAAATGGATAATCGATCTATGTTGATAGACTTCATTTTTATAGTTTTATTAATTCTTTCGTTTTCTTTTTGGACGTTAAAGTTAACTATGGCCGAGAAAGAACACCAAATTGCCTAATTCGCAATCTATGTTGGGGTTCTTTAAGTGGGATTGATTACATATTTTTGCTGTAAATAAGTGACTTCCATGGTTCCTTCATGCAGATCCTCAAACTAATAGACTGCTGTTCCGAGTAGGATTTCAACGCATTTCTTTGCTTATTTCAGTGAAGAGAGAACATATTTTTTGTCTATCGTTGCATAAATTCTGAATTCAGAATTTAATTACTTAATCAGTCGCGTCAAATTTAATTTTTTACTTGATTTTATGTAATTATTTTAGAAGATTACTAATTACAAGGGATTTAATAAAACATATATCTTTAGCTTTTTCTTGGATGTATATTAATCTAGTTAGAAACCTAACACATGACTAAATATTCCTTCTGAATCTGTTTGCAGGATGTAGAATTGTATCTAAACAAAAGTGAGGAAATAAGACAAAGTGGAAAATATTTTTTAATGAAAAGCGTTTTGCCTAAGTGCCTTAGGTTCACAATCAGATATCATCAGCATTAACACAAAAAGAACTCAGTTTTGCTTCTCCTGTCTTGAAGACACCGATAGAGTATAGGAAGACAAAACTATTTTGGATAAAGAGCTTTTGCATTTTGTCTCATTTCTTCACACATACACACAGACAAACACAGACAGACAGACAGACAGACAGACACACACACACACACACACACACACACACACACACACACACACACATATATATATATATATATATATATATATATATAATTCTAGACTATGCTCTGCGCATATACAAGCACACATATGAATAATCTAAGAATATGAAGCATCTTTCCTCCTTTACCTCCCGAGGTAAATATGATGGTGCAGTGGTGAGGGTTCTACTAATGACATAGATATTCATAATTGCGATTTTCCTGAAAATAATTTTAAAATTTCAATCGACAGTATGACTGGTTTCCCGGTCAATGACTGCTGAATAATTCACTATGACGAAACGGCTAAAATTACTACATAAATCATTCTTATATATATATATATATATATATATATATATATATATATATATATATATATATATTAATTTATATCGAATAGCATTCTGTCATCCAAATCTAGCAAGGGCATTAATCAAGGTATTTCTGTGAAATCTCTACTCTTGCTTACCTATTTTCTCTTTTCTTTGGGATTGCGACAGGAACTAAAGATGGGCGTATAATTAATCGGCATGTGGTGATTGATTTCAGGATATTATATTCTTTATTAATCCTAGTTTTGTAATCATACGATTAGTGTCGTTCAACTGAAGCATGTCTAATCTCAACAAATCTTTTGGATATTAATCCTTACGTAATATAGTTTATTCCAACTTTTCACGATATATATAAGTCGCTCATAATACAAACTTGTTAAATTTTATGTCTAAAATATTATTTCTTTTTTTTGTTCACCGTATACTTTCTTTTCCTGTGTATGTCTTTCTTACATTTAAGCATAGAGGAAAAATATACATAGGCAAAGAAATTGCAAGGAACGAAAAGATTCTTTTATATTATATCAATATTTGGGAAAATGTTATTCTTTGATGGGTAATAATTATAATAAAAAAGTATCCATTTATTTTGCATGAATATGTAGCTTATTTGAATGCTTCCTATTTGTAGATTTTACTACTAAAAATATCCAATAATTTTCGGTATTTATCCTGTGACCATTATCTTATTTAAAGGATAGAACTATAATTTTCTACATGTAACACATGACCCAAGATATTATTCTACCTTTTCACAGTTGTATTTTAAGTCAAAATATTTGGTTATTTCCATGAAAAACCTAACTTATTGATCAACCATGTTGTCAAACAATTCATCCCAAAAATCTTCTGTTAAGAAATCAATTTTCATTTACTTTCTTTGTCCAGATATCTGTGATTATTACTTCATGGTGACTGGGTTCTGAGGCAAACCATGATTTAAAGTTATACATTATTTTACTTTGCATTCATTCGCTACTTCAAAAAATTCTATTGGCCTTTCTACTTCTGTTCATTAAAATTCTTTCGATTTTTCTCGAATATGTGTTGCAATGTTCTTAACGTTATTTATAATGTTCTCTGTTTGTCATTAACTGAAGATGTTATTTTAATAAAATTTTCTATTACTTAATATCTTTACTAATTATTAATTCTCTTCTGAGTATATATCTTTCGTAAAATTCAAAGCAGATGCTATATATTTAAAAACTTAATCTAAGTATCAATAAATACATTATTCTGCATATTCATTTACAAGACGATGGATAACTCTCAATTTGCTTAAAAAAATATCATACCACTGCATCATTATTATTAATATTTGTAATTAAAATATCAAGGGAAACTTATCGGGGAAAAATTATCAAATATAAGTACAGCGTGAAAAACACCGATATTTATTGGTTTGTAGCATTCTATTTTGATTGCATAATAATGAAAGTGTTCATTATACGACTCCGCGATTTCAGTTGAGGCTTTACATTTACCGCATTTGTTTTCGTCAAGGACGCAGTTCTTTTCATAAAAAAACGTCTAAAAATGTCATGTGCGTTCTTAAAAACAAAGATTATGGTTTTCTTAGGCTTATGCTGACTCCATTGGAAGGTTATTTATGTCTGAAAGTAAACTGAATTCCTGTATGTGATCTCTTAATTAAATTTATAAATTATGCAGCGTTTAGATGATATGTATATATTGGGAATTTTCCTGTGGCAGACTAGGGTACAGGAATCAACTGACAGGTAGTATCAAGTATTTTAAACCCAGGTAGTACGACTATGTCCCGATGAATATCCTATTTGGCAACTGCCGAGCTCTGCCATACGCACTTGTCACGATATGGTAGACATGGTTCAACTCTTAGCTGTACACGCCTGAAAGTTTGAAAACAAGTTGGTATCCCGTTTTAAAACTTTGTAACTTAATTGTGCTTCCACTACTATCGACCTACAAAAGTGTTAGTCATAATAAATTTGAACCAAAACAAACCAATTCCATTGCAGTCTGTACATTCCTGTTTAAAATAATCCAGTTTTATTAATAAAGTCAAAGAATATTTCTGTTTCATGTCAGTTTTTGATTCTGCGTAATTCCATTTAAAGTTACTATCCCGCTCTATGCTTCTATCCTGATTTTTTCTGCCCACCCCCATTAACTTTTCTTGAATCAAGTTGACCTGCTTTACTCATCTTTTAATTTTCTTCCTTTTTCAATAGACATTTTGGAACATTATATTTTATTTTTATGTCGATATTTCATTTGTTTGTCTTAGAAAAATTCTTCGATTTCTATATTTTTTATTTTTGTTCCCTTTCTCGCAATGTCTTATATTTTTTCTCAAATCTCACAGTAGCCCCGCGACTCCACATTCGCAATAAAAAAATTTTAATTTATTATTCACACCTCATCTCATTGATTTCTACATTTTACTACTTTTCTAAGCTTTCATCTTTTCACAAATCATTTTCCTTCTTGCAGATATTAAGTGTTTTCTATCTTTCTGTTATAATTTTTTCTCTTTTGTGCTCATTTATTATTTTTTTTCATTTACTTTTATTTATTCCATTCCGGTATTAATCAGAAATTCAAGTATCAGTAATCTGACATTATTGTTTAATTTCATTGTTGTTGTTATAAATAAATCTTAAATGTAAAAACGATGCATGAAAAGTTCTTTGCACAAAACAGGAATATGTTGCGGCTGATATATACCACATTAATCGTGTCAGATTGAGCCGCTGTTGATATTGCAAATAAAAGTTTACAGTTATAAACACTAACTATTCTAAATGCAAACAAAATTACAATTATCATTCAAAAATATTGTTCAAAATAATATTTGTACTTGATAATGAAAATACATTAGAGAGCTAAAAGTTGGGATAATTAATTACAATAATAAAAGTTTATTAAATGTCCAAAAAATTCTTTTTAATGTACTTTTTGTTTATTTTCTGTGTTATTTTACATCATGCTCTTGATATCTGGTGGAAGTTTAAATATAATTTTTCAATAAATGTTTACATTCAGCCATCATAAGGGTTTTTTTTAAAAATAGAATGTCGGTTTTATACTTTTTTAAATGCTGTGTCTTCGCCTAACTGTGTCTTCGCCTAACTGTAGTTTCGTGTTTATTTTTCGCTTTTGATCCATAAAATTTATTTACTAGTTTTGTTTCTAAACCTGAGAATACTTTGCGGATGTTATGTAGATTGTTAGTATATTTGTTTAACGTTTCTAATGTTTATTGTCGATTTATAACGTTTTAGTTATAAAGTATTTTGGAAGCACTCAAATGATTTATATTGTGACTATTGCGCTAGTTAAAAATATGGAAATGACTGCAAGACGAATCGCTTCATTGCATTTACGGTGTAAAATTAAATGCAGTTTCTCATGAGAAAGATGAAGCAATTTGTAAATTCCACCCAAAATAAAGTTGTTTCATTGATTCAGTGAAAAGTATTTCCTGAAGTAAGTAAATATTTATAATTTTCGTGTGTATTAATTTTACGATGACATTAGTTGTGGATAGACCTTAACTCAAATTTACAATAGAATCTTTAATTATATCATATCCGATATTCCCATAGAAATCGTGGTATCAATCTCAATGAAACACACTACATTTGGCTCCAAATAATCTGCATCTGAAATCATTAGAGTACATTTCTTTAACTAATCGTACAGAACGTAAGTAGACACATGTCTGCATTATTCTAGAATAATTGTCTCATCTTTGATCAGGAACTTCGTCTGCTTCACCATCTAGTCACTTCTAATGAGCTGGTAATTATGTTAAAAAATCTGATTCTTGAGATTTCTCGAGTGTATAGCTTGTCAGCCACTCGGAAATCTCTCGGGAATCGTTGCCGCCTCTTCATAAAATAGTCATGCTTCGCGCCATGGTCTATTGGCACGTAATAACATTGATTGCGGCTGGAGAAATGTCTAAATGGCGCCTGTTCAGGCTAGACAATACCAGTATTATAGATTGGCGGTGGTGGTGAAACGGGGATTGGTTTTGGCATTTAAAGTTAGAATGAAGCTAAATTTACACTTATTTACTCTTCAATGGTGAAACATTTTCACTGTTTGTTTTACCGTTGTATACAAGGAAATTAATTCCCAGTAACATGCTTGCGATAAACATAAGATACTTACTTAAAATTTGAAAATCGTTTTTTTTGTCTTTATAGTCTTTAAACACACACACACACACACACACACACACATATATATATATATATATATATATATATATATATATATATATATATATATATCCTTTACTTTTAAATGAGATTTCATGTGTTTTTGCCTAATAATTTGTTAGGGAAATTTTCAACATAGCATTCAAAATAACAATCGCTTGGCGCTTATTTTATTAATTTTTGCCAGTAAAATAGAAAAGTAAAAATTTAAGATCTTGTTGGTTCTAACTTGATTGACTGCTATGATAAACATGTGTACGTAAAAACCTGTCTCGTTCAATTCATTTAAATTTCAAAATTGATTTTATCATTTTAATGAATCATCAGTTACATTTTACAGCTGTCACAGACTGAATATGTTATCAGAAATTAATTTCAGTTTTTCATGATTAAAAGTGATTTATAATAAAAAGCAATTTTGATCTTGAACACTGAACTAATATATTTTATCTGCCAAAATTACAATATCGTACGAAATATTATGTTTGAGAATAAACTTGTTTCATTTTAGAATCGAGTTTTTCCACAGCATCAACTATAATCTGACAAGTCGAAGTAATTCTTTACAACATTTGAGTAAATAACAAAGTAAAAACGATTAAAATGTTAATGTTGAATAACACTTGCCAAGAGAGTAACATCATTAATATTATTTTAAATCAAAACTTAAATTGAAAATAGTTTTAATCAGGTTATATGTGGAAGATTTGAAAATATTTTTGTTTTCCAATAATTACCTGTAATCATGATGTTTCGTAACCAACTTTAGTATTACTAAATTAAGGAAAATTGCATATACATAATTGTAGAGATTTTCTGCCTTTTTTCTTTCACGTCTTCTGCAACATATCGATATGAAAAACCAATAACACCGGACGATATATATATATATATATATATATATATATATATATGCAAATAAAAATTCTAAGATCACATATGTCGAACTATATGTTCCCTTGAAAAGAAGAAAAAGGAAAGAAATAAGAAAAAAAGTTGGAGGGAAAGTGGAAAATGTGAGGGCGTATGTTAGAATGCAGGTGTCCAAATTTAGTTTCAGAGGATGATAAGAGATAGGGAAGCGTAAGAGAGATAGCGAATTGGATTCAACTCGACCTGCTAAAGAGACATTTAAAACATATGTGTATGCCTGTAAAGAAATCTGAAATAAGCTTGTCACAGAAACGGAAGTTGGGAAAGAAAAACTGGGAATGAGAGAGAAAGAAAAAAAGTAAAAACGGAAACAGAAGAAAAAATTATTAGAGAGATGGCGAGGAGGAAAGTTAAAAAAGAAAGGAAAGAAAAAATTCGAGGAAATTTTTGTTGAATATGCAGACGTGACAACTGTTAGCTCATATATATATATATATATATATATATATATATATATGTAGCCAACAAAATGTCGTTTAGACATGTTAGATTAAATAATTTGCAAATATTGTGTTTGCTTATTTTTAACAAAACCCGCTCATACTCATGGATAATCTTTCGCGTATTATAATTGAAAGATGTCAGAAATGAGCTGTGACGCTGACTGATGTTATTATTATTCATTTATCAGTGTTCTCAAGTACTTTCAGTCTCATTCCGAGATCATATTCAGGGGTGTGAGTTGTTGTAACAAAAAATTACCGCAATACTGTGTTGCTAAAAATTACTGTATGTTTTCTCCTTGCATCAGCTATAACGGTTGACAAATTCCTTTGCGTTCATTAGAAAGAGCGAAACTCATCCTGAGACAAGTGGAGAACATCACGTAATGAATCCTTCCCGACGCCCTCCACAACCCACGATAGAACATTCTCCTTGGCCGTGAAAGGTCACTGGACCGTGGAAGGGCCAACAAGGCCGCCAGACATTCTAGGAGAAAACTCGATCGCCTCTCGAGATGGCGAGGGTGATAGTAAGGCTAGGGAACATGTCTCTCACTATCCCCCTCAGCAATGAGTCTTCTAATATCGCTCGCCTGAGAAAAACCAACTTTGACGCACCCTTGTGGTCCATCAGGTACAGCATTCCCAGACCTCCATGACACGGACGTTGGTAACAGACACGTTTGTCGACGTAGTGTTTAAGTCCTCTCCACAGAATGGAGAATAGCAAACGCTCGATCGCCTCCCTACGCCGTTTACAAAGTTGAAGTACTGACAACCGGTAAAGGATAATGGGAAAGACGTATATAGCATATACCTCAGCCAAAACCCTGGCTCGAGCACCACCATGGACAGCAATTCCACGTTGGGCCCGACTGCACGCCCTGTCCCTTAGCCGGCGAAAGAGGGGCTCTAACGCCAAAGCCTGTCGGACCGACCTAGACAGCACCAGAACGCCCGACAACTTTGCGTTCACCCATACCACAGCTGTGGCGGATTGATACAGGAGGCTAATCCAGCGGAGGAAGTTGGTTTCGAATCCAGCGGCTTTCAGGACAGCCGCTAGGTAACGATAGTGAACCCTATCATATGCCTTGGACTAATCAAAATTGATCAGCGCGGCTTGTTCGTCGTTGTTTGTCCCCACCGTCAAAGACCATCACTCTCGAATCAGACACTCTCCAGAATCGGATTTGAACTCCAATACTCAGAAAAATACGGCAGCCTTTTATACATGTTGTATTGAATATTTTGAGCTTCCTGATTAGTTAAGCCTTCTGTTGGTGAACTATAAAATGGATTGGCTCATGGGGGTCTGCACAGTATAGAATGGACGCAAAAAGTCTAACAGTGTTTCTTGGTGTAGGATAGTTGTGTTATCGATCATTATTTTTTTATATTATGAATATAGAGAGGAATGTTGATGTAGCTGTCTAGAAATGGACGAAGAGTTAGACATGTGTAATGTAAGATGTCTAGTTCATGTAGTTGTTGTAAATTCAACATATATATATATATATATATATATATATATATATATATATATTTGTTTTTTGTCGAGATTAATTCTACCAAGGGACATTTAAATTGATATTTTAATGTTAGTAGTGAGGATGAATAAATAAGAAAATACACTACTGCAGATGACATAAGCAAGTAAATAAATTAATTATTTATTACAGAAAATTTTAAAATCGTTAACCACGTTCTTATTATAATAATTCACCTGCAAGTTCTAAATTACAGAGAACCAATATTGTTTACGAATTTATATGTCCTTTAAAGAACTGTTCTTGATCAGTCCAAATCTGTAAATTTAAATATTTAACAAGATGACTAACGTTGCATCTGTCTGACTATAGATCTATTAGGTCTCATTTAAACACACATAGAAACCTACTAATGTCTATCCGTAACATAATTGTCGATAATAAAAATGTATTAGCATCATTTGTAAAAATACAGGCTAAAAATAATATAAGCATTATAATTAAATAAGTAATGGAGGTAATATTAGACAATTTTTTGTCGATAGCACAATTATACACACATCTACACACAGTAAAAAGAACCTTCAGATATTAGAGGCGATTTACATTTGCATTAAATCAAAACAACCCACACTTACTAAAATCACATTTCAATCTAGTCACAACACATCACATTGCGTTTATGTATATAGTTCTGTTAACATTTCGGTCGCTCATAAGGTGTGACGCCATAGATCCGCACTACAAACTTACGAACTACGTCTGCAATTCGGTGACTGGTATCGTTGCATAGCAATGTTTTATGTCAAAACAAGAAAAAATCATTTTTGACGGTAGATGTCATTATGCTAACGTATAAGAACGTATTCTCTGAAGAATGGATTATGTGAGCCGAAAGCTTAGAACCAGCATAATAAAAATATCCAAATGTTGTACAATTTTTCTCTTTATTTTCACCTGAAATTAAAGCCAAAATACGAAGTTTAGAACGGCCCATGATTAAACATAATAGACATTCATTGTTTGTTTTTTATATATATATATATATATATATATATATATATATATATTTCTTTACTGCCATATTCACGACCCATTGGTCGTTGTACACTCCGGTCAAGTGTTTGGAATTTCTAAGTGTCCGAATGTCTTCTCTTAACTCAACTCTCTAAGTTATCACTACAGCTGTAACCAGTTTTTTAACTAACAGCAATTTGGGTCAAGTCACTGGATCTAGCCAACATTAGGTCATGTACTCCTGAGGAAGTGTCATGCCTCATGGAACGTGAACAACATACCCCGGTGATCGAAATAAAGGGTTCGGTTCGAAACTCCAATCAACTGAAAAAGGCCGGTGGGTACAACGGCCGAAATGTCGTGAATAAATCAACAAAGATCAGGACAACAGTCTGAACAATGCAAATGATGTACATACTACCATTTCAAAAGTACACACCCATCCATACACACGCACACACACACATATATGTATATATAGTCTTTATAAATAGAGAATTCCAGTATAGATATGTTGCAACTCTTCTCAGAGTATAACGGTAAAGTCTTCTAATACCTTGCCTATGAAGTTGATTATTTGAAAGCAAAGAATGAAATTTGAAATTGTCACATTGGTCGACTGGTTTGAGTCAATAGAGTGATTGGCTGCTCTAAAGCATTAAATAGATATCTTAATCATCATCCTCTGAATTATATATATGTATAAAGGATGATCTTTGGAATAGAGAACTTAAAATCCCACTTCCTGGAGCTATATTTCCGGATATATTGTTGACTTTCTTAATAAAAGGCACATACTCATCGGGGTAATTGTGAAAATGAAACCAATATCTACCATTAAACCTGTTTTCGCGTCTCTACTACAATATCACGAAAACAACAGGAACAATTGACAATCGTAATGCAGTAAGTAAAAGCTACACACAACAGGCAAAAGTCGCACGAGGGAAAATTAGAAACCTTGCAAACATTTTAACTAGCACTGGTATATGAGAAAGAAAAAAAAAACAAACAAACCAAATATTTATATTTGAAAAGACAATTCAGAAAAATCTCAGAGAAAGCACTGTAGACATGGTTATAAGAACAAACAGTAAGAGGCAAACTTTATCGTGAAGCAATAATTAATTTAGATTCATTATTTACATAAAATGATAGCTAAAACAGACAACAAACGTAGAATGTATGAATATAAAGTTGAAATAACAGAACAGATAATCATGAAATGATCATCTGCTTATGGAAATTTGACAATATTTTCCACTGTTTTACAGACCACATAGTAAATATGAATGAAACTGAAAAGATAAATAATTTTGTCCACTTTTAAAAGAGTTAGAAAATTCATAGAACATCAGTGGTAACTGATGCTAGAAGTACTTGAGCTAACAAAACGGATTTAAAGAGATCTGGAGAAACATTGGATTAACTGAAAACCGGGAGAATTGCTGAAACCGTCAAGAAGAGGCGTTTTATTGAATTAAGCTAAGATGCTGAAACGAATAGTGGAGTTTGAAGCGATTTCCTACCTCGCATACATCATGTCATTAGTTGATACGCGTAAAAACACACACACAATAGTAATTGTCAATGTATTCATTAACTTTGAAGTACTTGGAAAGTTCGAAAAAGTCTTCCGAAAGAAGGAAATGCACTTAATTCAAAATTATTTCTAATATCACCAGATGAGGGAATGTAGAAATTCTAGTTGTTAATATTTCTAAACCTAAATCACCTCAGATGATGAAGAATATACATCACTGGCCATCAGTTTCCTTGTATTAGTTTTGATACACTTGAATTGAAGTTTGAAACATAGAAACTATGATGATATGTCAAATCGAAATAAGGGGTATAGCGCTATTTCATAGGAAAGTACAGGCTGTAACATAAAGAGCTGGGGTTAATATGTTGTATATTCCTTGGGTCGGTATGGAATTTTGCCAAGCACTGTATTTTGCACTAGGCGGCGCATGCAGATGTCACTCAATACAAAATACACTTGGCGAGCAGATTTTATTTTGAAGAACAGAGGCTAAAATAGCCAGCAATCGATGTAGGACAGCGTTTACCGAAAGTGCCAGGTGTCAATGAGGTTATTTACGTGATGTCAGTTGTCATTAGAGGGAGAATTGCGTTTAGCAGTTTTCAAACAGCATTTGAGCGAGAACGTGGAAGAAGCCTCGTATGAAACAAGAACAAACCCAATCTAGGCTAAGCCACCAAAGAAGAGCGAATAAAATATAATTGTATATTTTATTTATACGTGTTGATGTCTGTTGTTTTGCAGTTGTGAAAAAGTAAGTCATTTTATCGCCAATTTATACTGCGTCATTTTTCCTGAAGGGATAATCGACATTTTTTGTTCGACGTTATTCTCGCCGAATTGTTTGTAGTTTATATGTTTCAACATTTTGAATCAGAAAAATATTCGTCAAGTTGACAAAAAGAAAACGTCATTTTAGCCTGGAAGTGGATAATAATTTTTGAGTCACAGATTTTAATTTTAGTGAACATTGTTTTCTATTTAATTGCTCTCGAATTGATACCTGGAGCATAAAACATAGGAAATTTGGGTTGAAGTTTGTTTCTCGTCGACAGAGTATACAAAAATATTAACTATATGTTTAGTTTAGAATTTAAAATGCAGAAAACTTTTACATGAAAAATAAGTAAATATGCATACATTTAAACTATTCTGTTACTGTGCCTTAAAGTATGAAGTAACATGATAAGCTTTCGAGGAAATTAGGAAATATTAGCTAGTGCTCATAACTATGTAGACTCTTGGTATGTATTCTTTTTTCCAAAAATATAGTTTTACGAAAAAGAAACCAAAAAAAAAGAAAAGAAAAAGAAGTTAAATAAGAATCAGAAAATAATTGGCATATTTAAAATCAAGAGAGAGAAGTTAACATGCACAATATGACCTTTCTGGAAAATTTGAGATTTATGGTCACCTTTTAGCATAAATGTAGAAAGGGAAAGCTATCATATTTTATGTTTCTACTAGTTTCTTAGCACGTACGTTACCTCTTGACAATACCTAATAATTCATTGTCTATTCTGTTTTGATCAAAGATGAAAAAGCATAACGGAGATACTGTTTGGCTACAGCGGGATAAAGTAAGAATAGAGTTGGAAGAGGCAATAACGCTCTAACGTGTTTAACGTCTAATTCAGAGAGATGAAAAAAAAGGCTTGTGAATTTATAATCTTTACATACTTAAGTAATAACTTCGATCCATATATTATTCATACATGATCATTTTTGCAATATTTTGTTAAAGCTATTAAGCACAAATATTTGACAATGCAATATGGTGATAACCACGAGTACCTTGATGTTATATAACTAGTCAGTAGTTCATTTAGTCATTATTTTAAGAATTAAAATTCGTTAGAAAATTAAAACAGGAATGATTCAAGATACGAATAGTTACTATTTATATGTAAATTATTGGTTTATAAAATTAATAACGATGGGAACAAAAATAGTTATGACGTATTGTGATGGTGATAAAAATTTTAATTTGTTATTAATTTATTTTTTATGATCACAGAATTTTCAAGCGTTTATAGTAAGAACTGAGTGACAGTAAATTTCCAGCATCTTATTCAGTCACCTCATAATATCAAAAACCGGTGTAATCTGGATGGTTTCAATTTTTCTTCAATTTCCAACAGATACAGTTTTGTTTCCCGGGTTTTGACAAGCTTCCAACTAAACCTATTATTACCGACATACTTTTATGCTTCAGAGTTTTCTCTGTTCTCGGCAAATGTCATCATATTTGTCACAGTTATTTTTCTCCTCCATATAACACGCTGATCGATTTTACATCTTTTTTCCTTGTTTACGACGAGCTAATTCTGTCTTCATTCTTGGATAGGGTCATTGATTTAGATGTTAAAGTCACATATAATTTAGTGCTTTTTTTATTTTCTCGGACATCCTCTAATTTCTGCCTTTACATTTTTCTTTTCTTTTATACAATTCACAATGTTTAGCTGTCCAGATTCTGTTGTTATGTCTATATTGAGTATATATAGCTTTGAAGCTTGCTTGCTGCTTTGATTTATGATCGTTCTCATTGTTTCATCTTTACGCAAATTACGCTTTTCTTGCTTCCTGTCTATTTTTACTTTAGCACAAGTCATGAGGTTATTGTTTTGGTCTGGAATGATAAATGCTTCTGCATTAGTGATTTCCGCGGAGATATTACAATTATTATCAGCTTTTTGAATTTTCAGCTCTGTCCTATTCGGCGTAGTATTTGTTGATATTTCGCTCCAATCGTCTATGAGGCAGGAACCGCCCATCCAAAAAAGGTCCTTCACACATCTGCATAGTGATTGGGATACACCTCGTGACATTCTCTGAAACGCCCCTTGGATTGTCATTATAGCCTTTCTATTGAGAACTGTGATATTGAGGATTATTTTTGGGTCAAATCCGGCAGTGATGCTTTTGTATCTTTACAGAAAAACCAAGTGAAATTAACATCTCCATCGTTCACACTGATCTGTTAATTTGCTATATTGCGCAGAAAATCTTTTTTTCTGGCTATAAAAGTGTGACAGTTCTAATAACAACAAACGCCTATTCGCCCATATAACGTAACTACACATAAATATGTTACATGAATAGTTGTTTACATGAATAGTTGTTAAGAATTCATGTTGAATGCAGTAAAGTGATATTCAACATCTTAAAAACTAAAGATTAAATTAGTTTTTAAGAACAGCGAAAGGCCTCTAATTTCTGGTGACCATTTTTCTTATTTTGTTTTTATATTCTCTCGGTATATATTTACACTTGTATAGAGAAATGTATGAATACACACATAAAGTTTGTCACTTAGTGTATTTGTGTTACCTTCAGCATTCAAACTCCAGAGTTTCTCAAATGGATCGTTCAGAAATTTCTCCGTTTTCTTGTCATGGCGTATCAAGAATTGACTCTTTATAGTGATCATTTTGTTCTTTTATTGGTTTACTTGTATTGATGCAAGGTCGTTTTCTTTTGTTTTTTTACTTTTGTAGTGTGTGTGCGCGCGCGTCGCTTGTGCGTGTGATCGCTAAATAGAAGAACACGAGAATATATAAAGATGCATTATTTAAACATTCAGATGATGAAAAAATTGTATTACAGTTAATATAATCTTCTAAATATTATGTAGATTCTATATTTTGCCAAAAAGACACAATCCCAACACGACAATGCAATCTGCTACCTCTAGTAAAGGCTGCGTACCTTAATAATTAGCAAACGTCTTCGTAAGAACCTAACGTATACTTCAGGATCAATTATGAACTCAAGCTATGGTGATTTCATCAAGAAAGCCATGCTTCCCTTGCATATTGCATCCTTAATATACTACTTTACTAGCGTGTCAATTTTTATAAAGAATCACATTCTAAAGTTTAAAATACACATTTCCTAACTGATCCGCAACGTCATAAAAAAATGTCGACATTGTACAAACCAGCAGTTTTTTCCACATTCAATAAAAAAATATAAACACAATTTCAGACTACACGATTTTTCTATCAGTGATATTTTATTTTGCCTCATTTTAGAATACTTAAGATACAATCCATTTCAAAGTATTAAAATTAAAATGTGTGAATGATTTTTGGCTATATAGATAAGGCCTACCTAATATAAATAAATACTTGATAATATATGCACACAAGACGAAATTATTATATTTAAAAAATAAACTAAAAACGGAGCTATAAATTCACATCTGAAAAAAACCCTGTTTTAATTCTTGCTGATGCCGATTACATTTGAATTAACAACTTTGAAATATAAAAATGATTTCATAAATATTTACTTCCATCACAACAATATGATTGAATATGAAATAATTGCGACATATTATTTAAAAATCCACAGAATTATTAGCTCTGGCTATCATACTGATAAAGAAAAAAACGAATAAATATTTTCAAAATTCCACACTATCCTAGTTATTATATATAAAATGCCGAAGAAAAAAGGTAGAAATTTCATAAAACCCCACAATTAAAGTGAGTGTGAATTACAATACAAAGTCTACGTAGGTTATATTAACACTAATCTCAATATTTAAACAGAATCTAACTCGCAACAAAATTAGTAAAAATATTAATAAATCTAAAACGAACATATAAGTTTACACCAGAAGCGGAAGTTTACAAAAATCACAATATTTAAAGTAAAGAATATGAAAGATTAAAATGTTTTAAATTATGCTACCCACTAATTGCACTTGAATGCTAATGAAAAGTCCTATTGATCATAATTTTGTCCTGGAAAAGGTTGCTGCAATAAGTGAATATAATGTACTCAGATAAATATGAGTTGAAAATGGCATGTTCTATAAGTTTACTACGATTAATACACATTCAGATTAGGTTATTTTGTTGGGTGTTAATACTAAATTAAAAATAACTCATTGCAGAATACTTAATAAAAAAGAAAAGAAAAGAGAGGAAATTAGTACAATTCTTGTTGTGATGTGAAGTTAAGCACTAATCAGTCACTAAGCTTGTTCATACTTATTCTCAGTGACGAGTTATATAGGTTCTTTCATGTATTTGTGCGAATTAGGCATATTAATTTGCCAGTGTGACTACATCTCCCTCAAACGTATAGGTTTTATACCTCTAGTAGTTCTTGTAATTCTTCTTATGATAGATTCATTATTTGCTCGCCTTCTCTCTCTCTCTCTCTCTCTCTCTCTCTCTCTCTCCCGTATTCCGTTCTCTTGGAGACCCAGATTTGTCCCCCTCCCAGCTGTAATCATCTGCATTGTCTTGTATTATTTGATCTTCGTCCCAACTTTCCAACTTATTCTGGCCCACTTCATCCTACATTACAACGTTTTCTGATGCTTCATTCTGTAACGGTTGTTTTAATGGATCATTACCGGACGTATCCATATCTTCCTCATTTTGCTCTTCATATTCACCCTGGGCCCTTATTTGATCTGCATGGACTAATATACTGTTGCCGTTTTACTTATTTATTATAGCTGTATTGTGGCATGTTTACATGATGATAAATTCTCTCTTTTCCAGATTAGTTCTTTGTTTTATTTTGTATCACATTTTTTCATTTGTGGAATACGACATCGTTAGCAGAAGCTCTTGTTTGACTTAAATCAAAGCTGATGGGCTTTCTAGTCTTCCAGCGTGTGGTTTTGTGCAATAGCTTAAAAACAGCCTCGGTAGAAAAACCTTTTCTTTTTGCTGAGAGAATGCTTTTAGTCCCATTTTTACGGTCTGCACCATTCTTTCTGCTAATCCGTCGACTGAGGGTGATATGGGGATGTCTTATACGGCTTGCATCCTATTTTTTTCACAAATTAAGATAGGCATTTCAAAGGTCTGGTGCATTGTCAGATACCAGGGTTTTTGGTATGCCATTTCTGGAAAATATGACCCTTAGAATCTGTTTTATTGTGGAACTTTTCTTGTCTGGCACCCGGATTATTTCAGGCCAACCTGAAAAAAAGTCTACTAGAATTAATAAGAGTCCCACTCCATTAATATACGCATGATTCATATGCAGCCTACTCTGGCTCCACTTCTCTGGGTCACGAATGTAAAGTAGTCTGTGTAAAATTTCTTAATTCTTAAATTTTTTGCACCTTTTTATATATTCTTCGACATCTCTTGAATGTCCGGGCCACCATGCTTCTAATGTTATCCTTTTTTTTGTGGCCGCTACTCCACAAAGTACATCGTCATGTACACTTTTTATTACCAATTTCCTTTGTGTTTCTGGGGTAACTACAAGATCCCCATTACAAACCACTCCATGTTAATCGTTAATTTCTGTCATATTTCTCTGTAGAATCTTTCCGTCCTAGAACAATTTCCCTATGAATTTTTTCTTATTCTCGATAATATCCTATACAGTACTGGATCATGTCTAGTTTATGCAGCCATTCTATCTAAAGACAAAACATCAGTCTCTACCCAATGTAAGAATGCATCTTCAAATTCTTGTTCCGTTTTATCTTTTGTCTCCTTGTAAAATCGCAATCTTGATAGTGCGTCTACGTCTGGAATTGAAGTTTTTGACATATTTTACATCAAAGCCCAATGCCATTAATGCCTATCTTAGTATCCTCGATGTCGTGACTTTAGGTAACTCTTTCCTTGGATTAAATATAAACTCTAATGGTCTATGATCACTTCTTAACAGAATGTTTTTCCCAATTACAAATTGTCGAGCTCTATTAGTTGTCCACACGATAGCTAATGCTTCTTTCTCTATATTTGAATAATTAGATTCGGTGTTCGTTAGTCTTCTTGTTAAATATATTATCGGATGTCCATTATTGTGATAATATTCCCGATATTGAATGTTTGCTTGCATCTGTGGTTAACGTCATGTTCTTTTTTGGATCCAACATTTTCACTACTGGTTTCTTTGCCAAAATTATTTTTAATCTGTCAAAAGCTTTTTGTTGTTTCTCTGACCAAATAAATTCAACATTCTTTTTTCTTAAATTTGAAAACGGTTCAGTCAAATCCGTGCATTTTGGTAAATATCCCCTGTAAAAATCCTCAATCCCAAAAAAGACTCCAGTCTTTTCCTATTTGTAGGTGTAGCTACTTTTAGTATGTTTTCTACCAAGGCTTGATATGGTGATATATCTTCTTTTGAAATGGAATAACCTAAAAAGGAAATGTTACTACAATTGCTTACGCATTGTTTTCATTTATTGTCATTACAGCATTTTTTAATCTAGTCTGGATTATGTCGGTTGTCTTTTTTAAATTCCATTTCATTAGTGGCTCCTATGCATATATCATCTTGGTAACAAATATTTTTCATATTTCCTAAAACCTGTTTAATGGCCCTTTGAAATATGGCGCTTGCAGTTTTTATTCTATATGGCATCCTTTTCCATTTTAGTAACCCTATTGGTGTATTTATCGTGGTTACTTCTTTGAAGTTATCGTCTATCGGTACTTGGTGTTATGCCGTTTTTAATTCTATTTTTGCAAAATGTTCATTCCTGCAATGCAACTTCAACAATCGGTATGAGATACGAATCCGAACAGATTTTATGATTTACGCCTATTTTGTAATCTCCACAAATACGTAAATCACCATCTGTCTTCCTGAACACTACAATGGGTGATGCCCACTTGCTACCTCCAGGGAGAACATGTTCAAGAAGGTCTTGTTCTATTAATTTTCGTAGTTTTGATACTACCAATGGCAACAAATGTACTAGTACTTTTCGTGCCTCATAATAAGAAAGGGAGACATTTCTTTTAATTTTAATCTCACTTTATAGTTTTTTTAATTTCCGATGTTTTCCATTTTTATCTCATTAATTACTTTAGTAGAATTTATATTAAGCACGTTGTTTCCTAGAAGTCCGTGTTTCTTTTTACAACTTGTGACATGTATAGGTATTACTTCAAATTTACCTTCAAACTCCTAGGAACCTTCAAAGTATCCTAAAGTCTTTATGACCGACCCATCAAATTGGCGAAGTTGTAAACTGCTCTTTCGTAGGGGTGGCTTTCTACTGCGTTCCCAAAAATGTTTTGGTGTCAGCGTTAGTACACTCCCACTATACATTTGCATATCTTATTTTTTAATGTAAAGACATTCATATTGATTTCGTTTTCTTCAACTCTTTCAGCATTTTTCTTTTTTACTTTGCATACTGCTTGGAAGTGGTTCTTTTTATGCAATTTTTACAGGTTCTTCCAAATGCTGGGCATTTTTCCTTTTTATTTCTTGATCACGTCCATTTTCTTATCTTTTTTACCATGTATGTCTCAGCTGGGTTTACTTTTATGATGGTTGTATTTCTGTATTAATTCTTGTTACTGTATAATATAATGCATGTATTTAAAGACATATTTACTACTTGTAGTTGTTCCATTATTTTAGATCGGTGTGTTGCATTGCACATACCTTCAATTAACCTTAATCAAGTCCTCTTCAATAGGTTGTCTGTCTTGTCCGAGTTTTTCAAATTCGCAATATCTACTCGCATTTCCTAGGCGGTGTAGATATTTTATAATTGTTTCGTCAATTTCTTTTATCAATGACATGAATTTCGTTTGTTCCGCCACTACCAGTGTTTTCATGGGTCTCATATTTCTCCTTATAATCTGACTTATTTTTTCGAAAGTTAAGTCTTCCAAGTTTGTGGGGTATGCCTTTGTGGAGACTTTGATTATCGCCTCGCATCCCGCTGTAGCCAAAAATAAATCCGTAATTTCATTTTTGTCTTCTTTCTCCTTGTTGTCTTCCACCTTTTAATGCTCGCACTGGCAGAAAAACGGCGAATCCATGCATCTTCAAAATCTGGATCTTCTAGAGGCAGATGGTATCCTATCAGCGACGCCATTATTGTGATGTGAAGCTTAGCACTAATCAGTCGCTAAGATTGCCCATACTTATTCACAGTGACGAGTTATATAGGCTCTATCTTATGCAAATTCGGCAAATTAGGCATATTAATTTGCCAGTGTCACTAAAATTCTAAAATTTTTAACAATAAAGATAAAAAAGATATCAACGTTCGTTTGCTTAACGGGAATCAGCTTTGTCTTGCTAAAAGATTTTTTCTTCTGAAATAATGTTGCTTTTGGTAACGGCAGTACATAGCCGAATTATTTCCAAGTAGAATATATATATATATATATATATATATATATATATATATATATATATACTTGACTCTTTTATCGTAAACGATAACTGAGGATCAGCAGTTTTACACTTGTGCATGAGGTTTCTGTCATGCGTGCATTTATGCTGAACTATTAACCTTCCAGCTACTGATGAACCTGCACTAAGATTTGTTTTGTTTCAAGTGGACAGTTTCTTGTGTAGCACAAAAACACATCCTCTCCTTTAAAGCAACATAGCCCATACAGGTGCACTGTGTGGCACGCGTTAGTTGTTTGCGATGATCGCATGTTATATTATAGCGGAGTTTGACCTCCACGGTGCGTTAAATACGTTAAATAGTGCATGGTGGACCATCCTTTTAAGATAAGGGATTTTGATGTCAGAGTTTGCAGTCTATTTTACTAGGGCTGGTGGTTTGGAAGCGCTTACGATGACTTTGATCAGGTTTCGACAAATCCCACACATGTACGCACACATGATGCAAACATCCCACACTCACAGTACATATTTACACAGCCACCATCCCCCACACGCATGCAGTGTATTCATATAGCAAACAGGTTCTGCCAATCCTGGCCAGATTGGAGCTGGGATTAAAGGCATTTAAGGGGTAACTCTATATTACCCAATATTCCAAATAGTAAATCTAGAGCCAAACTAATGGCTGCAGTTTGTATGTCATATCAGACAGAATATATATATATATATATATATATATATATATATATAGTGTACGAGGCACAAATAATTTTCTGAACATATGCTGTTAAATATAAGAGACAATGAATGTCTATTATGTTTAATCATGAGCCGTTGTAAGCGTCGTATTTTGGCTTTAATTTCCGTTGAAAATAAAGACAAAATTTTTTATTAATTTCCTTCTAAGCTTTCGGCTGACATGAGCCATCTTCAATAAACAACCTCTCTGAAGATGGCTCATATGAGCCGAAAGCTTAGAAGCAAATTAATAAAAAATTGTCCAAAAGTTTGAAAATTATTTTCCTTATTTTCAACTGAAATTAAAGCCAAAATACGACGTTTAGAACGGCTCATGATTAAACATAATAAACATTCATTGTCTCTCTTATATTTAAAAGCATATATATATATATATATATATATATATGTATATATATATATATATATTGATGAAACTTGGTTATAAGCAACCGACAATTTGTAATGAATTATGCAATCAAGTACCGTACAGTCAGAGGAGGAGGGGGAGCGGTAGAGGAAGAAGAGATAGCTAACCGAGCTTAAAAGTGAGAGACGGAAGCACATGAAGGAATGATCAAGGGATTCAAGAGATGTGATCCTGGCTAGGGGGAGTTGTTCGCTGACATATACACCAAGCCCATGCATATGGACATTGGAGTCCTTCCTGAAGAGAAGAAGGTAACCAGGAACGAACAGCTCTGAAGAGGGGATAGAAGGGTCAAAGTTAGTCTCACATATAGCTAAGATATCGGGTGAGTTAGTTAGAAGGAAAGACTCTACACTATTAAAATTACTGCGAATACCTCGTATATTTGTGAAGGCAACGCAGATAGGTTTGGGCGATTTACGACTAGCTGGTTTAGGTTTGCTATTTTGTTTGTTTAATTTCATGCTGGTTATAGTTGTGGATAGAGAGAGGTCTAGAGTAAAAACAGAATATCTACTTAAATACGAGTATCGGTAAAAATAATGTCCAAAATAATTCATTATATATATATAGGGAGACTTAAGAATAGCAAAATTAGTCCCATTTTTTTGAGAAAATATTAAAAAAAACTATCAGAAAATAAAAAAAATAAAAAAATCATAACATAAAATCAAACTTATTTAAATAAAGAAAGCACCAGAACGATGTAGGAACGAAGCCAGAAAAACAATATTGCATCAGGCAAATTTTTTCGTTAGAATCATTTTACTGATTTCATTAAACCAAAGTAGTAAACAAAAAACAGACATGAGCTTTGAGATATTCACTTCAACATTATCTATCCTCTGAAGTTGATCATCTATTTCATGACACTCATCCTTCTCACAAAAAATGAACTATTCAGTTAATGGAAATAATATCGCTGTCAACCTTGACACTGATCGCTGCGAAACAAAAATCGACTCTATGATTACACAAATCAAGTTAATATCAAATACTTGCTTTTTAGTGTAATTTTCCATTCATTTGAACTTTCTTAAACAAATGTCGCTGTTTATCAGTTTATAGATATCAATTGGTTTGATTTTCCTGGTGAAGAGATATATCAGCATATATTTTACTGTGCATGCATATTAAAGTCGTATACATGGAAGAGGTTATTTATTTTGGCGCTTATACTCCTAAATTATTTTCCATTTGTGAAACGTGTCTAGTTAAAAATTATCTAAATAATGCTAACACCAAATTTTATGTGATCGTGATTAAGGATTTTATTGATTAATTGATTCGTTTTTACGGTTTATCAATACTTTGGAGGTTATATAAAGCCATAAGATATATTTATATTTTATTTTTTTAGATATTAATGTTTTAGGGATACTAATCTTACTAATTAACCAATAGCTTAGAGAATAAAATTGGTTCTCCAATTATCAATTCCGAACCGTTATCAATTGCACCCCCAGCACATCCAAATTAACTGGTATTCCCAATTGATCATTCATCTAAATACTGCCGTTACTTAACTTCTGTGATTTCAACGTGATGTGGCCGTAAGCTGTGAGGATTTAAGCGGCGATTTGTTCAAATGCTAATTACTTCTAAATATGAGCACTCTCTTCCAGAAACTGTTGCAAGCATCCGCTCGAATTAGTAGTGGCGGTGTAAAGTACAGGTTGGTTCTGTATGTTTTGAACAAATGTGCCTAAGCAGGTGTCTGTGATAGGATTGACCCCACTTCTAATAGACGAACATATTTTGAAATGAGCGGGCACTCATTACATATTATATTACGTCAATTTTCATTTTATGATAACTTTTAGTTTTTTTTTAACATCAAAAGAAATCATGACAATGAGCGTTGTTTTTTAAAGGATCAAAATTTTCAGGTTTTCTATGAATTTTGAATCATGTTTTTAAATTTGTTCATTCAAAAAAATGAAAACTAATATAATATACTTTTCATATGTTCTCTCTCTCCCCACCTCTCTCCCTCTCCCTCTTCTTCGCACACAACAAACAGAGAGGGAAGCTTACAAAATGTATGTACCAGTGTTGATCTAAATGTTGCGTATAATGGCATAGCGTAAAATAGTTATTACAAAAGACTGGAAATACTGATTTGTTTCCAACACGGAGAAATATAACGTTGATAAGTAAAGGTTTATTTTGTGAAGGTAAAAATATTAACATGAATGTAATATGATTATGTTATGTAAAAATGGAAATAAATGAGACGATAAAAAAGGAATATTGTAAACATTGGAGAGAAATAGCCAAAAGCTACAAAACCAATCAACGAAAGAAATTGTCAAACAACAGTTGATTAACCTATATTACTAAGGTTTTTGCGAACTTTTTGAATGTATTTTTTTTTATTTTTACTTGTTTTTTTTTTATCTTTGCAGAGAGCCCTTAGTTGTCATAGAAAGAACTGGCCGATAATTTTTGCGGTCATTATCAACAAAAAGTTAAATTATCCAAACCATTTTTCTGGTGTTAATTGAAAAAGATTTGCACTTGTCACTCTCGTTCGCTGTTTAACTTCTATCTATTAAATCTATTAACTTATATCTGTTAAATCTATTAACTTCTATCTATTAAATCATAAAAATCTTCGATCTGCTCTCTTTCTTTTTCTTCAACTTCACTAAATATCATAATTCCATAATAATCATGAAGAAATTTAAGTCAGATTGCCTTAATCTCTTAGTAAATCTAATGGTCTAATATATATTCAGCATTACAAAGATTATTTTGGTATAATCTTATTCTTTGACGTAACCTTCCTTGAATTTTATTCTTCCTTTCTTCTAAAAATAAAGAATATGAGTAGATAGGTTTGCCTACTGTTCGGTTCATACTCTTCTCCAGTCTTTTGATTGCTACTAATGTTTTTTCATTTGTTTTCACACCCAGTAGTTCCTTGTGTCTTAGTGGCATAATCGACTTACTCGCGGTTGATTAAAATATATTATGGATGTTTTCTTTTCAAGAAGTAGCAATCCAAATTCAGTAAATAAAGAAGGAAAAGCTAAGTAATCAAGATGAATGAGTAAATGATTGATCGATGAAATTTTGTCATTGATGCAATTTCTTTGATTACCTGTTCATGTTGGCTTTTATAAAACGTTTTTCTTTTAAATTATCTTGTCAAATGCAATGAAAAATTAATACTCTGAAATATAATTAACTTTATTTAGTCTTCATTTACTATAACTAGAAGATAATATATATTAAAATAATACGTTGTTTCTAGATTTATTTGCCAAATAATTACGGTATTTTTCTATAATACACTGCTCACTCATGACTGATTGAATATGGCGCTATTTTTTAACAGAGCAGTATTGTTTTCGGGGTTGATATAATAAACAAATGGCAAAAATATAAATGATGCTTAACATACCATGTCACTTGAAGATGACGGTTTTCCATGGACTGTTTTCTTTTTTACATGTAAAATGCCGTGCTATCGAGGTAACGGGAGTGGTATGGTTTCCTGTTGCCTTCTTTACGTTGGAAATTCAAACGTCTTTGTTTTAGATTAGTGTGCTCAGTATACTCTGATATTTAACCCATGGGCTAAATGAGTAAACCTGAATTTGGACTCAACCAATAACTGCTACTTTTCATAGACATCATATAATAATTATAATAACGGTATTACACCATCAAATTAATTGTTCAAGCCCACAGAGTCAGAGTAATGAAAATAATTTATAACTGACGTCTGAAACTCATATCAATGTTGATAAACATACTTTACCCCTAAATACAATATAAAGTCACAAAATAAATATAGAAAATTACAATCTGCCTGCAAATATAGGATCACATAATAACAGATAATGCTTTCAATTGCCGCCAGTTTTCACAAAATCGTCAAACGACATTCATAAGACAAAAAATGATCAGAGGAAAAATAAATTAAATAAAATATTACGTAGTGTGATGCTTGTTTGACATTTAGAACCTGCGTCGTAATCATATAGGGAAATTTGCTTATGCCCGGCGCAAATTTAAACTGCTATGTTGAATATTTCAGATTAGCGTAACGAATATATAATAATTGTCAGAACTGTTATACATCTATATTTAGATTTAACTCAAAATCTTGTATAAATTTTTTGTTGTTTTATTTGACAAATTTAATTTGACATAATTTAATGACTTAACAGATTTTTAGTTAATCTTCACGTTCAATAGTTTATTGAGTCAAACGTGTATTGGGATCAATTCATAATGAAACAAAGTAATTTAACAGAATGGAAGATAGCGTGCAATGCATTGATGCTTTCACTTTGAGTAAATGCTACACACCACAGTTTGTAGAAGCATTTACATTCGGGCAAACCACTTATAATTTACATTTTATCAATCATGATCAGTGAGTACGAGTAAATAATTTCGGTTTTGATACACAGAGGATGTCTTTCCCAACAATTGTCAGTTCAAAATTCGTTTTTAATTCCCTTAAACCATGTAGTAATTGCTCAACAGTAAACAATATGGATTAAATAAAATCCAAAATTGTCTACACTTGTGTCAATGATTCTCTTCCTACTTAAAATTTATATGGAATTTTCTGACATGTATGTATAGTAGAAAGTTTATATTTGCATTATACAGCCTCGCAGGAATAACATTTGTTTCAAAACTACGATCAAATTCCGTAAAATTCAATGACAGTTGGAAAGTAAATAACATACTTGGATGCAATAAATCTGCCAAGGATATTGCCTTAATCCCGTATTATTTTTTTTCTCTTATATTTTTTGCCTTTCTTTATTCTCATTCCTTCTGGCTTAATGTTATTGTCGATTATGATTATCGTTATTGTGTAGATTCTTTTCCTCTCTGACTGAAGGGTGCGCCTGAAGAAAAAGGTCAAAATTTTACCTTTAGCATCACGGCAATTGCTTCGCTGTCGTTCTTTCCTCTTTTTTCTCCAATCTTCAATTGCTTTCAATCACCACAAAATCATCAATAATATTCCCATTTACCACTGTTAGTAAATATCAGTATCATCATCAATTTTGGTAACCCTAAAGCAATTTTTCAATCATTGACAACACCTCACATTATTCTATTTCGATTACACCTTGTCCTTTTAACACTTGACTAACTGTCTCCTTAACTAATAACTAAGGATTTTCAAGGGATAGATTTTCTCTTGCATACATATCAGTTCCTATATTACTGAAAATGTTATTCATCAGAATGCAGATCCTTTTATTTTTTAAAAAATTTATTGCTTAACACAAGAAATAAAGTAAGCTGCATTACTCAGCTTTTATTAACTTAAAATTCCCCATCTTAAGTTTACTTTGGATACATTTATTTATCGATTTTTTTTCTTTTATAGTTATAAGATACATCTTTTAAAAAGCACTTGGTATATTTGAAATTGCTGGGATTGGTAATGATAAAATAAGGCCTAAATAATTGAAATAATAGGGAAGTAATCTACTTAATATTTTCGTGCGAATAGATAGTAGAACAAGATAAAATAAGATTTTTTTAATCATATCACCCCGAGAGTAAAACGATTAGAGGACAGTGAAGAGATGGAAAAAACAGTTAGAAAGGAGCAAGAGAGGGAAGGGAATACAGGTGTGATGACAGTTGCAGAGTTGGAGAGAAAGGAAAGGATATATGGTGAAGAAATAACTAGGGTCAAGTGGTTAAGAGATGAGTGTTGACCTTGCATTTAAATTCCTGGAGGTTGTAGCCGTTAGGAAATCAAGAATAAGAAAGCGAGTTCCACAGGCGGCAATTGCGAGAAAAGAAGCTGAAGGAGTAGAATTGTCATCTGCATTTGGTTGATATAACTGTGAATGTGTGAGACCCAGCTGCTAGTCTGGTTGCACGAGTAAACACCTGTTGCAGAGGCACCAATAATTTAATTTCGTTATAGCAGCTGCCATGGAAGTATTTATAGAACAGACAAAGGGAAGCCACATCCCGTCGGCGGGAAAGTGGCTGTAGTCGAGCCGCCAAGTCGGTACCTATCATATTACTGATTCTCCTTTGGAGCCTTTCAAGAACACGGAGATGAACAGCGGAGGCACCTGTCCATATATGGCAGCAGTACTCCATGCACGGACGAATAATTTTGTATATATGCAGGATGGTTTCAGGCGGGAAAAACGTCCTGGCCCGACACAGTGACCCAAACTTCCTAGCAGTGGATTTAGCTATTGATTCAATGTAGTGTTTCCACTTGATATCAGAAGAGAGATTAAGGCCGCGGAGGCGCAGTGTATTGCTCTTAGGGAGACTCACTTGGTCCATGCTTATGGGAGGCAGGAGAGGTTGCCTGTGATGATTGACAGAGAGCAGCTTGGTCTTAGACGCATTGAAATTTACAAGCCACTTCTTACTCCAAATCACCACATAATGTAGACCCCTCTCAAGATCAACAGCGAGATTATTTTTGTCCGCTACGCCGGGTTTCTTATTGATGTGGGAGTAAATTGCGGTGTCATCTGCGTAGATGCCTACTTGGCTCTTGATCTCGTCTGGGAGGTCATTTATGAAAATAAGGAAGAGCGTCGGGCCTAGGATAGAGCCCTGAGGGACACTAGCGTTTGTACAGTAGGGTGTGGATGCATGCCCATTCAGGACGACCTTCATTATGTTGTTATGTAGGAAAGATTGGATCAGATCATGCAATCTTCCGGTAATACCGTAACCCCGTAGCTTGCATAGAAGGCCAGCTTGCCAAAACCTGTCAAAAGCCTTGGAGATGTCCAGAGCAACATCACGAGCCTCACTGGAATCTTCAAGCGCCTGGAACATGTACTCCGTAATGGTCAAAATTTACTTACTACTAAACGATACAGAATACGTACTGAAGAAAATAAATAAATAGAAAGAAAGTCAAAATATTTTATATTTAAGTAAAATATTTAAAATTTTACAGAATAAAAAATGAACAGTTTTGTTTTTCATTTTTTCTTATCTTATTTTCTTTATTTTTATCTTTATCTATTCTTCCATAAATGGGATTTTAGCTGTAGTTTTATTTGGTGTTTTTCTTATTTACTTTATTTTATAATCGTTGCACGTTCTTCAGTGCATATATCTTTCCTGAATCATTTAGTTTCTTCTCTTATCCCTTTAAACTCTCTATCTTACTCATTGTTCAAATGCTTTTTTTGTTTTCACCCTCAATATTTTCTGTTCATGTATGTTTAACGTTAGCAGGAAATTTACTATTAGAATTTAAACTTTTCTTTTTATCTTTCCATATTCTCCTTGCTAGATTTCTTCTTTCTTATCTCTTTTTACTTTTCTTCTGTTCCTTCCCATGTTTGATTGTTTTTCTTAACCTCTTTCTGTTTTTCCCCGATTCTTTATGGATTTCTTATTTTTTTCTATTTTATCTCGCTTTTCTGTCGATATGTTTGGCGTCTTAAACAGTTTCTTCTTGTTTCTTTATTTCTCTAATTGCTATTAACTGTCTCCTGTTTGCTCTTCTTTCTTTATTCCACCAATCAATCAAGCAGTGTTTATCTAGTTTCCGGTTATCTCATTATCAGCCACTCACATGCCTAATCTTTCCCTAATTATCTCCCTTGTAAAACTCTTTCCGTCTATTGTTTGCTTGATAAACATTTTACGTGCACCAATTTTGCCTATGCTTTCCACTCATCACATCTTTCTGTCATTCCGAATCTTAACTGATATCTCAACCAATCAATGTGTCCATGGGTGATTTTCGTACAGTTTTCTTCCCTTTATTCCATAGTTTTATACAAATCGAGGATTAGAATTCTTTGCAGTCCTTGTTTTTATTACTTATATGTTATATTTCCTTTTATAGTAGACTTTCAATATAGTTAGATGAATGGTACAAAAAGAAACATAATAGATTGTTTCATTGACTATTTCGGTTAATACTTTGCATTTAATTGCTTATATCTTTTAAACGTTTCGCTTTCATTTTATTTTCATTCTTTACATTTTTTTTATTAATCTGTACTCTGTATTTATCGTGATCCATTAAAAGAAACTTTAAAACACTTATGTAGCTCTGTCTTGGAATATATTTTTATAATTTTTATATTTATGACTATTTATATATTTGTTCCCGCTATAAATTCTTCACTCGAACATAAATACACACATACAGAGTTATGACTATTGTCTGATAACGCATTTTTTTTCAAAATATTATGTTTACAATAATGCACATTCAAAAAACGCAATATGATCTGGCCATTCATCCTTCAAACAGTAAAGACAAAACTACATTTACCGAAATTTAATAGGAAAACATCTTTAGTTGCCACTTTCCCTCGGGATTTTTCATGTTTCTATCGTTATCTTGTTTATACTCATTTATATGTATATTAAGGCTTTAAATCTTGTTATATAGTTTCATTTACTTTATGTATTTTTAATATGAACTATATTTGAAGTTTCCACTTTTATTAAACGGACATGCCATCCAGAACTACCATACGAACGCGGGTGTCTCTCAAGGCTCTATCCTAGGTCCTACGTTCTTTCTGATTTACATTAACGATCTCTCGGACGTCATAAGATCCCAAGTAGGCATGTACGCCGATGACACCACAGTTTAATCTCGCCTCTATCAGAAATCTGGTGTGGGCGACAAAGCAAAGCTCGCTGTCAAGCTTGAAAAGGACCTCCAATCCGTAGTGGACTGGGGTACGAAATGGCTCGTAAATTTTAATGCTTCCAAAACGAAGCTGCTATCAATTAACCATCATAGACAACCGCACCTACCTCCCATTAACATGGAACAGGCTTGCCTCCCAAAGATTAAAACACTACGCCTCCTTGTCCTCACACTCTCAGCGGACCTCAAGTAGAATGACTATATTGAATCCATTGCTAAATCCGCTGTTATGAAAGTCGGTTCTCTGTGCAGGGCCCGGAAGTTTTCCCGTCTGACTCTATCCTGCACATACGTAAATCTACCATCCGCCCGTGTATTGCATACTGCTACCACATCTGGTCGGATGCCCCTGCTATTCTCCACGAGGTTCTTGACAAAATATAACGGAAAATCTGTAATGTGATTGATACCGACTTGGCAGACCGGCTGCAGTTGCTCTCTCACCGGCGTGATGTGACTTCCCTGTGCCTCTTCTATAAATACTTTCACAGCTTCTACTCCGACGAACTCAGATCACTGGTGCCCCGTAGGTATGAAATTGCACAAGATATTAGATTAGAAACTACGTTCTACCTTTTACAGTGAAGCGGATAAAATGTAACCGCAATTTCTACTCCAACAGCTTCTTTTCTCGGACATCCCGCCTGTGGAATTTCCTTCAACATACTTGCTTCCCCGACAACTACAATCTCCAGGATTTTAAATGTAAGGTTAATAGACACCTCCTAACACACTAATTCGCATCCATTCTCTCAAACACTCTTACCATCTACCCAACCCTCATCCTCGGTTTCCTTACCCGTCCATTACCCTCCTTCTGACATTTCCTATATCTAACCACTCTTTCTCATCACTTCTTATCACTTTCTTCTATATAACTCCCTGCACAATAGTGGCAGTGGAATGCCTTGCTTGGGGTGAAATGAGGAAAAAATATTACACATATTACCTAAATTTCGTCTGTACACGATAAAATATGACAAGAAAATATTTTCCTCGTATACTATATTTGAATTAATTTGTTTGATTTTTGAAGTAACGTCCCACACAGCATTACAATTTCTTTATAAATAGCAGATACAAATTAGAAACCTATAGACTGAACATAGGAATAAAATATTTAACTAGAATTACGTAATTTAATAAACTTCCTTGGTAATTGTAATTTGTACTGTAGCCAATTTGTGTTATTAAGTCTTATTTCTTAATTGCTTCTGTATAGAATATAAATAGAATGACTGTCATTCCTTTAAACTTTGATTTTGTCACCTCGACATAATGGAAAGTAAAACCTAGAAGTGTGCAATTTCACTTATTCGGAGAGTATCAACTGACCAATGAAGCAGTTGCTTCTTCTGTATGGCCTTACTGATTTTTTTTTTATATTTCGAGAGTTAATCAGTATAATTTGTTGGATGAAAGTGCAGAAATTGCATGTCAGGCAGAAAACCTCACCACTGTTTTTTAAACTTTTTCATTCATCTAGATATGCTTTGCTTCTGCTACAATGTAACCGGCTTGTTCGAGGAAATTTAAATAATCTGAAACACCAGCAAATAGCACCTTTTCATCGACGGTTCAGGCAAGAGCCTGAAAGTCTAGCAGCTTTATAACGGGAATATGTATACATCTCTTACTCTGACTCAATCGGTGCATCTCAATGTGGAATAAAACAGAGACAGGATCTTGCTAGATGCCTTGAAATATGAAGAGTATGGTTAGGGGTTTTACTTAGGTGAATTACCATGTTATTTTTGCCTTTGGGACAGCAGGGAGACCCCAGCACACGACGACAGGCGGTTCTAGCTATGGCGGACCATGTTCAGCGTAGAGAGAAACAACGTCAAATGAGAAACACTGGGTTTTTCTCCACTTTACTTAAGATTTGGCACTATAAAACTATTTGTGCTGCCTTCAAGTACCGCCAAGACGTCTTCCCTAAGCTGTTTACAGCAAAAATCAAAACCGGTGTCTTCGTCAAATAGCAAATGAAGATCACAAAGCGCAAGGACGGATAAAGCACCGTAAAATAGCTCTTTCGCAGTGGTTCGGGGCGCCCAAGGGAATCAAAAGGCCAAAAACTACGTGGAGCTTATTGAAGCCCTGGTAAAGAACTATATCAAAATGGGCCGCAGGATGTTTCTCAAAATTCAAACCATTGATAAATTCAAGGAGGCATAAAGATGTACTGAGTGAAGCAAGGTGAGAGCTTCTACCAGAATATACTAGATTTTTAAACGCCCCTACGAAGAATTCTATAACAAACACATGATGGAAGCCTATATTTGGAGGCAGATTAGTGAAAGTAATTAACAGTATAAGCGTAAATCGAGGAAAATTACTCACTTCTACTTTGTGGTTTCTGTAGTGTAATCATTAAATAAATCAATGTTACATTCAATGATAAGCCGTTTTTTTTTAATTGGCATAACGAGAATGTTAGGTTGAAGTAGTTTGCCCAATAAAAAAAGGTAAATTTCAGAAATATCTTTATGCTGGTCAAAAAAGCAAAGGTTAAAGGAAATATTAACAGCTTTTCTTACTTTCTAGGCGTAAGCAAATAGGAGATTTGTGAGAACGTAAATTTGACTCCTTGCCAACAGTTAAGATTCCGTTACTATGTACGATTAACTGGATATCACGTTTATGCATCGTCTTAAAAGGATGATTAACAATGAAACCAACTAAAGAAGCATGGAGAAGAAATATCCCCAAAATGAAGAATATGAACGTAAAATGCAAAATATATTTGGACTTATTATTTGTTTGTCATTTGTATAAAATAATGAACTTTCCATAATGTATTCAGGATTTTTCTATCTTGAAGATTTGCATATGAATGACTTTTTCTTTCGCTTTCAGTAAATTGTATTATTTACTTCTGTCTAAAGATAACGTGATTTTCAGAACAATTTTAACGACACTTTTGAAACCTGTTAATGCGTATTAATTTTTCAAAAGTTTTAGCAACTAAATCTTAATGGACAATCAAGAACTACTTAGGTTCGAAGTTTGCTTTATGGCCTGGGAAAATTTCTTTTATATATTACTGTGAATTGATCGTAAAAAAAACCTTCATAATTTAAAGAAAAATATATCAATGTAAAAATTGCTGAGTAAAATTGTTTTGACTAATCGTGCCGTATAGCTGAGAAAAGTATTTTTGATATTGATCAGACATATGTGTGATCAATCAGGACAAATCAGTAAAGATCGATTATTTATTAAAAGCATTTTTATATTGGAAGTTGAAAATCAGGGTCTGTAGATTTCAACTGATTACTTGTTCATTGTTAAAATGTCTCCCGTTTCCTTATATTTATATAAATCTATATCAATATGAATTTAATCAGAAAATAAGTAGTAAACATCTATATACAAAACCACGAATATATCTACTCATGAGCGCTAATATATGTATGTAAATAGGACGGTATCTCCGTATTTGTAAATGCTTACGTACGTGTGTATAATATTTGAAAAAAGTAAATATTACAAATCGGGATATTTATTTAGGGATTTTTATGATATATAATTATGAACAGGTGAAAATTTCTCCAAATATAATTGCCTACTTAGATTCACAAAATCCGACGTGAAGTCGAAATCCGTTTGTATTTTTTAGGATTCCATTCAAAATAACTAACTTCGTGACCGAAGGGAATATTGTGATGAACAAACATAAATACGGAGAGAAAAATAAACTGTAAATATAAGGCTACTGTTATAGAAAGTTGTAAAAATAGGTATAATAAATGGTAAGTGACATATGTGCATAGACATTAGGATTTATTTGCAGTAAATCTTGAAAAATATACTTATAAAATAAGGGGTGATATGAAGCAAATATTTTATGCATATATTATAAATGCTTTCAGGTTTCTTTATTTGCGATAGCATGAAAAATTGTAATAATTATTGAAACAGTTGAAATAAAAACTAAGGAAGAATAGGAAATCAAGAAAAATTACAAATACGTCACTTATATAATATATGTAAATTTTCTCTGATAATATTAAATGGAAAAAGATAAATTCTTGCTATTTTTATCAGTATAGTATAGACAACTATCTAGTATATAAATAAGTTGTTTATAATTTTATTAACTAAATTAATAGTAATTGAATCCCCAATTTTATTACAAAAATGCAAATAATTATGCTGACTCAGAAGTTACAGGTTACAGAAATTTTCGATAAGAATTCGGACAAGAAGTTTTAAATGCTCACTTAAATATTTGTAGCTTAGATTCCGCTAATATTCAAAAGAAATGTGTTCTCGAACAAAAATATCAAGAACGGATAAAACAAAATAATAAGGATATTTAGGAAAAATGAGCTACGAGGAGAAGAATAATCAAAGAAATATAATTAATGAGTAAATTTGAATTTTAGTCTAAACCAAAGAAAAGAGAATGTCAAGTTTGACGTATATTTTGATAATATTTTAAATTTTTTTAATAGTTTCATTGATGGACTTGTCTTTTAATCATTTACCACCCCTCTAAAATACAATGTTTTCAGACTGAACAGCCGAGGAATAACAAATTTAAAAATTTACTATTTTTTAATATTTATCTACATTTAAAATAAGTTGAGTTAACAAGGCTAGTAATGAAAATGACAATTCAAAATTTAACATTGCTTTTAAGATTTAGCAAATCTGCAGTTTTATTTGTTATTCTTGATAGAAAGAAATAAAAGCCGAATAAATATTGCAAATATTTTTATTATCATTTTGCACGATTCAATTTTGTTACGTGTTGATTCTACATGTATAGAAGAAAATAACTGTAGATTCCATTTTTCAAATCCATGTTTTTTTCATAAAAAATTCTTGTGATTTGTTACTTTACTCAATATTTATTGTTCTTGCTGTTGACTGCTCTGGAGGCAGAGTAATTCAGAGAAATACACAAGACCACAATCTAAGAGTTAATGATTACAATCCTAAATCACTAAAGAGAGGACAAAGAATCAACGATGGTGTAACTATAATAATAATAATAATAATAATAATAATAATAATAATAATAATAATATTTTTTCTTTGATTTGAGACATAACAAGTTTCAACCAATAACTCTAAGAGCCTAGTTTCGTGTATTCTTGGATGCAAACAGATGACGGAGAAATCTACGCAAGATGTGAGACTGCACATAAGTATAATTTGTGGCAAATTACATATTTTACGGCTGTCAGGGATCATTTCCGCATATTTGTTTGCTGCCTTTGATATAGGGCATCAACAATAAGATGTAATATTTTCTTCTTGAGATGACACACTCTATTGATTTCTATTCCAATGCTCTTGTATTTACTTAGTTTTGAAAATGTTTCAAAAGATGATTTTTTAGGCTTGACTACAATATTGTTTAAAAGTCATGTCATTTTGACATGAATTGTCACAATTTTTTGGTCAATTTTTCTGGCTTTTCTTATCGGTCTGAACGCTGAAATGACAGTGGTTGAAACATCATCACTTTGTAAAACTTGGGGTTACTTATGTTCCCACCACACTCTTTAAGCGGCAGATTGATTATCATTATTATTATTTTTATTATTATTTTGTTTCTGTTGCTGTTTGTTGAGTTGTCACACCTGATGACCTTCAAGGAAGATCAATATGGAAGCACTCTTAGTATTTAAGCTGGTTGTCAAGTGGATGGTTTCAATTCAAATGTCACTTTCACATTGCTCAATTTTTAGATCCTTGCAAGGTCGAGATATATATCCAGCTTTCCATTTTGCAGATTCCTTTTATGGTTCGCTAAAAACAGAAATATTCAGTATCTGTTGGATCTGACATGCTTTTTTAAAATCTACTTGACTGAGATAGATTGAAATATCCGGTTGAATTTCAAGTCTCGTAAATTTTACTTTTTCTTTTTACTCGAATATCTTCTTGATTGTGTGCATGCAAATACATTCGAGATTTCCCACAAGAATTTTCTGCGCTTATCGATGGAAGTCAAGTGACAGCAAGCATTCTATATATTCTAAATCCCTGTCTCAGTTTTTTTATGATATTCATAATCCTGTGATTGATTTCAAATTATGAATTCTTTTAATCTTTAAATGCTTTTTGGCCGATGGCATCGGCCATGGCCATGCTTTATATAATCCACTTTATATTATAAATTGTTTAAAGAATTTTTCAATTTAATGATACACACTCACATTTTTATTCAGTCTGTTTATTTTCACGCATTTAGTATTTTGTTTTGTTATTGCAAATGATATAACACGTTGTCCCTTCAACACAACATTGAGTTTTAAGTGTTGCTTTCAGGAGGGGTTCGATTCTTATATTGATATCTAATTGTTCATTGGCATTACGTTTCTTGGTTATATTTGCCAATTTCTTTCGCTCTTGGTTACATTGTTATATAATATGTCTTATTACAAAAATACATATAAAACAAATGCTGCTAGCACAATCTTCTTTCGAACAGGATGGCATACAAAGACATTGTTTTAATGAAATTTGCCACTGCAAGATAACTTGTAATATCTTAAAACAACGGATAATGTTGCAGCCAATATAACCATAAAAAGCTGTTGATTAACACTAAGCATAGTGCGCTTATTATGTAAAAGCGTGACCTTCTCCAGCAAAATCTTAAGCACTGAAAGATACTCGAAATATGGCCCAGAAAACCACACGTCACTTTCGATTCAGACAACGCCCGGGACATGAACGATTTTTTAAACAAGCAACTGGTAATCCAAAAAAAGAAGCTTTTACTCATGAAATCAAAGACATGAATGTAAATTGCAGAAGAACAAATGGAATGATGGTTAGAGCACTACCTAGAACTTTACTCTAGATATAATTTCGTTTCTGAAGTTGCAGAGGAAGAAATAAGTAAAGTTACTATCTTGTAAAAAATACACAAAGATAACTACCTAGCATGAAGTTAACTGTATACAATAACCACTCTGTTACCCTCCCTGTTAAGCATTGTTAGTCTTATTCGACTCCAAATCCTTGATGAACGCATCTACACAGACCCTCAGTGAGGATTTACGGGTAAGAAAACCTCAGTTAATATAACTTTCTTCTCCAGGTCAGCTCCATAAAAAATCAACAGAAACCACTATATATAGCCCCCTCAATGCTTAAAAGATATTCCACCTTTTTAGCACGAATAGTGTATTTCTGTACTAAAGAAATTAGCTGTTTCTCATCGTTGCATTATCTTCTTTCACGAGAATATGCAGGCTGTGATGGTAAAATTTGAGTCCCCTTCAAAATTCGCACCAGTATAAAATATGGATATACTCTAACATCGAAGATATTTGTTATTTTGTTTTTTCTATTGCTGATCTTCGCGTTTCAGACAAGAAGATGCATGTACATAAACATCACTGATCAGCTGTTCAAATTGCCTGGAGGGCAAAAGCAAAATTGCGCACGATCCCCATTAAAGAAATTCTGTTTGCAGATGAAGCAGTTCAGACCACATCCCGATTTCCAGCAACTGATTACTTAGTTCAAACATGCCTGTAAGTATTTGGGGCTAACTGTTAAAATCAACAAAACAAATGACATGAGTCAGGATACCCTTGTATCTCCACAATCAGCACTGATGCAGTGGCACTTGATGTCAAAGATAACTTCACACATCTTGGCATCTGCCATCATCACCAACGCTTGACATTGAAATTTACAAACGCCGCGTCAAATTGATAGCAGTGATGCTCAAATTGAGCAAGGATGTATGATAACCTGACCGTTCACCTCTTTTTTAATCATTTCACCCCAAGCAAAGCAGGACGCTACTGGTGAGAGAAAAAGAAGGTACAGAGGATGTCGAAGAAAGGATAAAAGGATTTGCATTTTAAAGTTTAGTGATTTTAGTTATCAGGGAAACAAGAAAACGGTAGAGAGTTCTACAAACGGAAAAAGTGAGAAAAGCAATCTTTTAGAGTAGAAGAGTATTTATTTTTACAGTGAAAAGAATGGAACCTTCATGCCAATCCAGTAGTGTGAGTAAATACATGTAGTCAGGGAACCAGGCAAAAAAGTACATCAGAGTAGTTTCCATGAAAAATACTTGCAGAAAAGACAAAAGGAAGCCATATCTCGTCAGTGACAAAGTCACTGAAGAGAGCTGCTATTTCAGGATTATACTGTAGATCCTCGTTTGGATTTTGTCGAGAACCTCAAGATGAATAATAGGAGCAAAAAACAAATATTAATCCGTTTTATTATTTTTATCTCATCGACAAACAACAGACAGAAAAATCTATTGGAAAGCTTCTATCTCTTTTGGTTACAATGTATCCTCGAAATCACATGAAACGAAAATGTTACTAACATTCCTCTGCATATGGACTCCAGATGTATGCCTCTTCTTTTCTGTGAACGTCGTCTTTGATGGCTTGCTTATATATATTACTAGCTTCCATTCACATGAACCAAGGTAGATACATAGTTATAATATCCAAGCCCTTAAACATGAAAGGGTAATATTCGAATTTTGCAATAAACTGGAGTCCAAATTGATATCAATAAATCTACATAAAAACCTTAAAGAAAACAAACAATAACGGTATATATACTACCTGATGTGCGTAAGTCCATTTCAATAGTAACTAGAATTAAAGATATGCATAGCTTTCTAATAGTATACAGCATGCTTTCTATAGCAACCTCAAAGCATGAACAGTTCTGACCACATACACCGAGCCCAACCTATAACAACTGATTTTTTTTAGTTCAAATACGCCTATAAGAATCATGAGTCATTATATTTCCATCACTCAGCATTGATACATCCTCTTGTCATTTATCAGAAAGCACTTTCCATTTTATAGAATGGATAGATCTAACATGGGAATTTTATTGGTTCATAAAATCGTAAATATCTGACGAGAACTACAATACGTAAACATTAAAAGCTTTATCAGGAGCACAAGAAAGCAGTGATGAGAACCGAAATCTGTTTAATGCGTTCCTAGATTATAATCATTTAAGTATTTTATGCTACATTTGAAACGAATGGAATACAACATTCCGGTTTTTCGTCGGACATAGGTATTCATAGTTGGGACCAGAAGGATCTTGAACAGAAAATCAACGTCTTCTACAAAGTGTCCCAAGTAATAGCACTCAAGATAAACCTTTCAAAAACAGGACCTATGATCTGAAATTGAAATGAACGCCGTGATGGATCCTAGACTGAATCCATCATGAACATACAGAATATCAAATTATTAAATATTAAACACCTTTAGAAATTTAAACAGCGACAGCAACTAAAATGGATATAACATGTAACTTAAGAAAAAAAAGAATGACTCAATCGCTTACCCAAGTGGTGGTTTTTCACACGCGTTTCTCTAATAGCCCTAATGGACTCGACTCATTGCTAGATCTCTGTTTCCCTTTCAACTCTTATTCTTGCAATGTCAAGTAGCTTTGCCTTATTGAAAACTCTGAGCATGTGGTGGTTTCCATTAATATATCCTTCCATTTTCGTTCCCACCAGGAACCTCAGACCAGCACTATTGCCAAAGAGCAAACTGAGACTCTTTTCGCGATTTCCTGTGTGACGTCCCTTGGAACAAAGTTTTTAGTCTTCCGGTTGAAGTCTGTGCATCCAGGGTTTCCTCTTGGGTTAAAGCTGTCATCTATGCTTTCATCTCAGCCAGAAAGTTGCGACAAACCCCATTCGTTACCCTGGTTCTTCACTGTTTTCTCAGCCGCTCTCTCCCACAGGAATCACATTTTCTGGCTTTATCAAAGCCCCGCTTCTGACCATAATAGGCGCTTTTTTGCCTCTGCTCATAATGAGTACAATAGGATCTTTAATTATGCTAAGCTGATGCTTGATGAGAGAATGAAGCAGTGTATAGCATCCCATATGTTCGGCTTGAAAGACTACTGGCAGCTTTATAAAAATGTATTAAATAACAGTAAGCCCACAATTTTTCCGTTAATTGATAAATTTGAGGACATCACTCTTCAGCGGACAACTCGAGATTGAATTCGCCTGGAGTATCCGTACCCGACTTCCCATCTAAAACTGAGGATCAACTGAGTGATATTCACCCCCTCTCTGGTCTCAACTCTTGTCCTCCATTAAGCGAGTGGATGCGACGGAATCCTAATCACTGTCCTGAATAAATATGCCCTGAAATCTCCTATGTCCTCTCCAAATTTTACAATTACTCTCTCTCTCTGCTTCTTGCATGTGTGTCTGCTGAAATCCTCCTCTGTGGTTCCTGTATTTAAGTTGTCGCCCTATCAGCCTCCTACCGATTTTGGCAAAGTATTGGAGGCTTTTACCAATGCAAATATGGTTAAATATCTCTTCTCCGACAAACAGTATGGTTTCCACTTCATCAAGTTTAATGCTGATATGCTAACGACAATCACTGAGTTTATATATCAGATTCTGGATGAAAACGCCGAAGTTTTAGATGTTACCCTGGATATCTCCAAAGCCTTTGACAGAGTCAGTCATGCTGGCCTTCTACGCACGCTACGGGGTATGGTATAAATGATCTCCCTGTTGTAATCAGATCCAAAGTAGGCATCTACGCTGACGACACCACAATTTGCTTCAACCTCGAGAAGAAATCTGCAGAGACTGACAAAGCAAACTTCGCTGCTCAACTTGGAAATGGCTTCCAATCTGTGGTGGGCTCGGGTAAGAAATGGCTCCTGAATTTTTAATGGCTCCAAAACAAAGCTACCATAGGCAATCGATCCTACCCACTTTAGAATGGATCAGGCTAGTCTCCCTGAAAGCAAAACACTGCGCCTCCACGGCCAAACTCTCTCAACCGACCTCAGATGGAATTATTACATAGAATCCATAGCTAAATCTGCTGCTAGGAAGTTCGCTTCATTGTATATGGTCAGGAATCTTTTCCCGTCTTAATCCATCCTGCACATATATAAATCTACCATTGAATACTGCTATCTGGTCGGGAACCCCTGCTATTCAGCTCGGGGTTCTTGAAAAAATCTAGCAGATAATCTGCAATGTGATCGATCCCGACCTGGTAGTTCTGCTCCAGTCACTTTCTCAGCGACGAAATGTGTCTTCCCTATGTCTCTTCTACAAGTAATTTCAACGCCTCTGCACCGATGAGCTTAGATGAGCTTAGATTCCGAGTGACCCCTCTGCAGGAATTTACTTGACGACTAGATTAGCAATTCGGTTCCACCCTTTTACAGTGAAACCGCAACTTCTAATTTATCAGCTTCTTCGCTAACACTTCCCGCCTGTGGAATTCCCTTGTGTATACTTGCTTTCCCGAGAGCTACAATCTACAAGAATTTAAATATAAGATCAATTGTCATCTCCTGTATCCTTGACTGGCATCCTTTCCCTGACAACCCTTGTATCATGTTCTTTTCCGTCCGCTCTACTCTCATGCCACTCTCATGCAGCTCTCTTCACACCAGTGTTCTCATCTTTCTCTTACCCATTTATTGACACCCATAACTTGTTCCTCTTTCTCATCACTCTCCTGGTACTTAACTCACTGCACACCAATGGCAGTACTGTTTTGCTTGGGGTAAAATGATTATAAAAAATAATCAACAGACAATTTCAAATACAAGGTTAGGAAGGCTACCCTATCAATTCTTGAAAGTGCGATAAATTCTACTGGATCTGAAGAGTAACTTTAGAATTTCTTGAATATATTTTATTCAACAGTAATGTAGTATTATTTCTTTATAATCACTAATATTACGATTGCCATTACAATAAATGACTTATGTATTGTATGTAAAATTCTCTTTTGGTTCTAGGCTTATTTCAATTTCGGCGAGGATATAGCCATCATTTTTACAGATAAAAGTGGCCTCATGAGCATTCATGCGACATGTTGGAGATATATATTAGTATTAAAAATTCTGTATCTACAAATCTCAAGTGCAGCTATCGATACTGTATGACAACAATTCTCCAGAGATTTTCTGACGACTTACATAATGGCAAGCAAGTCGAATTACTGCACTTTGCTGAACTAGAGAGGTTCTACCTGATAATATACCCATCCTTTGTTATCACGATTGTATAGCCACGAAATTTCAAATAAATGTCTGCGTTAACAATATTGAGTGTAAAAAGGAAATAAAGCAAAATCTATGTTCAAATAAATCGAAATGGAAAAATATATAGAGTGAAGAAAATGAAATAAAGAGAAAACAGAGTGACTCAGATAATATGTTAATAAACTTCTTTGAGTCGAATAACGCCTGGTTTGAGATACCGTCTGGTATATTTACAACCGAAATATTTCTCACTGTCGTACATACAGAAAAATAAAGAACCACTCTAACAATTATCCCCATACATATATATATATATATATATATATATATATATATATAGTCATCCGCAATACTCTAAAAATAGGTTATTCAGCAACCAAAAGTATTCAAAATATAATTAATTCACACAACAAAAAATTACTTTAAAATATCCGCAACAAATCTCAAGAACACAAACCCCCTTGCAACTGCATGAACAGAACCAGAAATTTTTTTAAAATACTTTTTTCAAAAATTTTTATTTTTAATTTTTATTAATTTTAGGTTTTTAGATTTGAATTTTTTTACCACGTTATTATTACTATAAATAAAAGAATATAATACTAGTATTATTATTACGATTAAAATTAAATAGAAAAACTAACAATTAATTTTTAGAGTGTAAATGTAACCCCTAATTTTGAAATTTTAAATTTCAATGCCATGCATCTAAAACAGACAATTGGCAGCTCAGGTCAAAATTAATTTTTTTCATTAACGAAGGTTTTTTTTAAAAATCTAGGTCACAGATGTTGCGTGAAGGTAAGATCTAATACGTTAAGTTAAACCCGCTTTTCTCTTATTTTCTTTTCCTTTTCTTTCTCTTTTCTCTTCTTTTTAATATTTTTTTCTATTTTATTTGAATTTGGTCTGACGAACGGCTAGACCAGCAAAACATATTAACAATGGATTTTTAAAAGTATCTAATTTTTGTTTCCTGATTATAATACTCCCTTAAATTTAAGAATAAATTTTAACATTGAGTTATCTTTATAGTTAGTCTCTATTAGAATTTACCTTACCAAATTTCAAGGATTCCACTTTATATATATATATATATATATATATATATATGATGAATTTCCAACCGAGTCCTTTTATAGGATTAAGTGATTAAGTGGTATATTATTTTATTCATCATGCGAAGCGTCTTTTGGTAGTCATGAGGGTACCGTTCAAAATTCCTAGCACCTGAAGAAAGCTGGAGTGTACAACGGCCAAAACGTCGTACAAATGGCAACAAAGATGAGGACAATAATCCGAATAATATAAAAAATGTAAATACTACCTCATCTAAGAAAAATAGGCAAGTATCTGTCGTTTATTTAGGCCAATAGATATAAAAAAGTATACTTTTTATTTATAAAAAACAATATCTACTCAAATCCATTAAAAATGTTTAAAACTAAATTACGCATGCAAATACATATACATATATAGGAGGGAACATGTAACAGAACCAATTATAATACAAAGACAAACTAAATTGCACAAGAGAATATTATTATAAAAAACAAAAACATGTGTTTTAAAAAATACTTTAAATGTTTTTCAGTAAAACCATCACCAGTTTCACGAATGCCTAGGCAGCGTTATAGAGTTAATGTCAGGACCAAATGATTTGTATTCATATTGGCCATCACCCTTAAGCCTGCAGCTTTACAAATATCTTTCATGTTGAGAGGCCACTGTTTGTTTCTCTCCAGCAGATATAAAATCATGAAAATTCTAAATTCATCCTAGATTTAAGTGAATGAGAGGAGTTTTTCTATAACATGATTAGTCACATTTAGGGAGTGGCATCCAGTTTGGCTTAATTGCGAGCTACGTTTATGGTAGCTATGTTAAAATAATAGTTTTTTATCGCTCAAAACCTGCTCTAAGCAGTGGTGTTTCTGTGTGTTTCTGTGCCTCCTTTATCTGTTTGAAATAAATTGAATTATTTTTTTACCGTCCCTCGCACGGTAAAATGTATCACCGATATTGATAAATCAACAATTGATATATCAATTTATATATATATATATATATATATATATATATATATATATATTATGTTTTAGAACGTGCACATAGTTTTTTCTATATATGTCCTCTCCTCTATAATCATATGTTTGTTTCAACGTTGGGTGTCCAACTTTTCGTCAGGAGGATATATATATATATATGTATATATATATATATATATATATGTGTGTGTGTGTGTGTGTGTGTGTGTGTGTGTGTGTGTGTGTGTGTGTGAAATGCTATTTATAATCGATTTCTTTATCTGATACACATGAGTGTATGTGTATATTTTATAGAATTTACATTAATAGTAGGCGCAACTCGTTTTATTCAGTAGTATACTTTCATGAAATATTGCATTTTATTGCTAAAATAATTGCTCATACAAATGCGGTAACGTATCATCAGAAATAGCTATTTTAATATCTGTGCATTGTCTTTGTAAATATGTTCTGTAGTAGAATAAAAAAGCTGTTTACTTATTTTCTATTCAGAAAGTATTCTTTATTTTGAAAAGGTTATCGATATATTCTCATTCTATTTTCTCCAGAACGTAACATCATAAGCCATTGCTATAAAATGATCAATGGACACTTTTAGCATGGCCAATATTTTATAATGGCCTTGCTTTTTTATTTGTTGTATTTGGCATTCTTTTCCAAAAATATGCAAATGTTTAATGAACCCTTAGGAGAGCGTAATTCAAGTGGAATTGCTGGCCATGGTAGATAATATGTCAGATTTGCGAATATATACAATATAAAAACGAAGAACAGTTAAACGCTACACGCTTTCTGTCTTATGGGTAGTTAAACCTGTTATCACTGCGTAAATTTGGAGAACTTGGGTCGGATTCCAAGGTATCTAAATAAAAATCTAGAAAATTTTCATAAAAATCTAAGTTGTCGCAAAAGTTGAGTCGAGAACAAATGTTAAATGTGACGCAGTTGAACGAGGGAGCGTATTCTTGTTACGCTACATTAATTTTGATATATGTATGCGTACTTTAAGAATAAACCAAGTGAAAAACATCATATTACCATCGAACCGACAGTAAATGAACATCTGATCAAACTTATCATTGTTTAGTAATCTTATTCAGCCTCAAGCTTATTAGTCGACAATAAGTTATTCACTACCCGTCCGTGGTTGCGAAAAGGAAAAAGTGGTCAAAAGTTTTTAAAATGCGGATGATTGGCAAAAAAAAAAAAAAAAAATAAGGAATCAAACTAAGAAAAATGACATTTCCAAGTCAAGAATATCAAAAAGTTGATTTGTAATTAAAAAAATGTAGATCTCTCTTCATATTTCTATTTAACTGATTCTAATGACGCGGTATCATTGTTTAAATTAAGTTAATGCAAGAATAATAGAACAATAAAACTGAATATATTTGCTTGACTCGTGTAATGTGTTTAATCCCCGATGAGTGGATATAGTTGGTTTAGGTTTATTTTGTTGTACGACATGTCAATCTCAAAGAGTTATTTAATGCACACAAGATTTCTAGAATAGGTTCGTATAAACTGAATATGTATTCCTTGTCAGAAATCAGTTTGTAGATGAGTTTTATCGATATATTTTTGTAAAGATAGTTTTTCTTGAGAGTCAAATGTATTGCTGGCAATATTTAATTTTGTTTTTCAAAAATGCATTGCTGTTAATTTACTATAAATGTCTAATTTATGTTCTTTTATTAGAGCATTGACACCAGCATGGGTGGCTAACTATTTTCTCATATTTGGTGTTATTACACCGAGAACCTGGGAACAACAAATAAGTTCGTCAAAGCCTTCCGATCGGAGGTCTTGCTGCCGTATGTTGTTTATCTTCATACCCAGGATACAGAGTGTACTTGCATTTGCTGCAGTTTATCGTCACATTCAGGACCAACCCCAATTTAGGGTTTAACTATTTGCCCATAGATGAGATTCTAACAAGTGCTACCACTCCGCTTTTCAAAACGTTTTGATCAGAGGCCTTGCTGCCAGATGCAGTTTTTCGTCACACCCATTACCGGTTTTATAGTGTATCTATGTTTATTCAATAACAATAATAAAAGCATGCCGCCATTAACAATGGAATAATAATTAATTAATAAACATTGATTATCAAACAAATTTAGAGTTTGTAGGTGTTTGTGTGTCTTTTGGTGTGTGCGTGCGTACACATAAATAATTTATCATGATTATTTCAGTGATGATATTTTCTAAACGGACTTTTACCATTGATTCTGTGTAGATGTATTGATATTTAAGAAATATTATAGTTCAAGGGTTCATTTATTTTCAAATATATTTGTGAATATAAGAACAAGGGTAGCAACAGCCCAGTCATAATTTGATCTATTATTGAAGACCTAAAAGGAATTGCTGTCTTGAAAATACATTCCAGTAACTCCCACTTTTAAAACATCTGTAAAGGTCTAATTCAGTTTTCTGTCAGGTCAGTGTTGCCATTTTATATTTCATCTAATATCATCTCTCTTGATTAAAATGGTCTCTTTCATTTTTGTAGACTGGGGAAAAATAAGAAACGTTCTATAAAGGTATAGTAGGAATCATAATTTTAATTCTTTCTCATCTATGTACACTGTTCCTTTAGGACGCAGGCGATCATGGTCTTCCATGTTTCCCTATACCTGGTAACTCTTAGCACGCTTTCCCTTTTTGCCCCACCTAAACCCCGCTCTGTCATCCACCTGTTCAAGTTCTTCAAATATGTTATTCGCTGCTGTCCCCTGTCTCTCTATCTGACCAGTGAGTATCAGATTCTTTAAACCTTCCTTCCACATCACTTGTCCTTTAAACTTCAGCTGTCTTTTCCTGATGCTTACTATTAATTCCCTCTTCGTTTTCATTCTTTCTAAAACCTCATCATTACTCACATGCTTGATCCATGATATCCGCAGCATCCTTCTGTAGAACCACATTTCTGTTGCTTTCATTTTTTCCCTCATCTTCGATTATATTGTTTACTATTCACTGCCAAATTAAAGAACATATATCATATAGCAATCCAGAACTCTTTTCTTTGTTTCTAGCGAAATTTTCCTGTCTCTTCATACTCTGCTTAGCTTCAGGAATGTGTACTTGGCCATGCCAATTCGCCTTCAGATCACAATGTTGCGGTTTTCATTTCCACTAGAACACTTCCCAAGTACTTAAATTTTTGTACTTGCTTGACTTTAATATCCCCTAAGCTGTAATTGGCATTTTGGGCTCCTCTGTTTACTGATGACCATACATTCATTTTTCTTGTAGTTTATTTGTATTCATTTACCCTTTTTAAGGGGTCTTGTAGTTTTCTTTCTGTATCAGATATCAGTACTGTATCATCTGAGTCTCTTATGTTGTTCAAACTGTGACCGCTAACGATGAATCCAGGCATAACTGCTAGGGTTCTGAAAATTGTATCGCTGTACAAATCGACACATTTTATACTTAACACCTTCCTTAGTATAATTATTTACTACTATTATGTGGAAACAATTACTCCGGAGTGAATATTTTGAGTCAAGTTTTTTCCCAAATTTTGCCCTGTGGAGGTAAACGAAATCGATATAAAAAAAAATAAAATACCAGAACTAGCTCAAGTAGTCGTGGTGACAATATAACAAATTCATTCTAATTTGAGATTTATATGATTTACGTAAATTTGTATCGTAATAATTTCTGCATTTTCGACAGTTTTCCTTAACTCATATTTGCATGAAAGCAAACAGTTTAATAGAGTTCTAGATCAACTCATTTAAGTCCCTTTTTACTTTCCAAGGAACACAGCAAGTACAGTAAGAGTGAGGAATTATAGAAAAACTTTACATCCGACATACATAAGTTAAACGCCAATTAATATTTCAAAATTGACGTAACGTTCAAATTTATGAAATAAAATATCTTAATGATTAGTAATTTCTTCATGAAACAACAAAATCACGTGAAATAAATACGAGTGAATAAGTGAAATAATAAAATCTGACAATATTTCATCTAAGATATTTGACTACCATGGCTAATAATGCTACAAGTATATGTAACAAATCTGAAAGCCCATCAATCCGGATAGAGAAGAGAATAAGAATATTAATATTAGTGGGAAAATAACTTAGACAAAAATTATTTTCATACATTGAAAGTCGAGTTAACATGTCTCAAAAAATTTGTATTGAAATTCTTAACAGAATCAAGGAAAAATGCATTCGTTGGAATGGGTATTGTTTTACTTCTTTTATTACCAGATCATTTGAGTCAAAATCGAATGCACCTCAAAAGTATAAAAGTGTATAATATTTAAATAATCCATAATTGTCTTTTCAAAATCATATAAACATTAATTAAAGCGAATTACACAATGACAAAGAGGAAAAACTTAGTTTCACGGATGAGCATACATTTCATATTCGTTAAAGTAGGACAGCTTAAATAGTGAGGTTTAAACAATGATAAAAGAAAGAGAATATCATGCAATGCAGTATGATGGACATCATTCGTCGGAAGGGCTGCAAAGTTCATTCAATAAAATGATTTCAATAATATGATAATTATATATACGCGCCGCAGTTGGATGAGAACACTGGTGTGAAGAGAGCTGCATGAGAATAGAGAAAAGAACATAAGGGAAAGGATGCGAGTTAAAGATATAGGATATGGCAATTGACCTTACATTTAAATTCTTTGAGACTGTAGCTGTCAAGGAAGCAAGTATACAGAAGGGAATTCCACAGGCGGGAAGTGCAAGAAACGAAGCTAAAGAGTAGTAGTTGTGGTTATATTTTATTGGTTTTACTGTGGGACCTAGGTGGAGTAAATTCATTCAGAGGGGCACCAAGGAGCTAGTTTTAATTCCAAGTTCGTAGATTAAATGTAATATTTACAATAAGCAAAATATTTTGGTGTATTTCAAAACGAATTTAATTTGATTGCGTTTGTTTTCTTCTTATCAGTAAAATCTACTAAAACGTCCATGTTCATATATATGTCAACATTAAATTATCTTTATTAACAAAACTTTCAAAAATTATAATATGCATTTCTGAAATGTTGTTTGAGAAATTAGCTGATATAAAGATTAATTAATCTGAGTTGATACGAATTTCATTTACTTTTATTTCAAAATATTAGAGAAGAGCATCTCTTGTATGACAGGGTTGGTCTTTTTGATGCGTTGAGTCCCTTATATTTGGGAAATTTGAGTACGGTGCACACAATTGAAAAGAATTACATGAATAGAACGCGAATACCTTTTTAAATATTTTTTAACTTCCCAGAAATTTACCACTATCTCTCCAACCTGTTCATCACATTCAGCATATGGTTGAATAACGCAACCAGATTATGAGAGGAAATAGCCAAGTCTCCTTAAAAGACATCCATCCTCATCGGTCATACCACCTTGCGTATCATCACAAGCAGAAAAAATTATAGTGTATAGTGAAAAAAGTTATGTTCAATTGCGGAAAGTGTCTATCTAAATAAGAATAATGAAGCTTGGATTTTCGATTTGGATATCTCGAAAGTTTTCGACATTGTATCGCATACAATTCTCCTTCCAAGGTGAAATTATACAGTGCATCTAGCTAAATATTTTTCCAGGATTTCTTTTATCAAATCATAAAATAAAAGTTATCCTGAACAGACACTCTTCTAGTTACTCTTATATTAATACATGTGTTCTCTAGGGCTCTATTATTGTTCCTGCTTTGTTTTTAATTTTTATTAACAAATTTTCCGATGATATCAGTTCCCAACTTGTTATTCATATTGAGGTCCCAGACATTTACTACAGTTTTGATAGTAATTCTGGTCAATCCGATTAGGACAAACTGATGGCTTAAAGTCTGTTGTTAACGGGTGTAAAGGATAGTTGGTTAATTTAAATGCCTCACAAAACTAACAGCTTTCCACTAATTCTCAGAGAAAACACTTTCTAACATACATCAGTATGATGCTAACCGCCAGGAGAATGACCCATTGTGCCTACTCGAGTTAACGTTCTCGGTTGACATTATGTGAAGAGACTATATTAAATTTTTGTTAGATCAGTTGCTAAGAAAGATAAATCTAGTTTCTCTTCAGAATCTTTCTGACATATTTATGTCTACCATTCGTCCATACTTAATATTGTTGCAATATATGGTCTGATGTTCCTGCTACATATCTAGAGCTCCTTGATAAAATCCAAAGAAAAATCAACAATATTATTGAGTCTGATCTGGTGTCTCGGTTTCAGTTACGTTGCCACCGCCGCAAAGTTGCCTCCATGTTCTATAAATACTTTCATGGTAACTGTTTGGATAAGCTTTTCGCTCTGATACCTTGAGTTTATTAATTTAAGCGCAGTACTAGAGTGGCGATGAGATAACACTAATTTACATTGGAGTTGGCTACATGTAACCATAACTTCTATGCCAACAGTTTCTGTTCACGCAATTCTCGATTTTGAAATTTTCTCCTGGATCCATGCTTTCCAAACAACTTTAATCTTCAAAAACCTAAATGAAACGTCAATCTCTATGTATTGTGTTCCTGAAGCCTTTTTTTCTCGCTTCTTAGTAATGTTTCTGTTTTCTAATTTCTCCACACCCAGTAAAATCTTGTGTCTTTGTAGCTTTACTACCTTGCTTGAGGTGAAATAAAAAAAAAACAGATTCCTTCATTTCACTTCATTCAGAAAGACATTTGGTAACAAAGAACATTCTGTATCATCAGCCATTAAAGATTAGGCATTCCTAACTGGTTGCTCATAGCTATTACAGTAATACTTTAGTAGGATGTTGATATCAGACATCAATGGGCGCTTATGGAATCCTGTTAGCGAATAGAACTAGAAAGAACTCTCACTTTTTCTTTCTCTCTCTCCATCTTAGCTACCTCAATGACCAGGTGTGTAGTACGGAAATAATACATCTGGTATACAGAAAATTAGTAATCCCGTGAATGATGTACATTAACAAATACCTCGTTCTTTTTCTTTAAGGAACTATTTCTTCGAAACCAGATTAAGTGAAGCCTTGGCCTTAACTAATATTTCCGACTAAGTTTTCCTCCAGCTGAAAATCAGGCACAGTTTGTCCAACTGAAGATGTCAGAGAGAGGGCTAATTTAAAAGCTAGCTCACCAGAAAATGCCGGTTGATTTTGGCCCATTAAATATACAGAATTTTTATCGACTTTGTTGGCCCCTGCATTGCACCTTATAATCATGGTACTTCTCAGAAAACCTCTAGAGTAAAGACATAGAACATGGGTTCCAGTGGGAAAGTTGCATTAAAAGGTATGGACAGCATGAAAGGCTTCGATCTTATCTTCCCCCACAAGTGCAGCGAGTCGCATACAAGAGGCGAAACGAAGAGTAAAATTACTGCTTGCATCTACCCTCAAGCAAGACTTATTTGTATTAATATACAGAATATAGATGTGGAGATACTTGTCTACTCCATCTTTATCATTGCCAAAGCTTGTCGCATTCCCCGATGCAAACGTTCTTTATATATTTCTATTCAGCATAATTCCTTTCAGCTCTTTATGCGACATTCTCAAAACAACACATATTATCTCAATGGAAATCTCATATCCCTATTACAATTCAACCAGGGAGAGAAAGAAAATAACAAATATTTGCAGAAAATGATTACAATTTTCATACGCGTTGGTCTACAACACACAGTGCGATCAAATATGAAAAAATCAAGGTAACCATCGAAAAAAGGTTGTGGTAAATGTAAAATGTAAATTATCAAAGAAAAACAGTAACATTTGTTATCTAATTGAAGAATAGAGATGGACGTGAAAACTGAAAATCAGGCGATGTCATGACTTTACATCCTCTAGTTAAATTAAACTGCTTTAAGACTTAATGCTAAAACAAAAACAACGCTATACTAGACGAAGCGGTTTGTGAATTCGTGTTTCTCATTTAAGCGAAGTATATAAACAGTCCTATCAAAATGCCACGACGTGTTAGTTGCATTCCCTCGAACCAGTAGTGCTACATTCATCAACCTTTCACCATGGTCTGCTGAATAGAGACTTTTTATTTCAACCCTAGCCTTACACTTGAACGCATAAAGAACGCAATCAGATAATGGGGAAGAAAGGGCAAAACCAGTCAGACTTGCTTCTTTCAGTTAATAAACACAGTTTCAAGTAATAGACCTACGTTGCTAAGAACATAACCAGCTTTCATGAGAAATAAAAACAAAACAGTCCACAAAGCATTCGAAACATGTAACCTTCTTATCATATGATTTCTAAAAATTGCCGTTATCTTCCTCTCGTGCACGCATTTAATTAAGGGACACCACACGCAAAGTATGCTAATGCAAATCAATGTTCAGTATTCCGAGATAGCGCTTAGAAGAATGGAGGCAGAAATTTTGCTACAAATCATAGGAGCTCAGTGACACAAAGATCTAACAGTCCAATCAGTGGGTAGAATTGCGAAACAATGCCTTCATAGAAATACATATACTTTCGGGTCTCTGCTTATAAAACTTTTGTTTTTAATACATCCTTCGTTTTCTTTTGGTAAAGTTCCAGATTGTGCGGCAACAACCTATATATATATATATATATATATATATATATATATATATTCATGACCATCTCTGTAGATGCCTAATTATTTGCAAGTATATGACAGTTAGTTAATGTACATAAGTCATTTATGTTTTCCTTAATTTTCACATCTTTTCGGTTTCATTGAGAAGGTTTTCAACAAAACCGAGCAAAGAATACTAATAAGAAATGTAAATGGCTGAGAATAATCAACGTCATTAATCTTGGTACGGCCAATAATAATATGTGGCGTGTAATTTTGGCATTCATACACCGTTTTTGGTCTGATAATCAGATCTCTGGCTGGCATGTGGTGGTCTTTATCGCTCAATAAACAGGTAAACACGCACCGGGAATGTTTTGTGACGAGGTTGTGTTATTTCCTTGGCGTCGCTCGAATATGTATTATTTGCCGTGATTGGGATGAGAAACGTCAGTTTGCTGAGCCTCACAATTGGAACCGAGCCAACAACTCTGCCTAACACCTAGTTCGACAATCTTTCTCGACCCGCGCCTTTCTCAATTGCTTTTCGCACCAAAAGCGGCATATATCTCACTTGCCTGTGCTGGGTTCGCCTTACATTTTCTCCGGAGGCCGATTTCACCTCCCTTCGGTATTATTTGCCAATATCACGAGGAGTGACACGCACAATTCTAATGTCAAATCATTCTCCCATTTTCTCTTATTCACTTGACTTTTTTCTTCTTCATTTTCTTTTTGAAAGTTCTCTTTTGGCTTACTCAGATATCTGTATTTTATTTCCGTTTTTTTCCGTTATTAGTCCCTTCTTCATCTATGTTAATATATCTTTTGCTGTTTGAATTCATTCTTTTTTCTACTAGCATTTTAGAATTCATAATACATTTTTGAATTCAGAATTTATCTTTGGTTCCTCGAACATATAATATTTTGTTCTATCTTATAACCAGTATTTTCAACATTTTGCACAATTTTACAATTATATATATATATATATATATATATATACTCATTTCACTCCAAGCAAGGCAGTACTACTACTGGTGCGGCAGTGGGTAATATGAGTGATTAGAAAGAAGAACGTATTACAGGGGATGTCAGAGAATGAATAAGAGAAGGATGAGAAAACTGATGTGAAGAGAGCTGCACGAGAAAAGAGTGTAAAATGATAAGAACATCATACAAGGGTTGTTTGGGAAAAGATGCGAGTCAAAGATAAAAAAGACGGCAATTCACATTGCTTTTAAATTCTTGGAGATTATAGCTGTCAGGGAGCAAGTATACGGAAGGGAATTCTACAGGTAGGAAGTGCGAGAAAAGAAGCTATTAGAGTAGAAGTTGCTGTTATATTTGATCGGTTTCACTGTAAAAGGGTAGGACCCAGTTGCTAGTCTAGTAGCTGTAATAAATTCATGCAGAGGGGATACCAGTTAGATAAGCACATCGGAGCAGAAGACGTGAAATTATTTGTAGAAAGGGCAGAAGGAAGCCACATTATGTCGGTGGGAAAGTGTTTGGAATTGAACTGCCATGTTGGGATCAATTACATTGTAGTTGGATTTTGTCAAAAACACCGAGATGAATACCAGAGGAAACCCGATTAACTGTGACAGCATTATTCAATGCACGGGTGGATAGTAGATTTATAAATGTGCAAGATAGATTCAGACGAGAAAAAAACTTCCTGGCCCTACACAGTGAACCGACATTCTTAGCAGGAAATTTAAGTATGAATTCAACGTAATCATTACACTTGGGATGGGCTGAGAGAGTTAGGCCGAGCAGGCGCAGTGTTTTGCTTTCAAGGAGACTATCCTAGATCTATACTGATGGGCGGGGGTAGGAGCGATTCTTTATGAAAGTTACAGGATAGTAGCTTCGTTTTAGAAAACAGCTGATATATATATATATATATATATATATAGAGAGAGAGAGAGAGAGAGAGTGTGTTGTCTATAGGCCTTGTTGAAGGTCATCATTGTTCCAAACTTTCGACCTGACGCTACCCAATCATAAAGAACTGTATCAATTAATAGCATCTAGATGACTTGGAGACCAACAAAAAATATATATCATATGTAACTTAAAGAGAAAATAATGATATCATTAAGAAGTCTATATCCCACACTATTCTAAAGAAAAGATTGAAAGCAACACCCTATCTATACTGGAAAGCGCGATAAAAATTACTGGAATTGGAAAACATATTTTTCCGAAAAAGTTTTCTCGGAGAAAAATTTTATATACTTCAACCGACAGTAGTACAAGAATCTTGGTCAATGAAACGGCTAGCATTAGCATAGATAATATTAAATTTTATTTCGATTTCTTCATTTTAAAATCTTTGATATCATTTTCCTTACTTTTAGCTCTATATGATACACTTTTATTAAAAAATATTCTTTCCGCCTCAATATTACGTCTTATGTTTATTCTTGCTCAGTTAATGCGATTAACATATACGTTAAATGGTACGTATTCATCGAAAACACATTTAGAGAATATAAACAAAATTAACAAAAAATAGTTCATTTTTAATTCTTTTTTTATTAATCGGTAAGTAGGTTTCATCGTACTAATCGAATGCTTGTTAATCGAATGCATATTAATCAAGGGATTCCTGTAAAGCAAGTTAATTCGTTTCCAAATGAAAAATATTAAAAAAGTTCTACAATATATATTTCTAGAGCACTTTTTAATATAACTGGGTACTGGTCTAATTTAATTATGAACAAACTTATAAAAACATAATTATATATATAGAATGGTAGACTTTGAAAAACAGTAGCTACTCTAGCATATACGCATCGTTCATTCAGCAATGAATTAGGACACTTTCAGCTATTGGGCATGTATAATGATAATATACACGCTAAAATGTCTGCCTCCTTCTACCGAGCGCCCATAGCTCAGAGTTGGAATCGCCGACTGACGCCAATTCGGTCGGGTTTCAAATCTGAGTAAAAAGCAATCGGCTGTCTGACAGAACTGATGAGCTGTGATACAGTGAAACGTATCTATCTGCGGATGACTATATATATAACAATAATGCAAAGTAAAACGGAAAATTCTGGTAAAAACAAGAATTTGTAAGTCGATCAACGGCATCTTGCTTTTTTTGCCTGAGTGAAAAGCTGCAGATTTTAACGTTTCCTAAAAATAATAAATCAAGTTAATTCTCCTCTTCGGTTTAATAACCGAAGAGATCAATTGACTGTTTTTGTAAACAACGAAAATATTTTTCGTTAAAATTTAATTAAATATAATGTGTCATTTATAACTTATGCTCTAATATAACTTAATTAAAATTAAATTTACTAAAATAAATTGTCAACAAAATACTAGTTGTCTTTCTTAACTAAAATATATCTAGGTATATTAAAATAATTCAAATATATTCGAATTATTTAAAATTATTTTACCAAAATAAATGGTCTACACAATACTTAATTTGATCTTAAATCTATAATATAACTTAGTATACCATAATTATTAAAATCCTGATTCTAAACACAAAAAATAACCACCCGAAGTTCAACCTGCTGTAAATGATTGCTGTCAGCCCATTTAAAATATTTATGTTCCCACAATGTATTTTACCCAGAGAAAATAATTCTGATTTAATTTAAAAATACAATGTTTCATTCATAACTTATGCTCTAATATAACTTAAATATGAATAAATATTTGACTAAATAAAAGACCCACACAAAATTTAATTAGATTTCTTAACAACAATATAATTTAATTTTTTTTTTTAATCATTTCACCCCGAGCTAGGCGGAAACGCCACTGATGTGTAGGGGGCTACATAAATGTAAAAAGATTAATTAGAAAAGAGTAAGGAGTACAAACTAGTTAGAAAGGAACAATAGAAGGCTGAGAAAGCAGGTGCGATGACAGATACATAGTTGGAGAGAAAGGGAAGGTTATACGGGGGTGGTGAGAGAGGCAGAGTACAGTGGTTAGTAGATGAGTATTGACATTGCATTTAAATTTCTGGAGGTTGTAGCCGTCAGGAAAGCAAGAATACGGGTGCGAGTTCAACAGGCGGGAAGTGCGAGAGAAGAAGCTGCAGGAGTAGAATTGTCGTCTGCATTTGGCTAACCTGACTGTGAATGGGTGGGACCCAGTTGCCAGTCTGGTTGCACGAGTAAACACCTGTTGAGGAGGCATCAGTGACTTAAGTTCGTCTGAGCAGAAGCCATGAAAGTATTTATAGAACAGACAAAGGGAGGCCACATTTCGACGATGGGGAAGTGGCTGCAGTCGAGTCGCCAGATCAGTACCTATCACATTACAGACTCTCCTTTGGAGCCTGTCAAGAACACTGAGGAGAACTGCAGGGGCACCTGACCATAAATGGCAGCAGTACTCCACGCACGGACGGATGGTTGACTTGTATGTATGCAGGATGGATTCAGGTGGAAAAAACATCCTGGATCGACATAGTGACCCAACCTTCTTAGCAGTCGATTTTGCTATGGATTCAATATAGTGGTTCCATTTGAGGTCTGAGGACAGGGTAAGTCCGAGGAGGCGTAGTGTATTACTCTCCGGGAGAATCGCTTGGTCCATGCTTATGGGAGGCAGGAGAGGTTGCCTGTGATGGTTGACAGACAACAGCTTGGTCTTAGATGAATTGAAGTTGACAAGCCACTTCTTGCTCCAGTTCACCACAGAGTATTCAAGGTCAGCAGCGAGTTTATGTCTGTCCACCACGACAGGTTTCTTACAGGTGCGGGAGTATATTGTAGTGTCATCTGCGTAGATGCCTACTTGGAACGTGATCTCATCTGCGAGGTCGTTGATGAAAATAAGGACGAGCGTAGGGCCCAGGATAGAGCCCTGTGGGACACCAGCATTCGTGCTGTAGGACGAAGAGGCACGCCCATTCAGAACGACCTTCATTTTGCAGTTATTTAAGAAAGATTGGATTAGGTCAAGCAGGCGACCTGTAATACCATAACCGCGTAGTTTGCATAGGAGGCCAGAGTGCCAAACCCTGTCGAAAGCCTTGGAGATGTCCAGAGCAACCGTGCGATCCTCGTAAGACGCATCAAGGGCCTGTAGCATGTACTCCGTCACGGTTGTTAGCAGGTCGGCAGTGGACCTGGCAAAGCGGAATCCATATTGCCTGTCGGAGAAGAGTTTTTGGGCGGTGAAATGATGAACTATTTCAGCATTGATTATAGCCTCGAATACTTTCCCGAATATTGGTAGAAGACTGATAGGGCGATAGTTGGATGGGTCCGAGGGTTCACCACAACTCTTAAATACAGGAACGACTGAAGAGAACTTCCAGCATGCAGGGAAGCAGGAAGAAGAAAGACAGTAGTTAAATAGTTTAGAGAGGACAGGGGAAAGTTCAGGAGCACACCTCTTAAGGACTATCACCGGGATTCCATCGTCTCCACACGCCTTATGGGGGTCGAGTTTTGAAATTACTCTGGATACTATTGTCGGGGTAATATATACGTCGTGCAGTTTGGCCTCAGTTCTAATAGGGAAGTCGGGTGGGTGTACTCCGGACGAGTCGAATGTGGAGTTAGATGAGAATCTGTGGGCAAAGCACTCAGCTTTGTTCGCAGATGACGTGAGAACATCAAATCCATGGATTAAAGGAGGTATTGAGGATTTCCTATTGTTGAGCACTCGTTTACAAATCCTCCAATAGTCCTTGGAGCCGAACTTGCGGTCAGCTATGTGCTGTCGCATTCTCTCAGCAAACAACTGTTTGGCGTCATTTAGGGTTCTCTTGCACTCATTGCGAACAGATATGAACAGGCGCCTATTGTGATCAGTTGACTGTCTCCGGAATAGTAATTGTTCCTGTGGGAAATGGCGACTGAGCAGGCCGGAGAGAACCACGGAGAGGAATGAGGTTTTAAGCAATACTTCCTGGTGGGTATGAAGGCATCAATGCCAGCTTTCACCCATGACGAGACCTCAGAGGTATAGCATAATTATTTAATCATAATTACAACATAAACATTTCAGCCCTTATACTCATGAATAATAAACGAATTGCTGTTAAAAATTATTTACCTTGTTAAGTATTGTGTTGTTCTACTATGTATCTTACACAGATAAAATTATTATCTTTAAAATTTAATTAATTATAATATTTAATTTATAACTTATGCTTTAACATAAATAAAAAATGAAAGTTATTTTAATAAAATAATTGAATCTCACAATACTTAATTGTTGTTCTTAATACAATATAACTAAGTATACCATAATTATTTAGACCTGATTCTGCCCTAAACATTATCTCCCCCTTTACTCATAGATATTAGTAAAAAAACTGTTGTTCAATAAAACTCCTGTTAAAAATTATTGTCTACCCATTTAAAACATTTATAGTCTCACTATGTATCTTACCCAGGCAGAATTAAAAAGTAACATGTCTAGATCCAAACCATCTTGTTTCATTTCATAACCCAAATTATAATCTCCATGGTTAGATAATTCTCAATTTTGATTAAACAATATTGACACACCTAAAGTATTTTTCCAATTACCACTCTCTAATTTTCTAAATAACCACGAATTCATCTTATATTTTTTAAAATAAATCATTTTCACCATTTATTTTAGCAAATCACCGGAAGTGGAACAATTTTGTTCTGAAACATGAAACTTTTTGTGCAGTGATATTATGTAATAACAAAATTACATATATATATGTATATATTGGACAGCAATCTTTCTTTTATGTATGTTTCATTATGAATGACAGAAAAGTGGTGATGGTTTAAGTTTTTATGTAATTTTTCATGAGATCTTGGGATTTCTTTTCTTTTTAGGGTATAAGGTCTCCTTTTTTGCATTTGGATGATGCTATTATATTTGTGTTGTCAACGAGTATATTCCGGATAGGGTTTGGTAGGTCTTCATGTCTGTTTATATAAAATCGAATAAATATCACAGCATATTCCGCATTCCCCTCCACCCCCCCCCCCCAAAAGACTAAAAATAACTGAATATTTATTAATAAAAATGAAAAACTCAAACACTCAATAGCATCAACTAAAAACACGCTAATAATATGATTACCATGTTCGGCATATAACACATATCACTACTCCATGTTATACATAACACCACACACATTTTGTTACACGTAAAATAACATTCATCCTCTATAATGGCTAAAGGTATAGCTGAAAGTGCTCGGGTAAACAAAACATTTAGACAATTTTTATATAATTTGTCCTCAAAGTAATGTAATCATAAGATCACATGAAGAATTACGTAAAACTTAACCATCACACGTTGTCTGTAATTTTTAATTTTAATTATATCTGCATCATATATATCACTTTAACAAGCTTCTTCAGAGATTCATTTAAGGTGAATGATTTAAAAATCTAGGAGACAGTATAATGAGTGAGGCATGGCTTCATTGGTCAGATACGTGTCTAGTATGATAAATCAATGGATAATTATTAAATGTAGAAGAAAAAACCCGTATCTGTTTACGTGTGACTAATGCGTTCCTACTTTCCTAAATTATTACCTGAATAATACTGAACTCACTTGTATATATATTTGCTGAAACTGTTTAGTTTAATTTTCCTTCGCATAATTATACATTTTTTGTTTATGACTGTCCGTCCTTTTCTCTTGCTGTGCCACCATTTTGAATTTCTTTCCTGTTTTTCTTCTTTTTTTTTAATATCATATTTTATCTATTTTCTTCAAGATTTTTGTCCTTCGTTTATATTTGTTTTAAATCCTAAGAATCCATAATAATTTCCCATTTTATCGCAATTTCTCTCCCTTCTTTTTTTCAAGTGTTTGTTTAATTTTCCCAAATTAATAACATATTTATTTAAATATTTTTTACTAGATTCAAACATCAAATTACTTCCAAATATTTTTCAGCATTTCTGGGTTTGTCATTAGTTTCTTTCCTTTTTTTCATTTTCTATCTCTATGATACAATCGACATTTTCATTTACAGAACATTTTTCCTTTTATATCGCTTGTACTTTCTCGTTCAACTTATTTTTCTCACTCTTTTCCATTTGCAAGTCGTGTTTCGTAAATCCGATGCAAGCGATGTAATCTTGCATGGAACATGATTAACGTGAGTTAACGTGATCATGTTCAATTTTATTTACTTAATTCTCCAACTATACAATGTGCTCTGTAAACTGGCACGCTATATTATACTTGTCCGGCCAACTACTCTCCGCCTTTCTAGTTCGTCCAGTGATATACCTTTGCAATAATTCAAGAGACACTGTGTTTTGCAATAATTCAAGAGACGCTGTGTCTTGCTCAATTTGGGTGATCTTCAAATCTGTTTCTTTCACCGATACAACGATGGTTTCTTTCAATTTTAAATTTTCGCTTTGCTTGCGTATTTGCTCTTCCCGCATTTTACAGAACTTTCTACCTTCAGTCAGTTTTGCTCTTTCCTTCTAGAATCATTTTGAACGTATGCACATCGGTAAAGCTCAACTGATATGCCTTCTATGCAATAATTTTGCTCATTTTATCACACACACACGCGCGCATACACACTCACATACGCACACACACATTATTTTACTTTTTCTTCGGTCAGTATCATCTTCCTGATTTTTTTAGCAAATTTGGATATAAGAACCTCAATGTCTTCTGGACACATTAATCTTTCATAATCCATTACCACAGAATTGTTGTGGTAACTAAGTTTGTGTCTACATGTGTGCACTTTTATTGGGAATTTCTCGAATATTATTTCTTCACTCGTCTGTTAGTGCTGTGTCAGTATTGTTTGTGAATTAAGTCTTCTTCATGTGTCAGATAACAGCGTCTTCTCATTTTTATTTGTGAATTAAATTTAATGTTTGTTCATGATATGAATTAAAGAATACTGTCTTTTATTGTTAATGTTTCTGATATATATAGTTAGCTTCTTTAATTGTTTAATATATGAACTAGTCTTTAATATTCTATCGGTTTTTTATTTTTGTTTTTAAACATGTAAATTATTGTTAATTAATGATCTTTTAAAATTAATTCAAATTTCTTGCAAGATATTGTTTGGGTAGATGATGTGCATTTTTAAATTATTTATGATCGATATTTTATATGGTTTGTCGGCATTCACTATTAGAATTGAATATAGATGTGTTCTACTTTTTATGTAGGAGGACTTAAGGTTATTGTTAAACAAGTAGAATTTGCTATTGTGGTTAGCTTCTACGAATTTAAGACTGTAATTTTCAAGATTTTGTTTGAATTTTTTATATATTATATTTATAAATATATCATCAACGTAGCAGGTGTAAATTGTTGGAGCTTTGTTTAACATGGCATATTCAAAGTTTACGATGAAGAATATTGATAATTTTGTAGCAGTAAGTGAATCCATAGCAACGCCAAGAGTTTGTGAGAATAAACGTTTTGAGTGATCATCAAAGTGAATTTGTGGAATATAGGCTAATAATAGTTGATTCTTGTTAGTTTTAATTTTGAAAGGAGAAATGACAGATGTTTATAATATTGAACATGGATATACCTATATTTAGTGACATGTACTTTTCTGAATGAATTTCCGATATCTTCTTCTTCTTCTTCTTCTTCTTCTTTTGTGTGGTGTCTCTTCTTGAGTTAGGTGATCATGGACTTCCACTTGCTCCTATCCTTTGTATCTCTCAACACTTTTTCTCATTATATCTTTCCCAAACTCCGCTCTGACATCGACATACTCAAGCACTTAAAGTATGTCTCGTGCTGCTTTACCTATTTCTTGCCCCCCTATTCACTCTGAGAATATTATATTATCTAATCCCCTTCATCATTACGTGTTCCAGAAATATCAGCTCTCTCTTCCAGGTTCCTAAGTATAAATTTCCTTTTCGTTTGCATCCTCTTCAAAACCTTGTCTTTGGTCACATATTCGGTCCATTGTATCCTCAGCATCCTTCTGAAAAATACTTTTGTGTTGTTTGAGTCTCTCCTTTGCCTTTGCGGAGATTGTCCAGCAATTGCTGTCATATAGGAGGACAGAAATTACCCAACAATCGAGTACTCTTTTCATTGTTTTCAACGAAATTTTCCTGTCTCTCAATACTGTGCTTAGATGTTGAAATGGGTCCTTTTCCATGCCAATGCGTCTTCAAATCTCAGTGTTGCACTTTCCATTCTTTTTCAGAGATCGTCCCAAGTATTTAAATTTTTGCACTCGTTTTATTTTAAAATTACGGATCTGTAATTGCCATTTTAGGGTAATCTTTTTCTGATGATCATGCATTCAGTTTTCTGATGAGATTTTCTTTTGAATTTCCCTTGCCACTTTCTGTAGTAGGTCCGGTATTTTCCTTTCTGTGTTTGCTATTAGTACTGTGCAATCAGTGTATCTAATATTGTTCAAATTGTGGCCGCCAATGACAAATCCTGGCGACACTTCTAGCACTCTCGCTGTACGTTTCGCTGTACGTTTGAATAGATCTTGTGAGAAGACATATCGTGTGTTACACCTTTTTTATTTTTGTATATCTGCTGAGTTTAGTTCTTCTTCGTATGCACGTGATATGCTGCTAGTATAATTTCTTGATTATGGTAATGTCATTTCTGAATATGTAAAGGTCTTCAAGCATCTCTAACAGGTCGTTGCGCGTAATTTGTCAAACGGCTTTGCGTAGTCTATAAAAAACAGGTACAAGATATTCTGCATATGTATTGCTATTTCTGATAACATTTCTTGTTCTGGTTTCTTTGACGAACACGCACTGTTCCTGTCCTATCTCTGACTTGATCGAGCTGCCCGCTCTGTTCAGTGAAACAAATAATCCATTATTTGCGCTTGAGAGCTTTTATGAAATCGTATGAAGAATTACTGTTGTATTTAGAAAGTAACTGATTAGGTGCGGATTATGTTTTACAATAGTTACAAGAATCAATGCAGAAAAGAAAAACTGTTCAACGGTGAATGATTATAGATGAGTTCATCGCTTATAATTCTTTGATCATATCTTTAAGCATAGTAGATCATGGATAAATAGCGAAATATGATACGGATCACAAAATGAAATCGGCAGAAGAATTTCAATTTCTGGTTAAAGCTGTTAGATTTTCACTGCACAAATTTACTTCAGAATTGGATAAGGTCATCTCTTCTCTCCTCTTTCTATGGTGAATTACTAGGCGTAGCTTAGATGTGACCGGAAGCTGAATGTTTGAAACAACCGGTAAGAAACGAACTTACTCTTCAGTCTAAATTGATTTATTGAGGAAGCCAAAGCTGTTACCCCACGTATAGGTGGCTCCTATTCTCCTTCTACAAGTAAAATACAAGGGCAGACTGGGTTTTCTGTATTTGGTATTGAACCAGTCACGGATATTTAAATATAAAACATCTATGTAGAGCTATACTCGCCTACGTTTTGAATATACACTAAATTCAAAAACACATTCTTTACTATTGTTTTAATGAAGAAACTAAGAGGGAATTTACTCCAGTGGATTTAAGTTTGGAGTGGAAAATGATGACGAAAAGACAGAGAGAAAAGACTCTAGACAAACAGCAGGTTGATATATTAAGTGTTCAATCAACATATCGATATTAATTATTATGTTAACCTACGTATATGACACGTGTCTTAAAAATGATAAATGCTCTCACGTTCATTGGTATATGTTTGTACTACTGTCTTTGTAAAATATTTGTTTAACATTATTCCGTCTTTGTATCTTTATGTTTGTGCCCTAACAGGACCACAAAAACTTGGCGACAAAGTCACAAAATTTTTTAAGGACTGTAAGATTGTATGTCACAAATAAGCCAACTAAATTTGAAGACTCGACAGAGTCTAAAGATCCCATTGTTATATCAAAGTTACTGTTCTTTATTATAAATGAGAACATATACTTTTGGATTACTATTTCTCTCTTCCTCCGAGAAATTCCGAGAAACAGTGGTAAATTCTTATGCGGTAATTAGCAGTTTCATATATATATATATAACTTTAATCCAAAAGGAAAAGCAGGAAGGTAAATCCCCAAGACCCGATCTAATTAATATTCATATTTCAATATTAAAAATGATACAGATGGAGAGCTCAATGTAATTAAAATTACAGAGCTGATTATACATTTTGAATAGGAACATTCTAAAAATCTGCTACTCTTGTACCTCAAATATAGACAACATTATAAATTGTCATAATAGGCAAATTCTATAGAATTTATGTAATACTGACTCCGGAATTTTAAATAAATACAATTTTAGCTCCGTGGATGCCTGCCCGGTGGAGGGCAAATGTAAATCCACACAGGTAATTTATGAGCTCACATCCAATCATCAACAACAAGAAAAATTACCAGACCTATATTGGTACGTCCGCGGGAGCTTTTAAGCAGAGATATTACAATCACAGGTATTCTTTTTCGAACCCATGTCAAAAATACCAGAAAGCCCTTTCACGGAGATTCTGGAATATGAAGGAAGAAGAGCTGGACCCTGTAATTAGCTGGAGACTGATAGGTTCAGCCCGAATTCCGAGGAATTTTCTTTATAGGTGCGATCTGTGTCTGCAAGAAAAATACTAATATTAAAGTACCCAAACCAGCACTTACACCTGAATTTTAGAAAGGAATTCATTAGTAAGTGCCGTCATAGAGCAAAATTTGTGAACATTTAAAATTTAAAATTCTAAATTTAGTTTTTAGGAGAGTAAATATAAATTAAATTGTTTTTGATAAATTAATTAATTTTTAAATACTAATTTTTAAATAGTAATTTTGAATCCCTCTTCCTACCTCTTCCCGTATCCTTTGAATATCTACCTTTATAAAATAAGGATACTTATACTAACTTTACCCCCGATTTCTTTTGCAAGTATATATATCTTTTTTACAACATTAATTTTTTATAAATTTTTATAAAAATTTTTAAAATAATTTTTAGAAATGTTTTTTAAAAAAATTGACTTTTTTAAAATCTAGATTTATTATTATTTAGATTAACTTAATTAAATTTAATTAAATCATATATCAGCCCTTTCCCCTAAACATGTTTTTCTAAAAATCTTTTTTCTAATACTTTAACCCATTTATAAACGCTAGTTTGCTTTGACACGTATCGAGCGTCTATAAAATATGGAAATTTTTCTTTCTTCTTTTCTTTTTCCTTCTTCTTCTTCCCCTTCCCTACATCTCTTTCTGTTTTGTTTAACCCACTTCTCAATCAAACACCACTTCCTATTCCATCCGCTAACCCCTTTCCTTTTGTAAAGCTAGACAAAGCCAAATTTTCAAATTGTTTCACTTACAACTCAATCTAAAAGTAAAATTGTCCAAAATCTAAAAATAGACATTGATTGCTAACCGATTTTTTTTATGACGTAAATTTTTTACTTCCGCCGGTGAATACTTAACCTCCATTTTTTTATTTTTATTTTGAAATGTGCTAGTTGCCAATGAGATGTGAAATCTCTCTTAGGGATTTCATGTTGAAATGATCATTCCACAGTTTTGAACAACGAAATTTATTTTATTATATATATATATATATATATATATATATATATATATATATATATATTCTGAGGTGATCACCGTGTGCTAACAATTTGTTTTATGTTTGACGCGCAATCAGACGTGAAAATTGTATATAACCGTCTTTCACTGCTTGGTGTTTAATTCCATGTATACTTTTAGATTGATATATCCTGTATCCATGATAGTAAGCACTTTATATATATATATATATATATATATATATGTGTGTGTGTGTGTGTGTGTGTGTGTGTGTGTGTGTGTGTGTGTGAGCGTGTGTATTGTGTGCCTTAGAAGGTAGAAATTACAACTTAAATATAGAAACAAAGTAAAAAGATGATATGCAATCTAAAGAGAATCGAAGCGATATATAAAGATTTGAGTACTAAAAGATAAAAGTATAATCAATAAAACACAAGAATGTCAAAAGAATTATGAAAAATAACAATAATGTATTGAAAATATTACATAAAATTTGAACAGGTCCAATGAATGAAACAATCAGAAATAGAGATGAAGAGATAGAAAAATAAATTTTAAACTACAGGCTGGATTGTCTGAAAAAATATATAGAAATGAAACAGGTTAAAGAGAATAAAGTGAATGTTAGACGAGACAGCACTGTGTCACGTGCACTGGTTCTCAGCTTACTGGGGCATGAAAAAGGTCAGAATGAGAGTCAAAGTGATGACAGGCTCTTGACAGATCTTTAAGAAAATATATTCAGAGACGATGGCATGCACGAAGGGGAAGAATTTGATACGACTAGTGAACACTGGTTTGAAAAAAGAAAGAATAAAGATGAGGAGGCAAGATAGACTTGACAAAGACGATATTCTGAACATATAAGTATGATGACTTTTATTATACGAAAAAGCTTGAGAATTATCAACAATGGAAAAACGTGAGGGAAAGGTACTCCAAACATATCTGTTCATATAGACAAACCGGTAATGTCACAGGAAGTAGTAGATAGTGCATGCATGTAAATGTTTACATATATCTTACATAATATATTCCCAAGTTTATTCACACACATGTACATTCCCTCTGTCTCCCTCTCTCATTGACACACGCACATACACTCAAACAAACACACACATATATGTATGTATGCGTAATGGAAGTTAAAGACTATGTTCATATCTTTTCTAATCTTATATTATACACATAAAATTATATACACTTTCAAACATAAAGAGAAAAAATCTCGGTATAGAACATTATTACTTCATGATTACTTACAAATATTTCCAATAAGTATGCATACTTAAGCACGTTGTTTATCATTATGTTTTATGAAAAGTGTGAGTAATCAAATATTATATATAACAGCTACTGCATCGTAACAATCTTTCTGGCCACCGTTAAATGTATTAAGCAGGACGACAATATTAAGTATTAAATCATGTTATTAAATTAAACGTTTATATACATGTAAATTATGAAAGTCACGCTAATAAATGGTAAGTTGTTATAGCCAGAGTTGTATGTCATACCATTTCCAAAACAACACAGCTTGTATAGTGAAGCATTTTTATTTTTGGGTAGTAATTATCGGTAGTATTATGTAGATGAAAACAACAACAACACCAAAAGGTATTAGATAGATTTATTGATGAGAATATTAAGAAATATTTTCTGTGAAGTCTACACTCTGTGGTGAATTGGGGCAAGAAGTGGCTTGTCAACTTCAATGCGTCCAAGACCAAGCTGTTGTCTGTCAACCATCACAGGCAACCTCTCCTGCCTCCCATAAGCATGGACCAAGCGATTCTCCCTGAGTGCAATACACTGCGCCTCCTCGGCCTTACCCTCTCTTCGGATCTCAAATGGAACCGCTACATCGAATCCAGAGCTAAATCCACTGCTAAGAAGATTACGTCACTGTGTCAATCCAGGACATTCTTTCCGCCTGAATCCATCCTGCATATATACAAGTCTACCATTCGACCCTGCATGGAGTGCAGCTGCCATTTATGGTCAGGCGCCCCTGCCGCTCACCTCAGTGTTCTCGACAGGCTCCAAAGGAGAGTTAGTAACGTGATAGGTGCTGACTTGGCGGCTCGGCTACAGCCACTTCCCCACCGTCGAAATGTGGCCTCCCTTTGTCTGTTCTATAAATACTTTCATGGCTTCTGCTCAGATGAACTTAAGTCACTGGTGCCTCCTCAACAGGTGTTTACTCGTGCAACCGGAATGGCAACTGGGTCCCACCCATTCACAGTTAGGTTAGCCAAATGCAGACGACAATTCTACTCCCGCAGCTTCTTCTCTCGCACTTCCCGCCTGTGGAACTCGCTCCCATATTCTTGCTTTCCTGACGGCTACAACCTCCAGAAATTTAAATGCAATGTCAATACTCATCTACTAACCACTTGACTCTAGCCCTTCCCAACCACGTATATCCTTCCCTTTCTCTTCCCCTTGCAACTGTCATCACACCTGCATTTTCATCTTTCTATTGCTTCTTCCTAATTGGTTTGTAATCCTCTTCTCTCTCCTCTAATTAATTTTCTTTCAGTTATGTAGTCCCCCGCACATCAGTGGCTTTTACGCCTTGCACGGGGTGAAATGATTAGAAAAAAAAGGAGCCAACTAAGAATTTAAGGTGGCACAAATTGCATATATTTGAGAAAAAAAAGTAATGTTGGAATCAGTGCAATGGTTTAGTTTTCTAACGTTGATATAGAACATTCATTATCACATACTATTGAACTTTGCACCATTGTTAGCAAGATAGACCCATTACACTGCATGATAATATTAGGCAACAAACCTTTCTACTGGAACAGGAGCATAAAATGTTTTTGACGTGTTATCTGACCGCAAATGTCTACATACACTCTAGCAAGGGTTAAATGACCTGATGAAATATTTATGGCATCAAATTTCAGAAGTATTTCGAAACGATGTTGACACATACTTGAACGGGTCATATTTCGATTGACAGCGAACCGACACCATTTTAGACAGATCAACATAATTCTTTGTCTCTTAAATTTATGTTATACGATGTGCTTTTTGTCGCACAAAATAACAAATATATATCTTTGTGAAAGCACAATAGAACTTGCTAAAATGTATAACCACAATTATACATTCGAACTACACAACAATAGATATAAATAAAAAAAATGAAAGTGAATTCGCACATACATATACATTGGTAAATCCGTTGCCTCAGTGTAACGTTTTAATTCTTTCTCAGTTTTAATCATTGGCTGATCAGCCAAATTCCTTAGACTTATATAAATAGCAAAGGAATATGACATGAACTCTATAAAATTGTTCCTACAAATTTTTTATTCAAACGGTAACAATGTCATCTGTTTTTTCGATATTTTACTAAATCAAAATAATATTCAAATAATAAAACTGTAAACATGACATGTGTTTCAATTTTTTTTAGATCAGAAATGAACTCTAAAAACTAGACAATTATGAGACAAAAAACAAAAAAAGTATTCATCATACTGTATTTGTTAGGAAGGGTTTTTTATATTATTTATAAATCTAGTGTAAAATATCCGAATGAAAAGAATAATGATGAGACTGTCTTTTACACAAATATGTAATCTAATAACAAGGCAAAATAGCTTTTGTAATTTATGTCAAAACAAGACGACTGAATAAGCATTAGACCATCAGCTACTAAGTGGAATGAGCCATCTGTTGCTAGGAGAGCATTTTCTTTAAAAGATCATACACCTTCTTGACTTGACAATTGAAATACAACCTAGCTGAGACACGGAAATTTCATTGTTTTATTGGTTAAGTTTTTAATCTTCTCGCAGTTGTCGTTAAAAGGTCACCATCAAAGATATGTTATTTTCAATTTGACTATTCATAATATGGGAAGTCCCATAACAAACGTGGAATGTTGCCTTTTTTCTCAAAATGAGGCTTCCATAAGCAACAATTTAAAATTATTGTCTCTTTAAACAATAGGTAAGATTTCTTTTGTATGATGAAGTGGGCATTTCTACATTACCAAAAATTTATGGAAAAAACACTTTCAAATCGGCATTTAAATCCATGCTTTGAAAATTACCAATAATATGTGACCCTATATATATATATATATATATATATATAAACTTGTTTCACTGGGATTAGGGTAGAAAGTTATAAGGTATGAAAGACTGGCCGTTGAAAGCTTAGCACGTCCCGTGTCGTCTTTGTGTTATTTAACATTTAACACAATGACGACACGGGAAGTGCTAAGCTTAACAACTTATTTATTGAAACCGCTCACTGGATTGTCTTAATTGTAGCATTCATTCTCTAATAAAACCGGAAATATATAAAATCATTATAATTATTATAAAAACCCTGAAATGAAATGTTTCGACCAAAATAGACACTCACACATACTCACACATAAATATATTGCGTTTAAATGATATTTTTCTGCCTTTTTAGAAAAGCAAGAAATACATGACAATATCTGCATTATTAATTTCACGCCATACTTTTAGATTAGTTCTATATATCGCTCATACAGTGACTCGGTAATTCTTTTTTCTTTCAGTTTAATAGAATTTTAAAATTTCAACTTATTCGACATATAACCTCAAAGAAACATTTATGCAAATGTTATAATTGCAAAAACTATGCGAAATACAGAGAGACATTTATTTTCAATAAAGAACTGAAAACAGTAAATACGTTAGGGACATATCACGCTGAAACACCGGTTCTTGTACGATTGAAAGAGTTAAGCAAAACAGAGACTAGTCAGTGCCTAGTTAAGTAATCGCTAGTGAAATATCAGGTGCAGTAAGTTTGGATGTACTGTAGTGGAAAAAGACCTCGGGTGAGACATTGGTCATGTATTTTTAATTGCTTCAATGTCGAACAAAAAAAATGTCTTTTCATTATTTAATAACCTTCGCATTCCTGATACTATCGATTCATTTTCTTTCTTCTGGGCACCTTATAGAACAATATCAAGTATAAATGTATTTTTTCCTGAAGCATTTGGATTCTATTTCTTTTTGAACCATTTCTACACAAGTACCTTCATAAAGGAACATTATTTTTAAACTGTCAATTTAACACTATTTGACATTTTTCATGTGTCACCGACTTAACCGCATATGCAAGAAAATATTTGTTAAAATATATAATGTTTTCTATCATTTTGTATTTTTTCAGTGGAATATAAAAATAAGCGGCTCAAATGTGAATACTATTGAGGAATACGAAAAAAACTTTCTCTATGCTTCAACAGCGAGAATTAAACAATCATTCATTTTGGCTTAAATGAAAATTATGTTTTGAAAATTACAAGAAATGTATCGAGTACGAAGAGAAACATGTTAAAAAGCGCAGAGGTACGACAAGAGAACAGAGGGAATGACCATCAAGATTGTTTTGAAAATATAAGAGAATACGTTATTTATAAAGTTAAAACAAACACTTATCATCTTAAATCTTCAAAGTTACCTTTTTCGATTTTGCTAATGGCTATGCAGATAGCCGGATGTATTCGTTAAGAAACCATTTGTATAATTGTTTCATTAATTTAAAATTGACTTATGTACAAATATAGAATAAAGTCCAGAAAAACTAATTCTGGAAAACCTTATTGTGGTAGACTTAAACATGTTCTGATCATCATATGTTCCGCAGTTATTATAAAACACACAAAGTATATATATATATATATATATATATATATATATATATATATATATATATATATATAGTGTATCGAGGCAGCAAGTAATTTTTTAAACATATGCTGTTAAATATAAGAGACAATGAATGTCTATTATGCTTAATCATGAACCGTTCTAAACGTCGTATTTTTGCTTTAATTTCAGTTGAAAATAAAGACACAAATTCTCCAACATTTGGATAATTATTTATTGATTTTCTTCTAAGCTTTCGGCTCACATGAGCCATCTTCAACTGAAATTGAATAAAAAATACAACGTTTAGAACGGCTCATGATTAAACATAATAGACATTCATTGTCTCTTATATTTAACAGCATATATATATATATATATATATATATATATATATATATGGATGCATAAATGCATACATACAGTTTTGATAAAGACTGGCGAATGTTCGTTTTGATGAGTTTCATTTATGTTCTTATATTTGAGACCATTTTCATGTTTTCTAGTAAATATTTAAATATATATTGTTGAAGGTTTCCACAAGCCATTATCAATAGGCTTAGGTTTTTTTCTGTAAAACCGATTATAGATGTATGAAGCATAAATAACAAGCACTCAAAAAGTATTGAAATGTTATCAATCTTAGTAAAAATATTAAAAAGATTTATTTGAAACAAAGAATAAAGCGACACGAAAACGGTAAATAATTTCATATGAAAGTTCAAAAAAGCGTATTTGAAAATAATGATCATATATATGTCATAAACATTTGGGAATGACTTATAAAATCCAAGGAGTTTAAAAATTGATATTTAAATATATTCCTGGAAAGCGTTAAAACGATACGAAACATTTAAAAATAGATTAAAAAAACCTTAGCAATTATTGGTATTGAGTTAATCATGCATAAAGACTTCTAAAGTTAAACATATGCAAACTGCTGCTCAAGTACATTCACAAACACACACACACACACACACACTCTCACTCTCTGTTTATATATATATATATATATATATATATATATATATATATTCATCACGAATGTTTTCTCTTACATTTCTATATTATTGTCTTTTATGTGCGGAAAATGACAATTATCGCGCTTCCCAACTTGCTATCCCTTCATAACTGGAAGAATTTTATTCATCCCAGCCTATATTCTATCATAAAATTCCGCAAGCCCGTTAAGTATGTCAATCGATGTTTTCCTCTGTCCTTATAGATTTTAATACCTCCTGTATGTGTCAAATTCTCTCTGCTCTCAGAATATTTTCCATAAATGTTCATTATTCTTTTTCTTGACTATTAAATATAAGAGCACTTTTCGCTTCCATTTTCATTAAAATATCCTCGTTCTGATATGTTTTCTTCATGATTTCTCAGTATCAATCTTGGGTAAATTATTTGAAGCCGAAACAATTTTTTATTTTAGGAATAATACTTATTCTTTAAAGGAATATTGCACTAACAAGTTTTTGAGAATAACAATGATGTATCCAGATATAAATTCTACTATTTAACTTATAGCTAGAAGATATGATAAATTTACAGTTTCCCCGAGATTATTTACCTGTAAGTGAATTTAACGAACCCAAATAAATTCCGAACTCTTTTGTCTGATTTTTCATTCCAAGCCACTAACCATTATTGTGATTTTTAAAATACCGATATTATTTTCATGTATACATGACATTTTGTAGAGAATCAAATATTTAAACATAAATGATAACATCAAGATGGTTCATTGAATATGGATAGATATATGTATTTATTTATGACCTATATGCAGTTATTTGATGTTGTTTTATTTGAGAAAATGCTTGTAGTGAAGGACTAAATGAGATAGCTGTAATGTACATCACTTCTCATAGGTTTTAAATCTTAACATTCTTATAGTTTAGTCAGTACCCCTATCTGATGAAACTATATAACAGCATGTTTTTGGATTAGAGTGAATGCAAAACATCCAAATATTATTGATAATACTAACCATCTTAAACATTCTTTATTAAATGACCAGTCAGTCAGTCGGTTCAAATTTATAAAATGAAATTCTTAAAAAATACCAGGAAAATAGTTTTTCGAGTCAAGTAGCTGTTCTGGCTCTTTCCAGTAGTGACGGGAGATTACATCTTAACTTTTTATTTGAAGTAAGGGTAGAACGTCAGAATTTTCATTTTGTCAATATTTTCTTTTTAAATGACATGTGATATTATTGGTATCATTTGTTGCTTTTGTTGCAGATCTTCAAGTGATGTGTTTTACGTTATCTATTGCAGTTCTTCGTTTCTGATTATGTTGCGCCAGTTCTAAGAATTGTGATCTTTGCTAAGCTACACAGGTTTCACTTACTTGAAGCCATTTAAACCATTGATCTAAAAATGTGATTGTATATATATCAGACTGCTTAGATATTTCTGGAAGGTTTTAGTGCTATGCCTGGCATACATATTGAAATCTCGATCTTATAAGGCCATATAAGAATATTATTCGAGCCTTCGTATTGATATTTTATTTTTGCAGCAATTTGAGGTGTTGAACGAAAGTACACCTAGCACAGCCTATTCTATGTTCAATTTCTTCTTTCCTATGTTAAATTTCTTATAACTAATCTATCCATCGAAGTACTGAAGGTGTTGAATTATATAATTTTTAAAATGGATTAAGGGTAGGTCCCATTACCGCTTTAATTCAAACTCCAGACCGTAGTTTCTGTTTTAGAAGTGGTCATCTTTAATCCTAGTTAATACAATTTTCATCTTTCTTTCTTCATTTTTAGCAGTTGAAGCATAAGATTGAAAATAGGCAAAAATAGCTCCTATTAATTTTTACCTATTAAATCAAAATATGTTCAGAGTAAGTTCACCTCTAGAAAGTTCAAATTTCAGGATCGATGAATCGTTCAAATATTATGCATCTTTTCAATTATTAACGAGATAAATGAATTTGAAATGTTCTAGGAACGAAAACTGTAATATAAAATAAAATAAATGATTTCAACAGCAGCGCACAAATATATAATGATTGCATATTTTATACTGCAAATTAAATAAAGATTTTAACATTTAGACAGTGAAAACGTTTTGAGGAGAATCATTAAAAGCTGAGTGATTTTTGTAAGCACAAACAAAATTATTTTTTACATATATATGTATATATCTATTTTTGATTTTTTAATGTCGCATGATCAATCATTTAATTACCTTTTGATTACCAACAATATGAAAGCGATAATTAATATGATATTGCTTGCCTCAAATTAGAAGTCTATTGTAAAACCGAATAAATGACTTGAAAATTTGCTTTCTATGCATTAATGTAAAACCCAGTTGAACACAACATATCTATCAACACCCTATTTATGCAGCTATGTCACTACAGTTTAATTTAGGATTTGAGCCGTAAGTGTATATGCGCGTCTCAATGTCCGTTATATGTATAGTAATATGCCAAGAATATGAAACTTGTAAAATACAAATTTGTAGGCGTTCGTTATTTCACTTTATAATGCAAATTATAAAGTAACTTATAAGAACATGACTCAAATAGACTGAAGTTTGTCTATTAGCAAAAATAAAGAAAAGTATGAAACATGCAAGAAGAAATAAAGATAGTCTAAAGTTACAAACAAGTATATTTAAAGTATCAATATAAATGGTATGAACTTTCTAATGAAATATTGATTTTGTCTAAATAGGATTTTCAGAATATTTTTACACTTAAAAATATTTAAATGTGTAATATTTATAAACGTTTATTTATTTAACGAAATACCAATATTTATTTGTGTGTGTCTTTCTGCATATACCAATATGCGTTAAAATTTCAACACATACATCTATACTTAGATGTGTAGATTTACGTATTGTTTGTATATTTCAACCGTTTTCAATGCAAATTTTTCTGTATATGTTTTGTTATTATGATATTTTGTATGTATGCATTTTATTTATATCGAAAAAGAGAGTTGAATCTACAACCAAAAAGAATAAAGACTCTTTCATAAAATAGCAGCCGTAGAATGAAATCCAGAGAAAAGATGCCTGGATATCCTGACATCGCGATATCACGTCGGAAGGGGGTCAAAGATATCTTAACTGTCCTCACTTTAAAGCTTTTGCACACTTAAATTTTTGGGCTAACTGATCAGGAAAGCAGCCAAAAGTTGCGGATTGATGGTGAACAGGATTCTAACTGTTTTTAAGCATTGAAAATAAAACAATATTGGAAGTATAGTTGAAAGAAACTTGTCTTTCAGGAAGACCCAATATTAGCAACATATTTTCTAATTTATCATAAATAACAATTTTTACAGTAGATTTAGTGAACATAAAATGTCAATTTTCTCAGCACAGAGTTGAATTTACTGTTCCCTCTGGAGTAATTCCCGACAGTAAATTCTTGTTTCATGTATAAATTACGTAATCATAATTATTTATTTACTCTGGTAAGACTGGTTTGGAATTCAAATCTTCGTGTAAATTTTAATCTAATATTATTGAAAACATTGAAAGCAATACTTTTCTTGTTGCAGCAAATCTTCGGGAAATTACTGATACAATTTTATGAAGTTTTTCTAGCTTGGTTCTATTTCGATTATATAAATTACCACCGTCGATATTTATTTGAGAAAACAATTTGAGAATTTTAAAAATTTGAACTAAATTCCATATCTAGTCACATAAATTTCTGCTGTTGTACAAGTATGACAATATTTTTATGGTTACGTTCTATATATTTTACCATCATAGCTAGATTACGTCTATGAGAAAAATGTACATAAATTATCTGAAATTCATAAAACACACACACAAAAACAACAACAATGTAAAAGAAGTTTTGAATTCAGTTCTTAAAAACACAAACGTTTAGCAAACTAAATCTTATCTATTATGTTGACACCATCGAAAACACTTAAGCAAAAACAGTACTAAACTTGGATTTCGACAGTTTGTCTAAAGTTTCAACATAGTTTAATTAAATAAACGAGCATTGAATATAACAAGTCTCTCTCTTGCTCTCTCTCTCTCTCTCTCTCTATATATATATATATATATATATATATAATATATATATATATATATTTTCTAAACATATACTGTTAAATATAAGAGACAATGAATGTCTATTATGTTTAATCAAGAGCCGTTCTAAACGTCGTATTTTTGCTTTAATTTCAGTTGAAAATAAAGACAAAAATTCTCCAACGTTTGGATAATTATTTATTGGTTTTCTTCTAAGCTTTCGGCTCACATGAGCCAACTTCAGAGAGGTTGTTTAAACTGAAATATTATAAAATCCACCATCACCAACGATTTTATTTTGTGTTGACATAAAACTCCGCTTGGCAACGGCAATAGTTACCAAAAATAATAAACGCAGTTCTTAAGTCCGGGGGATAGCGCGAAATGACAATAAAACCATGTAGTCAAATGCAATGTAATATGTTATTTCCTGTTTTAAAGTTGATTTTATTGAGTGTTGGTTACTTTGATTTGATGTACATGGCCTCCAATATCTGCAGGTTCCTCTTACTGTGTGTATGAGTAAGGATCACCGGATTGTTGATCAAAATCTGTCTGATATTACCTACATGTTTATGCTTTTCAGAGAAATGTTGTTTAATAGTACTCTAATCAAAAAGATGACATGTAAGTCTACGGGAGAGCGTGGTTGAAGTAAAACAAATATATGTACTAGGTTTTTGATTAGTATCAGAGATGCAATCACTGAATGGGCATGTAAATTGGTACATCACATTGGTTTTTTGTAGAGAATTTAGTTTAGTGCTTGTTGGTTTATTATAGACTATGAGGTCAATTGTTTTAAACTTTTTATAATATATAATGAGTTTAATTTGATTATTACTTTCCACTGGTTTAACATTTCTACGTATTAGGTTTTTGAGAGTTTTTTCATCTTGTTTATAATTATAATGTATTTGGTTGCAATAGTATAAGTTAATAGTGTTATGTTTATTTTGATGTAAACCATTATTATTAATAGTATCATTTTTGTTAGAGCTATTGTTAATTTTGTTGAGATACATTTTAATTTGTTGATCAATAACGGAGTTAGGAAATCCATTATTGACTAGTGTTTGCTTAATGTGTAATTCTTTATAAAATATAGATTTGGAAGAAGATATCATTTGTGTGCGTTGAAGTAAGTTTTTATAACAGCTAACTTATATCGTTGTGGGCATTCACTATTATAATTAAGAAGACACGAATTTATGCTAGTTGGTTTCCTATATAGAGAAGTAGCAAATTTGTGTATGCTAGAATCAATGAATACATCAAGGAATGGGAGTTTGTTATTAATATTAAGTTCTAATGTAAATTTGAGGACGGAGTGACTTTCAAAGTTGTTTTTAAGATATTTAATTTGATCGATATTCTTAGCTAAAACAAAGATGCCATCTATGTATCATACATATATAGAGGGTTTATTGTTGTCATTAATTATTTTCTTTTCTAGATTTGCCATATAATAATTAGAAAAGAGGGGACCTAAAGGAGATCCCATCGCAATACCATCTATTTGTGTATAAATATTGCCTAGGGGATCGTGAAAGGGTACTTGTGTGGTGCATGCTAATAATAGTTTTTTTTTAATATACTGGGTTTAATATTGATTGATGGGAGAGTAGCATGATTGTATACATCACGGATAATAATGTCAATTGTTTCCTGGACGGGAAATATATATTGTGTAGTTGGGGAGCAATCTCTCTTTTATGCAGGTTTTATTATAAATGACAGATAAGATATTATGGTTAAGCTATTATATAATTTTTCATCTGATATTATGTCTATTATTTTTCAGATAAATTTTATAATTGTGTTTTGTTTTTTCCGAGCGCTTTAATCATTATCGATTAATTTTATTTTACGTGTGATTGAATAAGCGTAGTGCTTATGTATGTGTGTAGAATCATGTGTGTACTTTATATTCTGAACACGGTAAGCATATTGTTGCCGTCTTCGCAGTTAATAAAGCGTTGAATTTTTTTAATAATGGATTTTTTCCAATATGTTTAGCCATTTTGGATGTGAATGATGCTGTTATATTTTCATTATCAACAGGTATGTTACGGATAGAGTTTGGTCGGCCATGGTGTGTGTTTAAATGAGATCGAATTGAAATATGCAACGTGAGTTTTCTCGTAATCCGAGTGATAGTGTGTACGAGGCAATTTATTTATTTGATTCATCAAGAACACAGTTCTTCAAAGGACATATAAAATCTTAAATAATATTGATTTGTTGTAGTTTGATCTTGCAGATGAATTTTTATTGTTGACGATGAAGTTAGCAGTTAAATATTTTGTGTAATAGATTTAATTAAGTTTTTTTGTTTAATTTCACGGGAGTTACATATGATGTTTCGAAGTAAAGATTCGTCTGTCTTTGATTTTTGTAGAAAATATTAATGTCATTGTTATTTCCGTGCGTTTCTTGTTGACATTAAGAAATTAAATTTTGTAGGCAAAATTGGTTTTATTAGTTAAACACAGGACTCATTGGGGAATGTAAATAATGAAAGTTAAAAATGATTTTAATTGGCGTAGATAGATCTATCTATTGCCCGGTTCACACTCCACCCACGTCTATTGAACAGGTTAAGAGGCTCATCCCTTGTTCCCTGTTTAGGATGTGGTTTACGGCTTTTTTCTCTTTTCTAATCTTCTCACTTTGTTTTTTTTTTTTCAATTGGAGTAGATAGATCTATTTTCCCGGTTCTCACTCCACCCACGTCTATTGAACAGGTTAAGAGGCTCATCCCTTGTTCCCTGTTTAGGATGTGGTTTCCGGCTTTCTCTTTTCCAATCTTTTCACTAATACGTGGCCCCCTGCACATCAGTGGCGTTACCGCCTTGCTCGGGGTGATACGATTTAAAAAAACAAACAAAAAAAAAACCCTGAGAAAGTCTGATGCATGCAACAGCCAAAATATCGGAAACATGGCTGTAAAGATGAGGACAATAGTCCAACAATTTAAATAGTGTAAATACTCCCTCATTTCAGAAGTTATTATTTATTTATTAACCATTTGGCCCCTTTTACCGAAAATCTGCTCCCAATAGTAGAATAAAAATATGCAATAAAACTGGCATCATTTAATTAGGTAATCTTTTAATTGCTTTAATAAATAATAAATTAAGAACATTATAATCTGAAAGTTTGTTTTCCATTAACAATTAAATTTGAAAAGAATTGTTTTCATTTTTTAAATTATAATAATGTATAAATTTTCAAAAATATTTAAAAATATATTTCAAAGATTTGTAGACGTTAGATTATTCAGTTAAGTGAAAATTATATTTACTCATCGAAAATTGAAAAGTTTAATACAAATAATCGAGTCATTGTAATTTTAAATTTTTATTTAATTTTGTGTATTTGAAGTTTTTATTTTTTTATGGTAATTACTGTGTGTATATTAAAAGGTCATGTGTTTCACGATTTTCCCCCATTACAGGGGAAAACAAAAATGGACAATTTTGTCAACTCCGGTCGCCATACACTTATCTTATCTCGCATCTGTCTAGCTGTCATTTGTTAAAAACGAGGGAAAGGTCAGAAAGATCAGCACTGTAATTAAGAAATAGTATTTTAGTCTAAATTTCATGCTTTCCAAAAATAATGGGTCACGGACGTATATTTTATTTTAGCAAAGTTTATTTAAAATTGAGAATTTTGTTTACAAATATGTCGATCGCTCAAAAACGGCTGAAAAATGAAAAAAAAAATTCTCAGAGTTTTAGATTTCAATCAATATAATTTCTGTTCGAAATACACCAGAGTATTTTGCTTACTGGAAATAGTAAATTTAATCATTTAGCTTTCAATTAAAACTAAAATAAGCGTTTTAAGACAATTTTTTAAAAAATAAAGATAAGTTAGGTATCAAAAATGAAAGCAGCTGCAAATAATGCTATTGAAATTAAGTTGAAAGAAATAATAATAAAAAAGTTAATAGTTGATCGAATATTAATATTTAAATTTACTATTGATCCTACTAATAAATAAAACATTTGAAATTAAGACGAAAGAAATCCTAATGAAAAATTGTTTGACAAGATTTGATGAAATAAAATTAAAAACTACCACTAAGTGTGAAAGTGTAATTAAGATGAAAGTTAAAAATGATTTTAATTGGAGTAGATAGATCTATCTATCGCCCGGTTCACACTCTACCCACGTCTATTGAACAGGTTAAGTGGCTCATCCCTTGTTCCTGTTTAGGATGTGCTTTCCGGCTTTCTCTTTTCCAATCTTTTCACTATTACGTAGCCCCCTGCACATCAGTGGCGTTACCGCCTTGCTCGGGGTGATACGATTAAAAAAAAAAAGAAAAAAAAAGTTCTGTGAGAAAAAAGAGGACGTGAAGATGAACTTTCGTACGTCATGCTTTAACTTTGTTAAGAGTTTCGCTTCTGCGTTTGTTTCGCTTACTGAGAATACTCTTTGTAAAAAAAATTAAACACTTAACATATCCGTGCTTAATTCATTCAATCGGAACTTTTCACAAACCTTACTCACTATACTTGCGAACGTTGTGTAGTTTTTATCATCGTTTTTTGATAAATTTCAGCAACGCCATCGCTAGTTGAATAAAGAATTTAAACAATATGTGGATAGTTTTTGCAAACGTAATTTCTCCAAGTTGTTTTAGTTGAATATGGTTTCTGTATTTTTCCTGTTCAGAATCACCAAACTCAACAATAAACGAATTTTCTCATCGTCTGTTTAGTTCGAACAGTCTTTAACAAATATACAGAACAAAATCTCTGAGCACAAAACTAACTGTTGTTTGTAGCAGAAAGAAGGTTTGTAACATCTGATGATCTTGCCAAATGTCATTTTTCTAAATAAGAAAAAGAAACGATGCATTAATTTCGCTCTGTATAAAGGCAAACTGGTGCCAAAAATAACTAGAAATGATCAGTTATTACACACACGCACACACACAATATTATAAATAAGATCGTATATTGCATATATATGTGCAATAAGTGAAGATTTTTCAGGCAGATATTTGTTTGACATTGGACATGAGTTTGCCTTTACATATATATATCACACTACACAATAAGTCCCGGGCCTGACATATAGTTGGCGTCACTAATAAAAATTCCATATGATTTTATGAAGTATTAACGTTCAATAGGCACGTGAAAAAATGTGGTCCCAGTTGTTTAATTGAAACTATTTTGCAAACTTTCAAACCAATGAAAATCTTAATTTTTTCATCGCTTTCCGGTGAGATAAATACTGTTCAAGCAAAACAATGGCTTGATATGTGTTATTCGGATTTTGCTCCGTCGGAAACAACCGTTAAGTGGTGGTATGCTAAATTTAAGCGCGGTCGTACAGACACAAACGATGCTGAACTCTCAGATTGCTCATAATCGGTAATTGTCTAGGAAAACACACACAAAAAAAAATCTACAAGCACGTTCTGGCCTATCGTAAATTGATGACGTGTGAGATAGCAGAGAAATGGAACATACCATAAGGCAGTGTATTCACCATTTTGCATGAACATTTGTTAGTGAGAAAGCTGTGTTTGTGTGCCGCGATTGATCATATTTGTTCAAACCAACAACGCGTCGACGATTCAGGCGTTTTTTGCAATTGTTTCAACACAACAAGAAGAGATTTTTGCATAAATATATGACAATGGATGGAACATAGATCCACTATTTTACTCCGAAGTCAAATCGGCTGTCAGCTGAGCAGCAGGTGAAAGCTGTCAAAAGCGAATATTATATAGCATTATTGGTGCATTTGAAAGAAGAAATCGCCAAAAATCGACACAAAGTAAAAAAAGTGATCTTTCAACAACTCGATCGCAACGATGGCAAAACTATATGAGTTGCACTGCGATTTACTTCCGCGTACGCCCTATTCTCCAAATCATGTCCCCTGCGATTACTACTGGCTGTGTGAAGAGATCAAAAGAATGCTCCAGGGAAGGAAATTTGACTCCAATGATGAAGTGATATAAAAAAATGAGGCTTACTTTGTGGCCAAAGACAATTCATTCTATAAAAAGGCATCGAATTGTTACAGAATCGTTTGGAGACAGTGTAACTCACTTGGAGAGTATGTTGATGAAGAAAATCGAAGTTTTCCTATAATATGTTGTTTTATTATTTTTATTATTGAGTGATGTGTTATATATATATATATATATATATATATATATGGTGCGATAGATATATTTTCGACTAGATTACGCAAAACAAAATAACGCATCTCATTGTAACATATATATTTAGCAAAATTACACAAAAATATCTTGAAATACTGAAGAATACATTTATTTATTAAATCGATATTGTCTTCAACATTAGCCTGAAAATGACTTCGGAATCTCCTGTATCTCTTCTGGTCGGTTTTCTTGTTTAAAATTGTGAATGCGAACATTATTTAATGCCTTCAGTTCAATTTAAGTATTGCAGGAAATTTTGGTAGTTACACGCTCAACTCTGGCCAACACATAATAATCAAGCGAGTTGAAATCTGGGAAATTAGGTAGTTAGTTGTAAAGGGGACTGTCATTGCAAAACGTCTAGCAGCCACGCTCTTAATCTAAGGCATCACTATGCCACGGTTTTGAGTCGAAAACCCCCGTAAAAAGCTTTAACGGTTTCTTTTCTTATCAGAACTATCAGAGTTAGTTTTCCGAGATTCCGTGCCTTTCTAATCACTATTACACTCCTGCAACTCACTCTGAATTTTCTACACTCTCCCAAAATTTATGCCAAAACACTCCGACAGGTTTGTTCTGGAGCTACCGCCGCAGAATTTCAAATTTCTACTACTACTAACAACATGCATGATCGAAATTAAAATAGCGCAAACTTACCTATCGCACGCTATATATATATATATATATATATATATATATATATATATATAGGATTAATTTGAAAATGTTTCCCACTTATATGAGCAGAGGAATGCCTCTGCACAGTTAAGTGACAAATTTTTCCATATTAATCCTATTAACCCTTTATCTTTATCTTTATCTCGATATCGAGAACTTTATAAAAAAACCTGTTTGGCAAAATACGCTGTTATTAGTATTTCACTAAAAAATCAACAATCTTAGCAATATATATATGTACATTGTCATTCATATATATATATATATATATATATATATATATATATATATATATATATGAATGACAATGTACATTATCTTTATTTATAAACTATTCTTTAGAAACCATTCTGAGTGCTAGTCATGCCCAGGTATTTAAATAAAAAATTATTCTGGTCATTCAGTGTTTAGCCAACTGAATATGTCATTTCTATTGTTAAAAGTTGTAATAGCTAATTTCAGAATCGTCTACCGTTACAAAATCTGACTTAACAGTCTAACGGACATGAGTTTCGTTTTGCTTTAAAAATGTTTGGCTCTTAATCTTTCACTATTCTGACACGTTAATCAAATAGCATTATTGGACTGTTTAGTGAAATATCATATATATTCTAGGAGAGATAATGAAAATTCACTGAGTGATATGGTATTTTACAAATGAAGGCTCAGTATCATAATCTTTGTTAAAATCAAAAAGTATTTTGACACCTTATGAAAGCTTTCATTTGGTCACTATAAAACATATTTTTTATCATTCTATTATATCCTACATGCCGTTGTCTGTTTCTGTTTTTATCTTCAATTTATAACTCGTATTCTGCAAGTGGAAAATAAATTCTTGCTGTAATTATAAAGTAACAAGTTTGAAAATGGTTACTAATTTGTTCTCTTCTATAGGTTACAACGTCTAATAATTATGATTATCGTGACTTTTTTTTTATCGTAAATACACGTCTTTTCAATGAACAGCCTTCAGTAAAATAATATAATATCACGAAGTGAAAGTGAATGTTCCCATTTTCTCCCTCATCATATCTACTCTTTCAAGATAATAGTTCTGGGCGTTGTTAAATCTAATGTTTTTATTTTTTTTCCTGACCATTCAATACCATTTGCAATCTGCTTTTATGTGTAGCAGTAGTTTAGTTTTTAAATCAGGTTTTATTAATTGAAACTTTGACAAACAGTATCAACTTGTGCTTAGAATTTGGATTCTCTTATTTTAACTGGACTTTTTATCACAACTATAGCATTCATCTGCATAATGTCATCGATAAACATTGAGAATACAAAAGTATGAAGACGTTCATTGCTAAACTCAAGTGACAATTTAGAAAACTGTCTCTGTAAAACTGTTTCTCTACTTTTTGAGTCATCAAAGACCAGAAAGAGCTGAAACCCTGCACTAACTCTTTGTTTAAAATTCTTTACATTTGATTTAATTTTGTTTATATGCATTTTTATATTATAATGATGATTATTATCCTCTATATTAACCAAATGTAAATTACAGATAACACAATATTAAACAGAAATGTGATTTTATAATCTTAGTATTTAAGCAAACTCATTTTCATTGTCAAAATGATACTGTAAAAATGCTATATTCTTGTAAACAATTTAAATAATAAAAAATAAATGCAGGGCCATAAAAAGGACAGTTTTTGTAAATCCCAAGGAAGATTAGCGCTAAAATATATATATTTCTTACTGACATGTCTGAAAACTAATCCAGGTCGGTGTTTTTTTACTTCGCCTATTCAAACGTGACTAGACACTTTGTTAATTTCACCTATTTCCTTCTTACTTTGTTAGCTACCTTTTTCTTTTTCAGAAAAAATGTTATTAGTTCTTGTTTAAAGGTAGGAATCTTATAGAATTTGCTTCCTTCGTCATGTTTAATTCTCCATAGATCACAAAATTATTTTAATGAGTGGTTAGTTGGATTTACTTAATATTCATAACTCCTCTGTCATTATCCTACCTATCATAATTTAATATTATTACATGGACTGACAGTTCTCGAAATTGCGTTTATCCCGACCTCCTCACTAATTCTCAACTTAGTGTAAAAAAACAAACCAAACCGAAAAACAACAACAAGAAAAAAAACATAAAAAACACCCATAGCTTTTTTTATTCACTTTGTTATTTTATTTCTTTACTTATATATATATATTTATTTTTTAAATTTGCGTAAATAAACCCTATAATCGCTCAGTTCATACTCCACCCCCTACTGATCAGAAGTAGAGGCTCATCCTTTGTTTTTTTTCAGGGAGGGGTCTCGGCTCCCTCTATTTCTTCTATTTAGACCTCAATAGTAATGTGTTTGCAACTTTTCTACGATGTGGTGACCGGGTTGGCAGTTTTCAGGTTGCTGTTTCCATCTGGTATTTTGGTGCCCTAACAATTGCTTAGCGTCTTGAGAGGTTGCTCAGATTAACAGTTACATAATATCAGGGTCCTTGTTGTCTTCTACCGCTACGCCAGGCTTCTCCTTATTTAAATATACCTATGAATATTCACAACTACAAATACAAATGCAAAAAGGGCCCCATTAAAATTACATAAAATCCCTCAACGTTTCCTTCACTAACATCCGTGTTATTCGTACCAATTTATGAAGCGCGGAATCTTTCCTCAACGAAAAATCTCCAGACTTCCTAGCTCTTTGTGAAACTAACCTGAACCCCTAAATCCTCTTTTCTGATTTCTCGATCTCGCATTACTTTCATCTTTTTAGGAAGGATTCCAGCGTCCATACGCATGACTTGTGAGACTATGTCAACAAACATCTACCGCTGGCTAGGGTGGTTTCACTTGAATCTTCTGAACTTCCATGTATGTGCCGCCATCTCGTTCAGTGAGCTATCTATATCTTTCTCTACCTCTCTCCTTCCTCTCCAGACTGTTCCTTGCTGGACATTTTATCTGATAATATATATAAAGCCATTGCCTCGCACACATTTGCCATCATATTTGTTTTCGGAGACTTCAATACCCACCATACTAATTGGCAGGAAAACTGTTACTGATCTTGCTGGCATCCACACCCTGAACTCTGCGATCGCACAGTCTCTCACACAAGTGATAGAGTTTCCCACATGTTTCCCCACTGTGCATGAAAGACAAGCCTCTGTTCTAGATATCTTCTTCACTTATATCCCTGACTCCTGCCATGCCGTGCAGCTTTGCCCTTTTAGCAACTCTGATCACGCTGTAGTTTCTGTTAATATTTCTCTCCATTTCCCTCTCCCCAGAAATGTCCGACCAGCAGAATCTCTTGTTGCTATCAGAGAGCAGACAGGGAAGTTCTACACATATTTTCTTGGAAGAAAGTGTTTACTCTCCCCGTTGAAGACTGTGCTTCTGAGGTCTCCTGGGTGAAAGCTAGCATCGATGCTTTCATCCTAGCCGGGAAGTTCCACTTTAAAGCTTATTAGCTTCCACCCCGGAGTTCCCCTTCCCTTTTCGGCTGCCATAGCCCACAGAAATCACTTTATTGGAGCCACGTGTTGTGACCATAATAGTCGCCTATTTTCCTTTGCTCGCAATGAGTGTAAGACCATCTAATTAAGCTAAGCTGTTGTTTGCTGACAGAATGAAGCAGCGTATAGCAGTGCACAAGTTTGACTCCAAAGACTACTGGCGAATCTGCAAAAGCGTGTTAAACAATTGCAAACCATGCATTACCTCTTTAATAAATAAATATGATGTTCTCACATCTACAGCGGACAGGACTGTGTGCTTTGCTCGCAGATTCTCCACCAACTTCTCATTTAATTCGTCTGGAATATCCGCACCCTACTTACCACCTAGAACGGAGACTCATTTCAGCGACGTTTACAATTATTACAAATAATTTCAAAATTGCCCCCCCCCCCATATATTTGGAATCGACAATGAATTAACTAATTTCTAAGTATTAACTAGGACATTATTAAATACTAAAATTATATGTTATAAAAGTAATAATAGAGAGAAATATAATATAAATGATGTAATTTTTTTATCGAGTGGTTATATTTGGTAGTAATACTGTTAATATTAATATTAATTTCTCCTTAAAATGTTGTATTATTTTTTAATTAAACTAATGTTTTAGAAATAAACAAATTGTGTTCTACCTCGTTTTGATTTAATATTAAAGTGTTGGAATATTTGCCCAAACGTAAGATCCAACTATATTGTCTATATAGATCCAAGTTTTTAGAATTCGTGACGTCTCCCGTACGTATATATTTTTGCATTGTAGTCACTTTATTTTATAAATCCCAGCGTTTAAATTGGTGTTTTTTATCTTGATAACGTCATCAAAGGTCTTGGAAATGGTGGTAACAATTATAGTATAGTTATAGCTAATTTAATTGTGAGTTCATTTGAAAGGGTGTCGGAAAGTAGCATTATGAAATTCATGTAATTTTTTGGGTAGTCATTTTTTAATTTTGTGGAATTCTTAATCATGTTTTAAGCGTTAAGAATGAAATGGTGTTGGTAGTGGAGAATTTTAAATATTTGCTCAATATATCTGTCCTCTTCAGATAGATAATTAGGGTTGCATATTCTGAGGGCTCTAAGGTAGAAGACTATGATTAAACCAGAAATATTTCTTTGGTTGTGGTGGGAATTTATAAGGTCGTTTTTGTTAGTAGGTTTAAGGTAGATTTTAAAATATAATTTATCATTATAAGTGAGATTAAAACAAAAGCTAGAGATTAAAATTAAAATCTAGTGAGATTAAAGTAAAACTTTTAGAAAGAAAGAACCATCAGTTATTTTTTAAATAAAGAAGATAAACTGATTACACACATAACAGTTGTAGAGAAATAAATGTACTTTCAGATAACAATGAATGCACCAACCGTCAAGTAAGATTTTATAATAGTGCCAAAAAGTACTGTGAGAAGTCAGCCAAGTAAGCATGTAAAATATGTAGAAGACATGGCTATAAAGGCAGAAGCGGCAATTAAAAAAGTGATAGGGGAATTTGGTTCGTTGTTTTTGTTTAGCGTCATACCAGAAGTTTTCAGGTTATTTAACGCTAGTATCTAAATAAGAAGAAGGTGCATTCATACATTTCCCAAGAGTATTTGCAAGTAAGTAAATATGACAAACCCAAATGGAATCGCAAATCATTTCTCAGATTAACAATTTTGAACCATTAGGATTTTCACGAACTGCACACATCCAAAAGTACAGCACCTGATATTTCCAAGCGGTCACCCATCTAGGTACTGACCAGGATCGAAGTTGCTTCATTTCGGACATCATACATGAAAACGTGTTTCAATGTGATATGGCCGTAAGCTTATAGAAATGTAGAGTTTTAATAACAACGGAAAATCACAACATTACAGTAAAGCTATATAAATCGAAATGATAAAGTTTTGTTTACAAACTTGAAAGTTTGATATTTTTGTTAAATCGACTAGAAAGAAAATGATAAAAATGCATTCTGATATTGTTAAATGACACTGATGCAATATTTGCTAGAGTATTACAAACCAATACAGAAACATTTGCAAAGTAACAGCGTAGTCAAATGTCTGGAGATAGATTCAGTCAGTTTAGAACAAAGCACAGTTTTAATAAATTTTGTTTCACTGCGTTATGGACACCATTGGATATATTAGGTGCATAAATGCAGAAAAAATACAAATGAAAAATATTAAAATGGCCGCATAAATATTTCATGGAACGATAAGCCAAAATAAATACGTCAGCCGGACAATAATGCAAAAGATCAAATAAATAATCTAATTTCGTACAATGAATTTATATTACAGTTTTTGCAAATTGATTTAAAATCTGCATATATATTCTTTTAAATCACCATAAATTTAGTTAACTAGGAGGTGAATGTCGATAGTACTCGCTCTCTGCACACACACACACACACACACACACACACACACACACACACACACACACACACACACACACCAATTTCATATTCTTTCTTATTCTGATCTCAGTGTTTTGAGAAAATTTGAAATCGTATGGGTCTGATAAGGTCAATAACTATCCCTTCTTTATGGACAATCTCTAGTTCATTGACAAGAATGGGCAAGAACATTGACCCATTGGTGCAGACCATGAACATTCGGAAGAAGTTGGGAATATCGGGAATATCGAAAAGCGCTGTAATAAAGACAAAAAGTGGAAATGTGTGGCTAGTGCAGGTGTTTAATTGCCACCAAGAGAGAGAGAGAAAGAGAGAGAGAGATGAAAGAAAACTGATTAGATTTACATGAAAAGATCACGGATCATTCGTAAGTTTAATTTGACCATCTTATAACTACTGATAATACCTGGGGTGTATCTGCTATTACGTACACTGGTGGAGTAGTTGAACGAATAAAAGAGTTAAGATTTAGAAACGAAACTACACGAGTACAAGGGAAATGTGATAACTTTGTGGTGACTACAAAAACAAGGTGACCGAAACTTTGTCGGTACTCGAGTGTGTGTTGGCAATGAACCCAGTTCGTTGAGCCTTTAGTATCGGAGAGACACTCCTCAAGTACGTAGTGACATTCAACAAGAAAAGGATAAGATTGTGATGTAAAGAATGTATGTAGTAGTGAAGAAGCTAAAATGAAAGAGGCAATTCCGTTTCAGGGACACTTTGCTAGCGACAGCAAGGTCCATGAAATCTTAATATTAGGATTAAGATTTCATAGGGTTGAAAGCCACAGGTAAATTCCAAGAAGCAATCATTAATGAAAAGTTAGCACAACTGCAGAATAAAAACAAGGAAAATAAGAAAGAAAAATATAAACATGTGAGATTTCAAACGAAAAAATTAACAAAATTTAAGCAATACCACAAACAACATACGTTGGAGAATAAAATAAAAAAAAAATAGAAATATGTAAAATGAAGCAAAAAGAAAGGGAATAGACAAAAAAAAGAGAAAGAACAAAGCAAATAAAGAGCAGTTCAGTCAAGAATTAAAACTCATAAATTTTCTTCCAGAAAAACCCAATTTGTTTCATCACCAATAAATGTTTTCGAATATACATATTCTGTTACACGCCCGGGCTTTCGTTTAGACTGCAATAGCCGGAACGATAAAGTAAAAAAAATGACAAGAGCATCCCAGGTTTTAATATAAAGTTGGTGGAAAGAACGATGGGAGGGAATTCTCCAATTTTGGACGTCGGTGAACGTAGTGAAAAACCGAACAATATGCAGACACAGAACAACAGAAGACGACACGAGAATATATAATAAAAGTAGTTTATTTATAAAATATACAATATATTAACATAAAGAAAAGAAAAGTAAACTAACAATTGATTGGTCTAACATATATCAATGCGACGAAATATAGACAGAAATAGTGACAGCAGATTATAGAACGTATATATAAACATATAAAGACTTACAAATTGTAGGGATCGACGTCGACCAGTTGTTATCATAAAGTTTCATAGGAAAGATGTCCATTCAATTCTCCGATCGAAAAAGCTTGATTTGCTAATGCCGCGATACAAGTCTTTGATTAACGTTGTTCAATCCTTGCTAACGGCGACTATTGTCCGTAGATAAACTACAGGAATGTAAGCAACTTGGCTTTGTGAATACTGTTCCGGATTCTTTCATCAGTCATTCAATTCTCGGCAACATCCGATTACTCTGAAAGCAAACAACCAATTCCCGTTTTGGTGAGGTCCGATTCCTCTGACAGCAAACAGCCAAGTAAAGTTGTTATATCTCAGCAGACGCGAAAAAGAAACCGTTAGATGTTAAGTCACGTGTTGGCATATGAATGTGAGTAGGTGTTATCCATTGAACATTATTAGGGTCGCTTGTACTTATCAGACAACCAGGTTTTGCTTGGCCTACGATCAAAGACCAGACTAGAGGTGAGGGAAAGGAAAGTTCTCTTCTAAGAACCGGCTTTAGTTTCTTCTTCTATGTGCTCTTTCCCTTCAGGACGTAAGCGATCATGTTTCTCCACGTCTCTCTATCCCTTGTGGCTCTTAGTATATTTTCTCCTGTTACACCTTGCAACCCCCGTTCCGTCATCCACCTGATCAGATCCTGCAAATATGTTATCCGCCGCCTTCCTCTATCTCTTTTTCCTTCTATCTGGCCTGTCAGTATCAGGTTCTCCAAGCCCTTCTTCCTCATTGCATGTCCCAGGAACTTCAGTTGTCTCTTCCTGATGCTCGCTATTAATATCCTTTTCGTTGCCATCCTTTCCAACACCTCATCGTTGTTGGCGTGCTCCGTCCACGATATCCGCAGTATTCTTCTGTAGAACCACATTTCCGCTGCTTCGAATTTTGTCCTCATTTTCGATGATATTGTCCAGCATTCACTGCCGTACTAAAGAAGTGACATGACATAGCAATCAAGCACCCTTTTCTTTGTTTCTAGTAAAATTTTTCTGTGTGTTAGAACTTTACTCAGCTTCTGGAACGCGTCCTTTGCCATGCAAATTCACCTTCGGATTTGTTTCGCACCTTACCATCTTCTAATAGCATACTTCCTAGGTAATTAAATTTTTGTACTTGCTTGATTCAACCGGATAAAAAAATATTACATAACCTGCATATTCCAAGAAATACATATATATATATATATATATATATATATATATATATGAAATAAAAAGTGTGAGAGGCCGTGAAGGTTTTGTTTAAAGTGTATATTTATTGTTGTTTCTATTATACATGTCATGATATATTAAGTGTCTATAATCGAATTTGTGATGCAACACGTGTTTCGAGTCTAAAGTTAACTCTCTTCAAGCGAATAAAATTGTGACTTTACGTATAGAGTTCTTTTTGTTTCTGTTGTCCAAGGTTTCAATACAGAGGTAGAGCGAAATAAATAGATAACACCTAATGAGCCAGATGAACTGATCGTCAGGGAAAGCTGGCTAAATAGGAGACAGAAAACGACATATAAAAAGGAAATTAAGACAACCAAACAATTGCCTTCATATATGCCGTTTTTTCGTCTTATCTGTCTACCTATATATATATATATATAACAGCAAATAACTCAAATTTTCACTTTTCCATGGTAGAAAAAACAATTGCAGTAATCTCTGAAAAGTGAAATCTATCCTATAATGTCACCGACAGCTTGAAAATGCAGGTAAATTTCCAAACTATTCCGAATATATTTTCTGAGAAATTCGTCTACGCTACTACTCAAATGTAAAATAAGTTTAGAGCATATAGAGCTGATCAGAATCCCTTCAAGAATCGTTCCAGAAGTCTACGAACACGATCTGTTCGAAGTGAAAAAGTGAACTATAAACGCATTGCTTGAATTCATTATGATCTGTTCGGCAATGGCTAGACAAGACCAAAACTCATAGCAAATCGCAATAAATCGTAATTGTAATAGAGATCTGAATGCCGAAATAGGCAACGAAAGGTATGATGAAATGGTTGACAATTTGCATTAGAAAGCGAAGAATAATGGCTTGAAGGATGTGCTGCTGAATGACCAGGTAGCAACCAACACCTGGTTTCAAGAACGTACAAGACGAATAAGGATATGAAAAATCCCAGGAGAAGAAATTACAAAAAATCACCTACATAGCTATCAACAAAAGATCAGTAATGCAGTTTTACAATGCAAAACATATCCAACAAAGAAAAAAAAAGAATCCTAAGCCAGAATCCAAACTGCAAACTGGACTCTTGAACGGCCCGAATTTGAAGTCTACATTGTGAAAAGCAGATACGAGAGACTAAATGAAAAGTGAAACATGAAGTGGAAGACATCAACAATCAAGACGAAAGGAATATACACAAAAATAATGAGTGGATGACAGATTAAATTCTCGAGATGGACAAAAAGCAATGCTGATACGCGAAACAGAATAATGGACACTACAGACAAAAAAAAATGTAGTGAAGCAAAAGTAGAATGTCTTAACAAAAAGTGCAAAATTAGAAAGAATGACTATTATACAGAAAGCAGATAGCATAAAAATAAGAGAATTTACACGAGAAAAGGTATGCGCATCGAGAGAATGCGTAATTGGAGTCAACGTTGATATTAGAAAAGAAAAACGTATATCCAAGATGGAACAAATATATCAGAAAACAAAAAGAGAACAACCGGTATTACACAGAAGTATCGACGGGTGGGTCATATTAAAATCTAATGTGGAATCTGCACTGGCTTAATTGAACAGGAACAAAGCAGCAGGGTCATAGAGAATGGTAGTAGTGATGCTATCAACCGTAGATGATTTCGGCATAGACAAGATTACAGAAAAATAAATGAAATCTAAAAGATTAGTGTTATACCGGAAGACCTAAGTAAATATATTATGATAGAGCTGCATAAGAAGCCAGGTGAAAATGAACGTGAACTCCATCAGACGATCAAACTATTATACCATATATCAAAACTTATCATATTTCTGATAAATAAAACGCACAGCTTAAGCAGATCGGAAAGATGACAAGGAGTGTGTAGGTTTATGAAGGGCACCTCATCAGGGAACGAAATATTTAATATATTATCAGGAAAAACATTACAAATGCAGATGAACGAGTACCTGTGTTTTATCGATTATGCAAAAGCCTTCGATGATGTACGGCACAAAGGTCTCTTCAAACCGCACAACCACATTGATATTTGAGAAGGTTATCGGAACAATCCAGAACCGATACTGGCACCAAGCCATCAGCATACGGATAAAAGAGTTCAGTATAAAGAAAAAAAGTTAGTTGTGTAAGATAAGGGTGTGTGTTCTCACCAGAATTATTCAATTTATACAGCGAGATGATGCCAAGAGGATTAGAAGTTCAACCAGGAATCATTATTAGCGACCACAATATTAACAATATATATATATGGAATATATGAAGATAACATAGTGCTGATAGCATACATGGAAAGAAAACTACAAAACCCCTACAGTAAGTATGTATTGCAGGAATGCAAGAAGAAAAGATCAAGTATTAACAGCAAGAAAACAGAATGCATGACAGTTATTAAAAGGATAAATCTAAAAGCAAATTACAAATCTGTGTTAACAAAATCAAACAATTTAAAAAAAAATAGATATCTGGAAATTTTTTAACATAGGGTGGAAAGTGCTAAACTGTAAACCGAGGGAGCATTAGGATAACTAAAAAATGCCTTTCAAAAATTAAGTAGAGAATTAAAAACAAGAAAACTTCATTAGAAACAAAGAATAGAGTACTGTAGAATTACGTGATATCAGTCCTTTATGCAGTGAATACTGGACATTCTTCTCAAAGCTGAGGAGACTTGAAGCAATGTAGTTATAGAAAAAGTTGCTGAATATACATTGAACCGAATATGAACAACGACGAAGTTTTAAAGAAACGAAAAAAAAAACACGTTGCCTTACACTTAACATCAGGAAAGCTGAAATATCTAGAACACATAATGAGGAAAGTGGCCATGGAAAATTTGATACTCACAAGAGATTTTGAACGCAAGAGGGAAACAGGGAAAAACGACTAACGTACTTAGTGAGTTTGACTAAATGCCTGGCTGAACAGACTTATAAAGAGCTACAAAAGAAAAAGAAATTGTAGAGTACACGAATGTCAAAGTGCCATACATGATACACGCTTGGGCGATCATGTCTCGAAAGGAACATGGCTCACTGGGCATATGATTATCCCGCAGTAAGTTGTCGTTGCTTTCTGCAGTAGACTGATTGCGAGCCAAGTGTATAGAACCCAATCTGTCCTGTTATTTACCCCATAACTGGAGGGAAGAAATGGATGAGTACCTTTCCCAAGGGTATTTGCGCGTAAGTGAATGCAATGAATTCAACTGGCTCTCCGATTTGTCGTTACCAGCCGACATCCTCTGAACCACAACGCACATTTAAATTAGATGACTTAATTAACGACCAAAATTGTACCTGTCAGATATATGAGATTTGCTTATTATAGAAGTAATACCGTCAGTTACAATGTGTTGCGCGTTATTATCAAAGGAACTAAATGAAAAAAATAACCTTTGACGCTACTGTGACTGCTCCCTTTTACCTGAAATTTCAGTGACACTCTGTCATAGCAAACATTTAAGAGAACGCCAAACATAAGTTTTATTTCAAAAAATATTTAGAACTCCCACTATACCATCCTGATATAAGAACCTAGCTTGACGAGATTTTGCAGAATAGTGGGGATTGAACGAAGTTAAGCATTAACGAACCCGCACACGAAACTGTATATGGGGATATTAAAAATATAAACTTTACAAAACCAACAAATATGCTAGGAATTAAGAATGGTTATTGAACTGGGATTTACAAAAGTACTGAACGATGTGTTTATAAATGTTTAAAATTCAATTGCTTCACGTTATCCGTACGTTCTTGATAAGACCGGCTATAAACTGAAAATAGTCGTTGCTAGAGAAAAATAAATTATGTCTGTTGATTCCAATACATTTTGAAAATGCAATATATTTTAATAGACAGTAACTTTATGATCCTTCGAATTATGTATTCATTGTTGAGTCACTATATATATATATATATATATATATATATATATATATATATATAGTTGTGAGTTTGTAACCCTGGGTTTCACGCTCTTGCGATCGTCAGACAACCTGATTAATTTTTTTAAAAATTGGTTAATGTAGGGTTACGTATATTCGTGTATTTTTGTGGTAGTGGGGGAAGTCTGTCGTCATGACAGACGCAGACATATATATACATACATTTGTACATCCATTGACGCGCTCAAAGACACACACCCTCGCGTTCGCCCAATGGGGCTTGCATAAACATATATATGCGAATCGTGCGGGGCTCGGCATATATATATGTATATGTGTGCCGTTGCGCACATACATACGCATTCAGTTGGTGTATTCGAATAGTGTAGCGATGTCAACGGGCGGAAAGTTGTAGATTTCTAGTACTGGTGGTGTGATGATAATAACAATAAATGCAATTATTATGGTGGTAGTTTGAACTAGAGAATAGTTGATAAGATTATGGTATCAGCGGTTCCTTTTTTTTATCTCTTTGGTAAAAATTGTGATAATACATACTTATTTTCATGTCTGCATTTGGAAATTAGTTCTTATCTCGTGTTTAGTAAGTTCTTTTGTGGTGTATGAGATATAATTGCTACTTCTTCGTGTAGGCAAAGTCGGCATTTTTTTGTAATGTTGTTGTAGGCAGGTGCTTTTTTAGTATTTCATCACACTACCATTACTAATCACTACTACCGCTTTACACTAACTATTTACTACCTCAACTGTTATTATCATCAAATATTACTATCACAGTATTAGTCCGCAAACATCAACAAGGTAAATTACACATCTCTGCCGTAGTAAAATTAATACACCACACATAAACACTAACAAGCATAACAAATTAGAATTTCTACCTTTTAAATATATGCAACCAGAAAAAAATAAAAAATAAAAAAACAAGCTAATAACCGACTTTAAAATAAAAAATAACAATACAGCCTTAAATAAAATAATAGCAATTCTTACCTATCATTGTTTCACACAGAACCCATCATACGTACATATGTACGTACGAAAAATCGACAACTGTCCGCGCGTTGACATCGCTACACTATTCGAATGCACCAACCGAATGCGTATGTATGTGCGCAACGGCGCACATATACATATATATACCGAGCACCGCACGATTCGCATATATATGTTTATGCAAGCTCCAGTGGGTGAACGTGCGTGTTTGTGTCTTTGCGCACATCAATGAGTGCATAAATGTATTTATATATATATATATATATATATATATATATATATATATATGTCTGCGTCTGTGATGACAGCAGATTTCCCCCACTTCCACAAAAATACACGAATATACGTAACCTTACATATAACCAATTTTTAAAAAAAATTAACCAGTTTGCCTGACGATCACAAGAGCGTGAAACCCAGGGTTACAAACTCACTTATCTATACGAATATGTCTGCTCTATCACTTATATTGAGCGCTTTTAAATAAGTACCATGCATATATAATATATAAATAATATATTATATATAACAAATTGCCTATATATATATATATATATATATATATATTGATATTTTTAATTATATACATATACTTTTCACACACACACACACACACACACACATATATATATATATATATATATATATATATATATATATGTCATTCACATACAAGCCTATTTTGCCTTATCACATCCATCAGTATAGGTAGACATCTACTTGCTTCACGACAGATATATTAGTGGTCTATACACACGCCAGTCACCGGAGGGACTCAATTCTTTGCTCATCCCTTAAATGGCAATAACATTGGCAATATTTGGACTTTAAATTATCTGTAAGGTAATCTTAATATCCCGCCTTTCTGTATTTATTGCTAAGAAATTTCTGCTTGACAAACGAGGAATTGTTTCAAAAGTTGTGCAATATTTGCATAAATGTTGAAACCAATATTATAGGTTAATTGTTGAGATTAGCTGTGATAATACACAGACAGGCATAACAAATGACTGATGTTTTTTTGCCGGGTCAAATATTAGGCAAAGTACATATCAGAATCGTTTTGATTGATTTGTTTTTTACAGTTCATCAACCACTCTGCAGGTTATTTTAAGGCTAAAACGTTTTGATATTATAATATATTTATAGACAATATTGAGTTACTGATAAAAGTTTTAATTAACTCGTAGATGTGGGAGAAGAGTTGTATTCATATTTTTCCCAAAAGTATTAAGTAAATATAATGAACACGAGTGGATTTGGAACTCGGCTCTCAGAGTTCCAATTACGAACCGGTATTTATTACACCTTACTTACATTCAAGATTGCAGCACCTTGCATTCTGATCAAGTTACTGACCAGGTTTAACGTTGCTTAACTTTGGTAATTGTAAGAGAACCGGTGTTTCCACGTTATATGGTCAGTTTAAATTGTTTGTTCAGCTTTGCTTCTTCGAAACTATTTCACTCTTTTATACACACTCAGACAATTACTATATTTTTTCACTGATGAGAATAGAATTTCTAGTTGGTTAATTTTGGAAAATTTAGATTATGTGCTACTGTAATTTGAAGTATTTGCAGTATTTGTAAAATTGTCCCAGCTAAGAAAATATGGGAGGAACCCAGAACATCTTTAATTTAATTATGTATACTTTTAATTTTACAATAATATACAAACGTTGTTACTTCTGATATTTTGTTTGTAAATGAAAGCAAACATTTTTAATGTTACTGACTGTTTGTCGTTCATAACATCTACATTTACAGGTAAGAAGTTACTGAAATCGTGTCAATTTATTCAGTAGAAATATCGTCTTTTATAATAGGAAAATATATTAATTTATATCGGGTAAATGCAGGATTCATTGTAAAATAGACTGTTTCTTCTTATTGCTTCATATCAAATTATTCCAGCGTATTATTATGGTGGCTTTATTTCATCGCTATGCCTTCGGGTTATTCACAAAAATGTTGCTAGAATTAAAAAAAAAATTCCACTCTCCTTTAACAAGTCTCCTCCAATCATGATCGCACGTCCAGTTTTAATTGTGAAACTGACATTTGTTAGACCTAATTAGTCACGATTTAATTTAATCCTGCCAAACAGATTTTAGACTAAAAAATACAATTAAATTAAAAGATAAAAAAAGAAAAGTCCAATTCACAAGGCAAATGAACCAGCTCAGCCAGTGAACTTCTCACATTATTCATCACGAACAGAATAATAATAAAAAAATAGATATTATTTCTTCTTTGAAAATGCATTTTGGGCAAATAATCGCTTTTAAATTTTGAAAGAAAATATAAACGCATCATAAACTGACAGGTGTTTAAATAAATGCCGATTGAGAGAACCACAGTTGTAAAAATAACTTTTTATTCTTCAAAAAAGAAAAGCAAGGACATTGGATAAAAGAAGAATTGGTATTCAAACAGAATTTGTCACGATAGTTGAATAATTCTTTTGGCAGATTCTATGAATAAGAAAATAATTACAGAATAAAAACAAATAATGTTTTTCATAAAACCTTTGAATTTCGGGAACGATTTCTTGGCTTCTACAAGATTAATTGAATTACTGCCTTAAATGTCTAGGTTTCTTATTTTATATGCTCAGGTTTTCTATTGCTTCCATGTTCCGTTTTGGTTAGTGCAATGTTAGTTCGAAATCCAATTTAAGAAGGTTAACAACTATGTTTATTTTCCCCCATGTTATCTTAATATTTCATTCGTTTTATTTTTCTAAGTTTATTTGCAGTGATAAAAATATTTATATTTCTTCGTAAGACTATTTTCCCGTAACATTAGAGAACTAATAATATCGAATTGATCAGTAAGCACCGCTGATATCAACATAGAGATTTTAATAAATATAATACTTATACAAACACATACATTAAACTCTTCACAAACACACATGCACAAAACACTCGCGCACACTTCTACCCATAGAGAAAACTCTCAACAAGAAACAAACAAACGCAGCACATTAAGTTACCTGCCTATTTTTCTTCTTGCGATGCTTATTGAATATATTTTATGTTATATTTATGAAATTGCGAATCTAAAATGATCTGCGTATTATTTATGGTGCTGATTAGTGAATGCTAACAACAGGTTGTGAGAATGTCGATTAGAATAGAGGTAGTTAATTGATGTAATCAGTGTATATGAATTAGGGTACAGTATACATAACATAAAACCTAACATTCTTTCAATAATATACGAAAATTTTAAGTCAACATATAGTATCAATTGTTTTCTTTTCAAAGACACAAGGCTACGAAGAAATGTTAATTATTTAATAAATTACTTTAATTACTGAAATGTTCATGATGTAATCTAAAGTAGTGCTTTATACAATATTATATATACATGAATGTGATGTTTTGGTGTTGATGAAATCGTTTTAAAATAAGGAATCAGAATGAAATCCCACCACAAGCTATATCTACGAATACTGTTAACACAGAATAGGATTTTTATTCTACATGGGTGCATTTTACTCAATGCATTCGTGTCCCAGAGTTGTAGCTTTACTACTTATAGCAACAGCGTACCTACTATTTATGTATAAATATATGAGCGCTATCAAGAAAGTTATAGTCATAAAGCCTAATTTATTATGTCATTAAACAATCTAATTGTTGATCTAGAGATGATAGAACTGAATGAGTTTGAAATGGTGCGCGTGACAAATTTGGTGTCCATCGTAAACACCATATTTGTGGCAGTCTTCGAAATTTCTTCACTATAAGCGGCTTAACTAAAACTTCTTTCACTTGATCTGATGTCATATATTTAAGTGACTGTAGTGCTTCTCAAGTGAAGTGACAATAACCCTTACAGCGGAATTCTTAATTAAGTCTTTAAAAAAAATCGCAATGCACCATAATCACTGTTAGTTTTCTGATCTTGTTAGTGCTGGATTATACTTGAATTTACAGACGGAAAACATTCTTGAGGATATAACTCCTCTCATTAAAGAGTCATAGCTATTAATTTAAGATATTCTAACGGATATGAGGAAAAATTGTTCTACAGAAAGTTGGCTGATTTTTAAATTTACTTTAATTAATATATATATTATTGACACCAATACGCTTATTTCTTTAATGTAGTATAATTATGTAATATCTTTTTTCTTAAATTTCATGTTTAATTGTAAGAAAAAGCAAAGAATTAGTGACAAAAATGTTTTTGCATAAAAAGTATATTCTCGATGAACATTATTTAAAGAATGTTCCCATGAGACATTTGAATTATGGATAACCCAAACAATAAAGAAAAAAGATTTTGAATGTAAGAAACTCGTTTGTGAAAAAGTGCCGAAGCGAAATAAACGAAATAGTTTTAATATCACATAACGAGTTTCCATGCATTGTAATCAAATACTTTCTTTCGAAACACTCCAAAAAATTAAAAGAGCAATTTTTTATTTATGATCTTTGGATCACTTGATTATTTTAAACTTTAAATTTATCCATTAAAAGAAAAGCCGTTTTAGTTAAAAGTAATATTTCAGAAGTATCTAATGAAAATTCTGACGGAATATGAAAAAATCAAATTATTACTTTTCTCGTTTTTCTCATATTATTTTCACATTGATAAGATGTTCTACTTCTCTGAATGATGTAGAAATTAAATTTCTTACGGGTTAACATTATAAGCATCTGATGAAAGTGTACATATTTTTGTTTTCAAATGATATGTTATCGAGATTTCATAATATTAAATAAATGATCTCTAATTCAATCAAAATATTACCAGAAAATTGTTTTAAGGTACAATCTTTCATAAATGAATACTAATAAAGACATAATTGAAATCCCATAATCATTACGCTTTTATTATATTTGTAAGTTTTTTTTATAATTTCCTAAAAATGATCATTATACAATTATTAAATGTTGCAATGACTTCTAAAAATTAAACTCATTTTTAAACAAAATATTCACTTTTGTCCATTGAACGCAAATAACACTTTATGTAAGACTTTTTTGAATTCTTCTTAATGCTACAAAATTTATGATGGGAGGATTAAATTTATACAACTTTGCCTATCGACTTTTCTTCAAGATTTCGTAAATGTAACTAATATTAATATTACTTTCTTATTAGTTTATTATATTCTTGTCGCTATTTTATGCCTATTACTAAACAGTATATTTAAAGTGCTAACTGAATATTGTAATTTTGATTCTGATGCTAATTTTCTATTGTAATCTTCTTAACCGCTGGAATGAAACTTATTTACTATGACTTCAGACAAAAATAAAGAAAATGCATTCGAAATACAAATAATATATTAACTTTATTTTGATGCAAATCTGCAATTTTCTTGTAAAATAACATCAGCTGAAAATAACAATGAAACCTTAAAGCGTCAAAATAAAACTTATATGGAATCTGCTTACTTTGTTAAGTCGTAAAAGCCCAGCTGATTTCGCGTGTCGTAAATATTAATTTGAAAAGTACATAAAAATTGAAAATAAATGCATATATTTTGCAAATGTAGATGCAGAGCTATAAGTCTTCATATATAGAATTCATAATCTAATTAAAAACCATCACATCATAATTATCGACTTAAAAACATTAATGTCATTCGTCCAGTTGAAGAAACAAAGAGAAAATATCGCTATCAAGTACATAGAAATTACATTCATGGATTTAAATTATTGTGATTATCATTATTTTAGAGAAATGAGGATATGGACAACAGGAACTATGACTCAGGAAGCTATATTATTAAAGAATCTAACGATTATAAATGAAATTTAAACTAAAAAGTACATAAAAAATTGAAAATAAATGCATATATTTTGCAAATATAGATGCAGAGCTATAAGTCTTCATATATAGAATTCATAATCTAATTAAAAACCATCACATCATAATTATCGACTTAAAAACATTAATGTCATTCGTCCAGTTGAAGAAACAAAGAGAAAATATCGCTATCAAGTATATAGAAATTACATTCATGGATTTAAATTATTGTGATTATCATTATTTTAGAGAAATTAGGATATGGACAACAGGAACTATGACCCAGGAAGCTATATTATTAAAGAATCTAACGATTATAAATGAAATTTAAACTAAAAATGCATTCGTAAAACTTTCTTTATAAGAGTATAACATTATAAGGGGGAAATATAAAATTAATATATCTTAATTCATTATGATGTCATACTGTTGGTATGTACGGAAAATGTTCATGATTATATTCTAGCTTATATACAACTATGGAAACTGTTTGTTAAAATATTTTCATTTGTTACTAGCTCATAATCCTCTTCATTTTATTCTTGTTTTAACGGCATTTATACTAAAATATTAATGATAATTTGATAGATTATAATCAAGTCTTTCAATCTATTTTCATTCAGCAATTTTTAAGATATTTTGTATAACTCCAAGTGAATCTATATTTATATGCATCTGGAAGAAATTAAGTTCAATCTGTTTTTGATGAACCGAAATGTGATTATGACATCTCCATTTTAATTAACTGAATTTAAACGTCTATCCAAAAGCCATTGTACGACAGCTTTTCTCCAGTGAAATCCGTATTGATCAGTGTTAATGTTTTCAGGTTGTCAACTCTTGAAAAGCGAATGAACTGGCCTGAGGAAAATAAGCGTCAAGTTCACCCCTCTCAGTATTTGCCATTTTAAAATCTGTAAGACATATACAAGAATGAAAAATCAACCCTAATTCTACCTGTTTTTTTTAATAGAATTTAAATGCAACATTGTACCAGTTTCTTTCATCGTCCAACTTCGATTGAATACAGACAGGGTAGATGAAATTAAAACAATTCATCGTAACACGTCTTTTTATTTCAATAGAACAGTACAACGCTTGACTTGTTTACACAAATCAGGTATTTTTGTTGTATCCGCTATCTCTCAAAGTTTATTTATTTACTGGTTCTTTACCGAAAAAGAAAAACGTTCTTCGAAACTAAAATACATGATTGAGAAAAATATTAGGAATCTGTAGAAACAATCGATGAGAAATCAAAGTTCAGCTTTTTCACGAAGTGTTTGATTTTTGATTGACTCTTCCAATGATTGCTGGAATTAGGAATAAAACAATGATAAAAATATGTAAATAATTCTGCATTCATTTGATGTAATGCCACCATAAAAACAAGCATAACTTTCTAGTATCTATTTGTCAAGAACACAGCAGCAATCTCAACAGGAATCTGAACTTATGAACTCATGGATATAAAATAATATGATTTTTATCAGAATCTAAAAATCAATTACATTATGGAAATATGTCTGCAAATAAATGTAAGTAAACTGTATTGATGATATACCTGTGAATATAGTGAACTGTGTACGAGAGCCGGCAGGAAATTTCATAAAGAAGTGAGTCTAGAGCTGTGAAATCTTGTATGCATTAAGCTCAACTCTTCTTATCAAAAGCTGTACTGTGTTTCTTCTGAAAAACCGATATCCAACTGTTAAAAGAAGACTGTCCATCCTGTCCCTCAAACAGTTTTTAAATGCAGATATGATGTTATTATCACTGAGATACTGATTCCTACCAAAATGTTTTTTATCGATAATAGTAAAATAAGGAAAATAAGGATGATAATCAAACAATTCAAAGCTACAGTCACACATAAACAAAGTACTTGTGTGGTGTAGCATTGTTTTGATGAAACACAACCCTTTCGTAAGTTTTCTTGTATGTTTGGTATTGATAACCATTCATAACTGCCTCAGCATATTGACATAGTACTCTTCGTTGATAGTGTAGCGCTTATGTTCATCATCAATAAACATGATCCATTTGCATCCCAAAGAACTGAGGCAATCTGCTTTACTGCAAATGAATCGGCCATGGTCATCTTTGAAGTAGATGGAGAGAGTTGTTTTTCAGTGCGTGGAATGTTTCTTTCTCTCTGGCTCAAAGTGATGACTCCACCACTGATCCGGAGTTAGGAAACGTTCAAAGAAACCAGGTGGATCTACCTTAAACAATGTCATATTTTCCTGGAATTTGATCAGACATGTGAGCTTTTGATCAGATGTCAGAAAATATGGCACCCACCGAACAGAAAACTCTTTTATGTCAGGTTCATCGAGAAAAATATTTTCAGGTTCATCACAGGATATAGTAATAGTATTGGCTTTTTGCTTTGCAATTATTTGCCTGTCATCTATCACCATGTATAGAGCATGATCAGTGTTTACTTCGATGGTAGCAGCTGCAGAACGCCGAAATCTTAGGTCAACATCAAGATTCTCCCGCACTTCCTAAATTGAAATGCTCATTTTTACACTGTTGAAAAAGCTCGCGCTTCATCTCATGTAGCAATAATCTAAAGATGAATGTCTTTGTGCGTTAAACCTTTATTCCGAAGATGCTTGATATCATCACGATGCAAAATTCTGGCCATTTTCTAGAGAAGTTGCAACTAGTTACCTTTGAAGTTTTCTTTCAGCATTAAGCAGTAAGTTAACTTGAAAAATATTAATGCAGTTATTAATAAGAAGTGTATCAACTGTTACATGTAGTATTTTACAAGTCTGGCATTATCCCTTCATTGTAAGCCTAATAAATTTTTAGCCCTGCCTCCTATTTAAGGCTTAAATTGAAGATGACGAATATACATATACATAAATTCACACATGAACACAAACGCAAGCACATACATACCTACAAGCGCACACACACATACATACACATATATAATGTTGCATACATATACATACACATGCACACACACACACATCTCTCTCTCTTTCACTCTCTCTCTCTCTCTCTCTCTCTATATATATATATATATATATATATATATATATATTGATATATATGCGTGTGTAGAGGAAGTTTAGCACATGTTTCTCATTCCCATCAAATTCTGAATTTGGTACCTAAAATAAACTCAAAAGATAGGACATGTAATTAACTAATTATAATTGTTGTTCCATTCTCAATATACGTCCAATTAATAAATCTTATACAGCACAGTAAGAAATATATTGTATAGCTCTTTACCGAAACCGGCTATAAACATATGGTTCCGAATGAAAGCGTAATATGACATTATAAAAAATTATGTTACTAAAATAGTATATTTTATCAAAGTTTGTCTTAAGAGAAAAGCATAAAATAGCTGATATGCTTAAACTTACAACTGAATATTGTATAAAAACTTTTGACGACGAGAAAATTGCAAGTTGTTGAAAAGATAAATCACATCTGTAAGCAAGAATATCAGGTAAATGAGAGCATTCGTTTTATCCTAAATCTGATTAGTTCTTGAGGCCAGAATAGTAGAATTTAATAGATTAGATCCCGATTTTAATTATTGATGTAAAGCAATCATCACTATCCAAAGTCTCTGATAAACTGCGTTTTTCAATATTTGCTTTATTTCATTTTTTCCACCGACTGCGACCAATAATGGTTTTTACAAGGTTACTACTTTTTCTTGACTCGGTGGATGGGTTGATTACTGAACTAGCAAATTTTGGCCCAGAGTCAGTTTTCTTCTTTTACGTGATAATGAGAATATATCGACCACATCTTAAACAGAAAATTTACTTATAATTCTTTCCCTGAAAAAAACATTTTGATTGACAAAGCCGAATAAAGTAGCCATGTTGTCAAATAATTCATTGTCTATATAACAATGCAGGACGTTGTTAATAAAATGTCATATTTCTCTTTAGTCGTACTTTGGTTACAAATATGAATAAATTTTAGATATATTATTTTTAACTAAACAAAATTAGCGTCGGTCACCTTAAAATTACTGGAATAAAATTTGTTAAAAACCCATTAAAATATATTAATTATATCAGTCGTCTATTATCTTATTATATATAAACTTGACTTCTTTTGCCAACTCTCTCGTTTTGAAATGCATGTCATTTATGTTTTGACAGTAGAAAACTAAAATTAATACCGGATTTCTATATTTTTATAAAACAATCGTAATTATTGGATTTCTATAATTGATCTCAGGATTTACAATGGGCATTACAAAGTTATAGCTTTGATTTCACTGGTAGTTTTTTGAGGATCCAGTAATAATGGTTTATTTGTATATATTGTATCCTTTTAGACGATTTAGACACACATTTCAGAGTTGAATATGTGCATTAGTTTATATATATATATATATATATATATATATATATTTTATCATGCACGTGAAATAGTTTTTGCTTTGTAAATTTGTTCGTACATAGAAGAGAGAAAGTTGGATGTAGATAGTCACATAATGGAATGTGGCCTCCTAACCGCGCTCACATGACTCAGCCTTGCGTATATGTGTGTTGCGTATGTCAACTGGCCGTAAGTTAACTGCACCTGAGGCTCTAGCCGGTCGCCTACTGTTCCGCCCGCGTGTGATCGAAAGTGTTGTTCTGCCGAATTTCCCACTTTCACCTGCCAAGTTGTGATTTCTGATGTCAAGGTGAGCTAAGAACTCAGAGAACGGTAGTCTTGTGTCGTACTCGGCGGCAACTGCAAATGAAGAGGCCGGGGTGCACATTTCAGAAATGAGGGAAGGAGACATGAACAAACAAACAATAAAGAGACAGCAGCAAAATTCAATAATGTGAACCAATGATTATATTCGTAACTCTTTGTACATCAAAAGAGAGGGGAAAAGATTTAATAAAAAACAATGCAACTTTTTATCAACGTCCACAAATAACTGAGGGTACTATGTATAGTCGTCGTTGAAGGTAAGATAGGCACTGAATCTTTATGCTACCCCTTCCCTTTGTCTCATCTTAGCAGCGGTGTGTGTGTCTTTTAGCGTGGGATAGAGTTTCTGGGCAGAATTCTCTCTATCGTGTCTCGAGCGTGTTTTCTCTCTTTCAAATCTGCTCTGCCTTTTTGTTCAAAATCCTTTCATATGGCGCGGGGCTGGCCGGCAGTTCCCCAAAGTCTAATGTCAATTTCGTGTATCTGGCTTTAATCATTTGTTACGATTTCTCGCTGATGTCTGCCAACCTGAAGACTTGGAGACAAAAGTTGTTGATTTTGTACATTCATATACTAACGTTAATTATAATTCCTCTCCTCACGTGGGTGGTCTTTTTCGAAGTCAGCCGATAAGTTTACCTCGGTCGATCTTCATCGAATCTCTGAGGAAAAAAATGGAAAGAAAAGAAAAACAAACAAAAAAAGAGAAAGAGTTCTCTTCCTTTGGCCAGGCAAATCCATCATCTGGTCTGTTCGATTGCTGTCATATAAATCAATGTCATTTTGTGAGAGCCTTTTGCCTCACCTCTTTATCTCTGCCAGCCACTCCTAGGGCCTATTCCTCTTTTTTTCTCTTTCCTATCTCTTCGCAAGAAAAAGAAAAAAGTTCACACCTAGATATATTCTTCAACTATCTATTTCAGGATTCAAATCCATGGCCCGTCGATACAATTTTAACGTGGGTTTATAAAGAACACTTACAATGTAACAGATAAAATTATTTGCTGTCATAGTAATCGTGAGTTCAATCCCTGACCACGGCATTATGTACTTGAACTGAGTGGAAACAGGGCGAGAAATAACTAAAAAATAAGAACTACACGAGATATCACTAGGCATGAATAGTATACGAGAAAAATTTTCCGTCGTAAATTAAATAATGGTTTCAGTTCAGAATACTTTGAACAGATCGGTGTACGGATCACTTATAAGAAATATATTATAAGAGATAAAGTAAAATGATCAGAGAATAGACGGTACTAGGGTTAGAGAAGATTTCACCAATACAGCAAATTTCACAATACCAAAATATTACCCTAATGATTGAGATTTTCGTGTGTATGACACACATGATGCCAAACCCATTCAGAAGTATCAACTGTCAATTGTAAACACCCGCTTTCTCAGATCAACTGTTACAAACGGCATTGAGCAAATGAAACCCGTAGGTCTTAGTGCGAACCATCATTCTGAACTGGCAAAAGCTATTAAAAAAGAACTGTATCAAACAAGAGAAAACACACCAGCAGCATTAACAACAACACATTTAACTTAAACAGAAAATAATGACGTAATAAACGTGTTGAATTAACACACTACTTCAAACAAGGGTTTAGGAAGAAAACTTCAATCAATACTAGAATGAGCATCAATATTGATAAACATATTTTCCTGAAAAATGTTTTCAAAGGAAAATTTTATAAATTTCATCCGTCATTGGCACTCGTGCTATGAATGTCAGATGTTTGCTCATTATTAAAAGACTTATATTAACATCAACACATGATATAAATCCTTCAGTTTTACTACCGTTTAGTGGACAGGGTCACTAAAATCTGTAAGAAAAGAACTAAATTATATTTCTATTGACGGAGGTTTTATTCGTGCATAATATTAACTTTGTTATAGTTTTTAGAAAACTTAATTCAATTATTTATTGCAAAATATTTTAATAAGATGATCACAATAATTTTTTTTTCGTAGAAACAAGACTTATCTGCAGTATTCCATTCCTAAGCATATCTTGTAACAGTTGTTTACGCCAAACATTCATATAAAGCATACAATTTTCACATAAGAATATCGAAAATAAAAATGTCATAATATAATATTCAAATTAGTTCTTATGCAACCAGAAAATCCTGTAAATATCTTAGATATTTGAACTATTGAAGCATTGTGAAACTGAACGGATTTCCTGTTGCATAAATGAAACATATGTGAACCCCCACGCTAGCTTCACGTCAACGCCCAAAGACTCCCCGGCTAATCGATAATCGATCAATTCGTTCCAAACTAAATTCTGGCCCATGTTGTGTTCGATTAATCCCAAAGCCGGTTTGGGTTGAGAGACGCCGAAATCCGATGCATCGACGATCCAGACTGAGCTGGGAGCCACAATAAGAAAAGAAATCTTTGCGAAATTAACAATAAGGTGTATATATATATATATATATATATATATATATATATATATATATATATATATATATATATATACGCTCTGTTCGGTACAGTATTTAGTTTATCACTCTTGCATGCAGACAAATATAATTCCAACCTACAAGTTCTGTAAGATGTAACACTTTATATATGTTGGTTCGTCTTCAGGCTAAGTCGAATATTCTTCTATGCCAGGCAGTCACTCGACAACACGTCTCTCGTTTCAACCTGACCCGTTTCGAACTAACTCAACTCAACTCAACCCGACTCAACTGTCGAACCAACTCTACTGTCTGAAAAGACATTGGATCACTGACTCATGCCTATAATGAGCTTTTCATCTACCAGCGGTGGTTGTAACTCACACTGGGTATGCTTAGCATTTCCCAATGACCAATCAGTGAACCTTCTTTCGGTCAACTGATCAACCTCGTCTTCTTTTCTCCTGTGTGAGTGTTTCTTACCATTACCCGGCTGGTGTGGTCTAGCCCAAACAGCCACATTTTAATTATTGCTCACAAATTTCTTTCGCATCAAACCTTTGGTGTGTGTTCGTTTTTTACAAATTATCAATCTCTCGACTCGAGACGTTTTTAATTAACCAGGCTTTCTTGCCTTGTATACAATCACCGCAAAAATCATCTAGCTTCGACCAAAAGAAAAAACATCAGGTTTTCTTTTTAATTATTAGCGTCGCAAAATACACCAAAATCAAAGGAAGCTATTTCTGAGAGTTTCGTTTCTCTTTCTGGCCAGGAAGTGGCATATTTCGAAGAATCATAAAATTCTTACGACCATTTTTCATGCAAGTTTCAAATCAAATCTTTAGACAGCTGCAATTTTATAAATGGTCGTTAAATCTTCACAATAACCGTTTGTAGCCAGCTCTCAAGAGTCATAAAAATGCTTTATCTTAAGTGGTCACTCGTTTTTGATGATCGTAATTTCATTTATTTATTTTTCTTGGGTGGTTTTCGTAGAATATATTTCACCTAGCTTCTAGTAGACGAAGAAGAAAAAATATTATCTCTTCTTCTTTCCCCTTTTCTTACCACCTGAAATAGTGCTACATATTAATATATCTTTAGCATTTGATAGGAATAGAAACAAATATTTATTAATCTTCAAAATCATTCGTCATGTATCCCGTTATAAACCTTTGACTATGTTTATTTTAAATATCTCATTATTGTTTTTATATAACAACGTTTATTGGAAATTTAATAAGAATGGTTATTAATACTCCTTTTTTTCAACCACTATCAAAATTAGTAGACGGTATCTGCTCGTCATTGAACTAGTAATATCTATTTCGAGACAGTATTCCTTTTAATGTCATGATGTTAAAACAGTCTTTCATATCTTTCTAAATAACTTGGTAAAATTAGTGGTTTTTAAAGAATGCGTTTGCATTTACATATTTACTAAGATTGTCGTGGTACGGAGTGTCGCTAAATATCGTATATTATTTTGAGATTTTTTTCCTGTGGTTTAAATTCAGCACCAATTGCCTTTTACGATTCATAGGTCTTTAGCATATGAACGATTTACAAGTCCAACGTCTTAAAATTTGTAAGATGTTTTGGTAAACATTCACATAAATCAAATAATAATCATTTCGACTACAAGATGAATCATGGATAACATTTTAAATTCATAACTATTTTATAATGTTAATTGTATTTGGATCGACAAAAGTCAGTTAACAATTAATAACATTTGTCTAAAACGAATATTGCTTATTTAATTCAGAAAGGAAGACAATCTAAACTGTTACTGAACTAACTAAATATGTGGCTTACAGATTTATTCTCCCATCCTGCTCAGTCTCCCATGTTGTGACCCTCTTTAAGATTTTTTCTGCTTCCACCAATTAAATTTGGGAAACAATGGATTATCATTGTCTGTATAAATGATTGTGTGCAGCTTAAATTTTTTTGAATAACATTAAACACATCTCAAAGAAACATAATTGTCGTAGCGTGAAAGTGATTAATCACTGTGTTTATACTTTATAAAACATAACTATATCCTTCTCATCCTACGTACACTATGCTATAGCTAGTGTTGAGAATGTTGTTACAATATGATTTATATTAAGCAACCGATCTTTATAACAATAATCGGGATATATTTCTATTTATGACAGATATAGCAAGTGAATTTCACTTTATCTTAAATATTTTAATCAGAAATATTTTTATTATTTTATTTGGTGGCATGGGACGTTTAGATAACGTTAGGGTTAATTTGCATTATGTAACAATTGCTGTGTATCATATAATTGCAAAAGAGAAATGTTATTGCAAATTATTGAGTGACGAGAACCCAAAATTGTAAATTGCAAACAAAGCTTGCATAAACTAAAGAATCACAAAAGTAAACTGGAAAAATTTAAAAAAGAACGAAGACTGCCCTTGAAATGTGAGAAAATTAAAAACATTATTAATAAAATGGATTGACTATCAAGAAAATATTTACCAAGTTGCAAGTCTGAAAATAAAAAATGCAGACTATTAATGACATTGGTTACAAATACGAATGCAATTAAAAACCTAACTTGTGAATAAAAATGCTAAATAATAATATTTGTGTTGGTTGGAAAACTACATGAAAATAGATTACAAACCGTAATTTTTCGACAGGAATATAGTGGTTTAGTTTGCAGTTTCGCCCGTCATGAAAAAAAAATCAATATGATTTATGGGAGTAATTTATCGGAGGTGCAGAAATATTTTGTTCTAGCATTGTATCCAGTAAATAGAATTCTCTTCGAAATTGATAATGTACAAATAAATGTAAAAAATACATTAAGGTCGTAAATAAGGCATATTTTTAGTGATGAAGATAATGGCTCATGAATAATTAAACTGATGATTATATTTCAAGAAGATAGTGAAACGTTACATTATTTAGGAAAAAAGATTACTATTATTGAATTTGGTAATAAAAGAAAAGGTGCCAATGTTACTAAATAAATGGAATAGCCTCCAGCCTATTCTGATATAAATCGAATAGATCAATTTTGTCTATTATTAAAAGAACTATGTCTGAGAAAAGAAACAACATTCAAGTAACGAAATTTCCTGTTAAGCATTAAAGACGATTTTAATGATGTTAAAGGCTAAAGAGTTGCACAGTTAATAAAATCAGTAAAAAAAGACATTGATTATAAACGATTACATTATAAGACTTAAAATAATACTTTATTTATTTACTAATATGTTTTATATCGTAAATCAAATGTATCTGTCTGTGACCCTAGCATTTTAACATTTATTTATTTGAAATTGATAGTACTTGGTTTACATTATAAGTTTTGAATACCAAACAAATCAAACTCGGTTTTCAAAGAAGCATAAATATTTTGCAGTTGGAACTCAAATAATATATTGATTATATAAATACATGTATATTCAGAAAATTGAACCTACATAGGTTGATTAATACAAAATTTATTATGAAAATGATGACTTGCATAGTAAAATCTGATATTATGCATGCTTGTTATTTATTCCTATTTACTACATAGAAACAAAACTGGTCATAATCTTTTTCATTTAGACCTAGAATGTAGCAATTGTTTCAGGCATACAAAAGTTAAAATGTAATAAATATATCTTCCTTTAAATATTTACTTACGCGTGTCACTCACCAAATTATAAAAAAAATTGAATGCAGATACTCAAAAATGTAGAAAAACATGTTCTATAATCATATAAATGCACCTAAATTAGCATATATATGTGGTTATAGAGAAATAAATAACAAGAAGACCAAAATTTCAACATTTCTAAAATATACGCATAATACAAATCGGTTACCAAACAAAGCCATAGTATGACCAATCAGAAAGCTTTTATAACCAGGATGCTAATAAAAAAATAAGCGAGCAAACCAAATTTCACCATCTCTAAAAAAATAGTTCGACCAATCAAAGAGGAAGCATTCACATCCAGGATATATGACTGTCAGCCAACGAGAAATGACCGGTTTTTAAAGCCGGACGACAAATGTGTATATAAACAAGTGGAAATCAACCAAACTAGAGTCGATAAATTGATTTTGTGCATTCTCCGATGATTCGTAACATACCCAGAGACGGCATAAGACATGTGTACGAATAACTGGCAAGCTTACACGATAACACTGCTCCTTACTACACTAGAAACAAACATACGTTTCTTTACAAAGTGATCAAGTGGCAGCTACTACATTTGGATACATATATGCATACACATACACATATACTCATCAGAACTTTTACATCCGAAACCTTGAAACTTCTGCATTATTATACTGTGTATATAAAAATATCTTTTGTATTTATCAACACTGTTTACTCTGATAATCATTACACACAGCCAATAAACTCAAAAGATTATTATACAGATACACCGTGGAAACAGAAGTTGTCGTATGGGAAATAGCACACCCATGACTGATAACCTCCTAACTCATATATATATATATATATATATATATATATATATATATATGCAATCAGCAGATGCATTTTCAAAACAGAAATGTTTGAAAAATGCACCTGATGATTGTATAACATATGAAACTCCGACTCGCAACATCGTATATTTATTAATATATGTAAAATAGCTCTGTTCATACTACAGTGAGCATTGTGTTATTAAAACCTCAATAATAATATAGGATGTACGTTGTGGTGCAATGGATATCAACTTGGAATGACAAATCGGGAAGCCGAGTTCAAATTCTAGTTGAATTCCTTGCATTCACTTACGCGCAAATACCCTTGGGAAAGGTATTATCCGTCTCTTCCCTCCAGTTATGGGTTAAATAATAGGACAGATTAGGTTCTATAGCCTCGGCTGGCAACCAGTCTAACGCAGAACGCAATGACAACCTACAGCAGGATAATCTTCTGCCCAGTCATTTATGTCTCTTTCGAGACATGATCGCCCAAGCGTTTATCACATATGCCACTTAACTGACTGAATAATAATACTATGCATATGTGCAATCTCATATGTATATTTATTAATTCACGCTACTATGTGTGTATGTGTGTGTGTTAGTGTGTGTGTGTGTGAGCATGAGAATTTCGTTCGAGTGAAAGAGAAATACATAATGCGAAGTAGCAATTCAATTTACAATTTCTGTTTCAAATATTGATTTTTGCATAAAAATACAAAATTTATGCTAATCGTTTTAACTATTCTTATTTTTTGTTATTCGTGTATATTTGAGTTGGGACATTCTAATTATTTACAAATTTAACTTGTTCGTACTACTGTCCTTAACTTTGTTGTCGTATTCACGAGCTTTCGAACGTTGTACGCTCCGCTCTTTTTCAGATGATTGGAATTTCGAATTGAATATTTGTACGTGTCACTAGAATAATCTACTCGTGTAGATAAAATAAAGTGCTCAGTTCGAAGTTCTAATTACCAGTAGAAGGCCTGAGCGTAGAACGAATATGAGAACCAAAATTTTATTACTGATTAAAATATTAATGACAGGAACAGTAATAATGTGATATGGTAATGATTTAGTATATCGTTCGTAAAAATAATTAGCGAGGTTAATTGGCACGAAAACATAATTAATAAGCATGTCTACATTTTTGAATCTGAAAATGATTGATTTTATAATTAGAGGCTAATTAATATAGTAATATGATTTTTATAATTACATTTTTATGATTTTTATAATTAACATTGTTTCTCTTACTTATGGAATATAAGTAAAAAAAAAAACATTTGAAAATGATGTTTTATTAGATAAAGAATGAATTATAACCAGATAAAAGACGTAATTCGATAGATAAAAACCTGAATATTGGAATTAACTGGACTGGTAGATAACTGGATAAATGAGATAAAGTCATAGAGACAAACACGTTATAATATATTTCTGTATATATCAGGGATCATCATGGAAATGAAGAAATAGACATATATATAATGAACGGAACAATCACAAATGGACATATATATATATATATATATATATATATATATATATATATATATATATAGTTACGTAAATTAATATGATAGTGCATATATATATATATATAGCATTATTGTTCAGGTGTTAATAAAACAGTGCACAATATATGAGCAGAGCTGTTATATATATATATATATATATATATATATATATATATATATTATCTTACTTCTATGGTACGACTTGGAGTTTCATGTGTAATGCAATCATCAGGGTCATATTACAAACTGACATTTTATTAAATTTGAATTTAAAGTCATTCGATATTCATGATAATTAAATCTTATAAATTTAATTTATTGCTTTTTTAATAAAAACATTAACAATTTAAATATTTTAAGGTTAGTTGTAGATAAAAATTTAAAATTTAAGTTTAAGATTTAAAATAAAAATAAAAATACAAAATATTAAATGTAAAAAAAATATTGCAGGGGAAAGAAAACAAAGAGGAGTAAGTCATGAAACGCAAAAATTTTGAATATTCAAATATGACATTTAGAAAAAAAATTAAAATTTTAAATACAATAGAATAAAATAAAATGAAAATAAAAATTAATGATAAAAAGTGAAATTAAGAATTAAAAGCAAAAAATTAAAAAATGTCAGGAGCAAAACTAAGTGTTTTAATTCATAAGTGTTAAAAGTTATATGGCAGGAAAAATAAATAAATAAATAAATAAATAAATAAATAAATAAATAAATAATGAATATGACGGGTAAACGTTGAGGAATTTGTATAAATCTGGGTAGAAGAATTTAAGTAAGTATTTTCTATAATATTATGTAGTCATTAAATCGCATTTTATTAAGCAAATTAGAATTATTGATATGGTTTAAGATGACAAGTTTTTCTAAAAATCAAAGATTATATTTATCTCTTTTTTCATTGTCATGTTTGGATATTCCAGGTAATTGTTGGTCTCTTGTTAGAGATTTTAATTTCTAACAATGTATGGATATAACAGTATTTTTTCTGTATTTACTGTTGTTTAAAGTCAACATGTGGTTGTTAAATCTTATAATTCAACTGTTGGATATAAGTAAAATTTAACATCATTAATTAGCATCCGAATAGATTCGAGCTCTATAAACAATAATTTCGGACATACAATGTCCATTCAGTTGGCAGGTTTTATTTTTTCGGCAATTGTAATTATTTTTAGAAGGGTTATTTTCGCTATTAGAGTGACGGATGTTGATTATGTGGGCCAAATATTTATTTGATATCGTAGTATTATGTTGTAAACTATGTTTATCCATGTTTTTAACGAAACTATAACATTGTTTTAATTGAAGATTTTTTTAGTGTGGACGTTACGGCTGCAATAATGTTACGTTTACGTTATTTCTGCTTATTTCTGCTCATGTTTTAACAGCGTATTTTAGACAAGCATTGAGTTTACTTTCTTCTAAAGCATTATATATATATATATATATATATATATATATATATATATATATATATATACAGAATTCAATTGAAATCTGCTCAAATCCATATTAGAAATAATCATAACCTAAGACTATATTGTATTGTCAAATTCACAAGATCAAATGAATAAAAATAAAATCCTCTATTATCAAACAATTTCTCGATTGCTAAGAAATGATTTCTTTTTTTTAACAATGTGTTTCACCCTGTACAAGCCTTAGGGGCCACTCGAAGCAAAAGATTACGGTAAGGTGTAGTTTATGCAGATAAATTAGACTCTAGACCTGAATAGGTCAAGATTGTAGTAATCTATGGAGATTGTTCAATAGGGCAGTAGTTCACGGTAAGAAGCTGTTTGAATGGAACTTTTTTTCACGCTGATGAGACACGGATGATGGTTTATTACTATGTAAGTGGCATATTGCGTCCTATCCGATTAGGTCAGACCTGGTGAAACCAGGAGATGCAGTTCGTTCAAGTATTTTCCTTGGTAGCGATAGAGCAGTGACAGACTTGCTATGACAGCAAGGTTCGTGTGTGGAAAATAATTCAACAAGGATTCTGAGACGCTTTTGAACTATTATCAAGATAGAAAAGTGAAGTGTTTGCAACTCCTACCCAAATATGCTAACAACACTCCATTTTCAGTCTGATCTAGCTCATATAAATAAAGAATATAGCATGCAGAAACAGATGCTTACTGGAACGTTACAGGGAGTCGATCATTTTGCCATACCTTTAGCAATAGTTCGTATAGAAGAATTTCACGTGATCTCGAGTGTGAATTGAGGCCCAGTATCCACTTAAGGCACGGAGCTTCCTCGATGACAAACTTGTTCATCATGGGGTCTGATCGATCATGAAAGTATGTAACTAGTTTGGTTTAGAGGCATTCCAGTTTTTCAATAGCTATAAAATTTTAACTTAGTTTAAATCCCAAGATATACTCCTCAAAAGCGTAAATATTTATTCAACAGCCAATTTACCACGTCAGGAAATTTTCATTAAATATAATGTGATCGACAATTAATATTAAATTAATGTGCAGATAAAAAGTAAAGACGCCCTTAAGCATTGCTTTTATGTAAGTATGTAACAGAAATTTACAAGAAAATAACACAGGCAAACAATAAAGTAACACCAACAAAATAAAGAAAATTAAATGGTCGCACGAAACATTTCAAAGAATAAAAAACTTAAGGAGAAATATATTGTGGGGAAATATACATTAAGACAGGCAAAAGTATTTTTCAGTTGAGTGAACTGAGCTCTTTATTTCGATCACTTAGTTAGATTGAGTTCGTTCGAGAGTCATGCACTTCTGGGGTTATATGGACCACAGATGTTTTGTATTTTACCGATTATCCTTTCACATGTGTTAAGGAAGACTGAAGCTGTTTTCTGAGTGCTGTTATCATTTTCACCCTTCCATATAACATCAGGACGAATTCAAAAACTGTTTCTACACTTCAAAGATACCTCCCCCCGTAAGACCTCCAATAGAGGCAAACATGCAGATGCTGTGAGAAATAAAAAGAAGGATACAAGAATATCGCAATACCCCATCACGAGGAGAAATAGAAAAATTAAGTGTAGATGATCACATATGTAGAAAAAAAAAGAGATCACCGTTCCCTGTGGTATGAAGCTCAAATAATAGATAGAGAACACCATTAGAAAATACAAAAACTTAAGGAATCAGCGCATATGTTTGGCCACAAAGAATCTCCTAAACTGCTAAAGCATAGAAATGAATACAGTATGGAAACCAGTAACATGGAGTGCAATAAGAACAACATTGTAATATAAGCTCTGTTAAAAACATTAATATATTGACGTCCTTAATATACATGACCCAGTGAATAAAATCCTTGGTTTGATCCAGTGACTTTGTAGTAGGACAATAAATTAAGAATCAAAATCAACCTTCTTCTTCATTTTTACAAAGATTCACAATGAGGTGTGAAATCCTTGTTTTTCCCGTATATAAAATTAAAGTTAAATTGATTTTTGACCAATGGAAGCGACTTGCAAGACTAAAGAGACTTAACGATCAAGTGCAAATATCTGAATACTATAAATGGCTCCGGTCAGCGTAAAAAATAGAATCAGATGGAAGCAGCAAGAACGACAAAACTAAAATGTAACTTCAAGTTCAAATCGACACGGAGATAAGGTCAGCTCACACCTTGTTCTCTTCCTCCTCTTTTCTCGTGTACTGATTCATTTTACTTCTTCTCCATCCAAAGACATTCCTACTGAATACATACATACATACGTACGTAGGCATATACTCTTTTAACAGTTACTACTACTAGCATTTTCTACAAATCTTGATACCCATCAATGAACATCAGTTCATGTTCATCAGTGAACATGAACTGAAAAATGAAAAATGTATATTTTATTCTAACATTATTCCACACTATTTCACTCATTCCAACCTGCCGACAACAAACTTTCTGATGAAAAGCTCCTGATAAAGATAATGATATTAATGTTATAACAATTCTAATAATCAAATAAACATTTACAATCTCCCTATAGCTTCAACTTGATTCAAAGAGTTGGGAGTATAATGTGATCGATTCCGACTTGGCAGCTGGGATGCAGTCACATTCTCACCTGCGCAATGTGTCTCTTCTACAAATACTCACCGGCGCAATGTGTTTCTTCTTCAAATAATTCTATTCAGATGAACTTAGCTACATACATTAATTTGCTCGAGCCACAAGATCAGCAAATAGGTCCAAGACTTTTACTGTGAAACGAATAAATTGTAAACGCAAATTCTACTTCGCAGATTCTTTTCTCGCACTTCCTGCCTGTGGACTTCACTTCCGTTTACTTGCTTTCCCGACAGCTACAAGAATCCAAATGTAAAGTCAATAGTCATCTTCTATCACACTAACTTGAATCCTCTCTCTCATGCTCTTTTCTTCGTCCATTCCACTCTCATCAGTATTCCTATCCTTCTCCTTCCCTATTCCTGACACTCCTTATAACCTGTCACTCTTTCTCATAACTTACCTCCTATGTAACCTCCTGCTCAACAGTGGCAGTAAAGTTCCTTGCTTGGGGCGACACGATTATAAAAAAACAGCAGTGTTGTTCAAAAACTTAAAGGGTAGGGTTAAAGGGAAATAATTAAAACATCTGGAAGTAGCATGACTCAAGGAACGAACCTAAATCTACTACAGTGATTGCAATAAAAGGTTCAGTTATATATTCTAGTAACCTGAAAATAGTCGTAGAGTACAACCGCCGAACAATGTGACTAATGTAAGCAATTGCATAATCTTATATCAGAAATATATATATATATATAAGTGTATGTGTGTGTGTATGGGTGTGTCTGTGTGTGTGTGTGTGTGTGTGTGTGTGTGTGTGTGTGTGTGTGTGCGTATCTACAAACATAATTGCTTCGGATAAAGGCGAAGCTGAAAAGTTAAAGGAAAATAACTCAGAAATTTAAAGGAAAATAATCGATCAGACAAAACAGTTAAAAGAAAAAAGTTAAAGAAAAAGTTATTGTCAAAAACGAACATTGAGACAGGTAGATTTTTGGGTAGTTTCTTGACTGACGGAGAATAACAATGGCACTTTCTCAGGAGGAGAAAAGAAGACACAAGAATAAACTAGTATGGAACTGAGCTAGGAATAGCATTCCTCATTTTCTCCATCCATCAGTTACTACTCTCAGACAGAAATGAAATTAGCATTGTGATTTCATGGTATTCATTTTAGTTTTTTTTTATTTCTACGAACTTAATGAATAGAATTTAACAGTCACCCGTTTTTATTTTTGAAGAGTCAGTATTATTTATATAATAATAATATCAATTTCCTATTCGATATAGTATTAGAGAACTTAAAATATAACAAAATATATTTGCGTCTTACTAAGCATACAAGATTGAAACAAAGTAGTGAAAAAATTCAAAATCAGTCAATAATGACGGAAGAAGTAGCGTTTAAATTGAAATTATTAAATAAATCGAAATCCAAGAAATTAATTTTGCGAAATATTTTTATACAAAAAATGTATGATTTATTTTCTAAAGATTGTGTTGCGCGAATTGTTTAAAGTGAACTAACAATATTACATTTAAGAACATGAAAAACATTTTAAATATAGTATTTGGATTAAAACTATTTAATGATGGCGTTAACGGGAAGACCACTGTCAGCGATTTTAGTGTAAATATAATTATTTAACTGCGCAGTCAAAAATATTAATCAAATTGTCTGAATTACTATTTCATCTATGCGATTAATGTTACTGCCTCTTGTAAGACATAAGAAAGCGAATTCATGTTACAAGAGCTATAACAAATGTTATAGTCCGCTTTATATTATAGAAGAAATACTTCTATCAGTTGTTGTTTCCTCATTTCGTGTTATCTGTCGTCCTTTAATTTGTGTTTGAATTTCTGCTTCTTTAAGAATTATATACACATAAAAAAGAAATGTAATTCTCACTCTCAAAATAGCGCATTTTTTATTTGTCGTTATGTTATGATGTCTCACCCTATCTTATTCTCCTGTAATCTTGAAACATTTAAATTTTCAAAACATTTATGTCAATCATAATCAGTTTAGTTCTCTCTACGGCACTGCCTATTTTGTGATTTCTTTTTCTTAAGTTTTCGCTTCCATAATCTACTGTTTTCAGTGATATTACTATCATATATTTTTGTTTCATTCTATTTGCTGAAAGCTGATTCTAATATTGTTTTCACTTTTCTTTTTCGATCCCATATAATTACATGCATTAATTAGATTCCTACTGTTCTTTTTGTGCATCAACGACATTGAATATTCCTCATTCACAATTTAATGTATTGAATAAGGATGAATATTTTGATAACCGGTTTTCGCTTCTTTTATGTTTCGTTTAGTAATTATTTATTTTAGTTTAGTAATTATTTATATTTTTTAAATGAACTTCCTGCTTTTCTTGAACAACAAAAAGCTGAATCATTTTCATAGTTTTCCGACATTCAATTCTCTCTTATTATTCCGAAATGTCGAGTTAAGTGCTCATCGATATCACAAACTATAGACGGAATCTCTCGCTCTTTGCAGCTGATTTTGATGTTCGTTTTCATCAGAGATTCTCTGTATAAAGGGAATTTGCCTTTTAGTTTTAATTTTAGGGAATATAACTCAAGTCCCATTTTGTGCTAAAAACATTAATGTCAATTGTTTTTTATTCCATTAAAAATTATCTCTGGTTTTCATTAAGTAAATATACAGGGTGCGATGGGTAAATTGACGGCATTTTATATTTTTAATTTCGCGCATTCACGTTTTTTATTTTTATTTTCATTTTTTCGACTGCACAGAATAGTAAATTATGTTTGATACCGTCTGTTAGTAAAAATAGCACTATGACGCAACTTACTCCGCCATAAATTTGGAAACGACATGCTGTATTGTTTGGCATTGGTGCTGAAAACACCATTTCGAATATTGCAGAGTGTTTGGGTATCAACCTGAAAGAGGTGGTTGAGTATAATTGTGATTACAAAGGTGTTTGGAGTTATCACTAGTTACGGTGAAGTTATACTTCCATTCATTTTTTCACAGGGCCTCAGACTTAACACTGAGTACTATATCAAGTGCCTTGAGAAGGCTGACTGCTGGAAGACACTATGTCAGCCGAAAAAACTCTGCACCATGCCACACAAGAAGAACCCAGTCATGGCAGTCAAACAATTTCTGCGAAACATCACCTCTTACTTCTGCCTACCTAACATTACAGACTGAAACCCGGTTATGTGTGAGGCGCAGTTGAAAAAGAGACCAGCAAAACTTCTTCTAACACCAAAGTTGAACTGAAGGCAAGGATTATGGTAGCATTCCCTAAAAACAAGGAGATCGTCCAGAGGTGATTTTGTAGATTTTGTCTGCAGGCCATGGTTGAGGCAAATGACAATTTTATTAAACACATTTTCTATATTTGTGTGTAATTTTGGTGAATGTATAATTTAAAATGAGATGTCAGTTTTATTTTCATTTTTGTTTAGAGATTGTGAAGGACTAGTGACACACGTCTATCTGAAGGTGCAGCCTAACAGACATCAAAGATATTATCACTATCCAGAACCTACGTATCCCCCCCATATATATATATATATATATATATATATATATATATATATATATATATATATATTACACTGACTATCGGAGTGAACAATTAGTCATCAAATGAACCACTTTAAGAAATATTATTATAATATATATATATTAATGATAATGATAGAAATTAATAATTAAAAAATGATAAACGTATAAAATTACCATCAGTTATATGAGAATATCTACTTATTATTATAATTTTGTAAAAAATTAAAATTTTGTAAACATAAAAAAATAAGTACATAAATAAACTTTATGACTCGAAACGTATTTCCGACAAATTAGAAATACCGTCCAAACAAAAATATCATTTACAATCAATAACAAAAAGTATAAAAGAATAAAATTATAAACAAACGTTAAAAAAGCATTCAAATAATAAATTATAGGCCAGGATATCGACTATACTGAATAATGAAAGAAAAACATAACAAATATTACAAATATCAATGCCTTGTCTTACAATTTTAAAATTTACGTTCATGTTTATAAATACAGGAATGTTACGCTTAAATATAAAAGTAGAATATAAGCCGTTTCTGGTCTCAGCCTTGCATGTATATATGTTGCGTGCATTAACTACAGTAAGCTAGTTGCAACTGAGTCTGCAGGTTTTCGATTCCGTTTTGTCCCCAGATGATCGAAGATATCGAAATTTCTCGCTTCCCCTGCCATGTTGCAAATTCTGATCTCAGAGATAGTTAAGGACCAAAAGGAAAGGAGGCGGTCGTATTTCTGTTGCATTCCCCGACAACTGAAAATCAAGAGACGATTGGATGCATAATAACAATATTAAAATAATAAAATAACAATACAGTAGCGAAGACCAGTCTATGTGGACTAATGATTACATTCTAACACTTTGTACAGCAAAAGAGATAGCTAGATAGCTAGATAGATAAATAGAGAGAGAGAGAGAGAGAGAGAGAGTAAAAAAGAATCAATAAAAAATACAATCCAAATTTTTTCAGAGTCCACAAATTAATTGCTGCTACTATGTCTATTTGTTGTTAGACGTCATACAGGCTGTATATTCCTATTCCCTTGGGTTCTGTACGTGTCTATTAGCGTGGTGGAAGGAGAGATTTTTCCGCGTCTTCATTCCAACGCATTCCGAGCGGTTCTGTTCTTCTGACGTCTCAGACTTCTCTATCATCTCTCTCTGACGTATCTGACTTGTTTTTCAAATCCGTTGCCTTTTTGTTGAAACTGTTTCAATATGACGTGGGGTGGTAAGTGTTTCCCCCCAAAAATTCTAATGTCCATTTCGTGTATCTGGCTTAAATCGCCCGCTCAAGAATTCGAGCCGATGTCTGTAGAACTGGAAGTTTGGAGACAAGATTCTGTTGACTTTATGCATTCACCTGTCAGCGCTAATAAAAAATTCCATCCTTACATGTGTTGTCTTTTTTCGGAGTCGACTGATATTTCCGTTTCCAAGTCGTTTCTTTATCTCTTCGAGAGAGAAAGGGATCGTAACAAACAAACAAAGAAGAAAGTAACAGAGTTCTCTCCCTTCGCAAAACCAGCTTGAATCGATGTCACCTTTCTCCTATCTCCTGGCCACCCTAGAGCCCATTTCTTTCTTCCCCTCTTTCTTAGTTCTTCCTAAGAAAAAGAAAAGAAAAGAATAAACCCAGATATATTCTCCAACTATCTATTCAGGGGTTCGAATCCAATGTCCGTCGATACTTGGTTTAACGTGTGTGCATAAGGAACACTTTCAGTGTTACACTAATATATAAGTAATTTAACAAAATTTCCGATTTAGTGCATTTAAAACCTCGAGGTATCAAGTGAAAAAATTCAATCATAGACTTTAAAGAATTGTTTCATGTTTGATTTTGTCGGCAATCAATCCAACGAGGAAGGCTGGGTTTTATAAAAAACAATTTATTTTAGAAATAAATCCATATTTCAACCGAACTTCGTAGAAAACCTACATTGATAAAGATGGCAATTTATTGAAATATCAATAAACAATTGGATTGCGAAATTACCAAGATGAAAGCTTTTAGCTTATTATTTGTAAGAGTCAACTTGCAATTAAGAATCAACCAGGATAAATCAAGAGATCCTATTTTTTTGCGCTTGATAGTCGACGCTTTCCAACAATATACACAATGTGTAAAGTATAGCAATCGCTACTTATAACGAAGAGAAAATAGTCTCTTGCACAATGTCACTTTTATATATATTTTCTTACTTAGTATTTTAACATCCTCATTTTGACTTTCTCTCTTAGAGCAGCTGGTCATTTATTCGTCTTATTCAATTTCTGCTATCTTTTCTATTTTATTGAAGTATATGAAAGAAAAACACTTCCATTGAAAATTGACCTAGATAGTTGAGATATAGGTTAGGTATGTGCAATGTTGATAAATGCCTTGCACAATTAAGCCAAGAGGTGTTTTGGTTCTATGGGTTTTAGAAAAGAACTACTTATGATTAGTCTCTACATTTTTGGTAAATTGACCCAGACGACAGACGAAAATCTTGAAAAGTACGTGTTTTTAGTTCTATTTTTCTTTTTGTAACAACAACATATTGAGCATTCCACTCACGCATCTTCATAAATGATAAATCAGCTTATTTGAACTAGAAATATATTTACTATGTTTTCCCTTAACTTCTCTCTATGTACACACACGCGCGCGCGCACACACACACAGACTCATACACACACGTAAATAAATATATATATATGTGTGTGTGTGCGTGTGTGTGTGTTCAGAGCAAGGAAAGTGTATGTGGTAGACAAATACTTGTGAATATGTGGTTTTTAGTGGTTTAGTTTGTACGCATATTCCTTTTATGATATAAAACATACATACTTTTTAACTTTGTACATAATACATGGATGTGTGTTGTGGTGCAGTGGATATCGGCTCGGAACGACAAATCGGAGTGTCGAGTTCGAATTCCAGTTGAATTCCTTGCATTTACTTACGCGCAAATACCCTTGGGAAAGATAGTAATCCGCATCTTCCCTCCAGTTATGGGTTAAATAACAGGACAGATTGGGTTCTATAGCCTTGGCTGGCAACCAGTCTACCGCAGAAAGCAATGGCAAACCTACTGCGGGATAATCCTCTGCCCAGTCAGTCATGTCTCTTTCGAAATATGATTGCCCAGGCGTGTATCACGTATGGCACTTAACCGACTGACATAAATACATCAGAACGAGAAATCGGAGAGTCGAGTCCGAATTTCAGTTGAATTTGGTGCATTCGCTTACGCGGAAATACCCTTTCGGAAAGGTATTAATTCGTCTCTTCTTCCCTCCAACTATGGGTTAAATAGCAGGACAGATTGGATTCTATAGATTTGGCTAACAACCAGTCTACCACAAAAAGTAATGGCAACCTACTGCGGGAAAATCTTCTGCCCAGGCAGTCATGTCTCTTTTTCGAGACATGATCGCTAAAGCGTATATTACGTATAGCACTTAATTTACTGACTTAACACATATGGTAATAAATGAAAAAGCTGTTTTTCTAACTTCCCTTCTAGTAGATCCATATTGATTACGCTGTCAATAAATGCATAGGCAACTTATATGTTTCATTACACACAAACATACACACACATATACACACACAAGCACACACGCATATACACTATTACATATATATATTTTTTTAATAATCTAATCTCCCCCAGCATATTACTGCCACTGTTTTGCAGGGGGTTACATAGGAGGAAAGTTATGAGAAAGAGTGACAATTTATAGGGGGTGTCAGGAAGTGGGTAAAAGAAAGATGAAAATACTGATGAGAGTGGAGTGGATGGAGAAAGGAGCATGAGAGAGAGGATGCAAGTTAGTGAGATAGGCGATGACTATTGACTTTACATTTACATTTTTGGAGATTGTAGCTGTCGGGAAAGCAATTAAATGGAAACGAATTCCACAGGCGGGAAGTGCAAGAAAAGAAGCTGCTGGAGTAGAATTTGCGTTTACAATTCATTGGTTTCACAGTAAAAGGGTGGAACCTAGTTACTAATCTTGCTGCTCGAGTAAATTTATATATAGGAGGCACCAGTAAGCTAAGTTTCTCGGAGTAGAAGCCGTGAAAGTATTTGTAGAAGAGACACAGGGAAGCCACATTGCGCCGGTGAGAAAGTGACTGTATCTGAGCTGCCAAGTCGGGATATATTACATTAGAGATTATCCGTTGGATATTGTCAAGGACATCTATGTGGATAGCAGGAGGACCCGACCAGATATGGCAGAAGTATTCAATGCACGGGCGGATGCTAGATTTATATATGTACATGATTGTTTCAGGCGCAAAAACTTCCTTGCCTTACATAGAGAACCGACTTTCTTAGAAGCGGATTTAGCAATGGATTCTATATAGTCATTCCACTTCAGGTCTGTTGTGAGATTAAGCCGAGGAGACGCAGTGTTTTGCTTTTAGGGAGACTAGCCTGGTCCATGCTAATGGGTAGTAGGAGCGATTATCTCTAATGGTTAATAGACACCAGCTTCGTTTTGGAAGCAGTAAAATTCTCGAGCCGTTTCTTACCCTAGTCTGCCACGGATCGGAGGTCCTTTTCAAGCTCTGCAGCGAGATTTGCTTTGTCAGCCTCGGCAGATTTTTGATCGATGCGGAAGTAAACTGTAGTGTTGTCAGCGTACGTGCGTACTTGGCATCTTATTACATCTGGGAGATCGTTAATATAGATAAGGAAAAGTAGATGACTTAGAATAAAGTTTGGAGGGACACCCGCGTTCGTATGATAAGTATTGGGAGCCATATCCATTCAATACTACCTCCATTGACTCTGTCCAACACTTTGGAGATATCTATAGCAACAGTTCGGGCTTCGCCGTTCTTGTTGAGAGCCTGGTGTATATACTCAGTGATAGTCGTGAGCATATCAGCAGTAGACCTGGTGAAGCGGAAACCATACTGTTTGTCAGAGAATAGTCTGTGGACTGTGAGATGTTGAACCACCTCGGCTTTGAGCATGGCTTCGAACACTTTGCCAAACATCGGTAAAAGGCTGATAGGGCGATAATTAGAGGGGTCAGAGGGATCACCTGTGTTTTTATACATTGGAACCACGGAGGAGGACTTCCAGCAGGCAGGAAAGCAAGAAGCAGAGAGACAGCGGTTATAGAATTTGGAGGGAACAGAGAAGAGTTTAGAGTTTAAGTATCTTCTTGCACTCATTGCGAGCAGAGGCAAAGAGACGCCTGTTATGGTCCAACGCGTCACTCCGATAAAGCTGGAAAAAGTGAGCTCGATGGGCGATGGCGGCCGAGCAAGCGGGGGAGGAGAACCAAGACGACGAGTGGGATTTAAGTCTCAAATTTCTGGCTGGAATGAGAGCTATGATGCCATCTTTAACCGAAGAAGAGACCTCAGCCGCACAATCTTCAACGGGAAGAAACGCTTCTCTGTATGTAGGATGGTGGTGCCAGTGTGTAAATATGTCTGAGGAATGTCTGGAACGTCATTTCCGTGTATGTTGGTAAAATTGAGCGATACGATAAAATGTAACAAGATTTTTCAATAATTTGGTTGGAATTTTTTATATTCACGTGTAGAGCGTGTTTGTATGTCATCCGTTATTACCTTGTGGGTTAGTGAGACGCAGGGACATGATAAATTGAATTTGGTTGAGTTTATCATATACGTTTTTGGAGATAGATTTGTATTTTTTTTTTCATTTATTTTATGTATTAGGAAAAATTAAATTCATGAAGAATGGATCGGCAGAATGATGCTGGAGTAATGTATTGTTTTAAGCGCACGTTTATATTTGGTACTAAAGCTATTATTTAAAAAATGTTTTAGCCTTAAAGACTTATGTTACTTTATAACTAAGCTAGAGACAGTGAAACCAAAGTTATGTACCTTCTGAGAAAGTACGGCATTTGGAATAGGGTTTTGTTTATTTTTCTTCTTGATTATATCACTGTTAGTTTTGGAGGTGGTGGTAACGATCCTAGTGTTACTTATGTTAATTTGTTTGCTAGTTTAGTTAAATGGTTCTTAGAGGGCAGAATTATGAAATTTGTGTAATTATTTCTTGTAAGATTCCTATCTATCTATCTATCTATCTATCTATCTATCTATCTTATGATGTAATGAATATGTAATGAATATGCATAAACCTTGGTTCCCCCTCACAGTAATGTGATTGGCTGGTGTCAGCCTTAAATACCGACTAAGGCGAGTACGCATAGAGGTCGACGTCCATAGGTCTACCGCTAGAGGTCTATTGGTCTACGTCTATTGATACTGCATATGACGAATAACGTCCATTACGTCTACATGCGAGACTGTCCTATCTGGTCTGGTTACATTTGTCAAAACGCTTGCTTCTCCAAACCAGACATGTATATCCCTTTCCGGGACATATCAGTTAGCGACGAAGAATTCGAAACGAGTTCACAGGAAAAAAATAATAATTGAGAGCAGTTACTAAGGAAGAACGTTAGAAATACTCGTTGACACTTACAGAACATAAGTAAGTTTTTCTTCATTTTTTGTTTGAACACTTACTCACGAGGAATGTTAGAAAAGTAAAAACTTAGGATATCTTTACAGAAAGTAAGAAAGTGCCCTCCTCTTGTTGGATTAGAAGATTTATTGTATACATAAATTGGATAAATTGGCAGAATGGAAAAAACTTTCTGTATTAATTCAGGTGATACAAGCCACTTTACAGCAACGGTTATTCAGAAACAAAGAAAAAATCACGCAATTGTTGCAGAACATGGGAAGTGAATAAAATACAAAATACACAAATTTAATCCTCCCAAAAAAGTCAGAAGAAATTACGTTCAGCGAAACAGTAGTAATTTTTTCGAAAATTTACAATAAAAGAGATAGTTTATTTGATACACGATACAAGTGTCTAAATATCGTAAAAGAAGAGGATGATGATTTTGTCACGTATGCAGGTATGGTTAATGCACAGTGTGAAGCATTTAGATTAAAAGAATTGTCAAACGATATGTTCAAGTGTCTAAATTTTGTGCAGGGTCTAACGACACCGAAGGACAAAGAAATTAGATCAAGAATCCTTATTATCAGGGAACATGATCCGAAGATTAGGCTACAAAAATGACGGTAAGAAAGTCAGTGACTTATAAATATAAAAATAGGTAATATTCGGATCGAGGAGAAGAGTATTTCGCGAGTAGAAACTGTAAGATAACGGAAAAAGAAACAGAATAAAGAAAGAAAAATATTTTGTAGTTCGTGTAGAGGACAGAGAAAGAAGGATTGTTTCTTTAGAGATAAAAATGTATTAATTGTGGGGCCTATAGGCCATAGAAGATATCAGTGTCGGGAAAAACATAGAAAAAAAGCAAAGTCGAAAACAAAGATGTACGTAGTTTGGTCGAAAAACAAAATTGAGGATGATCTAAATGTAAAGATAAATGGACAGATCGTGAAATTATTACTCGATTCTGGAAGTGACATCTTTTTTTTTTTTTTTATAAGCGTTTCACCCCGAGCAAGGAATGTCACTGCCACTACTGTGCAGGGGGCTACGTAGAGTGGAGAAAGGCTGATTAAATATAGGAAATGACAGAGGGTGGGTGATAGGCGGGTAAGGATACCGAGAATGAGGGTTGGGTAGATGAGAGTGTTGTGAGAATAGTTGGGAGTTAGTGTGATAGGAGGTGTCTATTGACCCTACATTTAAACACCTGGAGATTGTAACTGTCGGGAAAGCAGACTTGTGGAAGGGAGTTCCACAGGCGGGAAGCGCGAGTAAAGAAGCTGTCGGAGTAGAATTTACGGTTACATCTTATTTCTTTAACTGTAAAAGGGTGGGAACCTAGTTGCTAATCTAGTATCTCGTGTAAATTCGTGCTTAGGCGGCACCAGTGATCTAAGCTCATCAGAGCAGAAGCCATGAAAGTACTTGTAGAAGAGGCACAGGGAAGCCACATCACGCCGGTGTGAGAGCGGCTGCAGCCGGTCTGCCAAGTCAGTATCAAGCACGTTACAGATCCTCCTTTGTATTTTGTCAAGAAGCCCAAGGAGAGCAGCAGGGGCACCCGACCAGATATGGCAGCAATATTCAATACACGGGCGGATGGTAGATTTGTATATGTGCAGAATAGATTCAGGTGGGAAAAATTTCCGGGCCCTGCACAGGGAGCCCACTTTCATAGCAGCAGATTTGACAATGGATTCAATATATTCATTCCATTTGAGGTCCGCCGAGAGTGTAAGGCCAAGGAGGCGTAGTATTTTACTCTCTGGGAGGCTAGCCTGTCCCATGCTAATGGGAGGTAGATGCGATTGTCTATGGTGATTAGTTGATAACAGCTTTGTTTTGGAGGCATTGAAATTTACCAACCATTTCCTACCCCAGGTCACTACGGATTGAAGGTCTCTTTCAAGTACGGCAGCGTGGTTCACTTTGTCGTCCAGACCTGGTTTCTGATCGATGCGAGAGTAGATTGTTGTGTCGTCGGCATACATGCCAACTTGGGATCTAATGGTGTCGGGGAGATCATTAATGTAGATCAGAAAGAGCGTGGGACCTAGGATAGAACCTTGAGGGACGCTCGCGTTCGTATGGTAGTTTTGGGAGGCATGCCCATTTAATACCACCTTCAATGTGCAGTTAGAGAGAAAAGACTGGATGAGGTCAAACAGATGTCCAGTTATCCCATAGCTCCGCAGTTTGCACAAGAGGCCAGCATGCCAGACCCTGTCGAATGCTTTGGAGATATCCAAGGCAACGGTTCGGGCTTCACCATTCTTGTCAAGTGCCTGGTATATGTATTCGGTAATGGTCGCTAGCATATCAGCAGTAGACCTGGTGAAGCGGAAACCCATACTGTTTGTCAGAGAGAAGCCCGTTGGCCATGAGATGCTGAATCACCTCGGCGTTGATAATGGCTTCGAAAACTTTGCCAAAGATTGGAAAGAGACTAATAGGACGGTAATTGGCGGGGTCTGAGGGTTCGACAGAATTCTTAAATATAGGTTACTACGCAGGAGGACTTCCAACAGGCAGGAAAGCAGGAAGCAGATAGGCAGAGGTTATAGAGTTTAGAGAGGACAGAGGAGAGTTCTGGGGCACATTTCTTCAGTACTATGACTGGGATTCCGTCACCGCCGCTCGCTTTGTGTGGGTCAAGTTGCGCAATTATCTTGGCGACCAGCGAGGGTGTAATGTGGACGTTATTTAGTTGAGCCTTAGTTCTGGGTGGGAAGTCTGGTGTAGGTATTCCTAACGAGTTCAGTGTCGAATTGGTTGAGAATCTACGGGCAAAGCATTCAGCCTTGTCGGCTGGGTAGGTGAGAACTTCAAATTCATTGATTAGTGGGGGTATTGAAGTCTTGTTCCTGCTGAGCACGCTTTTGCAGAGACGCCAGTAATCTTTGGAGCCAAACTTAGAGGATGCTATGCGTTGCCTGATTCTTGTAGCAAACGCCCTCTTGGCTTCGTTCAGTACTTTTTTACACTTTTTCCGTGCTGAGGAGAAAAGGCGCTGTTTTGGTTCGACGAGCAGCTTCGATAGAGCCGGAAGAAATGGTTCCGGTGGGCAATAGCGGCTGAGCAAGCGGGTGAGAACCAGGGGGACGAATTAGGTTTTAGTTGGAATTTTCTGGCAGGGATAAAAGCATCGATGCCAGCCTTAACCCAAGAGGAGACTTCGGAGGCATAGTCTTCGACAGGAAGATCAAAGACGTTGTTCCAGGGGACGTCGCAGAGGAAGTCCCTGAACGAGTCCCAGTCGGCTCTCTGGTAGCAGTATGATATTCTGCTGGTCTGGTTTTCTTGGGTAGAGTTAGTGTGGATTAATATGTTTACGGAGACTACGGCGTGGTCAGAGTTTCCGAGGGGGCAGATTTGCCTGGTAGTGCAGGAGTCTGGCATGGAGGTAAAACAAAGGTCGAGTCCCTTCCTTTAGGGTTTTTAGAGAAACCCGTGGGGAAGTCCACCACTTGCGTTAGAGCTTGGGCTATTGAAAAGTGCATGGTGCGGATCCCAGCAAGTTCGGTGGCTGAGTTTTCAAGCCACTTGGTGTGGTGGGCGTTAAAATCACCAAACACAAATATATGGGCAGATGGGTGAGAAGAAATGGCCCTGTCGATGTTAGTAAGATGCAATCAAGTAACGTTCAGTCAGAAGAGGAAGGGGGAGCGGTAGAGGAAGAAGAGATAGCTAACCGAGCTTAGAAGTGAGAGACGGAAGCACATGAAGGAATGATCAAGGGATTCAAGAGATGTGACCCTGGCTAGGGGGAGTTGTTCGCTGACATATACACCAAGCCCATGCATATGGACATTGGAGTCCTTCCTGAAGAGAGGAAGGTAACCAGGAACGAACAGCTCTGAAGAGGGGATAGAAGGGTCAATGTTAGTCTCACATATGGCTAAGATATCGGGTGAGTTAGTTAGAAGGAAAGACTCTACACTATTAAAGTTACTGCGAATACCTCGTATATTTGTGAAGGTAACGCAGATAGGTTTGGGCGATTTACGACTAGCTGGTTTAGGCTTGCTATTTTGTTTGTTTAATTTCATACTGGTTATAGTTGTGGATAGAGAGAGGTCTAGAGTAGGGTCAGATGGTCGTTAATTGCAGCAGGTGAAGGAGGGTGAATGGCACCGCCTGCAGCATAATGTGGCCTCGGGGTTGCCCATCGGAAATTCATGCAGGGACGCCCGTCCATGCGCGAAATGGCACTACAGGAACCCCGATATTATTCAACTGTTGATCAGAGCAGCCTCTCGAGACGCTACGCAAGAGTTCGGGCTCCTAATTACCAGTCGGAAGCAGCAACCAGGAAACTGCCAACCCGGTACCCTCAGAATGAAAAGACATTGCCACCATACTCACCAACTGCAAAAAGCTTCCAGCCGAACCGACTTTATGTCCGAAAAAGAGAGAGATGAACCGGGAACCCCTTCCTAAACAAGAAACAAGGCGATCACCTCTACTCCTGTCCAAAAGAAGGGGGTGGGTGGAGTGTGAGACCGGGCGATAGAAGGTACTATCTACTCCAATTAAAAAAAAGAATAAATGTGTGACTGAAGTTAACTAAGTTTTAACTTAGTATAAGTCAAACCTAAATTTGATAATTAAGAACAATTTACACAAAAAATTAGGCAGAAAAGATAAGAACCGAAAAAAAATAAAAAATAAAAAATACAAATAAAAATACAAATCAAAATAATAAATAAATAATTCAAAAAATAAGATCACACTGGCTAAACTCACCAAGTTGCAGGCTGGCTGGCAGAAAAAAGTTAAGAAAATTTCAAAAATTATCTTCATTTTGTTTCTTCTATACAGTTCTGGAAAGTTTAAGTTACCTTAAGTAAGCAGTAACAGACAGTAGTGTGATGGGGGGGGATCTCCTCAGAGCCATGTGTCCAGTTAGCAAGGGAGAGAGAGAGAACAAGAAAATAAAATAAAAAAAAACAAACATGGCCGGTCTTAGAATTCCTACATATAACCAAAACCCTAATATACCAAACCTAAATTTGATAATTAAGAACAATTTACACAAAAATTAGGCAGAAAAGATAAGAACCGAAAAAAAATAAAATAAAATAAAAAATACAAATAAAAATACAAATCAAAATAAATAAATAAATAATTCAAAAAATAAGATCACACTGGCTAATCTCACCAAGTTGCAGGATGGCTGGCAGAAAAAAGTTAAATGAGCAAATATGGAAAAATATTCGTTACCCACCGTTGAGAAAAAAAAAGACAAAATTGCTAGGTGAATGTCAGGAAAAGTGACTGAAGTTTAAATGTAAATTAAAATGTAACATTTCGTTCATGAGAAACATGAGCAAATCGAAAGAATATGTGCTCCCTGGTTCAGAAAACCTCTTTGAAAAATGAATTCCCGCGAGTCTTTTTAGAATTTAGAATTAAAAGCAAATGTGAAATCTTTAAACCAAAGAGAAAAGTACTATTATCAGAACTAGACACAATAAATGAAGAATTAGGAAGGTTGGAGAAAAGTGGGTTAATTGCGAAAGTCGATTACTCAGATTGTGCGTTTCCAACCTTATATATAAATAAGTAAAACCGAAAAATCAGAGTGTGTGCTGATTTTTCGACAGGTTTAAATGACTGTTTGAAAGACCATGCGTACCCTAAACCGTCTCATGAGGATATATTCACTTAAATTAAACGGATGTAGAATGTTTTCAAAGTTGGACTTGTCGGAGGCAAGTCCATTCTGCACTGACTTCAGGTTCAATTCAGTGAAGAATGTTCGCGGTATCTGACAATAAACACGCATAAACTAAATTGACTTCCGGTTGGGTTGAAGGTAGCTCCAAGCCTATTCCAGCAAATAATGAACACAATGTTGGCTGGTATGGAGTATGCAATCGCATATTTGGATGATATTTTGATTAAATGTGAATGCGAGGCCCAGCACAAAACGCATATTATTAGAACAGTATTTCAGAGAATTGAGAATACGGGCTCAAGCTGAGTGCTGAAAAACGTGAGTTCTTATTAAAAAAGATAAATTATTTAGATCAGATCATTGACAGTAAAGGAAGAAAACCGGACTCAGAAAGAGCTGAGGCCTATAAAAATATGCCTGCACATGAACTGCTAAACTCGAGGCGTTCTTAGTAAGTTACTATAGCACTTATATACCGAAAATGTATGATGTGAGAGCCCCTTTAAATGAGTCGTTGAAAAAGGGAGCAAAGTGTATATGGTCAAAAGAATGCGAACATGCTTTTAAAAAATAAAAATACTGTCTATAATCAGACTTGTCGTTAGTGCATTTCTCACCCGAAAAGGAAAATTACTGTAGTGGCAAATGACAGTAAAAAGGGGCCTTGGTGCTGTATTACTTCATGAATTCTAGGACGGATCTAATAAGCCAATAGCACATACCTCGAGAACGTTACTGCTCGCTGAATGAAGTTAGAGTGAAGTTGAAAAAGAAAGCAATAATCTACGCTGTGAAAACACTTCGCAGGTTTCTATATGGAAGAGAGTTTGTTCTGCAAACAGATCACAAATCGCTGTTATCAATATTTGGGAAAAAGGTATAACAACTCACACATCAAATCGACTCCAGCGTTGGGGCTATTAAATTATAATTTCAAAATAGAATATGTGCCTTCAAAGAAGCTAGGTCACGCCGTTGGGTTATATACGGAACTAATGAAAGAAACAGTAATAGCGTTGCTAAGAGACGAAAGTGAATTGTCGAGTCTGGTATGCAACACTATTAGAGAATAACCAGTTACCCTAGAAGATGTGGAAAAAGCAGAGGAAAACGATAGTTTCATTAAAACAATGAAAAATCAACTCTGGTTGATCGAGAAATCCTAAAAACATAGTGTGTCACAGTTTTTAATCTGCGATCAGATATTGCTATACGCAGATAGAGTTTTAATGCCGAGTACTCTGCAAAAGAAAATTCTGAAAGAGATTCACACTGACCATCCAGGGATTTCGAGACTGAAATCTCTAATGAGAAGCTATACCTATTGGCCGATGATGGATCAAGACGTAGAAAATTTGATGAAACAGTGCAGAGGATGTCAACTAGGCCATGACCAAAAACAGATGTCCCATGGACGCGATTGTATATCTACTATGGTCAGACATACTGCATACGACAAGTACTGTACATTACGTTTATATGCTAGATTGTCCTACCCAGTTACATTTGCCAAAACCGCTTGCTACCTCGAATAAAATATATATCCCTTTCCGGGACATATCATATTATTATTATTATTATTATTATTATTATTATGTTAGAAAATGTGCAAACTATAAACTACTATAAAATTGTCCATTTTGTTTCGACATTGAAAGAACAATGTCTCATCAGATAGTCAAAATTGATGGTAATAAAGGTTTTATTTTAAAAATTATTTTCAGAACAATATATTCCCTTTATTTTGGGATTTTTTTCGTACGAGACTATAAGATATTAAAAAACGTTTAAAAGAGATCGAAGACAAGATGATAATTTCAAAAGATTTGCATGTGGATTATACTATGTTATTATTAAAAAAAACCAACACTCAATAAAATAAACTGCAAACATGCTAACATGATGCTTACCGTATTAGTTGCATAACACATAACGCATTATAAATAACACCACTTACATTCTGTTTCACGTAAAGTAATATTCATTCTAAAAATGGCTAAAAGTTTACCCAAAAGTGCTGGGATAAACAAAACACTCGGATATATTTTATATAATTTATGTCTTCAAAAGAAAGAAATCATAAGATCACATGAAAAATTGCATAAAACCATAACATATTGTGTGTCATTTTTAATGAAACCTGCATATATATATATATATATATATATATATATATATATATAAAGTGAATAGCGCACCAAAATATAATGGATGTACAAACGACACAATAAATCCGGGTAAATATTTCCGGCTGATGCACAACAAAGGTACCACTACCAGTTATTCAGTAATTTAGTATTTCTCTCTTGTAATGAACGAATGTTCCCTCAGGGAGGTCTCTAGTCCCCGTATCTTGAGCGCTTAGTGGGACTTCAAAATCACTCATAACCTTAAGTGGAACTATATGATCCATCGCTAAAGAAATATGATCGGTACTTTGGTCGGTATTCTGCGACGATCCAGTAATTATGTGTCTCCTCGTGATATCCCCTATCTTTACAAGAACTTGCACAGACCTAAAATGGAGTAGAGCTGCCATATATGGACAGGAGCTGTACAGTCTCCACTTTTTAGTCTTGAGAGCGTTCAAAATCTTCTCCGTGACAAATTATTTTCCTCCCTACAACCACTTTTTAAGAGACGAACGTCGCAAATCTTCTCCGTGACAAATTATTTTCCACCCTACAACCACTTTTTAAGAGACGAACGTCGCAAGCCTCTTGCTTTTGTCTCACTGTTTCCAGAGTAAGTTTTCAGAATAATTACATTTCTTAGTTCCACTAGTTATAGACTCGTCATACAATGCACATTGTATTGAACCGCCCTAATTCAATTCGTACTCCATTGAAATGTAAACTCTTCTCTAGCAGCTTCTTCCAACTAATCCCAAGAAGATGCTTTCACTATCACCACAGTCTAAACCTGTTCAAGTCTAGAGTCAATCGTTATCTTCCCTAAATATCTCACGAAGCTTATAAATTATTGTGTAATCTTATACCTTGAGTAGCTCTTGGGTTTTTTGCAGGGTGAACATCATTGTGAGTAATGAAACGTTTGGCAATATCTACATTGTATTTTTTAAGATATTCTTGTGTTCAGTGTGGCGTCTTCTGTAAATGACAGAAACGCCGATGATACTTTGGAATATGTTATCTTCCGAGCCATAAAAACTAAGTAGAACTCTTGGGAATAATGTTAATAGAATTGTATTAAAAATGCTTTCATTCTGCGGGTTAATTTGATGAATTCGTGTGTGGCAATTTTAAATGGGCAGATGTCGGTGGAGCCCACATTTAATTTTGATATAATTACTGACGGATATCTAGTTTGTAAAAACTACATGCATTTGCGTAATATGAAGTACTGATCTAAACTTATTTATAAATGGAACTTTGTCTGTGTGCGTGTGTCCGTGTGTGTGTGTGTGTCCGTGTGTCCGTTACCTATAGACTCCAAAACGGCTGAACCGATTTTCTTGAAAATTTACATAGTTGTACTATAAGCGTCTGCAAGTGTTCTTAGCTAGGTTTTATGTCAAGGTACCTCCGATAAATATCGAAAATTGAAAATCGAAAAAATCGGGTTATAGAAGGAGTAGTCCTATTTTAATCAAATTTGATACACTCATAGACAAAAACATAAGAAACAATATTCACAAGTTTCAAGGTTGCAGTTCTTACAATAGTGCAGAAAATTGATAATATATATAGATAAAAGGCAAGATTTTTTTGTGTGTGTCTGCTTATCTGCCTGTATGTCTGCATTTTTTCAGCCCTTTTATTTTAGTTTTTGCTTCGGGTTTGGCTCTAAGTAGGTATAATTGTTTTAGTTCTTAGTCTCAGCCATGATACCATTTACTCAGATGACTTATATAGCCTTCAAAATACAGTTTATGACGAAAAAAACTTATTTGATATCAATACCAGGAAATCAAAATTTGACTTACATCCATTCATTTTTTTTCAGTCTATGGTTTCGCTTTAACTGGAAACAACTATTGCTTTTTAGTCTTTCGTGCCAACGTCCAAAGTGTCTGAGCTCCAGGACCATGGATTAGTTTTAAAGCTTTCATTACACCCGAGCAATGCCGGCCTATACTGCTAGTCTGAACATAAACATGTCACGAGTATCAAACTTCGAAGTGTTTGGAGATTTAATTTTGAAATAATACTCCACTATAGTAATGAAAACATAAAAATAACATATATAATAATTGTTTGCATCTCGCATAGATTACAATAGGCGCATTCATAGAGAGAAATATTTATTACGAAAGCAACACAAATTATTAAACAGGAAAATGTCTTTAGAAAAAGATTCAATTTGCAAAGTATTATATTATACCAATTCTCCGCCATTGATTTTATACATTTTTTACAGGTGAAAAGAAGAAATGAGATAACAAAAATGTGGGAATGCCATGGAGAGAGAATATATGAAACTAGTACATATGATCCAGTACATACCTGTGAGAACCTCATGTCTGTTCTTACGTTAAAGTAATCTAAATGAATGTGAAAATATTTGTAAAAGAAGACATGATAGACAGAGCTTTTACATATAACAAAATAATTTTAATTAAGTTAATTTACATAGTCTTAAACATTAAACAATATCTAATTACTAATGAACTCTAGTCGCTTGCTTTCTTTAAAAAGGGACAAATCTTGTGTGATCATCTATTTGTCTACGAATAATTGCAAGAATAACATGACATAATGTTTCCTACATTGTTTATTAATGTTAAAAAATATGATCTTTTCTGTTAATTTACCCCCAAAAATGTAAATTCTCTTATCGCAAAAGTAATTCACCTAAGAAATGATAAATTTTAAGTCAATGTTTGTTTGTTTTTATTAATTTTTTGCACTCTTTTGAAATTATAAATATTAAATCAAAATCTGTTCATCTTTCCTCGCAAAAACTCTAACTGCCAGGATAAAAAATTACCAACTATCAGGGTGTTATTCATATTTTGTAAGTGTGGATGATATTCGGTTTACTTACAAGGAATATTTTACAATTATGTAAAACAAAACAATCGTTTTTGGCTTGTTTGTCATAGTGAGTACGAACAAAGAACCCACATTTTAAATAGAGCACCCGAGTCGACCACATTTAGGGCTACTGCAAAGGTCAACCCAACCAGAGCCCTGCTCTAGAAGATATGAAGTTTAGTAAATGTAAATTCTTTTTATTTTGAGATGAATTAACATTTTAGGGTTAATTCACAAAAAAAAAAAATTAAAAAATACCAATTTTTATGAATCAAATAATATCAAATAAAAGTAAATGAATAAAAAATAGAAACTCTAAATATTCAAGGAGGTTTTATTGTTTAACATTGAGAGATGATGTCACTGACGAAAATTCAAATTGTATTTAGCTCCCAAAGCCTGAGTCAACCAGATTCTTCCCAAAGATGCCATCGTCTGAGAATGCAATCAAGACGGATAACATCAAGAAGTGATCTTCCTAACAAATCGAGCCTGATGAGATTCAAACTTGGAAAGCGAACTTGGAAATCTGTTTGAAATATATTTCTGGAATTAATATTGGAAGTGAAGTATGTTTTCTTTTTAAATTATTTTCTTCTTTATGGTATATTCATTTAGGACCTTGTCGATCATATCTCTCTATAATTTCTTTTCTTTTTAGTTCTTCATAAATTTTTACTTTTTGTCTCTCCCAAACCATGCTCTGCCATCTATTCACTCAAATTCAGTAGGAAAGTTATGCTTTGTTTATCTCTGTCTCTAAACTTGAATCTACCTTACGAGTATCAAATTTCTAAAGCCATCTTTCCTCATGATGTACCCTAGAAACATCCACTGTCTCTGCCTGATATTAAGAATAAATTTCTTTTTTGTTTCCATTTCTTCTGAAATTCCCTCGTTTCTCATATATTCTGTTCATGATATTCTTTACATGCGTCTGTAGAACCAAATTTCATTTGCTTCAAGTCTGTTTTTCACTTTGGAGCGGTTTGTCCAGCATCCACTGCCATAGATAGATATTGCATACAAGTACACGTTTTTTTGTGTATCAAATTTTTTGTTTCATAATACTTTGCTTTTGGAATACATCCTTCGCTATCCCAATGCACCTTCAGATTTCAGTGTTATACTTTTCGTTTTTGTCAAAACACATCCGACATATTTAAACTGTTCTTTTTTATTTTGTTATCTCTAATTTGTAATATCCAGGTTGAATTGTTCATTTTGTTGATCATCATATATTTTATCTTCTTACAATTGATGTTAATTCGTTTCTTCAAGCTTTTCTTTTATTACGTTTATTCCTGCAGTTTCTTTTCTGTGTCCGCTATTAACAGTGTGTAATCTGCATGTATTTTATTGTTAAAAAGCCAGACAACATTTTAGATTGTAAGAATTGTTTGGTGATAATAGTAAATTTTACTAATAAATTAACCTCATTAACCATACCTGAGGAGACAATAGATGGTTTCAAAACTTTCCCACCGTTGTTTGCGCGTAAGTTAAAATAATGAACCCGACTGAAATCGGAAATCGAGTCTCAGATTTTAAATTCCTAGTATTTATCTATTATACCACCCACACATCCGAGCTTACAGTACTTAGTATGCCCAAGCGGTTACATATCCAGGTACTGATCAAGTTCGGTGTTGCGTCACTTATGTAGCGTACCTTAGAAAACCAATGAAATATGCGCACTTTTCTTGGACAGCTCATCCAAATTAAACATAAGACAGACGCAAATCTGACCTATAAAAGCATCTGCAATATTTATGGAAAAGAAAAAATTTCATAGGTGTAAGTAAGATATATTAAACTAAAAATCAATATAGTGTAATGCTATTGTATGATGGGAATGTGGCATTGTTATCTTAAAATAAACAAACAAAAACAAAAAGGAACAAAATAAATAAGTTTTCTTTATTTTTTAATATATAGTTATAAACCAAGGCTAACACAAAATATTTTTCACATAAATATAACCGGAAAATGTTATAAAAGCTATTTAGACAATATGAATGTTATTATGAAAAAACCTGACTTATGCAATGAAACTTGCCACAGCGTATAAATATTCGTTACATTTAAATATGGGCATGCCTATCTAAAACAACTGTAAAGCACCGCTGTATATTGAAAAAAAAAGAGGAGGTAAAAGAATAAACAGGTTAATAATACGAATGCATTAGCAAAAGAACATCGAAATGACTGAAAATTATTATGATGTGTGGAATATTTTTTAAACAATCATTGAAACGGCAACTTATTATAAATTTATAATTTGAAATCTGACTTCAAACATTATGTAGATCATTGTAAGATACGTAAATTAAATATTTAAAAAATGATGGAAAATTTAATATTCTATGATATTTACTCACACCCACGCATACACACACAACCACACACATCATATTGTGTGTTTTTTGTGGGCTAATACACAAGTTACTGCACTTTTCTTAATGCTATATGGGAGATAATACCGGATCTTAAGTATAGGAAAAAAGACCTGGCAAAAATACTGCGTCACAGCTAACAATTTCATTTTTCAGCTCTTTGATTAAGTTGAAAATAATTTATTTTTGCGGTATTTTATCTTTATTATTACAGAAGATTCCCGTCCAATATGGAGTTAGTAATTAGAAGTTTCTGGGTATAATAATTGCTTCAATATGATGTGGTATTAAATGGAACGTTTTCCAAATATTCTCATTTAGAAACTTTCCTATTTGCCTTGGCAGTAATCCGAAAGCTCTTTGAGATTAAGTGGTTTACCCTGGAGCTCTGGGGTTTTTTTTCACTTATCACCACAGTAACTCGGTTATGTTTTGATCAGGTTGAATATCTTCAACTGTTTTTGTAGCACGTGCTGTTTAGAAAGGGACACCGTCAAGATCAAAATTATCTCCATCTTAGCAGTCTGGCAGAGAAATTAAATCGTTGTAACCTAATAGAATTTAGTTGTTTAAGTTCCATCAAATTTGAACAATTATCTTCAACCATCACTTTTGATAAACCCCATAATATTACGTGTTCATTATCAAATTTTACCGATTTTATAGTTGATCTTGCTTTTTTCTTTCTCGCCTTGGTTTACTTATATTATCTCTTGTAAATATATACCTTTATACCTTATATATATCTTATATACCTTTATTTTATTTTGATTTCATCATTAAATAATATTTCGCCACTTTTTAGCATCTCTTTTCTAGTCCGATGTTTTTTGATTAATATTATTTTTTCTGTAAACGCATCTTTCGTTTGCTTTTTTGTAATACTTTAAATACTGTATCAACTGAATCGTGATTGTTAAAACTGTATTCAATTCTCAATTATCTACTTGTTAATTTTGGATTGCTTTCCAAGTCTCTCACTATGTTTCTTTCATTTCTCTTGACAATTTTTCTAGTATTCCGGTTTTCATTGCACATAAAAAACTTTTTTAGTACGTCTTTCGATGTTCTGAATAATGTTAACTAGAACTTCCCAGCTACCTCGTTATCTCCCGTGAAAAAAAAGAAAAAGAAAAAACTTCAAACTCACAACTTTCATATTTGTTTCAGCAGAAATTTTAATTATGGTTTTAGCATAAACTAACGTTGATCTAGAATGATTTTCCAAGGCACTTTATACTCCTGATGAGATAGGGCAGTTTCTACTTCAACATTGGTATATTGTTATGTCTTTATAAATCCAGATATTTCATTGGGCCAACAGTTTTACTGTCGTTTTGAAGCTTCAATCTCGGTAAAACTTTGTATCTTCTGTTAAACGTCATCTACAAAATCTGCTAATCGTCAAGATCCATAGAAACTACTTACAAACGCATACTGCTAAGGAATATTAACATTAATAATGTGTATAGTTAGGTTCATAATTTTGTAAGCTATATATAGTCATCCACAGACAGATCTGTTTTGCTGTATCACAGCTCATTAGAACGGTTAGACGTCCGATTGCTTCTAGCCACGATTGACACCCGATATCAGTCGACGATTCTACCTCTGACCAATGGCCGCTGGGTAGAGGAAGGCAGACTATAGCGTGTTATATACAATGTAAACAAACGCCAGTACCCGAGAGGGTTCAAATTCATTACTGAATGAATGATGCTCTCTCTCTCTCTCTCTCTATATATATATATATATATATATATATTGAACGAGAGTACTAACAAAAGTGATTGTAATGTCAACAACAAACTGAAAACTAGGATTATGACAGCATTAAGTAATTTAATCAAAGTAACAGCTTAGACAAGTTGGAGGAGATTATTAGGTCCTCTGAAGGTCGTCGTTGAGACCAGTGGCGATTTTATTGCACATTTTTTTTCTATTAGTATTTTTAAGATATTTTTGTAATTCTGCTAAATGTATCTGTTAAAACTAGATGTAAGGGTTATTTTCACTTTAACGCAATTTAGACGACCATTTATCCATCGCACCCTGTATATAAGCGATAGAAAGAAAAATTGTTGGCAATGAAAGAGAGCAGAACATATTGATACGAGTTTGGATTAAATATATAAAATTGTATTAAAGCAGGAGTTCTAAAATTTCACGTACAACTTTGAGGATGTACATCAATTCAGAAAATAAAACGAACATGCCATAAGATTATATATTTCTAGTAATTTCATCTACTGCTGACAACGATGACAATGGTGATGGTCAAGATCCGGAAGGGAACGACTGGGAGAAACTCATCCCTAATAACACATTCACTCTTATTTGCCTTCCTGTTCTGAATGTTAACTATACGGTGTTATTAGGTAGCACTAACATAAATAGTTTCGCAAAACACTCTAAAATTCGGATTCCGATCACATTTCCGAATAAGAGCTGCTATTTATTCTATTGTTGTGTCTTAATAGTTTTGCGATTTTCCCGTATTTAAGACATTATTCACGCTTCAATAATATAAGTTTTTTATGTGGGATAATGGATAAAATTCGCAGATGCAAATAAATAACACAACACTCGATATGACCGGGCCTAACAAATAAAAGCAATCTTTAGGCAAAATTTCACTTTATTCATCAAGATAGTCTGTTTCTAGGGTAATACAATTATTCCAACGCTTCTCTAACAATTCGATGCCTTTTTTGTTGAACGATTTGTCTTTGGTCCCAAAATATGCTTCAGTTTCCGATATCACTTCTTCATTGGAGCCAAATCTTTTTTCTTTGAGCATTCTTTTGAAATCTGCAAACAGCCAGTAGTCACTGAGAGTCAGCTCTGAAGAATAGGGTGGTTGAGGAGGCAATTCAAAGTGCAATTCATGTAGTTTTGCTATCTTTGCGATGAACTTGTGACACGGTGAGTTGTCTTTGTTAAAGATCACTTTTTTTCATTTGTGACCTTTTTTCCATCAAACCCACCAATAATGCTATATAATATTTGCTATTGCTGGTTCTTTCTTTCTCAAAGTAATCGATAAACAAAATACCTCGCGGATCCCAAAATAGGGAGGCAAAATATTTGCCTGTTGATGTTTGCATCTTTGGTCGATTTGAACGGTCTTCACCTGCTGCAGTCTACACAGGTGACTGAAGATTTGACTCCGGAGTAAAGTGCTTGATCCATGTTTCATCCATTGTCACATATTTATGCAAAAACTTCTTGTTGCGTTGAAAAAGTTGCAAATAACAATCTGAATCGTAGATGCGTTTTTGTTTTTGACCGACTATGAGCAAACGCAGCACCCACTTTGAACACAGCTCTGTCATTGACAAATATTAATGCAAAATGGTGAATACACTTTCTTCTGATGTTGAAAACCGCTGCTTCTCACGCCTTTTCAATTTACGATCAGGCAAAAAATATTATTAGATTTGTTTGGTATTTTCAGGTACAACTGCCGATTTTGGTCGATTTGAGCTTTCAGCATGATTCGTGTCTATGCTACAGTGTTTAAAAGCACAATACCACCTCTTAACCGTTGTTTCCGATGAAACAGAGTCCGAATAATACTTATCAAGTTATTGACTTTTATGAACAGTATATTTTCTATAAGAAAGCAATGTTTCATCAACACACATAATTCAGATTTTTCTATTGTTTTGAAAATTTGCATCAATAGCCTCACTTAAATGAGTAATTTGTAAACTAATAATCCGACTGGCTCCAAATGTTGTCAACTGCCATTTGAAGGTTCAGTCAGTCAGTTAAGTGACATTCGTGATACACGCTTTGGACGATCATGTCTCGAAAGAGACATGATTGACTGGGCAGAAAATTTACCTCACAGTAGGTTGCCATTGCTTTCTGCGGTAGAGTGGTTGTCATCCAAGGCTATAGAAACCATTCTGTCCTATTATTCAACCCATAACTGTAGTGAACAGACGAATTAATACCTTTCGCAAGGGTATTTGTGTGAGAGTGAATGCAAGTTATTCAACTGGAATTCAAACTCGGCTCACCAATTTGGCGTTACGAGTCGATATCCACTGCACCACAACGCACATTCTATTTGAAGGTTAGTACTCTATAAAAATCATATGCATATTTTGTTAGTGGCGCCATCTATATATCAGGTCCGGTAATTATTGATTCATGTGTTATGTTGGCGAATTGTGCAGCTTACAAAGATTTCTTTGGATAAGAACCTAGGAAGGTTACAAAATATGAAAGAATAGTTTGAGAAATATTAATGACAAAAATCAAGATATTTTTCTGAAAAGGATGGCTGGGATTTAGCAGCCATATCACAATATCACTTCAATTTTACGTGCTGATGTCGAATATATAACGACGACATATGACATTCGTTTCAGATTTATTGTTAATTATTGAAGTCTAATCATTAAATATTACTATGTTACAAATGTTTCGAAATAGTATCTTTCTTTATATTATTATTGGCAAAACGCTTTCCTCCAATTACACATTTTAGTCTTTCTTCTGCGTTTGTTGCACTGATGAACATTCAAAACAAAGTTTATATTCACTACAATGTCGGATTGTTCTTATTCATATGTAACATATGTTATATTAAATCTTTTTTTTTATCATTAATTTGACCTTGGTGTGTCTCGCCAAGAAGAGTAAATGGATTGATATTGCTAATCACATAACTGCAACGAGACAATTTTTCCGCGTTTAAAACGTTTACAAGCGCGAGCTATTTGTCAAACTCTAATTACTAAAAATTCTACTAACTTATCAAAATCGACACTTAAGAAATCTAAATAAAAGTCAGTTTTGTCAAATATTTGTAGATATTGCGCTATTTACGTTTCTTATTCAATTTATAACTTATCCAAAATATTCCGCTTCTCCCTCATAAGATCTCAGAGATTGACTATCACCATAACATGTTTCCTTACTGAGTGGTGTCTGCCATAAGACAGGTTTCAGGTGGATTAATCGAAACACAGTAGACGAGAGTTAATTTAAAAGTTTTTCAAACAATAAAATGAGAGATAAATTTAACAGTAGTTTATTTCACGATTACATATAATAATGTTTAATTATAATGTTCAAAGCTAAATAACTTCTGATTTATCTTTTCGGTTTATTATTAAAAACGTAACGTAAAATTACATCATTATTTTCAATGATTTTCAATTATCAGTTCTTCCATATCTTGATTTATACCCCGCAGGTTTTGATAGGAAAATATTTTCTACGAATCTTTGAATCTGGTTTTCATCACAGATCCTTCCCCGATCTACTTATGAGAAGTATCAAGTAACGCTACATATTTCTTCACAGAAGAAATTTCAAAAACATCTTATTACACACGCGCACACACACACGCATGCACACACACACGCATGCACACGCACACACACGCATATATATTTTAATGACTAAACAGCCTTCAAAATAACAATGTCTAAAATTAAAAAAAACTGAAAAGGATGTGAAATAATTGTTTGTTCAAGTTTAATTTTGAATTTATAATGTTCTTTTTTAATATTTTATTGTAGAGCCATTAATGAATGCGAGGATAGCTATTTAGTCCATCAAAATGCAACAAGTATCCAGAGATAGTAAATAAAACACACATTATCGCTGAATATGTCGATTCAAATCTCTACTTTTTCTTAGTTGAGAGTTGAGCAAATGTGACCAAAACGTATGTTTTCACACCTACCCACCACATAAATCTGCTTACATTCTCTGTTTTGGGTCCATAAATAGCAAACGTCATATTTTATCTCAGATAACTTTTTTCTGTGTGGATTAATTTAGTCACACACATCTGCTTTGTACGCACTTTCATATCAGGCAATATTTGTTTAGAAAGTTAAAGATAATAAGACGGAAAAGATTATGTCCTACTTGGAACAGCCATCTTTGGTTTTATAAGCCAGCATGTTATCGCATTTGATCGATATTAGGAAATAAATCATTAATCTCCATAGAAAATATAATCAGTGTGTAGCAGTCATTTGGTAAATATTTGAGCTTTTTGCGAATAAAATCGTCAAAGAATAACATGGCTTACTGTCAGTTCTTCCATTTAAGAAAAAATATATTTGTAACAGTAAAACATATAAGTTTCTATTCAAAGGAAAATTTAAATGTTGCAAAATTTGCCAACATATATTTGCATCTACAAATTCTATCCATCATTACCCCTTAGAAGCATATATTACGGAAACATGTATGATGCCTTCAGTATTAGAAATCTTAGAATAAATCAACAACTCTTGAAGATGCATTAATTTGCGACTTGTTTACATTCTTTTTACGATAAATATAAAACATATGTACATGTATATACGTGTGTGTGTGCTATATATGTGTTATATATATATATATATATATATATATATATATATATGACAGAAAGGTGATCGTGTGATATATATATATATATATATATATATATATATATATATATATATCCCACATATTGAAGGAAGGAACTCACACAAATATACAGTTACTGAAAGAAATGGTGCCTTATAGCCGCAAGAAAAGACTGTAGACTTACCGGACATTTGCCGTTGGCTACTAAAGATTAAGTTCATTTGGAGATGTGCACAAAAGAAGAAAAACACGTGGATGATTCGATATATGATAAATTAAGAACAGCGCTGAACAAAATTCTCACCACATCAATGTCGTGTACATGAATGGGAAATGTATTAGCTAAATATACATACAAAATAACATAAATTTTGTAGTAGAGACAGAGATAAAACTAATGAAATAGTTGTGGATTTGCAACGATGTAAATTTAATAAAATTGAAACATATTATACTTAGTATGTAACCATTCATTAAAATAAGATTAATTGAAGAAAGAGAGCGTTAAATGTATGTTAGTCATTTATTTAAGACGATTTTAATATGAAAGTTGTCCTTTGTTATCATGGTCAGAATTTTACAGAAAATTGCCATATATGCTGGAATTGTTAATATGGTGAGGGAACGATTAATATTAATCGTGCTGACTAATTTTTTTTCAAGGGTTAATGGTGAAAAAAACGCAGAAATATGCAGTAAAAGAAATATCGAACGATTGTCGGAGAATCTGAAATTTGAGACACTACACTGAGGATATAGAAGAAAACAAATGCGCATATATACAAGCCAAATAAAAATGTAGAAAAAGAAAAATTATTCCATATTTTAGATGTAGAAGTTTACATCTTGTAGACGACTGCTCCGTTAAGAATTTAAAGTGCTACAAGATAAGAAAATAGGACATAAAATGTCAAACTGGAAAACTGAAGCAGAGAAATGTTCTTACAGAAGAAATTTCTTAAAGAGCTTAGACAAAATAATTACAGAAAACAAAAGAACATTTGTGTTTTTCAGAAGTAATTATATCGATGCAAAAAACAACTGGACTCAGGTAGTAATATCGCAATAATCAACGAAACGCACACGGAAAGCAAACGAAAAGCCTATATTAAAAGAAATTAAAAAATCGCACGTGGCGTGTAGAACGAGAAATTATTTTTTTTATTGTTGAAATGACACGCAACGGCTTATTTTAAAACAAGTTTGTAAAAGCCAAGGATTATGTATTAAATAAAATTACAAACTTATTCGGTACTCACTGAATCGAAATTATTCGTGAATATACCAATAAACATTTATTGCAAAAAAAAATAAAAAAAAACCTAGAGATCTGGGAAAACTCGAAATCGTCTAACCCTAACCCTTACTCTGTCTCCGGGCAGAGACTCAGCTGAGAATAGTGCCCGATTCTTTGATTCGAAGTTTGGATAAATTTTGACCCTTGACCGGAGAGTACCTTGTCAGGTTCCTCAAGTTAAAGCGGACATTGTGTTACATCCCTTCTCAATGCTGAATCTTTGGTCAAATACTCAGAGTATCGAGAAAGGTCTGATAAAGTACTTTTACTGTGTTCGTTGGAGTCAGTCGAGACATAATATTATAACCAATATTACTGAATTATAGGCAGCAGAATAATGTTCTATTGTTTAACCAAATCTGATAAAAATAAGGAGTTACTTATTATTTTTGTCATATGGTACATGAACAATTTTATGAACCTTTAATTTCTTTACTTATAAACAACGATTGTGGTTTGACGTACTTCGAATATAACAACATAATTCCAGAAGAATTCTTAACACGTTTCCATCTGGCATCAAATATTTTATTCGGCGTAAGGTAAAACTCAGCACAAGGTATATCACACATTCACTGTCTGTTCTGTATAGCAAAATGTTTAAATAAAAATATGCAGATATATGATAAAAACAAACCTTTTACTGTGCTAAGGCAAACTTACAATATAATAGAAGTGTTGGCTCTTTGTTCAGAACATTTTGTCCGTATGTAACTTTGCCTGCGCATATCTAATGTACATACGTATATATATTAAAATTGATTAAATCCGACATATTTTTAATTTGCTTGTTAAAACATTACTTTTAATGGCTACTCATAATTGAGTAGCTTCTCAGTTTTTATTACTAAACAGTATATTTACTTATATCTACCGGCCTGTATAATAAAAAAATATGCGTTCTCCACATATTTTTCTTCCAAGATTTGACGATTATTCTGATGTATGTTGTGATGTAATGGATATCGGCTCAGAATGAAAAATTGGAGAGCCGTGTTCGAATTTCAGTCAAATTCGTTTCATTCACTTACGCAAAAATATCCTGGGGAAATGTTTATAAACTCTCTTTTCTCTCTCCAGCTATGAATGGAATATCAGGACAGATTGATTCGTTGGTTGGAAACTGGTCTACGGCAAAAACTTTCGAGTTTCTTCTTTCAGTGTGTTAAATGAAAACATACTATTTTTATTGTTTGTCTTATTCTGTAAAGCACACTGTCAACCAGAATTCTGATGATAGACTTAATTATGTGGCTCATTAAGTTGATTGTACGATGGACTCGCATTACTTAGTAGATATACTCTTAGGCTGTGTAATCGAGAATGATCTTCTTAGTTCTTCCGGCATGTTATAATTTTAGTATATTACATTTATTATTTATGTAAACCTTCCATGTTGAACTTGTTTAAGTTTACTAACTTTAAATTATACCATCTGGTCCTGTTTCTTTAAATGTGTTCATCTTTACCAGCGCTTATCTTAATCCAGGCTTTAATATTTCAGGCCTTTTTATATTTTTGTGTATTGCAGTCTTCATGAAAGAAAATCACAACTTATTTGTTCTATCTTTCAAGTAGTTTTAATTCTCTATAATGACCTTTCTATATTTTGATGTTATACCTCTCAATTTTCTAAACCGCCCGTGGCAATATTTTGAAGGTGATTAAATAACATTTTTATAATGTACAAAATTGATTTTTATGCTCAAAGTTCGGTTATATTTTAAGCGCAACTTGTAGAATGCAGCAGCGTTCATGCAGTTAATCTTATCCTGATAGACAAAGAGAAAGACGATTTTGTGGTTTAAGTGAATGTCTGGCTAGTTCCTATTAAAACATGGGTCACATTTGCTCTCCACTGTGCTGTCGAAAGCATACACCGTGTTAATGATAACCGTATAATGCTCAGATTTTGAAAAATGTTTTATTATGCCGGGACAAAATTTGTTCATGTTTTTTAAGCTAATATCAAAGACAATATATAGATATATTTACGCAGATTTATTCAGCCAAGTATTAGTTCTACTACATTTCCACACTGTTCATAATTCTCTCATCTCATAATTTTAATATATTTCCGGGTAATGAACTGATTTAAGATTTCATTAAAGACTTTTTACTGTAAAGTAAATGTATTTTGTAGAGATAAAAATAAGTTGTAATTCGTAGGTGAAAGTTCATTTGAGTACGATATTTATGGTGGCGTATCTCTGCAATGGCTTGTAATCTTGATTATCAGCGTTCTGATTTCGTCATTATTAATGACTGCAGCTATGATTTTCTTAAATCCAAATATCCTCATGTACCTTTTGAAAGACTCTTGAAAAGCAATAACAGTTACGGCTTCAAGTCCATAAGCGATGCATAAATTTTTTGCTGTTGGTACACTTCCTTTCTTTGTGTTAATAACTGGACATTAAATGACAAACCTGCATGTAATTTTCATCCATTTTTACATTTAATATAAAAATATTATAATTCAAAATCCACACCGGAATCATATAGAAAGAGCCATTTAAAAGCTATTCTTCATAATATATAAATATATTGACATAACTTTCATTTCTGTGTGAAAGAAATCATGTGATTAAACATCACTTTTTGATAAATAGTACAAATTTAAGGGTTGATATGATCACTTTTGAAAATAATGAAATAACTCTAATGTGTTATATACATCATGTGTAGGAAATGTGATATTAAGTGATTTGAACACGTAATGTTCAAATCACTTAATATCACATTACGCGCAAATACACTTGGGGAAGGTATTAATTCGTCTCTTCCCTCCAGTTATAGATTAAATAACAGGGCGGATTGGGTTCTATAGCCTTGCTTGGCATCCAGTCTACGGTATAAAGTGATGGCAACGTACTGCCGGATAATATTCTGCCCGGTCAGTCAGGTCTTTTTCGAGACATGATCGCCCAAGCGTGTCTCACGTATGACACTCAACTGACTGAATGGTCAGTGGTGCCAGATAGGTGTATATATTTCATGAAGTGATAATATACTAAAATGTTCAGGAAAAATCTTCTATGGTGTTTACAGTGCATAATCAGAAAATTACAAAAATAACAAGAGCATTACAACATTACAAGGCGACCATTTTTCCGGATAGAAATCTTTTCTAGATGAAAGAGGCCGTAGAAAAAAGGACTGACTTGTTCATGCTAATTCAAAAGTAACAAAAAATAAATATAAGCAAGGACTCTTATTATGTGAGTGTAGTTTAAGATTTCATTTTGTTTTATGAATATTCAGATGTGTGATATAAAAATGTATATGCAACTCTAAATCAGAATTCATGAAGATGAAAGCGAATCTACAATTTATTTAACGGCAATTGATTAGTGAAATGGCTGTTTGTTGAGCGCCTTCGTCAGTTTATTGCATTAGAAATATATTGTTTCCGTTATTAGACATCCGTGAACCACTGTCCACTTCCATCCTGCGTCGTTTTCTCTGTCCGTTTGCAGTTCCAAAGTAATTTGCTCGTTGAACTTGGCACGGTGTTTTGTACAGATGGCGTCAACTCTGTTTTCAACATGTCTCAATAAACTTTCAATCCTGTCTTGATCGGCTAATACTAAATAAGATAAACTATATAAGTGCAAAATACTAATGTATTTTCCTACAGTCAATTTCTTCCCTACTTTTCAGCAATACGTTACATTTCGTTTCTCTTTGGATTTTTGTTGTTCTTCATTTGGAATTGCTTTAGTTTTTCTCTTTGTCTTAGGTTCCGCTTTCTATTCAACTATTTCTACAGTTGTTTCTAGCATTAAACTTAGAAACTTTTCTTAATGAATTTCATTTTTTTTGTTTTCTGACATTCTCATTATGCGACTTGACAATTTCATATGGAATTGCATATTAATTTTTCCTTTATTTTTCTGATGTTTTTTTATTCTTGATTACACTTTCTCAGTGCGTCTTTCCGATCAATATATTAGTTTTCTCTACATTATTTATGAGATTGTTTTTCTTTTAGTTTTTCATTAACTTATGCAACTCTTATCTCATTTATGCCTTTTAGATTTTTTTTCTTTACCTAACTACAAAATAGGAGACTGGAATAAAAACGTTGTTCTTCCTATCCATAAATTATCACATGCGCCACTTTGTTGATTGCATTAATTGGTAATACATTCCAAATAAATAAATGTCCCTCTACCGGCTCGTAGATGAAAGTATTTTGTAAAAACTAAATACGTATAGAACTGGCAGACATGTGACCCATTTGTTGCGAATGCCAGCAGATAAATTACACATTAAATCTCTAAGCAGTCATATATAGATATATATGTGTGTACGTGTGTGTATATGAGAGAATGAAGAAAGATGGTGAGTAAATGTGGCCTGTGTATAGGTATTTCTATATATTCATTGCTTGTGTGCATCGATATAATAGATATATATATTTATAATATTGATAATGTTTTTTCTTAATGCACCATCAATATGTCTGTTAGAGGTATTTTTTCTAACATATCTTTCTATTTATCCGGTTATTCCGATTTTATCCATGTAACGGATTTTGCACAACTTGATCTATGTGATAAAATTTGGTATATTATTCTTATTATAATATAAAATACCGATTTTATTATGAGATATAATTTTATTTATTTCAGAATATATTAGATAACGAGGACAAGTGGTTTGTCAATAATGAGGTACCCTGTGTTTTAGCCGTCGAAAAAATATCAATGTTGTTTCTTAAATAATAATAGTCTACAATGGGAAAATAGCCATAATAATGAAATGCCTTATAGTTTGATTGTTAATGGGATAAGAGATATAAAAAATAATCTCTCCTAGTTCAGGGTAAAATTTTTAATTAATAACTAAGGAAATATGTTAATTTACACACACATAGATACTATCTGTCTCTTCCTCTCTCTATTTATATATAATCATCGCCGATAATCCCGTTTTGCTGTATAACAGCTCATCAATTGGGCTATACGTCGGATTGCTCCCTGCCGACATTGAAACCGGACCGATCTGACACCACTCGGAGATTCTACCGCTAAGCTATCCGCGTAAGTTTAAGGAAGGCAGATTTTAGTGAGCTATATACACAAACGATAAGAGTATTTAATTTATTGGTGAAGAACGATGCGTAAATAGCGGTAAGTAGCTCTTGTTTTAAAGTCTACTATTTCCACAGACTGCTCAATCGACAGTCGATATATATATATATATATATATATATATATATATATATAACTGTTGAAAATTACCTTGAAATGTTTTGGTTTGTAAAACTGATAAATTGAATATACATCTGTCTCAAATCGCATTCAATTTTACACACAGAAGAAACAGGCACTGCCACACACATTACAAATTTTCTCTCTCAGTTTCTAGCCATCTCACTATATATATATATATACATATATATATATTAGACTGCAAATATAAATATTTCTATGATATAGCTATAAACTATATCCTACTACTGCTGCTTTTGTTATGAAATCTGAAATACATTTAACCTCCCTATTTTTACTGCTAACACATCATTTCCTATCTCGCGCTTATATTATAAACATAATATAAGTTTCCATGCTTTTCGAGAGGACATGTTATTACATTGTTTATTTCCGTACGGTAGAAATCAAATAGCAGACGGTAACAATTATATCCTATCTAATGTCTTCGCACCTAATTCCTAATCTGACTTCCCAGTCCAGCTTCCGTAAGCAGACGCAGCTACATTCTTCATAAATCCCTTGAATCACAGATGAGAATTACATTTTCTCTTTCTAGCAGTGCGTTATATTTTGGATTGAGTGATTCATTCTTCAGTGTGTAGAACGGCTTGAACGAGTATTTCCTACATAGACCAAATAGAAAAATTTGAGAACAGCAGGGAGTTTTTCAAGCTTTGTCTGGCAAACGCGAACCGCTATTAAGTCCTATATAGAATGTTTTCTTAGGAAAATAATCATCCACAAAACTAGCCAAATTACTTGTCCAGTTTAGTCGTGAATAAAATAATGTGAACACACCGAAAGGCAATATAACCTGAAATATGACAAGATAAACAGATATTTAGTATTTTTCTGAGATAACTTCGAACTGCTGCATATACCTACAATAGAAAATTTTTACACACATAGAGAAGAACTGACAGAATACAGACATTATGAACAAATAGCTAATGAAAGTGCTTCGTTAAGACCAAACAGGAGCATCAGCTCATTTGATTTGAAATGTGTGTATATATATATATATATATGTGCGTGTGTGCGTGTGTGTGTGTGTGTGAGTGTGTGTCTGTGTGTGCGTGTGTAGGGAATGATAGATAAATTGTCGTGTAAATTACACAAAAAGGAAAATACTAACATCTTATTTTAACAGATATACTTACCATCATTACAAAAAAACAAAAAACAAAATCAGTAAAGCGTAAATTTGTTTAATAAAATCGCAATTTGCTTCGACCACTGCCCCCAGACGACTTTTGAATCTTCTCTATGGTAGGTATCTTTGTTTAAATTTTTGCATGATCCTATAATACTAGCCTTCAGTTCATCTTTAGTGTTATATACATTTTTTTGATATCACGCTCAACTGCGCTCCACGCATAATAATCACGAATTTTGCAGTTTGGGGATTTAGGTGGCTAGATATAAGCGGTGAATGTGGTCGCAGAAATTGTCTAATAGCTATTACTAATAGCTAATAGCTATTATTATTATTCTCTTGCTTTTGTGGCATGGTGCCAGACATAATATCTTCCAGCGGCCATGTTCTTGACTAGCGCAGCCCTACAACCTCAAAGTTCTTGACGTAGGCCTCCGTGTTGAGTCTGAGCATCTTATCAACAATTTCGGGAGTTCATTTTTTATTAGAACAATCAGAGTGAGTTTTCTGAGCTGCTTTATTTTCGAAATGACGATTGGATTCATTCAACTAGTCCCTAAACATCTGAACTCTCCTCAGACTGAAATGTTTGTATTAGAGCTTACGGTAGGAATGCCAAGCAGTACAACATGCCGTTTCAAAATTTCTGGAGACGTGAATTGCATCATGGCACTCTTTTTCTCACATACAGTGACTAAGAAAACAGTAGGGTCATTACGATATTGTGCAGTCGACAAATCAGAAACAAACAACGCTCATTAAATATATAAAATGGTGACAATTTATCCATCGCATCCTGCGTATATACATATGGGAGGTGAATATGATGTATGATAAGTCGATATGATTTGTTTTTTCACACACACACACACACACATATATATATATATGTGTGTGTGTGTGTGTGTGTGTGTGGTTGTGTTTTAGAATATAAAATGGCAACGCGTTTTTGTCCAATAAATGAACTTCATTCAGCTAAAGAAACTTTCTTATTGATGGTTCTTATTAAAAATAAAGTTCGGTTATAATTATGCAGCGAAAGAAAACACAAGAAATACGTGAATTTAACATTTTCAGATTTGGGGTGGTTACCGTAATTAGGTGTACTGTTCAGTTGATCTCATTTAGATTTTAAATACTTTTCTCTGTGTATAAACCAATGTTTGTTTTTTTTGTTAATATGGTGATAACAAACGATTTATTAAGAAAGATGAAATATCATGAGGATCCGAATTTACTGTGGAAAACTCAGAAATCAATTATGGGTTATTTCAATTAAAGCAACATTTTTGTAAAATCGAAATTATAGTTAGAATCATTACAAAGATCGACTCATGCAATTTTCAAATCACTTTTGTACAGCTTCGATATTATTTGTGGCGATCATTACAGCGTATAGTGTAAATCCATGTTTCAGGTTTTAAATTGTTAATATTGTGTTATTTTTCTTAATTAATTGATTGAAAAATGTCTCATAGTCTAAAATTGTAATTATAAAATTTAAAGTCAATTCTAATGATTGCCACATTTTAAACTTGTTGATGTCAATTTATTTAATTTTCTCTATTTGTATGTTATATAGAATTCCAGTAGTAATTTTCCTAACATTTTTTATTAATTTGCCAATAAATTTTAACATTCTAAATGCTTTTCAACTCAAACATTCTCCTTTAATATTGCTGGATATTGTTTATTAATTTTAATCTGAAGATGGTATTGCGACATAACTATCACTCTATCTTTGTACACACAATAAATCACTCCTTGAGAGGTGTAAAATCATTGCCTTGCACCAAAACCATGACCAAGAGAAAATATACAAAATTATAAACTTCCTAATTGATTTGAAGATTCTGTAAAACCACTCAAAAACTTTTAATTGTGATGAACAAAAATGAAAAGGAACATCTAAAATCTAGTCTATGTCACATGCAATCTATTAAAACAATTTATCTGAAAGACTGGATGAAATCCATTAAAGTGTCTGCGGTGCATATCTCAAAATCTGATTGATCTCATGTTGATTCTTTTACGATTCAACTAAGTTTGTTTAGAAAAATTTCACATGAATGAGGAATCGACAAGAAATTATTTCAAAATAGACATGATTGAAATAATCAAATGTTTACAAATACTGGGATCAGGAATAATCGAAAAGAGTGCTAAATCAAACACTGAACTTTTCTCACTAAATGTCGACAGTGTGTCAATAATTCTTCTTGTTTACAGAACTAATTATTTACATATTTAATAAGGAATGTCCAACGTTCAGTGATTTATTAGAGCAACTGATATTTGAAATATGGTCAGGATTTACAATAAAATTAATACAGCAATGTGCAAACAGTTTTCAATATTTGCCTCATTCATTACTGAAACGGCTTGATTATGGATAACATTATTTTTCGCGTGAGTACAGAATGGTTGAATAACCAGTCTCGCATGAATCACATTTGGGTAAATCTGATGAATAACAGAAGATTAGCGTTAGTGGATTACATTCCACATCACTGCTCAGGTCTAAGTAAGAGAATCATTATGTGATAATCTAGCTCTAGAACAAAAGTTTCATATATATATATATATATATATATATATATTATTTTAAATCGAAAAAGATGAGCAAATAGGTAAATCCTAAATGAAATGGCCATCCAACGAAATTAAAATTAAATTTCAAAATTTTTGTATTATATATATATATATATATATATGTGTGTGTGTGTGTGTGTGTGTGTGTGTGTGTTCTGTCTTACATGTTGATTTTTAAGTTTTAGAGATGAGAATATCAAGGTATAAATGAAATAGCAGAGCACTTTTATCCTCAAATATCAAGTTCACGTAAGTTAAAACGAAAACGTTTGTATTGCTTCTTTTCTGCTGTTTTTCTAATTTAAAATTCAAATGGTGTATTTTGTTTTTGTTAAATTATCTTTCTCTCTAACCTTATTTTCTTTATTTCTTTTTTCTTACTTTTTTTTCTCTCGATATGTTATTTCACGATTTATATATACGTCTGAAAATGTACGTGCTTGCATTACATCTTTCTTTCTTTCTTTACAGTAACATTGTGCCGTTTCTTTTATCCATCTCGGGTTTATTATTTTTTTTAAAGTAACCAATTGTGGGCTTTGCTTTTCAATTCTCCTGTTTCTGGCTAATTGTTGCCTTTTTTCTTAGTAATGTATGTCTCTCGCCTTAGATCGTTCTCTAATAAAATTTGCAATCAACGTTTCTCAGAAAAGGGCAGTTTCAGGGTTGGTCCGGGTTATGAAGTTCTGCCTGCTGCCAAATATTTCACATGATCTACGTAGCTATGAATGATATGCGCAAACGTGGGAAAGAATCGTATGGAAGATATAGATATAAAAAAAGTTAACCCCAGTGTGAGAGATAATTCCTTTATATTGTGTGAGAAAAGTCCATGTTCACACGCGCTCACACACAAACTGACTGACAGAAAATGACGGCCATAATGTTATGTATAAACGTTTCAACATCTTTCCTTCGTCAGTCATGTACGACGATACTTCATTACATACACAAGATCCTTATTTTATTCTTTCGTTTTGGTATATTTTCACTGTTTTGCTTTATTTCGTTAAAAACCTTTGTTTTTTCTTTTTCTTCGTGATGTGTTTACAGTATTCTCTATTGTTCTTTCCATGTAGGTGGAATAAATTTGACCAGGAGATTCTGGCAAACTAAAGACACTAGAACACTGACTTTTAATGTAGTTACTGTGCGTGCAGAGGCATAACAGTCCTATGAGAATGTCTTTCAAGCTGATTTGAACTCACCGATTTATTTTCAAAAGATTATCTAGTGTTTTATTTATTCATTGAGGCTTCAAACAAAAGAGAGATAATTAAGGACTTCTAGGCTTGACATGTAGTTCACACGTAGTAAAAAATGCAGTTTTTACTCAATGTTTTATCAATATATTTCAGAATGTATCTTCTCTCTCCTTATCTTCAACTATTTTGTTCAAAATGTCATTTAAAAATAAAGCTCATGCTAATCGTATGTTTTCAAGGTGCTGTTTTATCAGGAACCTTCAAAAAGATGCCTTTAGTTATATTGTTGATAACAATGCTGCAACCCTGGCTCTAGCTAATTCAAGATTAGAAGGCTTTTACATTGCTTATAGCAGTTTAGTTTAGGCTCCATTTTCGATGAGCGGACACATATTTTTTTAACAAATGGCAAAAGGCAGTTATCCAGGTATGCAGCAAATCGGTGGAAACAGATTAAATGTATTTATTATTTCGCTTGACTTAATTGTACAATTAATTCATGGCCCGCATTTGATAGATTATTTCAAGCGTAGTAATAGTCGATAATATTTCCCTAATATACATCTTTTATTGCTTCGTGTCGTGGACCCGCTTAAGAAGTCCAGCAAGAAATAATATAGCAACAACCAAAATATGAATAACGAATATATATTAACACAGCAAAATACTATACGTGGAACTCTGCTGGTAGAACGAATAAATACGGGTTAGGATATATTACTATATTTGGGACTCGAAATAGTTGTACGGTAGAAGTCTTGGCTATGTCTGCCTATCTCTCTCAGCTGATCTGCTTATGCTGATTTCCTGTGGATCTCTCACTCTCTTTCTCTCACCTCTTGTGAGGGGAACTATATGTAGTTTCAGGAAGAGGTCAATCTGTTGTAATGCCACCATGACACTCACCCACCAAGTTATTTTCTCTATAAAGGGAGCTTTAATATCTCTTTCTTTTATGATTTATCATCAACGGTTCGGGGAACTTCCTTTTCCTACCAGATTTTCTATTTTTCGGTACTGTTTAGGGTCTTTGTAACTCGAATGTATCAAAGATCCTGTCCATAGATTACCTTTCTTGCGGTGGCGTGTTGCTTTCTTCCAACCACCTTTTCCTCATTTGATTTATGCGCCTTCTGTGTGTATATTCTGGTCCTTGAATCATACATAACATATTTCCGATCCTATTAGTTATCGTCCCGCTTTCCCAGTAAGATGTAGTGTTTTTAAACATTTTATAATACACTCTTTCTCCTGGTCTGAAGGTCCTCTTTGGTACGCATGATGTTGGCTGTTTTTTTTGTTTGGCTTTTGCAGTAATTTTTCGAATACAGATTTCTCGCTAACATCACTGCCGCCGGTGACAGTCCTAATGGTGTATTTGGGGTAATACTATACACCCATAAAAACTGTTGCAGTGCTTTCTCTGTTGGTATCCCGTATGCCTTTTGTAACGCACATTTTAGTGTGTCAATCCATCTCTCAGCTTGATCATTTGAACGTGGGTGAAACACTGGAGTTTTTATGTGGTTAACTTGGAACATCTCAGAACTCTGTGGACGTCAATTGTGTTCTGTTATCTGTTACCATAAAATCCACTACCCCGTACCCCACGAACAGTTCATGTAGGCAGTTAATAGTGTTTTCTGCCGTTGGATTCTTGTAGCGAAAAACTTTGGGCCAATTGCTGTAGCTGTATTCTATGATTAAATAATAAAATCCGTGTAAAGCTCCCGCATAATCTAAGTGGATTCTCGACCATGGTCGATCAGTTTTCGGCCAAGGATTTTGTATCAATGGGGGTGCCCTGGCAGCTAAGGCGCAACCCTTACATCTTTCTACAATTTGTTTAATATTTTCATTCATGTTCTTCCAATAAACGTAGCTCTCATTAAAGCTTTCATACGATTTTTTTCCAAAATGCATCATATAGAAATCCTTATTATCCTTTTCTTCAGTGTCTTACTTATTACGACTCTCTCATTATACATTAATGTGTTGTTCTAAAGCAAAAAACTGTCGGAGAAACTTTTGTCCCTTTCTTGTATTTTTACCTTTGTACTATTAATGAAGTCGTTCTTTTCTGCATGGTTCCTAATTTCTAGTAACGTCACTGGCAGCTCGCGTACTGTATTTCCCAGTGCAGTTCTCATTTCGCCTTCTGATTGTAGTGCAGCTATTACAGAATCATTCAGTGGTTCATTATTCTTTGGAATTAATTTTGATAACCCGTCTGCGTGTCCAATCTTGTTGGAAGGCAGGTATTCCAATTTGAAATCGTCATTAAGTAATCTGGTTCCCCATTGTAATAGTCTGTTTGCTGTATATGTTGGTAAGCCATTCTACGAACCGAAGATTGTTAACAACGGTTTATGATCAGTCTGCAGAGAGAAATGTCTTCCGTAAATATACTTGTAAAATCTGGTTACAGCACATATGATCCCTAGAGTCTCTTTCTCGATATGTGAATAGTTTTTTTTCCACTAGTAATAGTGTTCTCGAAGCGTGTGCGATAGAACTCTTCTTTTTGTCTGCCATTTTGTGTAATAGACAAGCACCTACGCCATACGCTATTATTAGTTCTTAATTTGGACCGTAGTGTGTCAAAAACAAATCCTACGTTAATGCTTTAATAATTTCTTCAAACGCTTTGGCATTGTGTTGTCCAACTCTATTCTTTTTTATATTTTAGTAATTCATTTAGTGAAACACGCAATTTATGCGTATCGGCAATGAATTCCTGGGAATAATTTACCAATCCTAGGAAACTTTGAAGTTACGCGATATTTTTCGGTGCCGGCATATCCGCTTCCCGGATCTGGCCTTCGTCCTTCCTTGTTTAAAATGTGCCCTAGGTATTTAATCTATTCTTTTTTTTCTTTAATTTTGAATCCATAGCAGAGGATTCGCATATATACTTCTTGAATGTGTTTCGCATGTTATTCAACGCTGTCACACTTTAATGGAGAGTCGTCTAGATATCCTATGTCGAAATCTAATCCAGCTAACATTATATCTATCATTTGTTAGAAAATCGCTGGTGCTACTTTAATTCAAAAGTCAAGCCTGTGAAATATATACAATCCCTTGTGTGTGTTAAAGCACGGTAGCTTAGAGGTCTCCTCATCCACTGGTACCTGTAAATAGGACCTTTAGGCTGGATGTAGCTGAATCTCAACGTCGTCCAGATCTTCAAACTTGTCTTTGGTCTTCCTGGCGGTGTGTGGCTTGGTATTGTCCTGCTGCACGAAAGCTCACTTTCGATTGATCTGAGCCGGGTACTTTTGCTTCAACTTTTCGTAGACCCGCTCAAGTTACTGACAGTAAAGTTCAGCTTTGATGGCACAGCCTTTCGGAACCAACTCAAAATGCATGCACGATTCCTTTAAATTTCCACCAAATACACAACATGACTTTCTTGCCGAATCGATCTTGTTTTGGAACCGACGGTGTCTCTTGCCATTTTTAAACTCATCACTTTTCTCAATTGTGCTGGATTAGATAAACCCATTGTTCGTCGGATGTCACAATGCGCTTCCAAAAACGCTCCACTAATGAACTGCTGGGCAATTGACGGCAAATTTCAACTCGTCTGTTGGCTTGTGCTTCGGTGAGTTCATGCGGATCTTGGCGCAGATTTTTGTGAACAAAATCAAGTTGCTTCAAAAGTCGGTGAATTGTCGATTTGCCAATTCCAACCTCATCAGCCAATTCTCTAGTCCTCGATGAAGTCGCAATGTCCGACCCGGTTTGCAAGTTTCCATCATCCAACTTTAACGGCCGCCCTGAACGAGACTTATCTTCAAGATTCATGTCGCCTGAATCGAAACGCTTGTACCACTTTGAGATTGCCGCATATGCAATTGTTCCTTGACCTTCGGCAGCACAAATCTCTTCTGCAGCTTTTCTGGTTGAAAGTAGTCGCTTCCAGCAGTAACGAATCAAACGTCATAGCTCAATTTTATCAATTGCCGTCTGGAATACAAAATGAAGATGACTATAACAATATAAACGCAAAATTTCCTTTATCTCTGTAATTTTTTGAATATTGCTTCATCATTTGTCGTGTGACGATGTTTTTTATATTCCGCGTGGATATTTTTAGTCTTCGTGGCCCATTTTTGCTGTATTTCCTTTTTTTTTTATCTCCCTGCGTGTATTTGTTCGCCATTTGTCGAGGGCGTCTGATGTGAAAACGAATTTTCTTTTTTTAATCTTCTCCGAGTGAATTTGTTTGATTCTTCGTCGCCACTTATCATGGATACGGTTAAGAAGTTCGGCAAAAAATAATACAATAACCAAAATAGGAAATATCGAATATATATTAACACAGAAAAATACAATATGTGGAACTCTGTTAGTAGAACGAATAAATACAGGTTAGGAAATTTATAATATTTGGGACTCGCAATAGTCGTATGGTAGCACTCTTGGCTATGACAGCCAATCGCTCTTCGTGGTCTGCTTATGTTGATCTCCTGTGAATCTCTCACTCACTCTCTCTTTTTCACCTTATTTGAGGGGAAGTATATGTAGTTGTAGGTAGAGTTCATTCCGTTTAAATGGGTAAAGCCACCATGGCACTTCGTATTTAATACATCATCTGAGCACAAGAAATAAACATTCTACCTCTTATAATGAACAAATTATTATTATTATGTGATATTCATCACAATTCGATTTCTGCTATAATCAAAATAACTACCAAATCTGTGGAAAGATTTAAGGCAGGTCGTGGTGTGTTGTTATTTGACACTCTTTTCCGCTGGTATATTCTTTTACCCATTCGCCCACATATTTGTATTCGGAGACCTCAACGCCCATCACTCTGAGTGGCTTGAAAACGCTGTTACTGATCCAGCGGGCATTCACGCCATGAACTTCGCTATTTCCCAATCCCTTACGCAAGTGGTGGACTTCCCCACTCGCTTCCCAAGCACTCCCTCGGGTCATTCCTCACTACTAGATATATGTTTCACCTCTACGCCTGACGCCTGTCAAGTCTCGCAGGTTTGCCCTCTCGGCAACTCCGACCACGCTGTAGTCTCTCTCAGTATTTCTTTCCACTCTCACTCCCGCAAGGAGCCCACTACCTATAGAACCTCCTACCTATACCAAAAAGCTGAGTGGGATGCCTTTTGCGATTTCCTTTTGGGGAAAAGTGTTCGATCTATCAGCTGATGACTGTGCCTCTGAGGTCTTATCATGGGTGAAAGCTGGTATTGATGCCTTCATACCTACCATGAAGTATTGTCTAAAACCTCATTCCTCTCCGTGTTCTCTTCTGCCTGCTCAGCCGCCATTGCCCACAGGAACCATTACTTCCATCTATTCCGGAGACAGTCAACTGATCACAACAAGGCGCCTGGTAACGTCTGCCCGCAATGACTGCAAGAGAACCCTAAATGAAGCCAAACGGTTGTGTGCTGAGAGAATGCGACAGCGCATAGCTGACCGCAAGTTCGGCTCCAAGGACTATTGGAGGATTTGCAAACGAGTGCTGAACAATAGAAAATCCTCAATACCTCCTTTAATCCATGAATTTGAGGTTCTCACGTCATCTGCGGACAAAGCTGAATGGTTTGCCCGCAGATTCTCATCTCCACATTTGACTCCAGATGTACACTCACCCGACTTCTTTATTAGAACTGAGGCCAAACTGCACGACGTATATATTATCCCGACAGTAGTATCCCGAGTTATCTCAAAACACGACCCCCATAAGGCGAGTGGAGACGATGGAATCCCGTTGATAGTCCTTAAGAGGTGTGCTCCTGAACTTTCCCCTGTCCTCTCTAAACTGTTTAACTACTGCCTTTCTGCTTCCTGCTTTCCTGCATGCTGGAATTACTCCTCAGTTGTTCCTGTATTTAAGAATTATGGTGAACCCTCGGACCCATCCAAGTATCGTCCTATCAGTCTTCTACCGATATTCTGGAAAGTATTCGAGGCCATAATCAATGCTGAAAAAGTCCAACATCTTACTGCCCACAAACTCTTCTCTGACAGGTAATATCGCTTCCGCTTTGCCAGGTCCACGGCCAACTTGCTAGCAACCGTAACGAAGTACATGCTCCAGGCCCTTGATGAGTCTGACGAGGCTCGCGCGGTTGCTCTGAACATCTCCAAGGCTTTTGACATGGTTTGGCACTCTGGCCTCCTATGCAAGCTACGAGGTTACGGTATTACCGGTCGCCTGCTTGACCTAATCCAATATTTTTTAAATAACCGCAAAATGAAGGTCGTTTTGAATGAGCATGCTTCTTCATCCTACAGCACGAATGCTGGTGTCCCACAGGGCTCTATCCTGGGCCTGACGCTCATCCTTATTTTCATCAACGACCTCCAGGATGAGATCAGTTCCCAAGTAGGCATCTACGCAGATGACACTACAATATACTCCCGCACCAGTAAGAAACCTGTCGTTGCGGACAGACATAATCTCGCTGCTGACCTTGAATGGCATCTACACTCTGTGGTGAATTGGGAAAAGAAGTGGCTTGTTAACTTCAATGCGTCTAAGACCAAGCTGTTTTCTGTCAACCTTCACAGGCAACCTCTCCTGCCTCCCATAATCATGGACCAAATGATTCTCCCTGAGAGCAACACACTACGCCTCCTCGGCCTTACCCTCTCCTCAGACCTCAAATGGAACCACTATATTGATTCCATAGCTAAATCTATTGCTAAGAAGGTCGGGTCACTATGCCGATCCAAGATGTTTTTTTACGCCTGAATCCATCCTGCATATATACAAGTCAACCATCCGTCCGTGTATGGAGTACTGCTGCCATTTATGGTCAGGCGCCCCTGCCGTTCTCCTCAGTGTTCTCGACAGGCTCTAAAGGAGAGTCTGTAATGTGATAGGTACTGATCTGGCGGCTCGACTGCAGCCACTTCCCCACCGTCGAAATGTGGCCTCCCTTTGTCTGTTCTATAAATACTTTCATGGTTTCTGCTCGGACGAACTTAAGTCACTGGTTCCTCCTCAACAGGTGTTTACTCGTGCAACCAGATTGGCAACTGGGTCCCACCCATTCACAGTTAGGTTAGCCAAATGCAGACGACAATTCTACTCCTGCAGCTTCTTCTCTCGCACTTCACGCCTGTGGAACTCGCTCCAATATTTTTACTTTCCTGACGGCTACAACCTCCAGAAATTTAAATGCAATGTCAATACTCATCTATTAACCACTGGACTCTATCTCTCTTCCCCACCCCCGTATATCCTTCCCTTTCTCTCCACCTATGTATCTGTCATCGCACGTGCATTCTCAGCTTTCTATTGCTCCTCTAGTTTGTACTCCTCACTCTTTTCTAATTATTCTTTTTACAGTTATGTAGCCCCCAGCTCATCAGTGGCATTTCTGCCTTGCTCGGGGTGAAATGATTAAAAAATACAATTATTAGTTGTGCTTTATTGTAATTCGCGATGTGAGCTTATGTAAAAAATTATTTGAATACTATCATATACTTGTAAAATCCGGGGAATAGAAGAATTAGCTATTTTAATACTATCATGTACTTGTAAAATCCGAGGAATAGAAAAATTAGCTAACAGATGGGTTGTGTTCGAAGCGGATTGTGTTGGTCAAGCTAAAATTTTGTAAGTAACCATAACAAAATGTCAGGGTTTGCTTGATGAGGTCAAGCGGGGTCAAATCCCAAATAGCTGTTCCTGAGAACAGATAATTGTGGGAATTGAAAACTCTAAAGTTGATGTAATCGAAAGAAAGAAGACAGAAAGACAGGTGAGCTGTTGATATTTCGTTCGTGGAGCCATGGCTCCCCGCAAATCGAGTGGGTGGAAAACAATCTCATTGGTCGAAGGCTTCGAGTCAGCTAGGTCCCTCGAGAGAATTGGAGAGGGTTATAAAAATCCGGACTCGGCGAGAAAAATCAGATTTGGAGTGAGTTTCTGGAATTGTAGTCGATATGTAACAACTGTGGAAAAAAGTTCCCAACTGGGGAGTCATGACCCACGGCTGGTCAACTACCATAGAACTTATGGCTAAAGAGAAGTCGAATGAAACCTCCCGCCGATTACTTAAAGAGTTTATGTCGAATGAAGCCTGCCGCCGATTAACTTAAAGATTTAATGTTGAATGATGCGCTTCCGATAGGAATCCCGAAAGAAGGTTATTGTTTTAAAACTTATTTGGGAGAAATGAAATTTCTGATTATTCTTGACAAAAAGCTCGCATTGCTATGAAAATAATTTTTAGAAGGTAAGTTGGGAGAGAGCTTGCAGACAACAAGGATAAACCAACCCCACACCGCCGCCGTCACGTCGCCGCCATTACCCGATTCTGATTCGTTAAATCTCGTCAAGTTCAGATAAGAACCCGAAAGAACTTTGTTATTTTTAACGTTACCTAGAGAAGAGACAGCTCCAATTTTAGAGAATACGTGAAAAAACCGTAACGAGAATTTGAGGAGTTCTGTTACTTTAACGAAACTTAGAAAAGACATTCTTATTTTAAAGATTGGAAGCTCTGAGGTTTTGAAAACAAACTCTCTCTCTCTCCGTTGTAAACTGGCATTCCAACAACTGCATTATAATTCTGACAACTGTATTATCTGCTCATGTGACTAATAATTGTTCTTTTTATATAAATACATTCTTTGTAACTCACCAGGCGTGTTCGACCTTATTCATTTAATTAATTCTTTTTTTTTTTTTTTTTGGTGCCGTGTTTATTTTTAACCACTAGTGTACACCAGTGTCCGGTCTGGTTCTGGTAGAATGGCGGCTAATGGAATTGCACAACGCGACCTTCTGAGATCAATTCACAGCATGGGCAGTGGTCTGTTGTTGCAATAGATATCTTGAAAACCAGCTTTTGTGACGAGATCATCACGACCAGTAACACCGGTCCGAAAACCTCGAAAAGCGGGTACCGTTTCGACATTATTGCAGCAGGATCCGTTCCCGGATCAACGAGCGACCGAAGCAACCGACCGTTGACAAACGTCACGATCGTTGACAAACGTCACAACCAGCCAGCCCCGGACGAAATTGCTTAAGTTATGGCTACATTTCATTTTTCTCTATCTCCCATAATATTACTAGCGTTACATGGACAAAGTTCTCTTTAGTGTGTGGGCTGTACTTAATAAGTCAATGTTCGTATACCACTTCATCTGGTATTTCAAGGGATTCTTACTATGCGTTGTTTTGTTCGATTTTTATCATTTCAGGCACATCTGTTATTACTGGTAGTATCTTTGTTTATAATTTCCACATTTTTTCTATTTCAATTTCCAATATTTTGGTAGTTATTCAAATTCCTTGGTTGATTTATCACAATCTGCTGGAAAAGCCATATCAATTAGTAGGAAAGTTTTTCTTTTTGGTTTTTGACAATAATGTCCGGCTTATTTGCTTCAATTTCTATGTCTGTGTAGGTGGTGTCATCCCATAGAATGGTGACATTGTGACATGTTCTATTTCTCTAACACGTACTGCGTAATGTTCCTACCAGTGTTTGTTTACATATTTTCCAAAGTGTTTGTACATTGTCCAGTATCAATATTGGCCCGCTTTATCTTGACGATTTTTATATTCTTTTTCGGGCACGTCCAGAACTTCTTGAGGTCTTTTGTTTCTTGGTATTTTTTACAGAATCTGGATTTCCGCTCCACATTATTATGTATGATATTTGCCTGAATATTCCAAAGGAAAAATACTTTGTTCTTGGATTGCCTTTAGTTTCATATTTTAATCCAGATGCTCGCAACCTTCGATAAGTATTAACTTTCTTCAAATGTCATGTTCTGCATATTGGCCATGCAGAAGTTGGTCTTGCCAGCGATATTTCATTTGTTCAAGATATTTGTTCTTTGCATTATTTTTCATATGCTTTGAAAGAGGTTTTCTTGTTTTAGAATCCATATCATTTATAGTCCAGTCCAAGCTGTTGAAAATATATTAGACCACAGGGGTGGCGAGGTTAATAATGGTTATAGTTCGGTTCTGAGAATGAAATTCCGTTTTTAATATCACCCATACCCTTCTATCCTTCTAAATCTTTTATTGTTACACCAGTGTTTAAGTTAATAAAAAATGTCTGTTGTAGAGATTTCTCGTAAAATTGTGGTTGTAGCACAATTAACCAAATTGAATATCATTCCAATGTTTTACTGAAGTATTTTACAATTTTCAGAATATCTTCCAACTCACTGTCCTTTCTGGCATGCAACTTTGTCATCTATATAAAGTTTCTTTTGAGCTATCTTATAAACACATTATAACTTATGAAGTTGGTTTGTTATTGCTATTGGGGGTATACAAAATAGTAAGGGAACAAAGACTCACCTCAAATATTCCACTGTTGATGTTTTTTTCACCAGACTTATATAATGCATCGTTATATTAGAAGCGAAGTGCTGTTTTCCATATCAACGTACTCTGTTTTAAAAAAAATTATGACAGCGCTGTTATCTTTTATATATTTAAAGACTTGAAGATCCAAGAACAGGGTATACTATAGATTGCCTTTCGATAATCTATCCAGGCATTTCTAAGAATTTTATTTGCATTGAAGCAGCTTTCCAGGATTCTCCTATTAATAAGTAATTTTACATCTTTACATCCGTAACAGCCACGTTTGCGCCCTTTTTTGTTCAATCGGAAGTATTTCATTTCTTTCCAAGAGAAATACGCCTGTTTTGTTGAAATAGATGTTTGTAGCTTGTAAGATGTCGAAAGACATATTTTGGCGTGTAGTTTTCCGGATATTTCTGTCATCATTCTTGGGTAAAAGAACGGTATATCATTTGGTAAGTTTAGTAGGACCCTTTGTAAAGTCTTGAAGGTTTTTGGCTATTTTTTCTGTGCTGTATTTAAATAATATTGCCCAAAAGTTTTTTTTATCTATTCCTGGAGATTTCTATTTGTGTGCTTTTTTCAATGTCTATTCAGCATCCTTTTCTGTGATTTCTGTCCATGTGCAATCCAATCTGCTTCTTTGTTACGGTTTTTAGGGCAAGACCATATTGTCCCAGAAATGTATAACCTTTTCTATTGAGGGGGTCTGTCACTTCAATTTTTGTTTCTGTAAAATTTCTGCGTCGCTTTGAATGATATTGTCCTGTCTGTAGAAACTTGATCTCATTACATAACGCCTTATTCTTTGAGTATTCAGTTGTATTGTTTGCTTTATTTTTCTTTAGTTAATAAGATTTCATTTTCATTCCTAATCTTGTATTTTCTTTCTAATGATCTACCTTTTCTAGTTCTTCTTTGCCATTTCATTGAGTATTGTTAATTCACTTCTAATTTGTTCAATTTCTTTTTCTATTTTTCTTTTCCAAGTACTGAGAATGCTTTACTTTGATGTTCAGTTTTTGTTGCTTCTATTGCTGATGCAGATATTACTTCATTGAAATTTTTTTTAGTGTTTTCTTCATACAGAATTAATTTTAGTAGGGCATTGTAAAGTTTAATAGTTTTGAGGTTATGCTTTGTTGGTTCTAATTTTGAGAGTTGTTCTAGGTCCTTCATTTCAATACTTGGTGTCTGGCTTATAATTTCTTACTTGGCTTCTTGTATACTATTCTTGTTTTCTTAAAATAATAATATTTAATGTGTTTTGAACTGGTTTTATTGCCGTTTTGTGACCGACTAAAATCACTTTTCCAACAGTTCTAAACTTTTAGCCTTATTTTCACAGTGATATGTATATATCTTGGTTTCTTCATTATGATCTGTGACTTGTGTGATGTTACTACTTTTTTCATGTTTTGTTGATTCGTCTATTCTCGATGTAATTCTTTATATTTTCTTAATTTCAGCTTCTGCCACTCAGTTATCTCGCATGATGTATCTTCTTACATTAGGTAGTCTATTTTTGTGAATTTATTTTCTAATTTTTATATACAGTTATGGATCTGGCTGGAGAATTTTCAGAGTCACCATTGGGATTATCCTGGTTGTGGGAATCTCAAGATTTCTTCTTTGTGTAGAAGTTTATTCTTAATTTTGACCTCAGGCAGGTCCCCTCCTGAGGGACGCGCTCTCTGTTTATTGACGGGAAGAGCCACACTAAATATTTTGTTTCTATTTTGATTCTCATATTATTCCCACGAGTGACGCACGGGTCTAAAAGTTCACCCAAATTTGCCCTGCCCGGTGATTAATCTTTTTTTTACAAAAGGGTTCCGAAGCATGTTGTGGATCGTTCGCGGACTCAATACACAGTATCCATTCACTACTCAGCATGATTAACACATTGAGTTGCGGATTCATGTTCGAAGTTTACAGAAGTTTTATTCTCTTAAATGGGTTGCCAAGCGACATTAGAGAGACACGTGATTAGAATTCAAATAGAAAGACATGGAAAAAAATCTTGGAAGAAACAATTAATGAAACAAGGCAACACTACACTAGAGTATTATGTTAAGAGAGAGAGAGAGAGAGAGAGAGAGAAATTTATAGAGATGGCATTTTTTAAATTTTATTTTGCTTTCCCCTTCTTCCTCCATTTTTTACTCTTGATCAGATGAATTGATAATTAATTCTAAAAATCATATTTGCTACCATCACTAGTCCTTGTTACGAAAGAAACTGCCAAAAAAATTAATGGAAAAGAAAAAGTTAACGTTTGTTCAATAATGTTTTTCTCTGCTGTGAAATGAAAAAATAATAATGAGAATGTTATTACTATTTTAAACATGTTAAAATTAAGTGATACAAAGAATTTTGAAAAATAAAATATATTTTAATTTACTGATTAATTTAGGGAAAGCAGTCATAATGTGTATATTAAAAGTAGAATTATTAATAACTTATTTGTTTGCATAAATTATACACCCACACACATTCACACACACACACACACACACATATATATATATATATATATATATATATATATATATATATATATATATATTCAAACTGTATTGAATCGTTCAATCATCTGTACGCTCTTCTCTATAGTCAGTTATTTATTCATTAAACTCGTCTAAAATAGCTTTCTCAAAAAACAAAAAAACAAACAAACAAACAAAAAAACCCTGAAAAACCGTACTTTTTCTAAGAATGAATATCGTTGATATTGTATTTTATATTTTTTTCTCTTATTGCTATTTTTATGTCCGATAGTTTTTTCTAAAAATATCGTAATTTAAAAAAAAATAGCACAATTTTAAATACGTAAAAATATTATATTTTCAAGAGATTCGAAAAAAAGGTATTGTAGTTGTAATTCCAACCGCGACTTCTTCTTCTTCTTCTTCTTCTTCTTATTATTATTATTATTATTATTATTATTATTATTATTATTATTATTATTATTTCCTTTGATTTCTGTTGTACACATATTCCTTTATGTATCCCAATCAGCGACGGAGGAGCAAAAATGGCTCGATGATATTTTTAACTGATCATTTTTGTTAAAAAAACATGCACACACACAAAAAAATATCTAAGATATCACAGATGTTACATAGATAAAGCTTTTCGTAATGTGTGAGCTGTACTTTTGAGTACAATGTTTTTGTATTTCTTTATGGCAGGGCTACTTATCCAAACTATAAGACTGTCGAAATCTTTTGTAGTCAATCCGTGATATCCAATCATTATTATTATGTTGTCATTTTTCATCATATTATATTTCTGCTATGGTCGCACTACCTACCAAGTTTGCGGGAAGACCTAAGGCAGGTCGTGGTGTGTCGTTCTGGCTCCATTTCATGTTTTTCTGTCTCCCCTAATATACCTAGCGTTACAAAGACAAAGTTCTCCTTAGTGTGTGGGGGCTGTACTTAACAAGACATTTTTTGTTAAGCTAGGGTTGTCCAGAGATTCTTTCAATGTGATGTTTTTTTTGTTTTTTTTTTATCATTCCATGTTCACCTACTCTCACTGGCACGATTCTTGCTGTCAATTTCCACATTTTTTCTATTTCACTTTCCAGGTCCTTATATTTTGACAGTTTTTTCGAATTCTTGGTTGCTATGTTACAATCTGCTGGACAAGCAATATCAATTAATAGATAAGTATTTTTCTTTCTGTTTTTTTACAATAATACCGGCCTATTTGCTTCAATTTTTCTGTCTGTGTAGATGGTGTGATCCCATAGAATTGTGACATCTTCTATTTCTGTAACCGGTTATGGGTGATGTTCATACCAGTATTTGTTTAGAGATTTTCATAGTGTTTGCACATTGTTCAATGTAAATATTGCTCCAGTCTATCGTGGCGATTTTTATATTCCTTTGGGGCAAGTACAGTCCAACCTGAGGTTACATGGTTTAATGTTTCTTAGTGTTTATCACAGAACCTGCATTTTGTATCCACATTATTATGTATAATATTTGCCTGAAAGTTTCTAGTGAAAAGACTTTGGTATTGCGCTGCACGAATAAAGCCTTCAGTCTCAGACTTTAATCAAGATGCATGTAACCATCGAGGAATATTAACTTTATCAACATTGGATTTATTGGTACGTTCTGGATATTGGCCATGCAGAGGTTTGTCTTTCCAGCGTTGTTTCATCTGTTCAAGAGCTTTATCTTCGGATTTCATTTGTATATTTTTTGCCGCAATAGTTGGTTCTTGGCTTCTGATTTGATTTTCTACAGAATCTACTAAATGTAAATCTTGTTTGTATTTACTGCCTTTTTTTATTATTGAATATCTTTCTTTTTTTCTTCATGTTGTTTGACGAATTGTATCATCCTGTCCTTTTCTTTCTATGTATGTTAGTAAGCCAATAGTTGTTTTCTTGTATGACAATTCTATCTGAATAAGACCTTTTCCACCTTCTTTACGGGGTATGTATAGACGGTCTACATCAGCCTTTGGATGATGCATCATATTCTTAGAAAGAAGGTTTCTTGTTTTAAAATCCATTCGCCTGACGTTTAGAGTCCAGTTTAAGATATTGAAACTATATTGGACAAGTGGGATTGCAAGGCTATTAATGGCCAAATTTCTGTTCTGAGAATTCAGTTCAGTTTTTAATATCAGTCGTAGCCTTCTATAGTACTCTTTACGCACTATTTCTTTCATTTTTGTATGGTGAATTTTTTCACACTCATTTACCCCTAGGTATTTATAAGTTTCTCATGGCTTTAATTCTTTTATTGTTACATCAGGGTCTAAGCTAATTGAGGATGTGTTGTTTCCTCGTAAAACCGTAGCTTTAGCAGATTTATTCAAATTTAAATTCATAACAATGTCTTCGCTGAAGTATTTTACAGTTTGCAGAAGACCTTCCAGGTCGTTATCATTCTTAGTATACAACCTTAAGTCATCCATGTAAAATAGATGGCTTATTTCTTTTGGGCTATTTTATAACCTTATTCAGTCTTGTTAGGTTGGCTGGTTAGTGCTATTAATGATATGCAGAATAGTAAGGGAAACAAAGAGTCACCTTGAAATATACCTCTTTTGAAAGTTTATTTCACCAGACTTGTAGATTCCATTTATTTGATTGAAGTAAAGGGTAGTTTTCCATATCGACATGCATTGTTTTATGAAATTTATAATGACAGGTGATATCTTGTGTATATTTAAAGTCTTCAAGATCCAGAAATGTGGTATACTATCGAATGTCTTACGATAACCTCTCCAGGCAGTACTAAGATTTTTCTTTGCATTGTAGCAGTATTTTTCTGTTAATAAGCAATTGGTCTTTACAATCGTAACAGCCACGTTTGCACCCTTTTTGTTCAAGCGGTAATATGTCATTATTATTATTATTATTATTATTATTATTATTATTATTATTATAAAAATTATTGTTGATTTTGTTGTCTTAATCATCACGGATTCCTAATTAGAATAGTTTAAAAATTAGTAATATTTTATCTACAAATTTTGAACAACTGCACAACTGCGATTACAATTAAGGAAGAATTACATTTAGAATTGGATCTCAGATATTGATTCCATGCGCCTATAAGGCGTGCATTGTATTCATTGTTGTTTGATGGTCTAAATAAAAAAATAATCCATTCGGATAATGAGAAAAATTATTTAGCCAACATGTTTTAGATTTATTCGCTTGTGTCTACTTGGTGCTTTCTCATAAAATTAAATAGACCAGCCAATAGACACTAGTGAATGAATCTGAAACATGTTGGCTTAGTAATTTTGCTTAATGGTATATATATATATATATATATATATATATATATAAAAGGTATTTATAACAAAAAGGATTTTTAAAAAAATTAAAGCTGTAAAACAAACAATGTTTTATTGCCCTTTAACAGTTAGATACTGAAGGAAGAGTCTACTTTTCTTTACAGTATATATGAGGTTGCTGGGGGAATTACACTTTATCGAAATGATATGTTTGCATATTAGCAAATTCTGTTTGGCCCTTCACAAAGGAACTGACATATTTTGATACTTGAGAGAAAATTGAGAGAAAAGTGTAAGAAATGCTTCCGTCAACATTTTGGGAATCTTTTGTTGTGTCCGTTTTGACTGGCTTCCTATTAGACCCAAATGAGATTTCTCGTTACTTCACGTCTGAACTCCTGACTGACATGTATTCAGCCATTGACACTGAAGTTATCGTAGTTTCACCTTTCTAGAAGTCAGTTCCGTTACTCCTTCTTCTTTCTATTTCTCTTTTAGATTATTCATAGTATAAAAGTATCCTTTTTGTCTTTTGTCATGTAATTTATATTCTTATCGTTTTTGTCTCACACATTCTATATGTAATATTTTACATTATTCAGCATCTTTCCGGAATCCGTTCTTATTAAGTTTCGATTTTATGCAGTCTCACTTTATATCTTCACTTCTCTTACTATTGCCATTATTACTATAGTCGTTTTTCTTTATTTTACTTTAATTTTCTATTCACTACTTGTTGTCCATTCTTTATATTCGTTACAATTTTTTCTGTTTAAACCACTCTCTTGTTTAAATGGTTTTATGCCTTAAAAAACACTTTCTAGTCTGGTCTAAACTTTTCTCATTCACTTCAGTTTCACACGACGATAAGATTCAATTAAAATAATATCAGAATTTAATAATTTCGTAGCTTTAGAATGACAGCTTGTCATGTGGCATTGTGTCCCGTTATTCAGTGACTTCATATTCAGCTGAACACAGTTTTACAGAAGTCGCTAAGCCGGGTCTTATGATAACACAAAATCCGCCAACCGAAATATTGTATGAAAGAAACTGAAATGTAACCAAGTGTGAAGATGGATATCTGTCGGTTTTTACCGATGGCAATTTAATTGTATTAATTAAAAAATACGCGGGATTCTATCCTGCTTAAAACTTTTATTCAGCTCTCTGCACATTTCCCTGGTATATCTTCTATGTCAATATCTTCTCTATCATCAAACGTATTGTTACAAATCATGGCATTTTCAAATTGAGTAATACTAATAGTATTTAGTCCTATAAAATTGGTGAGATTAAAATGATACAAATAACATAATACATATATTTATTTTTATATCAAATATATCAAGAATGTCCTGATTGTAAGGATTGTAGAATAATTTATTATGATCTGCGGATAGTGATGCAAATTGCGAAAAAGTTAACGGAAATCATAAATCGAAAACAATTGAGAGAGAAATTGAGAATCTGGACAAAATAAGAAACTTACCTTCAGACATATCACACAAATAGATTTTTATAACAAGTAGCTTGACCAGCAAAAAATATTTGATTAAACTAATGTAAACGCAGAGAAAATATGTAGATTATTAAGAAAATTGGTAAACTTTGGCAAGCAATCAAGTTGTTACCTTAAAGTATATATCAAAATTGAAAGGTGGTATGTGTTATTTCCACTATTTAAAGTGATAAATTTAGAGGTAAATTACATGAATCTTATGAGACATAAAATGGCACAACAGGGATAGAGTGATGCTGTTAGAAAGTGTTGCATGAAGTTATGTAACTTTATGCTTCCGGAAACAATTAAACTTTATTACATGGATGCAATACCTGGCTTTTGTATTTATTTAGAGTGAAATACTTAATCTGATTTCACGAAAATAAAGAAGCAAATATTCTTAGTAACTTTTATGAATTGACATTTGATTTAAAATATGTAAACTGATCTTCTAATGTTAGACTAATTAGCATTATTTTTATCCGAATGATTCAGTTTGTTGAAGAAATATTGCTTTTAACATGCTAAAATGTAAAGTATTTTTAACTCATTTATGTTTTCTTAATGTCATAAGTATTATAATAGTATATCATTTTGTTCTGTTAGATTTCTAGTTTTAATAATATATAAAATCAGTAATGATTTGTCAATGGAACTTGAGTAACCAGTATGTTATTCGATCGTCTTTGACTTAACCTAACTTGAATTTTATACATTCTTAAACAAGTAATTTTTAAAAAAATATTATCTATCATTTTAAAAACGAAGACTTTTGTTTGATTTGAAAGAGAAAGAACGGTATTTTGTAATTTGATAAAAATATATTAAATAAGCTACTTTATTATTATTTTATAGTTTTTTAGTAAATTTAAAGTAAGTTATATCTATAGCAGCTTGTCTTTAGCTATTTCGAACAAAATGATGGCTAAAACAAATTGACTCGGTAAGTACTCGAAGTTTGTTTATATATACACATCTGGCATTTACAGTAAATAATAGTATTTATTAGTAAGTAGTGTTAGCTTAAAAGTAGTCAGAACGGGTACGAATTTTGGTTGGCATGGATCACAAACATGAAGAAGAGAATCTGAGAAATTTGATTTGGCACCATATGCCAAATAGAAATATCTTGAGTCATGAGCCTAGTCTTGGATATTGTGCGAGAGAGAAGAATAATCGAAGTGCCAGAATTTTCTGTTAGTTATGGCGACCAGCGCGCAGAATTTGGAAAGAAATAGGTCAGCAAAGATCGGAAGGGCGATCAAGCAGCTACTGAACCTTTAGGTTATCGGTTTCAGGTTATTGTGGGCATGACCTGGCGTAAAATGAAACTCAACTGCCAAGGTTTAGCTGTGCTGTCAGAATCGACTATTTAGAAATGTCATTGTAAATTCAAGAACGGTGTGGAAGGCAGTGCACTTCCGTGTAATATATTAACGAGTGTTTAGGTAAAGATATATTGTCTCACATTAAGAATGATGGAAATAAAAGAAGTAAAAAACAAATGATTGTTTTAAGAAAAAATATAAAGAAAACACGGAAATTATACGAAAATAAAAACCGGTCGTTTTAATTTCGAAAATATATTTACTGAACATTTTATAAGAAAAAACAAAACAAAACATAAAAAAACAAAGCAAAAAAAAAACAAGAGATTAGATTTTGGAAGATGAAGAAACAGAAAAATTCAAAAATATACTATATGTAACGTACCCCACAAAATTAATGAGTATTACTCTTCATTTTCCCCTCCTTGTACAAATAGAATCAACCTGATGATGTATCCGTGACGTAATAAATACAATTATACTGCAATTGGAGTTGTGAATTGTCAAATTTAGTTGCATATATTGAAAACAAAACATAATTTGTGAATCCCTTGTTGAAAATCTGGAAACTACTCTCTTTCTCTCTCAGTCTCTCTCTCTCTCTCTCTCTCTGTCTCTCATACAAGCACACAAACACGCAGACATACGCAGTTTTTTAAAAATAATTTTACCCCAAGTAAAGCAATAATGCCATCAGGGCTCAGAGGGATTGCTGGGTGTGAATGAAAATGAGAAAAATTCATCGAGAAGAGAAGAAAAGAAACAGTATTCAGGAAGACAAAAATGGCGACTGACATTCCATTAAAACTTTTGAAGATTGTAGGTGGCATATTCTATGTAGCGATCAGCAGTCATGTGAGAAATGGAAACTATACTAGAAAAGATAACTGACAGTTTAATCGTGAAAATCGGAAGCACATGAGAGACTCAAGAGAAAGTTCCCTTGACAGTGCGATATGCTATTGTACCTAGGGTCCTTTTGAAAAATAGCAAGATAGCCAGAAACTTAGAATTTAGTGTAAGAGATTGAAGGTTTCAGATTAAGTTCATAGGGAGCTAGGATGTCTAGTGAACTTTCTAAGAGAAAGGATTCCACGCTAGAGAAATTGACACCAATGCTACGAATGTTGAACAAAGAAAGCTTGAGTGGATTAATTGCATTTTACAAGCTGGTTTAGTTAAAATCTGTTTATTTGTTTTGGTTATATATTTTTGACGATTTAAAATGTCATTAATAATAGTAGCTGCCGGTCAAAAAAGACAACATGGACTGGCAATAATGTGCCGATGGAAGTTGTGTGTTAAATCATATGACACAAAGACTGATTAGTATCAAGTAATACGAAATAACCGCTAATCATGGAGAAAATCGTACCCTCTTGTATGGAGTAAAATATTAGTTTCAAAATTTTGAGGAAGTTACCAAGAATTTTGACAGTTATCAAAAGATGGCTAATGGGAACAACAATTGAAATTTGTTCAGTATAACAACTTAGGTGGGGCTGCTGTTCCGATTGACTAGAAAAAGAATTGAGTTTATTTTTGTGCTTTTATTCTAAATTAAGAATAATAATTAGAAGCCATTTAATCATTTCTGGGTTCGAAGTTTTATCGTGAATAAATTTATGCTCGTTGTTATTTTTATTTCTCTCCCATTCTTTGTGTGGGTTGCTGAAAAAAATTTCGGTAGTATTATTACATGTGCATTAAGCTCGTAGAAATACAAAACACTATTGAAATCACTTACAATTCAGCTGGGCGGAGAATGTTCGTGTCATAACATGCTGATAATGATGTTACTTTCTAATTTTTTACCGACAGTGATTGTTCAATTCAATTTACTTATTGATTTATTCATGCCTAATATCATAAAAGGAAAATTCAATTGTCTTTAACAATATTAAAAATAACGTAAATATTATGAATTAATAAGGTTAATTTCAGAATTGCATTTCCTGTAGCAATTCATTCGCATAAGTGATTTTTCCTTTTAAATTTAAAAATTTATTCAACTATCTTCATTCACTTGAGGTTAAATATATACGAGTTGAAACGTATATCGTACACTCATTTTCTGTGTACATTAATTTTCTGCGATTGAATCTCATCAAAATATATACATTGTTTTTCATAAGCAGACATTAGCGCTCATGGATAAGTTTTAATATGCATAATGTTTTTCATATATATCAGTAGAAGATATCTATTGAAAAAAATATAAAATTTATTAAACTTAAATTTATGAATGTGAATGCATATAAACGAAGGAATCTGATGGAGATTCGCATGAGAATGTGTAATCATACAAAAGACCGGGACGCACACACGTTATGCAAGAAAACTTCCAAATACAGAAATAAAAAAGAAAGTCCAAAAGCAAACACCTACCAACACAATAAAATGCTAAACGCACGGATCACTCGGACAGAGCATAAACATTAACACTTAAGGGAGGACACCGCGATATATGTAATGTCTGTGTATCTATTTGCTTAAGGTTTTAATAGATAATCACCTGAACATGTGTATACGTACATGAACGAAATTAAAAATATGAAATGGCGAGTGTGGGGTGTAGGTGTGCGATACGCCAACAAAGCTCCTTGGAACACCAAAAATGAACTGATTTTAGCTGCATTCACCAACTGAAACAAGGAGGGCGCCAAAATTATTTTTTATATAACCGTCTCACCCCAAGCAAGGCAGGACTGTCACTGGTGCGCAGGAGATTACGTAATAAGAGTGTGAAGAGAGGGCGAACAGGTCTTAGTAGGTGTCGGAGAATTGGTAGTAGAAGGACGAGAACATTGGCGGGAAGAGTACTCCGTGAGAGGAAAGTGGAAAGAGAAAAGACGGATGGAAGTCAGGGAAATAGAAGTTGACAATTGTAGCAGATTCCAAATTTGTCTGGAGACTAGGGTTTTAAACAAGAGGTTATTTTATTGAATAAATATAGGCTTTAGTATTTCAGGATATTTTTGTTGAAGTTAGGTAAATATATTTTTTTAAATGAGATAGCACAGGAATTTTAATTTTTGAAAAATTTAGATAATAATTTATTTACAGCACACAGTATTCATCTAATTCATTAGAACCTATGTATTTTATTTTAGATTTCTATATCACTATATAAATGTAACTGAAAATATTTCACTGCCTGCTAATGGTGCCCAGCGCCAAAACATGAAAGCTTTTGTGTTGCAACCCCATATGTTATTATTATACCACAAATAATAACTACAATAACTACCCCCAACACACATATATACATATATATACTATACTCAATTCGAAAAATCTTCCACGAATCTACAAAGAAGGAAAAAATGATTTTAAAAACAGAAAGAGCTAAATACATGAAGATCAGTCAAAAGAGTTCGGACCGAACTTAATATATATATATATATATATATATATAATTTTTTTTTTCTTCTTCAAAGTTCTCGAACCAGTCGATTACCTACAAGGTACCACGCCATTGTATGAATTGGTACCTTGATTATTTCTCCTGTACAACCTCAGGCGTATAAAGAAATCGACATAAAAATTATAGAACTTTATACAGATGAGGAATCATGATAGTAAATAAATCCACTCGAGGTAAGGTTGATAGAATTAGAAAATTAATTCATAGAATTTTTAAATCTTTTGATCTTAGCGTGGTAATTAACACTAATATAAAACCAGTTACTTCTGAGAAATAACATTAGACTTAGTTTCTAACACTTATCAACTTTACATGTAAAATAATGCTAACCCAATCTATATACCCTAGCTCTAATCACCCGCCATCATACATATTCCATCATCAGTTGAACGCCGCATAAGCATACACTTCACAAAGAAAAAATATTCGATAAGCACAAAACAATTTACGATAAAATTCTTAGAGAAACAGTGGCTAGCAATCTTCCGAGATGGACTTTGTGGAAACATTTAGTAGCTCACAAAGAAAAAATAGAAACAGGAAAATCATATGGTATAACCCAACATTTGATCAGTTCGTTAATTGTATACTAGGACGTAAATGTCTTAAAGTAATAGATAAATATTTCCCCCCAAATAACCTTTTACGCAAAACTTTCAATAGGAATACAATAAAACCTTAAAAGTTATAGTTGCTCCAACAATTTAGAAAAAATAATTAAATTACATAGAAATAAAATATTGAAATCATACAACAAGAATAACTCTAATACTTATGTCAGTTTGCCCCTTAATAAGCAATTTTGTAATTGTAAAAAACAAAACCAATGCCCTACATATGTTTAATGCTTAACAAAATCCATTGTATATATGTATTCTATTTCATCCGTGGAGAATCCTAAGGATGCTAAAATTTATATCCGAAACACTATGAACGTTTTTAAAAAGCGCTTTAACAATCACCTTTCATCCTTCAATAAGAAGTTAAATGGAATTTAGAAAAACGAAAATAAATCACCTAAAGTTAAATGGAAAATCCTCAATCAAGCCAGAACATCTAGGTCGGTAAAGGAACCATGTTTCCTTTGCCTACAAGAAAAAATTGATCAAATTCTAATTTACAACTTCCAATTCTGATTTTCCATTTTCTTTACCCCATTTACCTCTCACAAACAATTTACCAATGTAAGGAAAATAATTTTTCATCTCCCTTCACACTACCTGATGAGACAGTGTTCTTTCAATGTCGAAACAAAATGTATAGTTTGTAATAGTTGATAATTTGTACATGTTCTAAACTATAATTTATAATATATATTTATATATATATATATATGTGTGTGTGTGTGTGTGTGTGTGTGTGTGTGTGTGTGTGTGTGTGTGACAAGAAAGTTAGAGAAAAATATATCAGCTAATGTAAAACCAAAAGGCCATAAACTAATTTGAAAGGTATTACGAGAGAATTTTCTCGACAAACCACATGATATTAGAATGTACTGATATCGGTATTTTTAACTTTATTGTAAATAGCCACTATACATTGCTGATATATATAACCAACCCGTGCTGGTGCCATAATCCGTCAGGTTGTCACTATCATTTGAGGAGATCACAGCATATCCCTTTATGTGGCGCCAGAGAAAAGAAACAAACCATCAACCCCTCAAATACCCGAATAGTGTAGGCAGCAGCTTTTCTTTAGCTCACTCATTTTAAGTAGATAATTGCTGGCATGAACATCTGACTCTCTAGCAGGGAATCTACAAGAATTCCCACACTCACTCCGAAGTTCATATCAGAGTTTATCACTTTGACTATAGATAGTTTAAACAATGAAAGCACGGTAACATCCCTCCCGCCAAAAAGACCTACGTCGTCCGCTTCTTGCTTGGTACTAAAATGATGTTGACATTCTGTACAAGTATATCACAATAAGGTGAATGTTATTATGAATTATTGATCTGAAATTACGGGAAACCCATCAAAATCTAAAGATGCAGTATATTCTCAGCAATATCAATTGATATTTATCCTTTTATAGCAAAATTTAGGAAAGAATTAATAAATAGCTGACTGACAATTGTGTGTTAAGTACATTTTTATCAAATGAGGTTTCTTATTCCTTTGTCCAAAATATTTCAGAAGTGTCAATCGCATTTCGTGCTTCTTCCTCATACACATATTTGATATTGTTTGAAGAACGGGAAAATTGTTTAAATTAAAAGACAGCTATAAAATAATAATAAATAATTTCAAAACAGAGAAAATAACATAAATTATCATAAAAAGATATTTTATTGCATTAATTCATGGTATTTTATTTGTTGGTATTTTATTATTCCGTTTGCGTTTGTCTGCTTATGTGCATTTATCTGCTTAAATTATAGAACGGAATTTATAAATATGGAAATTTAAACATGGAAATCAATAATTAGAGAAATCTATAATTTATAAAATAGTTGTATGTGTTATGTCTTGAAGGTTGTCACAATGCGTTGAATGAAATAAAGGAAGGTCGGGAGGTGTTTGTATGACCTGTTTATTTATTTATATATTTTATTTTTATAAGCGTTTCACCCCGAGCAAGGCATGTCACTGCCACTACTGTGCAGGGGGCTACGTAGAGTGGAGAAAGGCTGATTAAATATAGGAAATAACAGAGGGTGGGTGATAGGCGGGTGAGGATACCGAGAATGAGTGTTGGGTAGATGAGAGTGTTGTGAGAATAGTTGGGAGTTAGTGTGATAGGAGGTGTCTATTGACCCTACATTTAAACACCTGGAGATTGTAACTGTCGGGAAAGCAGACTTGTGGAAGGGAGTTCCACAGGCGGGAAGCGCGAGAAAAGAAGCTGTTGGAGTAGAATTTACGGTTACATCTTATTTGTTTAACTGTAAAAGGGTGGGACCTAGTTGCTAATCTAGTATCTCGTGTAAATTCGTGCTTAGGCGGCACCAGTGATCTAAGCTCATCGGAGCAGAAGCCATGAAAGTACTTGTAGAAGAGGCACAGGGAAGCTACATCACGCCGGTGTGAGAGCGGCTGCAGCCGGTCTGCCAAGTCAGTATCAACCACGTTACAGATCCTCCTTTGTATTTTGTCAAGAAGCCCAAGGAGAGCAGCAGGGGCACCCGACCAGATATGGCAGCAATATTAAATACACGGGCGGATGGTAGATTTGTATATGTGCAGAATAGTTTCAGGTGGGAAAAATATCCGGGCCCTGCACAGGGAGCCCACTTTCATAGCAGCAGATTTGGCAATGGATTCAATATAGTCATTCCATTTGAGGTCCGCCGAGAGTGTAAGGCCAAGGAGGCGTAGTATTTTACTCTCTGGGAGGCTAGCCTGTCCCATGCTAATGGGAGGTAGATGCGATTGTCTATGGTGGTTAGTTGATAACAGCTTTGTTTTGGAGGCATTGAAATTTACCAACCATTTCCTACCCCAGGTCACTACGGATTGGAAGGTCCCTTTCAAGTGCGGCAGCGAGGTTAACTTTGTCGTCCAGACCTGGTTTCTGATCGATGCGGGAGTAGATTGTTGTGTCGTCGGCATACATGCCAACTTGGGATCTAATGGTGTCGGGGAAATCATTAATGTAGATCAGAAATAGCGTGGGACCTAGGATAGAACCTTGAGGGACGCCCGCGTTCGTCTGGTAGTTTTGGGAGGCATGCCCATTTAATACCACCTTTAATGTGCGGTTAGAGAGGAAGGACTGGATGAGGTCAAACAGATGTCCAGTTATCCCATAGCTCCGCAGTTTGCACAAGAGGCCAGCATGCCAGACCCTGTCGAATGCTTTGGAGATATCCAAGGCAACGGTTCGGGCTTCACCATTCTTGTCGAGTGCCTGGTATATGTACTCGGTAATGGTCGTTAGCATATCAGCAGTAGACCTGGTGAAGCGAAACCCATACTGTTTGTCAGAGAGAAGTCCGTTGGTCATAAGGTGCTGAATCACCTCGGCGTTGATAATGGCTTCGAAAACTTTGCCAAAGATTGGAAGGAGACTAATAGGACGGTAATTGGCGGGGTCTGAGGGTTCGACAGAATTCTTAAATATAGGTACTACGCAGGAGGACTTCCAACAGGCAGGAAAGCAGGAAGCAGATAGGCAGAGGTTATAGAGTTTAGAGAGGACAGAGGAGAGTTCTGGGGCACATTTCTTCAGTACTATGACTGGGATTCCGTCACCGCCGCTCGCTTTGTGTGGGTTAAGTTGCGCAATTATCTTGGCGACCAGCGAGGGTGAAATGTGGACGTTATTTAGTTGAGCCTTAGTTCTGGGTGGGAAGTCTGGTGTAGGTATTCCTAACGAGTCCAGTGTCGAATTGGTTGAGAATCTACGGGCAAAGCATTCAGCCTTGTCGGCAGGGGAGGTGAGAACTTCAAATTCATTGATTAGTGGGGGTATTGAAGTCTTGTTCCTGCTGAGCACGCTTGTGCAGAGACGCCAGTAATCTTTGGAGCCAAACTTAGAGGATGCTATGCGTTGCCTAATTCTGGTAGCAAACGCCCTCTTGGCTTCGTTCAGTACTTTTTTACACTTGTTCCGTGCTGAGGTGAAAAGGCGCCTGTTTTGGTTCGACGAGCAGCTTCGATAGAGCCGGAAGAAATGGTTCCGGTGGGCAATAGCGGCCGAGCAAGCGGGTGAGACTAGGGGGACGAATTTGGTTTTAGTTGGAATTTTCTGGCAGGGATAAAAGCATCGATGCCAGCCTTAACCCAAGAGGACACTTCGGAGGCACAGTCTTCGACAGGAAGATCAAAGACGTTGTTCCAGGGGACGTCGCAGAGGAAGTCCCTGAACGAGTGCCAGTCGGCTCTTTGGTAGCAGTATGATATTCTGCTGGTCTGGTTTTCTTGGGTAGAGTTAGTGCGGATTGATATGTTTACGGAGACTACGGCGTGGTCAGAGTTTCCGAGGGGGCAGAGTTGCCTGGTAGTGCAGGAGTCTGGGATGGAGGTAAAACAAAGGTCGAGTAAAGAGTCCCTTCCGTTAGGGTTTTTAGAGAAACGCGTGGGGAAGTCCACCACTTGCGTTAGAGCTTGGGCTATTGAAAAGTGCATGGTGCGGATCCCAGCAAGGTCGGTGGCTGAGTTTTCAAGCCACTTGGTGTGGTGGGCGTTAAAATCGCCAATTCCGAGACTATAATCTCATCATCAGAATGGCAGAGAAAATTTCAAACTGTCCGTGCTTTTAGCTGTCCATCTATGAATGGCTGGCTTTATCCACTGCTGCTGTACGTCTGTGCGTGTATGTACGTGTGCGTGTGTGCGTGTGTGTGAGTGTGTATCTATGTGTGTTCTAGTTGTTTTTTATATGGTCTAATGGTGTGTGTGTGTGTGTGTGTGTGTGTGTGATTGAGTGTGTGTGTGATGTGTGTGTGTGTGTGTGTGTGTGTGTGTGTGTGTGTGTGTGTGTGTGTGTATTCAAGATCGGGTTTTTATTGGTCTGAAGGAATCAGTTCGTTGGATCTAGGAGTTGATGTAACTTTGACCGGGTCAAAGGATATCAGTTACATGGTTGTTGTCTTATCTGTTTGATTTATCTGGTGGTATTTGCTCGTTGTGTGTGCTGTAATTGAATCTCCTTTTATGTGTGTGTGTGTGTGTGTGTGTGTGTGTGTGTGTGTGTGTGTGTGTGTGTGTGTGTGTGTGTGCGCGTGCGTGCGTCTGTGTGTTCTGTCCTGGTACGTGCTTTGTTATGGGCACCTCTGCTACAAATGTCCGGGGGGGTGGGGAGAGAGTGTAGCGTGGTTATTGTAACTATTTTTTTTGTGTGTAAAGGCTATGTGTAGTATTGTAATTAAATCTACCTAACTTATTTATCTGTGTGTGTGTGTGTGTGCATGTGTGCTTTAGCCTGGTTAACGGTTTGTTATAAAGGAGGAAGAAGTGTGTGTGTGATTATTGTTACTGATTGCGTGTGTGTGTGACTTTCGTTGTCGTGTTAAGTGCATGTTGTGTGCGTCTTGGTGTCGTCTATACTGTTACGTAATCTAGGTTTAATTCTTGGCGATTGTTAATTGTCGGATGTTATTTAGATATTATTAGGGACTCTTTAATACGTAGGTTACCTATGTTGCGTTCCTTAGCTAAGATATTAACGGTTATGGTTTTGTCCTTATGTTTGCATTTTTTAAGGTGTTTTTGGAATGACGACGCTTGCGTGTGTAGATGTTCTTTTATTCTAATGTGTAGATGTCTTGTAGTGCTGCCGACATAGAATGAATCGCATTTGGCGCATTGTAAGCGGTATACGACATATACTTAGTGGCATATACTGGTACCTTCAATAGGGGAGTTGGTTAGTGTGCATGTGGTGTTGTTGTTTTTTCTGTGGTTGGGGCTGAGATGTCTTCGAAGAGTGGGGCCGTAGTGTGCCAGCTGTATGTATAAAATATATTTAAACAGAAAATGATAATATAAATTCAAAAATCGAAATAATAAAATATGGAAATAAAAATCTATGAAAAATAAGAAGAAACTAACAAAAAACTAACAAAAACTAAAACACTAAGAAAAATAAGAAAACGGAACTAAAAGTATGCAATCCTTAAAAAATAAATGAATATAACCCGCCTTGAAATATTGTTTTTAATTCTAAAAACGAAATAAGGATAACAGAAAATTAGGCAATAGAAAAGGAAATTAAATCAATGTGGATAACATAGAAAAGATTTATCCAATGTATTAATATGATGTCTATCTTCATTCTCTTTTAGAGAGTGGTATGTGATTTGGAATGATAATACATCATTTACAGTGTCTGTAGTCTGGGTTTGTCAGATTAAACTGCAAATCATTTAAAGCTTGGAAAAGCTCTCAGGCACAGGTATCGGTTAGAAATGCGAGGGTCGGCCTTGAGATCATTAAAAAATCAATTGAAGATAAATTTGAAAGTATTAGGGTTGTTACACCTGTAATGACACAATTTACAGCAAATAAATAAAACGCTTCTGAAATGTTAAATAACTAATTAATTTAGTTGCAATAGACACCATGTTGATAAATGACTGTTCTCTAACACAACTGTAAACTCTTGACTAGTTCTTTAAAAAGTTTCATTCTTTGATCCTTATTAGAGAATGATTATTGCGTATGAAAAGATCAAAGCGCATAAATAAGTGATAACCAGTAGGGCAGCAATCAAGTGAATATGGGACATAAATCAATATCTAAGAATTCAGGCGGTGCAGCTTTTTGGATTCTTGATTGTGAAGCCTCTAACGATGTGATGTCGTGAAGCAAAATTGAGCCATCCTTATTCATAAATCTAGGATTTTTCTTTTCAGTTTTTCGTGTATACGCTCAATTTATCAACAATATGATATTGCTGTTATTGTTTTTCCTTGCGTCAAGAATGAATAATGATTAACTCAGGTGAAAAACCACCGCAGTGTAACCATTAACTTTTTAGGATGAAGTGTAGAGTTGGGTATTATATTAGTGATTCAGTTGCATCTAACCAATAGCTTACTCACTTACTATTGTCAAAAAATACCTATTTCTCATTGCATATAATGATTCAATACAAAATGTTTCTTTTTCACAGTTTGTACACATACAGGGAAATTACTTGACATTGTTTTATCGTTATTATTTTTATTGGGCTTATGAGTAACAATGTATTGAAAGAAAATATCTAGAAAAAAAGGAGTCAGAAATAAGTCATTTTATTTACTAATAAGTTTCATAATCAAGACAATACAAAATTAGAGGAAATAACAGAAACCCACTACAAGATAAACTGAATAGGATTTCTGGACTTCTTTTAATAAAGTAAAAAACAAAAATGAAAGCTATTGTATCATCAAAGTAATACTTTTCCGTCAATCAATGATTGATTTCTGTATGAGTCAACCAGTGAAGAGGAGAGTTATTACTGAGTTACATTTTTTAATCAGACAAGCCTCACTAAACAGTAAACAACAGAGAACGTTTTCCATGAAATAAGTTCATTAAACACAAATCTAAACTAAAAAAAAACCCCCACAAAAACGAGAATTCATTGTTGAGGTTTGTAAGACAACGTTCGAACCGTTACGCAAATTTCTAATGAATAAATATTTTATTTAGAAATCAATCTTACTTTTGTGCTTGTTTAGTTAAACTTCATAAAGTATAATATTTTAATACCCTATTAATAAGTGAAATAGAAGTTTAGGTTAAATGTATTGTGCATGTACATTTTGATTCTATGTTTGCAGCTATAACTTTGGTCAGTATCAAAATATAAGATACAATTATAGAGTACATGTTGATTGTCTGTCGAATGTATTTTTATAAAATTTTAGCTAAATGTATTACAGCGTTTCAGCGTTAAGGTAAATAACGACTGAGATAACAGGTTTTATTTAACAGGATATATCAGTTTATAAATACAATGGATTTTTAGATATTTGAATTGATTTTTAATCAATTTTAATAAGTGTTTCAGCAATACGAAGTTATTCATTGCAATTGACTTGTACGATATGTATATTATTAATGTGTATTTGACATATCTTTGTAGAAATACCATGCTTTGCAAATAAATATTTATTACTATGCGTACGAATGGTCACTTTGACTGAACAGATGTCTGTCTGTGTGTGCGTGTATCTGTGCAAGTGTATGTGTTTTCATTTTTGGCATTATCAGTATATATAGTCGTGCATCGTTTGGTACATCAGCTGGGGATTTTGTCGATTGTATTGTTAACACCATATTTCAGCTGCTACAAGTTTTTCCTTCTTCTTTGATGATGTTTTCCAGCATTCCCTGACATATTGAAAAACAGGCATCACATGGTAATTCAGCGATCTCTTCTTTGTTTCTAACTAAATTACTGCCTCTTAGTACTCTGCTCAGCTTCTGGAATGCGTCCTTGGTCATTCCAATTCGCCTTCGGATCTCATTCCCGTCGCATTTTCCGACTTCCGTTGGAATACTTCCCAAATACTTAAATATTTATACTTGCTTGATTTTAGTATCCCTAATTTGTAATTGGCATTTTGAGCCCATCCGTTTGCTGATGACCATGCATTCGATTTTCTTGTAGTGTAATTGTAGTTCTTTCTTTTGCTTTTCTTTATCTACCTTTTTAGGATGTCTTGTGGTTTTCTTTCCGTGTCAGCTATCAGCACTGAATCATCTGCGTATCTTATGTTGTTCAAATTATAACCGCTAATGAAGAATCCTGGCATAACTTCTAGGGTCTCAGAATTATCCCGCTGTACAATTTGAATAGATCTCGTGCAAAGACACATCATTGTTTTAAGCACATTTCTATATTTGTATACGTGCTGCATTCGTTTCCTGCCCCATGCAGGTAGTTTGCTGCCAGTAGAGGTTCTTAATTACTCTGATGTCTTTGCCAAATATGTCTAGGTTTCTATCAATTCCTTGTGGCGTAGTTTGTCGAACGCCTTGCCATTATCTACACAACACAAGTAAACTTCCTTTTTCATTTTTATCGCCCTTTCTGATAGTATCCTAAGCATAAATATCGCATTCCTTGTTTTAGTGTCCTTGACAATCCCGCACCGTTCTTGTCCTATTTCCGGTCTGATTCTGCTTCGGGTTCTATTCATCAGTATTCGGTCAATGAATTTCGTTTTGTGGCTCATCAAACTGATTATCCGGTGGAGTTCGCATTCGATTGCACCTGGCTTCTAAAGCAGAGTTATGAAAATTGATTTACTTAGGTCGTCTGTTATTACACTACTGTTGTAGATTTAATTATTTCCGTAATTTTCTCTACAAAATCTTCTAAGGCTGTCAACATCTCTATTACAATGCCGTCTGTTCCAAATGCTTTGTTCCTATTCTGTTTGTCCATTGCAGCTTTCAATTCGGATTTAAGTATTTTTTGTCCGTCATTATCTTTGTTTATTATCGGTTACTCTCTTTTGTCGTGGAAGAGATATTTTATATATTCTTTCCTCGCTGAAGTGTTTCCTTTATCTCTAAAACGAGCATTCCATACTTATAATTTTATATATTCTGTTGAAGAGCATTTTCTTTGTCTTGTCAGTTTCCTTATTTGTTGCTGAGTTATTCTTCTTTAGCCTGTCTGCACTTGGTCCTTGTTTTCCTTTGTGTTTTTTTGTATTCAGTTCCATGTTTTGGGCATAGTTTTCTGTCTCCTTTCTAATATGTCGAGAATCTTTTCAGTATCCACTCGTTTTTCTTCTGTGTCTGGTTTCCTCAACATCCATGTTGTTTGCTGATGCCACTAGCGCTTCTTTAAATGCGTACCATTTCGAATTACCATTTCATATTTGTTCTTCGTATTTGTTTTTCACGCTGTCAGTATAATTTTTCTGCAGGATAAGATTATTCAGGAGCGTGTTGTATTGCTGTTCGAGTGCTGCCCTATGCTTTTTTATACTCCGATATTTCACCCTTATTTTTTTGGTGGTCGCTTCCATAGTTGGCACTTGGATAAGTTTTTCATGGAACCACTGCGTTTTTGAATCTTATGTTTATGTTTATATAATCAATTTGTTTTTTCGTGTCGCCTCCTGGGATTCTCTATATCCATAAATATACTGAGTTTTCTTGAAACCAGCTGTTGTTTATCACTTGGTCATTCGCCTTACAACACTGAACCCATCTTTCACCCGGGTCGTGCGGATTCCTAATCCAAAGTTGCCTGTTGTCTCCCTTTTCTTCTCCTTGCCTACTGTGGTATTCAAGTCTCCGATGATGATTCTGATTTCTTGGGTTTTACATTGAGCCTTGGCATTGTTCGTCAGTGTTTTGAGTTTTTGGTGCATAGACGACTATAATTGCTATGTTGAATAGTCTCCCTTTCAGTTTGAGCAGGAGAACTCCTTTAGAGAACTGGCAGTATCACATAACGCATTTGTTCATTTCTTCATCTAGTATTAAGCCGACTCTATTTTCGTTTTTTTTTACCTCCTGCATATATTATCCTGCAGTTGTCACTGCTGAAGTCTCCATTGTTTAGCCATCTAGTTTCGCATATGCTCAGAATTTTTTATTTTCAGTCTGTTGATTTCATGTTTGACATTCTCAAGTTGATCACAGTTGTTCATTCTTCTGACGTTTCATGTTCTTAGGGTAATTTTCTTTTTTTGTGAAGAGTTACAGAGTAACAGTCTGTTGCTCATGTCGTTCCTTTCCGGGCGAGGAACAAATTTTGGAAAAATGTGTCCTCTTTACGCCGTTGATAATTTATCGAGACAACACTTCTAATTAGCTGGCCGTTGACTTTTTAAGAGTTCATCCGCCTTTGTAGGCTTAATTCTTCATGTATTGGGTTGCTAACATTTCATGCAAATAACAGTTAAAAAAATGAGCGGGTAGGGATGTAGGATGAAAGAATGTAAATACTAATACTAAGTACATAGTTAGTATTAGTTACAATGAACACTCATTGAGAGGAATATAATGCAGATTCCCCAGATTACTATTTCGTTACCAGTAGACAAAAGTTCAACATTTTCTTTGAGTTTTTATAAATATTTCAAAGACTATACCTTTTCCATCTTTTGGAAAATTTGCAGCATCTAATCTTGAATTAAAAAAAATAAACATAAGGGACCAGAGAGAGAGAGAGAGAGAGAGAGAGAGAGAGAGAGAGAGAGAGAGAGAGAGTGTGTGAGAGAAAGAGAGAGAGAGAGGGAGTGAGCAAGAGTAATAAGGAGGGTGGAATACAAGGCTATGCAAAATTTTACGTTAACAACTCAATATTAAATTTTAAATTAAACAGTAATCTATTTCAGTTAGAATCTATTGAAAAAATATCTGAAAGGGAAATATTAAGCAAGACAAAAATTGAACATAAGAGAAACGTTTTTTTTTCTTTTCTTAAACTAATCTAAACTGGCAAAAAACCAGAAAACCGTCTGCAAAACCAAAGATTAGTATTAGCTTTAAGACACGAAAATAATTAATTCCCTGTCAGTTTCATGCTGGTGCAATATCTATAATCGAAGCAACCAGAATCCAACTTAGTCGACCTTTATACCTTTCTCGTCTCAATATTTGCCTCCTAAATTCATTTATTTCTTTTTCACAAAATTCCTTATTTTTATGCATAAGCTATCTTGATATTTATAGTTTTTTCATTCTGTTATCACTGTCTCGATTTTACATCCCATCACCTTTGTATATTTATATTACAAATATTTATTTTCCTTTTTTCTTGCATATTAAACGTCTGGAAACTCTGTCTACTTGTCGTTTCATTGTTCTTTTTTAAGGTTATCATCACATTTTATTGCTTTTGCCTATTATTCTGTTATGCCTCTCTCTCTTCTCTTTCTGACATAAACGCACATCACGCACACTCACACACGTACACACACACACACACACACACACACACACACACACACACACACACACACATATATATATATATATAAATATATATACACTCAAGGTTTGTATATAGTTATACGTGACTAAATATATGTTCATCTTTAAAAGTTCAAGATTTTTCTTATAATAGAACGGCAATTTATGTTATCGTCTTTCCAATTATATTTTGATTTCTTTTGACAGCGTTAAAATGACCAAATTATACAGGCAAATGTATTTCCTAGAAACAACCTTGCAAAATTTCGATAATAATGCCTATCAATTGTTTTTGTTAGGAAAGCTTCCCTCAAAAGGTTTTGACAAAAGAAACCATTGGACCTGCACATTGTCCCAATTAATTTGAAATTGGGTTAAAAAATCTTCGGTATTTTCAATCAGATAATCGGCTAATCAAAATTTGTAAAGGAGCTATTTGATATCAAATTTAAATTAATGCAGCAAAAACCTGAACAAATAGCTATATGTCAAAGGTTTTTATGTATCTTTTTGACGGACGTTTTCGAACAATATTTAAAAATATCAAATTTTAATATTCAAAGCAACGTAAACGAAAAGACAAAGAAGGCCCTGGCAGAACGTAAATTAATCAATAAATAAATGATCATATGAAAGATCTTCAAGCTATATCTTCAGTAAATGTCAGTTTCTTTTAAGTATTGAATCATACATATAGTTATAAAAATTAAAGTGTTTTTCGAGAGAACAACTTAATACGAGGATAATTATATTTATTATTTTTATCTGTCATAATTGCAAATTAAAGGATAAGTTAAGAAATTATTACTAATTAACATATTGATTAAAATTATATGAAAAGTACAAATTTTGAAATTTTATGAAAAATATAATATTATTTTACCCATAAGCTTTATTTTAATCGGTATCACCCCAAACATGTCACCAAAGCCACTAAGCTGCAAATGGTTACGAGATGGGGAATAATTAGAAACAGAAACATTAATAATGAGCAGGAAGAGAAAAAAGATATCAATAGGACATTGCATGTAAATTTTGCTGATTAAAGTTGGCTGGAAAGCATGAAGCTGGAAGGGAGTTCCACGAACGAGAAAAGAAACTGTTAATAAGAATTTACGGTTACACCTAGCTATCTCAACTGTAAATTGATGAGATCGCGATGCCAGTATATTCAGTCAGTTAAGTGCCATACGTGATACACACTTTGGGCGATCATGTCTCGAAAGACACATGACTGACGGGAAGTTGATTATCTCGCAGTAAGTTGCCATTGCCTTTTGCGGCACACTGGTTGCCAGCCAAGGCTATAGAACCCAATCTATCCTATTATTTAACTCATAACTGGAGAAAAGAGACCCTTGCGCGTAAGTGTATGTGAACTTTAGGTACCATAGTAGAGAGCTCGTTCGAACAATTACCATGAAGGTATTGATAGAAAAGATACAAAAATGCAACATTACAATGGTCGGAAGGTATGCCAAACACTAAAACAATAATCGACTTTAAATAAATTGAAAATAATAGCGAATAAAAGAATCAGTGGACATTAAGACTCTTTTTGTACAACAAAATGCTAATGCACACTTAAAGAGGAGGACAATGGTGAGAAATGACAACTATAAAAACAAATAGGGTTAATGACATCATTTGAAAACAAAGCTGGAGATATAAAAAAATGATCAACAGACCCGCTTAAAAGAAAAAAGAGAAAAACCCAAGTCAACCCTTTCATCTGACAAAACTAGTCATGGGTACAGGCCGGAAGAAGAAGAAGATTAAAATTAGGGATAATTTTGCTAAAATTTAGGTAATGTTCAGAAAGTTCATTTGAAGCTTGAGATCTTTTTGTTTGCACAGAGAAGGTGGGTTTGATAATATCGTTAAAGCCTCCAGATAATTAAGGTAGAAGGCCGGACGAACTCTGTTCAAAATAGGAAATTGCTCTGCAGAATAAGAGTCACCGCATTCCTTTATAGATAACAAGTGTTCCCCGATGGCAGATTTAGGTGTCAGAAGTAAGACTGTGCTCACGAATAGAATGGGGTAAACGTTGTCTTTCTATGAACGTAACCGAATGAACACACACGCACACACACACTTATATATAGACGGCGTATCCATATAAAATTTTTGCTGTCATTTTTTGACGGCATGGGCTCACTCATAGTGAAATAAACTAGGAATAAATTAATATGAATTACACCAAAACATAAATCAATTGAAGAAGAAAACTTAGCAAAGACAAAATGTAAAAATAAAAAAATTATTTGCCTTAACCTAACCATGAAAAGATAATAATAACAACTGAAAAGACAGTATATGTCTACTGCCAAAAGCGAAATTTTTGAAAAATGGTTGGAAGAATGACAAGTTGGCGTGTAGAAACAAATATGGCGAAAGGAAGAATAAATGATCAAGGAAATTATTATCCTTTATTCTTTCAATGGATTTGACCTAGTAAGAAAAATGTGATGAATACAAATTTGTTTTTTAATATCAATAAATACAAGGCTGGAGAGCCACTCCAAGTAGAGTGTCACAGTCGAAAAGTTAATAATATACGAGAAGTGTAAATAAATAGAAAAAAAATTAATAATGAATGGGGATTTTGAAAATAAAAATGATAGATAGATAATGTGCCTAACATTAAAGTATCCAAGGAAACACCATCGTGGATGTCTGCAACACGAGGTGTTATTTCTTGGGTAAATATTCTCAAAGGCAACTGTCCATCTCACATTGTGAGAACGCAGTTGATATAAAAGTGATTTATCTTTGTGGAATTAACTTAGCTTGTCCTAACTATGTGTCTGAATTAATGGAACTTAGTTTCAATGAACAATTTAATAAGATATTTGAAATTCTAAGAAATGTATTGACATTTTAAAGTTTTCTCCATTTCTTTGCTTCACGAAAGACGTGAGAATTGTACAAATGATTCCTCTTGAAGCTTTGGAATTGTTTGATAACCGCAATATAAGAGATCATATCAGTTAACAATTAAAGTAGTCGATTTTTTCAGTCTCTTTCTCTCACCCCTCTCTCCCTCCCCTCTCTCCTCCCTCTGTCTCTCTTTCTCCCTCTAAATATATATATATGTTTATCCAAAAAATATTTCTTCAAAATGGCATGAGTTGTGAGTGTGGAAGTTGCTAACTATATGATGCCTACAAATATCTAACTTAGGACTTTAAACTGAGCATATTTCTCATCTTCTGCTATGTGCCGTTTCACTCAGAACATAGGCGATCATGGCTCTCCAGAATTTTCTGTTGTTTGTAGCTGTTTCGCATATTTATTAATCCTTTTTTCGCTATCTATTTACGCAAGCTAACTGGAAAGGTTATACATTGTTATTCAGTGTCCCTCTTGCCTTTAATCTGCTATGTAAGTATCACATTTTCAAAGACTTTCTTTCTCATTATGTGTTCTATAAATTTGAAGTGTTTTTTCTGATGTTAAGAATAAGTGTATTTTACGCATCCATTTTCTCATCGTTGCTCACATGTTCAATTCATGGTATTCTCAGTATCATTCGGTAGAACCACATTTCTATTATCCCTATTTCATCTTTTGGGAGAATGTTCTGCATTCACTGGTATATCAGAGAACTGATAGTGCATAACAGTTTAGTTATTTATTCTTTGTTTCTCACTATATTTTCCTGTTTCTTAATATGTTGCTTAGTTTCGAAGGTATATTTTGCTATTCAAAACTGCTATCGGATTTTACAGTCACACTTTTAGTTCTTTGCCCACTTCACAGATATTTAAATTGTTGTACTTGCTTGATTATTTTTGCTAACAATCGTGCATTCTGTCGTCGAGTTATTGAAGTTTAGTTATTTCTTTTCGCTTTCCTTCACCACGCTATTGTAGGAGTTTGTGTGATATTTCCTTTCTGTATCTTGTGTCGTCTGCATATTATATAATGTTAAGATTGCGACTGATAATAGTAAATCCTGTAGCACAAATTGTAGTCTAGCTGTAAACTGCATTTCATTTGAAATAGTAATTCATATCTAGAAATTGTCTACAATTTTTCGTATTCTGAAAGTTCACTTTTATTATATGAAAGAAAATTAATATAATCAGAAAGATTTTCAATAGCAACATTATTATTCTTTTGAAAATTCTGACGCCAAAAATGTTTGGAACAGAATATTAGCAACGTAGAATCCTTTTGGTTCTATCCCGTCATTTCTTTACTATTGATGCTGAGGCTCTCATAATCACAGTGGTGTATATTAATATTGGCTGATATACTTTACTTTTCTAATAAAACCAACATGTTTCTCAGAGTTTAGTAGGTCTGTACTTTTAAAAAAAAATTCATGCTTGATTGTCAAAATTCTATAAAAAGAAACTTTATTCTAGTTTATAACTTCCGCTATAAAATATCAATAAATAAAAATAAATAAGTAATAATCATCCAGTAACTGTTCTTTGTTCTCAAATCTTTGTTTTTGTTTTTTTTTCTTTTATATATTTGTTGATGCTTTTGGATATAAGTGCGTTGTATGTTCTTTAGTAGCACAGAGGTACCAAGTCTAGCGACAGAAGAACGAGACCAGTATGGATAAAGTAATGTGGAAGGCAGCGAGTGACAAAGCCAATCAGATTGTACTGCGTCGGGTGGGCGCTGGAGATAAGAGCTTGGAAATGTCTGAGGAGTCTGCCACAGTGACCCTCAGTGTCAAAGACGACGTCTCTTTAAGTTCTTCAATGGTTTCGCACACAGGATGGAGTACGTCTGAACAGACAGCTGAGGACGTATTAAAACGGCTCCGAGAAATGATAAATGATGATTGAAAGACGAAAAGAAAAAAGGAGAAAAGTTGGAGAATAAGATAAAGCAAAACAAGAAAAATCTTAAAATCTCAAAAGATATATATATATATATATATATATATATATATATATATATATATATATATATATATGCATTTGAAAAGAAAGAAAAAGAAATCTATATTTGAATGGTGAGGTTTCAAGAGTACGGTATATAATTCTGGATAAAGTGTTTGATAGACTGATAAGGTAAAGAAACAAATATTTAAATGTGAAAAAATTGTATGAAATAGATAGATAGATAGATAGATAGATAGATAGATAGATAGATAGATAGATAGATAGATTTGTTTATCATATGAAAACAGAGTGTGATTGATAAAGAACGTAACAGTTAAATAAAATAAGAAAGTTGGTGATATGTCTTTATAATGCCAGATGAAAGAAATCGATTGTTGAATAGATTGGTAGAGGAGACAACTTCAATAACGAATTGAGGTGAAGGATGAAGGTAAGGGAAGTACAAAGATCTGGCGGGAACGGGAGATCAAAAACTGTTGAAAATCAAATCCTTTGTGGTAGAAGAACAATCACTTGTAAAGACATTTTACATACAAAACAGTACTAACGGGGAAGGTATGATGAGACCAGAATCGTGCTTATACATTGCATACATTTAATTACGAGAAACATTTATTGCTTCTACTCTTACTAATAGTAAAACCACCACCTTCAATACCGCATTGAATCTTTCAATTCGTTGTGTTGTTAAAATAACAACAACAATAATTATATTAATAATAATAATAATAATAATAATAATAATAATAATTATTATTATTATTATTATTTTAAAATAATAATTTCTATAAGTTTCAAAAATAACTCTGATACATTTATTAAAGGGATGTTTTATCTTAAATTTTCACTTTATGCTTTTTGATCTATTGTAATTTTTGAAGAAGCATTGGGTTAAATCATCAAGAAGGATGTTATGTGTAAATATAAATATTCGTTGTATAAAATATATTTTTTTTACACTAAAGATAGATTATTGGTTTGGAGAAACTTTCACTGGAGGTCAAATGACATCGAGACCTTTTGATACGCTAGTACAGCCTGTAATATTCTCATTCATTTTATTATAATATTGTTTAAATCTTTTTGATTCTTCCTCAATTTACAGTTTTTACATATACGTAAAATCTAGGTAAGAAATGTTGTCAGTGGATAAAATAGATCAGCAGCTATATTTTTCTTCTGTGGCACGAAATGCACGTAATCCATTAAACTTATGAAAGTTACTTTGATTATTATGCATAAAATACCAAATATGTTTGAGGTACATAAGGACAGGAAGTTGCCTACCATCAGTAATTAGTTTTTTACAAACACCTTACAAACATATCCAATATATTTTTCAGATGTTTGTTGCATGATATCATTGTGCTCTCAGATATCTCCACACTTTTCACTACTTTTACATCATTTATTGGATCATTTTTCAGTTCATTTCTCCACATTCAACAGGATTTTTAATTTTACTTGATCGCAGATTATTTTAGTAAATATAGAAGATTCAATAAGTAACTTAGATAATTGTCTTTTTTTCCTTTCTAAAGTTAAAATTTAATACGAATTTTAGGGTTTTGAATATATTATTTTCAGAGTTTTCATAAGTTTTCTGCTTCATGAGCTGAAACTTGCGGATATATTTCTTCTTTTATTATTTTAATAAATTCAAGACCAGAAAACAAATATTTTTCAAAGTTTGTCTTGCTTGGTAAGAAAGATTTAAACATTTGCCACTAATCATATTCACTTCTTATACTTCCTGCGTTTCTACCCTCACTTGTTTCACTGAAGTTGTATAAACAAAACTGACAAATGTCTTTTATTTACTCTTTTCCAACAGTCACCTATCGATAACTATTTTATGTAGAATGTCAGAAAGCAAGCAACCATCTTCTATTAACGATGGGTTCAGAAATACTCAGTCTCTTATTTTAAGTCCGTGTTATTCTGATATGTCGCAAGGTACCATAAAAAGAGTGGCTGGACACTCGGACGTAATGTAATAGTTAGTAAGCCTGTCTTGCTCAATTAATTTACGACTGAATAGTGAATTCGATTCTCACTGGGTACTCCAGTGGTTTTGGATTTGTGCTACGCTTAGAAAATCGCCATTAACGAGAGTGGTGTAGTAAAACATCAAATGTACCTGTGACTCTAAGACAAGATTAAAATTATATGTCAATTTATATCTTATGAAATGTTATATTACTATTATCGTAGAACTTGCATTTTTCCGGGGGATTAAAATTTAAATATTTTCACTTTAATAAAATGTCTCCATCTAACGTTAATCACTAGACACTTATAACGCCTTATTCCTCTTTCTAAATCATTTAAATTTCTTTAATTTTAATTGTTCGTTTTTGTAAAAAATACTAATTTACATTAAATTCTAGTTAAAATTCATTGATGAAAGGAAGGTCTGAAACTAGTGTTTCATGCATCGTAACACTTAGTTTGAAATAAAACAGCAACAAGGAAAATCAACTGTTTTCAGTAGTCTTGATATGTTCACAATATTGGCTTTAGCCTCACAATCATGATTATTATTCTAACGAGAATCTGATAAAACAATTCCACTTTAGGAAGTAGCGTCATTTCTATGCTTTGTAGAAATCAGTTTAATGTGATCGTTACATCCTGCTTTGAATCAATGCACCAATGATCGATGACAGTTTTAAGATTATGAACACTTTTAATATTTTCACGCGTACACGTACTCATACTTTCATATATTTGCATGCTCGCGCCTGTATATATCTCTGGATATGCGCTTATAAGTGTGTGTGCCTGTGCTTAAACAGCAGACTTAAAGGAAATTTGTAAGAAGGATATTGAGGACATTAAGCACGATGTTCTCCTGTAGAATGCAAATGTTATAACGTAGGTCATGTGTTACTGTGTTAAAAATTGAGCCAACTATGAGACAAGGAGACATTTCTAACCATTAATTTTAAGGTGACAATGGGGAACAAATGCTTACACATGAAACAATATGACTATTGAACATGGACAAATAGAAATAACAAACAATTTTTTGCGAAACATTATAAGGTATAAATGAATCAAAATATACATTCATCATCAAATTATAAAGGTATATATTTGTTAGAAAATTCTAAGATTTACTGTTAACTCTCCTTATATCTTCAGGTTTCTCGGACTCTTTTTTACGATCAATAGAGTTTTTATTCGCGCTTAATTTGTGTTCATATGCGTTTTTCCGAAAGTAGTTTATATGCAATTTTCAAACAGTGTTCAGTACACTGATTTCAATATATTTTATAATTTTGGGGAACTAATAAACATTCTCTCATCATTAATTAGTGCACCCTGACGTGGTAGTAGGGAGTTCAATTCTTACTGATTGACCCCTCGTACCATATCTTCATTAATTTTCTCATTTATTTTAATATGATTATCATAATTCTTTTAGATTGTTGTAGTTATCATTAAATGAAATGTGAAGATTAAGCTTTTTAGTAGTTTCCTGTAAACAGCTGTGCATGACCACAATCCAGGTTATATTTATATAGAGAGTTTTGTAAGTAAAATCCTACTTTACGGTCGTGTTTACCGTTAAGATCCTAGCTTTCAATGAATCTTCTGATAAGAAAGTAAATAGGCAATGAAAAAACTTAATAGAAAAAATTCAAACATTATAACATATCGTATACAAATACAGTTACTCGGTATTTATTTAGATAAATATTATTATTATGATTACATTGTGGTTTTGCACTTTTTTCTAAAAAGAAGATGACAATAACAGAGCACCCACAAATAAAAAAATACATTACTACATGAAATTCTAAAAAAAAAAAAAATGTGTCCAAACAGCAAATATCCCTTTTTTGTTAGTAACTCGTTTCAATTTTCCTGTATGCTTACCATTTCACCAGGTGAATCTTTATTGACTGTATATGACATTTGATAAAATATATTATTTTAAAATATAATCACAAGATATCACTATGATTTTGAACAATGCTCTATAACAGTACATATATATTTGTTTAGGCGATATTGTTGACAATTTGATATCTACCGCACATAAAGAAGCAGTTCTGTGATTATAATCAGTAAGGGAATATACGAATAATTATTTTATTCCAGTATCCATTCACTGTGGGAAAAAAGCTTTCTGTTTGTGAAGAGATATCAACAAATCAAACATAGCGTAGACTTTCTTAGATGTTAAGCATAAATTCACAACAGGAGCTATAAACTAACTCCCGTTTTTGAGCAACAACAAAATCAGTAAAATCATAAAAAGTAAAAAATATAGGACGCCAAATATTCGGCAATAGTAAAAGAGAGTAAATAAAACAAAAAATCACTTGAATATTGTAATCAAGAGATGACAAGAGAGAAGAAATAAAATACATGTAATATTACTTCAGGGATTTCAGAAATGTTTTTGTAAATCATCCACGTCCCACTGAATGGTAGATTATTATATAAAAATGCAGATTAAGTATGGCGCTATTATATTTTCTTCAGGAAAGAAGTTGTAGACCACACGAAAAAGAATAATACATAGGTAGCTATTAGCGAGGACACTTGACGGTGAAAAAAGGTCAGATAAAAAGTTAACAGCAAAGTGTCAGCCAGTTGAAAAGAAATAAAAGAATTACCAAAAGCTAAATTATCTCGTGTACACACACACGCGCGCATGCGCTCACACGCCCGCGCACACACACACACGCACACTCGCACAAACACATATTTATAAACTTACATAAAATAAAACGAAAGAAGTGACGCAGATATGATGGTAAGAAGGTTAGCATCCAAAAGTGACAATCGGAGACATCTTAAATTTCAAAAAGAAAAATGCAGACGACAAATTTTCAAAGACCAAATTGAAAACTGAAAGGAAAATGAAAAAGAAAAAGAATAACGATAATAAAAAATAATCGCAGGTAATCACGAAGAAGTTGAAAGACCGGAAAATAAGAGATTCATTGTAGGGAAATATGTCCATGATAATAAATGAGCTTAAAAAGAAAAAAGTGAAATAAAAGAACAAATATAAAACACAAATAAATAGAAATAAAAGAACAAACATGAAACAAAAATAAAGCTTGCTCGATGGGAATTAATAGATGAAAACAATCAAAATCCTATTACACGTGTAACAAATGCAATTGAAAATACCAAGTAAAATAAAAATATGAAGGAGGGGACGTAGAAACGAGCTTCCCTTTTTGTAACTGAATATCAAATGCAGTTTTTTATCTGGTGTTTGAGAAATCCACATTCCTCAGGCTCGATGGTTATCTAAAGAAATGACTCAAAAAAGCATGAAAAAATAACGTGATTTAGAAAATAAAATGCAAAGAAATACATACGAATATGTTACTCGGTGAAAAAAAACAAAATGGGAAGTTTAAAGGTTTAGGCCAGTGTGTAATCAATGAAAAAGGGCAGAAATGATTTCTTTTTTAACTTCTTAGAAAAAGAAAAGGATGTAATAGTGAAAAAATAAAACTCTCAGGGAATATAAAAGCTCAAAAACAAGAAAGAAAATCTAATTTGATCAGGGAAGAAAAAAAATGACTTGCAACCATTTATTTGACCTCTCAATCTGTTTGCGAACATCTGCACGTTTTCAGGCAAAATATATTTATTAATTCCTGCAAGAAAGGAAGCATTAAAAAGAAGTAAAGAATCAGAAATAATAATAATAATAATAATAATAATAATAATAATAATAATAATAGTAATAATAATAATAATATTGTATGTCCCAGTTTACCAGGGACTTTCCTGGTTTTAGTACTTTAGCGAGTCTTTACCTAGTGATATATTCGTTTATCAGTAAATTTATATTCTGCCTGTCAAGAAGAGGAGAAGTAATCGGTTATGATACTACTAATACTACTACTACTAAAATAATAATAATAATAATAATAATAATAATAATAAGAAGAAGAAGAAGAAGAAGAAGAAGAGCAATAAGTTTGAGAACGAAAAATATGATATTGATAATGTTCCTCCAAATTTTGAAAATAAACAATAACATTAAATGATTACTAATGCCGCTCTAACTTTTGTAAAGCCTACTAATAACCAAAGAAAAGAAATAAATAAAATGAAATATAAAGAAAATATAAAATGAAGAATAATAAGTGTGCTATGGCTGCATAATTCTTGCTCTAAACAAATGGTTCTGTTAATAAACATTGCTTCAGCCAAGTGCCATACGTGACACACGCTTTGGGCGATCATGTCTCGAAAGATTATCCCGTAATAAGTTGTCATTGCTTTCTGTGGCAGACTGGTTGCCAGTCAAGGCTATAGAACCCAGTTTGTCCTATTATATAACCCATAACTGGATGGAAGAGACAGATTAATACCTGTTCCAATGGTATTTGTGCGTAAGTGAATGCAAGGAATTAAACTGGAATTCGAACTCTGCTCCACGACTTGTCTTTCCGAATCGATATCCAGTGCACCACAACGCACATCCTGCACCACAAGGCACATTCCGCTTGCATACTAACACTGCTTGCATACTCAGAAAATCATCTTTCTATACCTCTTTAACCAAAAACTTCATTTACTTTTAATTGTAAGATTCTTCATTTATTATCGGTTTCATGTAAACATTTTTGTAAATGAAAATAATATTATTGTTAAATTGAACGACATCATATAATTACTTTACATTATTTTTAAAACAATGATAGCAACTGGAATTCATTACACACGCTGCGGAAAAAGTTGTTTTGTTGAAGGATTATATGGATTCTCACATGCCTGGAAAAATGACAAATATTTTGTAGCATTTGTAGTTTGAATTCATAGATAGTTCATTTTGTTTACTTAATCTGATTATTTCCTATTTCAAAACCTTAACATGAAGTTTAAATCTAGGAAGTCTTCAAAGGGTTCAGTGGTTATGATAATACCAACTTCAGGGACTTAGCATCATAATTTTTCCTTTGAAATTTTTAAGAAATTAAAAAAAATATTTGTGCTAAGATTCATGAACTGTCCAGTTATTATGTGAAAAAAGAACGTTTCAAAGCTCTCAGTTATTTATATTTTAGTTACGCGGAAGCTTGTTCAGCATTTATCATAATGTAAACAAAACATTGATACTGATTTAATCACAGGATGCTGTTTCTTATCATGAGAAAATCCAATAAATTAACAGTTGTGCAAAATTCATTTTAGGTGGTGGAAACGAAAAGTTAAAACTATGCACAAACCTGACAAAATATCCTGTGAGAGAATTCGAACTTGTATGTTCTGATTAAATATATCCTCTAATCATGGTCCATTTATTTATAATAAGAATAATGTTAAGAATGTCTGTTAATTTAAGTCAAATTGTTCACAACAGTAAAAACTAAAGAAAAAATCTAAAATAAATCATGATACGTGAAAACAATATCGCTGACCAGTTGCTAAATTAAAGAAACAGAAAATTATGAAAATAGTGAATATTGACTAAAAAAAGAAAAACACTGCAAAAAATGAAATATTAGATTAATAGGTGAGAAATTAGATATTCAGCAAATGCTTTGGACAGTTAAGACCATGACACTACTGTGGTCAATAAAATCTCTGAAGAAATTGCTGGTGATGTGAAGTACGCTACTCTAATGCAGCCTGCTGGCAGTGGTAGTAACATGAAAATGATTAAATTAATGTAAATACTATTGTTTAAGTGGAATTCCTAGCAGAAATATGTAATAAGAAATTGTTTTTCAGGAGAGAATTTCTCCGGGCTTTTATTGATTATATCCGTAATCATAAAATTCTAAAGAATGGCACAGGTTACATCTAACAATGTATATATTAATAAAAACTAAACAGAAATCCGGACGATCTGAGAAAGTAAAGCAGGCAACTGCTCTTGAAATGGACTTCAAATCAACGGCTAACAGAGGCAAGAAATGGCTTGTAAATTTTAACTCCTCCAAAAAAAAAAGTGATTTTCTTTATACAGCATGTAGATCTTTTCTTGTCTGTTAACAGCATGCCTAATGTAAAATTACAGGAGAAAAACACACTACTCCTCCTTGGGCTAATGTTTTACACTGACATGAGGTGAAGTGACTATATCAAATAAGATGCTTCATGTATTGTAAGGAAATTTGTTCACTGTCTTGTGCCAGAATACGTTTTGCGTCAGTATACATCTTACAAATTTATGAATCTACCATTTATCCGTTCATCGAATATTGTTACAATACCTTGGCTGTTGCTACTGTTTCAGATATCAAGATTCTTAGCAAAATCCAAAGAAGGGTCTCTCATGTAATCGATTCTGACCAGGCATGTCGACTCTAGTCCATTTCCCTCACTGATGTGACGGAGCTTTTCTCTGTTCTTTCTACCAATGGGTTCCTGACAAGCTTTTTTCTCAGATGTCCTAGCTACATAATTTTACAACTGAAACAGTTAAGGCAAACCTTAATTTTGCGCATTTACTACCTGTGAGACTCCTTTGCGTTTCCTTGCTTCCATGATAGTTACAATCTTTAAATATTTAAATGTTACGTAAATTGACATCTTTTTTTTAACCTCGTTCATTTTGTGTCCTTACCTAAATCTTCCCTACTGCCAGTCTTCCCATTAACTTTCAATTTTATTCCTGTAACCTCCAGTGTACTCGTGACATAATCACCGTGCTTGTCAAATATATCAGTGTTACAGTCCCTGTATGAAATTAAATTATGAAGGAAGAATTTATTAAAAGGAAATTGAAATATATAAACCTAGACACATATGTTCCCAGTCTGGACAAGATGAGATTATATATATATATATATATATATATATATATATATATATATATATATCAGAAATTATAACATGAATAGGTTATAATATCACTACAAAAGTAGCTATTTTGTTTCGACACTTCTTGTGTCTTATCAAGTGATGAGTTTTGTTTTATAGCGGGTATATCTTATTTATTCTTTTTCTAGCTGTAATAGGATTCCGTTCCAGTGAAGGGTAATTGTATACCGTTGCAGGTTAACGGAATTTGGCCTTGTGGAAGATAGCCCACTATAATTCATAAAATGATTATAAATCAAGAAAGGCAATTTGAGTATAAAATAACATTTAGATATACACATGGCAAATAATGTTTTTACAATTAAAAGAATACTTGAAATAAAAGAACCAACGGAGGTTAGAATGTTCATGGAAAATATAATGCTGAAAAAGATAAAAAGCTTAGGAATGTGATGAATGTTTATTTTGAAGTTGCCACTTCTAAGGTCAGTAAGCCAGCTATTTTTGTAGTGATATTATAGCATAATCATGTTATAATTTCTGAATAAATATTATAAGCTATACTTTGTATTGATCACTTTTTTAAGAACAGTTTTTCTTTGGATACGGAATATTATTCCATCCATACGTGCCCTATATATATATATATATATATATATATATATATATATATACTGTTAAATATAGGACACAAAGAACCTTCATATATTGGAGGCCATCTACATTAAATCTAAACAAACCATACTTAGTAAAATCAGTTTTAATCTGCTGATGACACATTACACAGCATGTAAATATATAGTTCTGTTATTATTTCGAGCTCTCAGGCAGTGTGACGTCATATAACCGCATTAAAAATTTACGAACTGCGTTTGCTATTTTTGGTAACTGTCATCATTGCCTAGCAAAGTTTTATGTCAACACAAGATAAAATCGTCCCTGATAGTGGATGTTTTTATGTTAACGTCCTTGTAACCTCTGTGAGGATGGCTCATATGAGCCGAAAGCTTAGAAGCAACTTAATAAAAAATTATCCAAATGTTGAAAAATTTTTGTATTTATTTTCACTTGAAATTAATACCAAAATACGATGTTTAGAACGGCTCATGATTAAATACAATAGATATTTATTGTCTCTTATATTTACCAGTATATGTTTAGAAAATTATCTGCTGCCTTCATACACTATATATATATATATATATATATATATATAAAAAGAGAGAGTTAGAGAGAAAGAGAGAGAGAAATTAAGAGTATATGATGAGTATGGATAAAATATAGATAGGAATCCGACAGAATAATAGATAGCATATTTTCGATTTTTAAACCTATTTTAGTGTCATTTGTGAGTTGGGAAGGAAAGGATACGCATTTATCAAAGTTATCAAGAAATTAACATATTTCAATTCGAAGAAAAAAAAATATGTATATATATATATATATATATATATATATATATATATATATATATATATATATATTATAATATTAGTGGTATAAGCTAATGGATATATATTTCTCAGTTTGATCATTAGTGTTTAATTAATGACATATTGGCGCTGGGTCATCATCATCCCGCAGTAAAATATTGTTCAATTACGGGGTCATATATATAGTGAGAATTCATAATAAAAAACATAGGTAGTACCATATTAGCTGAATGTGATCGATTGATAGGTTATTAGAACTGAAAAGATTTGTGCGAATAAAATATTTGAAATGCTACGAAATTGTAAATTAAAACAATAATATATTTTTCTAAAATTATAAAATGGTGTTGTTAATATAAAAGCTCACTTTTATGTAAGGAAATAGACGTAAGGTCATGATTTTAACGACTAATAAAGAAATTACTCAATTCATAATTTAACTTGAAGAAAAAGTAAGCATAAACGGCAATGATTAAATTTAGGATTTTAGTATATATAATTGATAGGGTTAGGATTATATATTATAGTATATATTAAATGGTTTAGGATAATCTTTGATGTATTTAAGAATATAAATTAACTAGTGGTGGCAGGAAGAAGTTATTTCAATACGTTGATTTAATAAGTTAGTTTTCGCGAATTTAATTATTATAATTTTTTTATAAGCAAAGAAAACATTTTTCATGTAACGATTTACATGTTCTTGCTTTTTTAATATCTTCCATTATCTGAGGCTTGTGCTGCATGGTGCGGAGTCCTGTTGCAATGTTAGTGTCTTCGAGCAGTCACCGTCTTGATTCAGAGCAGCACAACCTCCTAAGAAACTTGATATAGGCTTGGGTGTTGAGTCTGAGAGCATATTAGAAGATAAATGAATGCATAAACTCGCCATGATTAGTGATCACTCCAAACACCATGATTTTGAATTGATATATTATCCAACTCTTTTTGAATCTTCTGCACTCTCCACATTTTGACACCCAAACACTTCGAAATGTCCGCCTTACAGTTTCCAGCGTTAATGCCATGAAGTGCAGCGTGCCGTTTTATAATTCTGTCGAAATCACTCTGCCAGAAATTTGGAAACAGCATGGCTAGACATTAATATTTGGGTAGAAATAAATTTATAATTGTTCTTATTTAACTGCCGGGAACATCCACAATTATAACATACCAACGTGAAATAATATTAATAATATTAATGATAATAATAATAATAATATTTACTTATCGATATTATTTAAATGAAATATTTTCATGAAAAATGTGAAAACTTCTTCGGTTATAAATATCTAGAGATAGAAATTATATTAAGGTGTCATTTAAGCACAACCATTATTCCAGCTATATCTATTCTGGTTCCTACGCCAATTCTGATTTTCATTAAGCATCTTTCTGAAGTCATCAGTTCCTAAATATGCAGATGTCATTACCATTTACTGTTTTCTAAAAAACATATCCGTCAGAGTTGACAAAATAAACCTGGCAGCTGCTATTGAAAATTACCTCTAATCAGTGGATAACTGGTAAAAAAAATGGCTGTAAATTTAACGCCCGTAAAACAAAACTGCTCTCATTTTACCACCCCAGATAAACCAACAGAGCTGGCGCATAACTCGTGAAGAGCAACATTTAGAGCCTTCGTGGGCACAGGTTTTCAACTGACTTGTAGCTGAGTAAATAAATTGAAACAATATCTACATCTGCTGCTTGGAATGATAGTTCCAGTGTGATGCCAGAAAATCTTTCTCCTCAGAGGCCATCTTGCACATTTGCAAATCTACCATTCGTCCTTGCATTAAATACTGGTGTCCCTACGATTTATCTAGAGGTTCTGATAAAATCCAAAGATATATATTTGATGTAATCGATCATGACCAGGAATCATTGAGTCAGTTACTTTCTCACGACGTAGCTTCTCTGTATTTTCTACAAATATTTCCACAGATACTACCCTGACGAGTTTTTATTCCTGGTGAATTTAAGTGCGTTATTTGATTAACATCTATGTCTCACCTGTTAGAATAGCTACATGCAACCTACTCTGCTACTCCAACAGTTTCTTTTCTGACACTTGGCAACCGTGGAATCATTTCCGTTTACTTGCTTCCCTGAAAATTACAATTCTCAAAATTTAAAATGCAACTTAAATCGCCATTTTTTATTTTCTGGAATGCTGGTCATCTTATGTCCTTTCCTCAATGCTCCCTTTTCCATACCGCAGCCCTTCTCATCATCTGATTTTTCTCTGACTTTCACTCACTGTAACTTCCTGCGTACTAGTGCCATCTTCTTCTTGCTTGGGGTAAAATGATTAAACACACACACACATATGTTTGTATATAATTATATATATGGTTGCTCTTAATAACTAAGAATAATAAAGATTTACGCATTAAGAAAATTCTTGTAAATGCTTATTTATCTGAAATACAAAATATAGTGTGATTGCTCAAATAATTGAAAATAAAAAAATGAAATAAAAGATAGGTGCTTGCAATGACCATCATACTCACATGTACAATGTTTAGTGATGAAATTTGTGATGATGGTTTCTCCACAGCTTAGTATTTTTTGTATCTCTTAATAACATCTATTAATAGCATATATAACATGTATTATACGTTGTAGGTGTACAGGGTGTCAGAACCAATTTGTGAAAAAGTGTAGATACTCAACATATCAGAAATAAAAAAGAAAAACTTTGAGTAAAATATCTTAAACCTTTTTAATAGCGGCATAAATAATTCTTTAGGATCAAATAATTATATTCATAAATTGTTCCGGTCTATAGTACGTATTTCCAAAAAATCATTCGGAGGAAAATCACGGGGCAGGAATAGCAAAACAGTAAGCTGAATTCACAATCACAACTGAAGAGAAAATGTTAGATCTGTGTACAGATACCAACATAGAGTTATTTATTGTAGTTACCTAATGAAGACGAACTGGAATATTTTATGGGCGTATACATATTCATGTGATCAGTTATATATATATATATATATATATATATATATATATATATATATATATATATATATAATGAGTATGTGTGTGTGTATTGCTGGCTGACGTGTTGATGGTGACTCATTAACCAACGCGATTCATTTTTTATTGTCAGGAAGAATTGGATTCTCTGCTCATGCAATCTAAAGTTCTTGGGCACGCGAGATTCACTGAGAGTGTTTGTAATCTCCTGAGGGTTATTCGACATCTGGCTGTAGTGTTTGAGTCTAGATTATGAGTAGAAACAAGTTGCGTCTTGCTATAAAGGACACATAAGCTATTTACGATATAATATTATCATGTCAGACGTTTAGATTTATATCGGTCACAGCTTCAGGTATTATTCCATGTCTTGGTGTTTGAATCAACTTAGGATTTAAATATTGTTAACATACAACAGACGTGCCACCCTAGCACATACCCTCACGCTTATATGTGTTATACAATGCAAAGGAAGCGATATAGATTGTAAAATGCAAAAGACATGGTACACATGCGCGCGTGCACACCCACCTGCACACACACACACAAACACGCGAGTGTATATATCAGCATGCAGTGTGGGTATAGAAGAATCCAACGGAGTATCCTGTACATACAGTGGTAGGATAACTCTCTAAGAGAGCTCTAAACATATATGCGTATAAATAGAGCAAATATAAGATAAATTAAGGTAAACACGTTATTTCATGATGAATCGGAAGAATACGCCTATTTTAGGCGAACCATCATCAGCTTACGTCTTTATTTTACAGGATTTTACATGTTATTCATGTAAATTCCTTTGTAAAATAAAGATGGAAGCTGATGATGGTGCACCTGAAATAGTCCATACTTCTGATTCACCATGAAATAACGTGTCTGCCTTAATGTTTTATATATATATATATATATATATATATATATATATATATATATATATATATACTACTGGCCATAATTATTAGACCAGGTTTTTAAAAGGTGATGTTTTTCATACTAGTTTTGCCTTTATTACCAAGAGAATAATTTTAAATGAAAACAGATTTTTTTGATATTATTATTCTGCAAAATTTTACAAGGCAGCCAGGAAGACTTTGCTTTGGCCAGCCAATAAGAGGAAGAAACTAGCATGGGGGGAAAAGACCACAAAACATGGACATCAAAACTGTACATTTGATGCACATGTTATTGTGAATTATTAAAAAAGCACCATTCTATTTTAATTTAGAATTATTCACTTGGCAATAAATACTAAAAACAGTATGATAGATATAATTTTTTAAAAAGTGCGATGGCCTAATAATTATGGACGGCAGTTTATATATAGTGTATCGAGGCGGCAGATAATTTTCTAAACATATATTGTTAAATATAACAGAATATGTATGTATACTATGTTTAATCATGAGCCGTTCTAACCATTGTATTTTGGTTTTAATTTCAGATGAAAATAAAGACAGAAATTGTCTAACATTTATCTTATTTATATTTAACGATTATCATTGCATAGCAATGTTTTATGTCAACACAAGAAAAAAATCATCGTTGATTGTGAATTTCTTTATATTAACGTCCCTGTAACCTCTTTGAAGATGGCTCATGTAAGCCGAACCCTTAAAACCAACATATTGAAAAATATCCAAATGTTGGACAATTTTTTTCTTTATTTTCACCTGAAATTAAAGCCAATATACGATGTTTAAACATAATACACATTCATTATCTGTTAAATCTAACAATTTATGTTTAGAAAAAAAAATATATATATATGTATATAATTATATTACATGGAATATATAAACGTATATACAAATAGATAGATAGATAGATAGATAGATAGATAGATAGATAGATAGATAGATCATGCCTTAAAGCATGTGAGCATGAATTTAAATTTATCTGCTTTCAATATTTTTATATATCATATTTTTTATTTAGCAAAACATTTCCGTAAGAATTCATGTTAGAAACATTTATTTGCAACTATCGTTTTAATTATGCTTGAATATATGCGATATATGTCTATATATTTTTTTTGTTTTTGAAAATTTGATTACTTGAGATCTATTATTGGTATATGTCGATTATGCATCTACTGAAGAACACATATACGATATGGTAATGGAACATTTCCGATACATTGATAAAATCTGACCAAAACTCTAAACATTACATTTTCTTTTTGAAAGGACTTCTCAATGGGGCTGGGAATATTTGAGAATATCTTAAATATTATATGATTTTGGCTAGAAAAAGAACATTTATAAAAATTTTCCTCATTATTTAGAACATAACGTGATTATAACAAACAATTCGATTTCGTAAGTTATCTAAACATGAACAACTAGATACAATGCCACTTGAAAGTGTTTGAAAACTTCCACCCACACGTACATGGTTATTGTTATGGTAAAAAAATAAGCAACAATAAAGTCAAATGTGTATGCAAACACAGATTTCTGAAGTAGACTTTATACATTATGAATGCAAACAAAAATGATGAATTTTAATTACTTAAACAAATGTTGCAATTTTATTTTCCAAAAATTGGAAATTTGATAAGTGCAAAAGTATGTGACATCCACCTCTGTATCAGTGAAATCAAGTAGGTAATAAATTCAGTTGAAACGCATTGAAGTACTTCATTATTCAGTTTAAGCTGACCAATCAAATTAGACATTCTCAGTAAATTGGTTTGGTAACAGAGATTAAAAGAGAGGTGTGCCAACTAAGCTGTAGCAATGCCAAGTTATAACCTCACAGATCAGCAATACAGAGAGGAAAGAACATTCGTGAAGTTATCAGGAAGGGCATAGTACCCAGCCTGAAGAAAGCTATACGATCATATTAAAAGGATTGCAACTTTGTTATCTATCCACTGTAAAACAAATGATTTACAAAGGTGGTGTTTATTGCAACCTGAACTCTTTCTCGAATTAAGTGCTTATCATTACCTATAACTCAAAAGACAAACTCACACATTCTCTGAAGACAGTTGCATAACACTCTGGCATCATCTGCTGTAGATGTGACTAAAATCAAATGGCAATTCAATCACCATGGCATTCATTCATTTACAGAGCAAATGAAAAACAAAGTTACCTATATAGACCTTGCTAGAGCTTTTCTAAAAGTCATTTCTCTGGACAGATGAATAAACATCGAAACTATCGTGAATTAAGGAAAAGCCTCAACACTGTCAACCAAGCATAGAAACTTACTTAAGTAAATCCACAAACCATGACATAGTCAAAGAGGATTCGAACTCTAGATTGGACTGCTCAGTTGTAATTTGAATCTAATAGAAATATTGAGGTTAAAGTTGAAACTAGCGGATCGTTCCAGATGTCTCTACAAACTCTCACATCTGGCTGAATTCTTGAATAAGGTAGGACAAAAATCTCAATAGCAGCTGCAAGAGATTATTCTTAATTGCCGAAGACGTTTAGTTGAAGTAATTGCTGAAAAAGCTGGTGCAACAAGGTACTAACTGAAAAGCGTCACATATTTTTGCACGTATTCTGGGTTTCGTAGAAGTATAGAAATATAAAATTTTGCATTGTCATTATTTGGAAAGTTTTCTTTATAAATTTGTCTTTTGATGCACATTATCTAATCTTATATCAGACTTTTTCCAATAATAATAACTATGTCTGACTGAGGACGAGGTCGCAAACTTTCAATATGGAGAAATGCATAAGAAGGCTAATATTTCAGTTCAGAACTTAACCTCTAGATTATCCAGACCAATAATGTTATAATAATCATGAAGAATTGTGTAGAACTGTTATAAACTTTCAACGATTTGGATCACAGAAAAATAGCTCACAATAAGTAAAAATAAGTGAGATAAAATAATCTTTCATCAAATCTGAATACTAGTTCCTTTTCTTGGACTGAGAAATAATGGTAAAATAGATTCATACCTTGTTAAAACATTCCTTAAAAATAAGTATATATTTTAACATATACATTTAAATAGCAGCATCAGTATGTCTTTAATCTTATTTTAAACCAAAAATATCAATATAATATCTATTAGGTACCATCACGGATTCACAAAGTATTATAAATCATCTAAAAATGTATTCTATATAGTTTAATGTGTTCTTTGAAGTTCAGTTTTAATTTTCTTTGAACGATAATGGCCTGAAAATAAACCACATTAAAAAAGATGATTTTCGTTTGCAATTAAGTATTTCATGCATTTTTAAAACATTAGCAAGTTCATTCGTTAATCATCGGCTCATCGAACCGTTATTATAATTGAAATTTGTAAAACAGAAAACTTTTTAAACATCCAGTATTTGTACATGAGATATATGTCGAAATCATTCAGTAAATTTAGTGAGTAATTACCTGGATTTTGTAAAGGTAATGTGCAATTTTTACTTAACACTTTACAAAAATAAAGTTTACGTCTGGTAGTTTCTGCGAGTTCTCAAAGATGCAGTGTTGATAAAAGACACGGAAAGAAAATTAGAAAAGCAGAAGATAGCGAAATGAATTGAGAATAAAATAAACAAGAAGGAACACGTGGTTTTCAAGAAAAAAATATTGGGCCTAAAACGCAAATTACAGGTTGGCAATTCTAAAATTAAACAAATACAAAAATTTTAATATCTGGGAAGTGTTGTAACAGAAGACAGAAATTGGGACAAAGAGATCCGAATATATACTTGGATGACCAAAGATGCATATAAAATGCAAAGCAGTAATATTCCGTAAGAAACAAAGTAAATAGTACTGAAATGTTACCTGATATGTGTCATGTATATCAACAAATGCTGGACAATCTCCTCAGAGATGAAAAAGAGATTTTAGTCAACAAAAATGTGATTCTACAGAAAGATGCTGATAATACTACGAATTGAAAATGTTAGCAACGACAAGTTGTTGGAGAAAATGAAATAAAAAAAGGAAAATTCTGATAATACCAGGAAGAAGCAGTTCAAATTTTTGGTGACAACTTAAGGAAAATAAGAAAAGATTAAAGATTCGTAACATACTTAGTGAACTTAAGTAAATGGATAGTAGAACAATGTCTGGGAAATATTGCACAAAGAAAGAAATTCATTTAAATCTACTAGAGACAAACAGATGTGGAGGGTCATGAATGACTACATACAAAAGGAACACGGCATTTTAATCGAAGAAGTTTGTGGCGTCAGAAGTTAAAAACAATAACAATATAAAATATAAATAGACTTAAAATGACGAAAGTAGTTTTTTTAATTCTAGAAAAACATTTAAAAAGTAAATATTAGATATCAAAAGGAGATTGAAAGAGACGACCCAAAATATTTCCACAGAACTTTCTAATAAAATAAACGTTTCTGTATACAAGTCATTCATTAATAAGTGCTGAAATTTCGTTTGATTTGGATAATTCTCTAATTTTTTGTAAGTACTCTAAAATAGAGAGTAACGATTTTTTTACTTTCATGCATTCATTAAGGTGGTAGTTGATATCTACTGCCAATACACTTAATGAAAAACGTATAATGAAATCATCACCTAAAATTCAATTAATAGATAATAATTCATAGTTTTTTTGATATGTAGTCATTAATATATGTTGATTGAATTTACACAAACATAAAATATGATTAAATGTGACATATCTACGTAACTGGAAAGACTCACTAAAAATGTGTATAAGTATGATGAAACAATTCCCCAAAACCTATTTTATGTTATTAACAAGAAAGACCAAAAGTCTTTTTTTATTACATTATATCTCTCATACATTTAAGAACCTTCAAATTTTGTTTTTTGTTTTTTACTTGCGTGAGCGGGGGACTATAACTTAGTATAGGAAATTTTAGCGTCCTTTTGCAATGAAAGACATTGATATAAATATTCTTGTCAAAAATGCATAATTGTCGTATTTCAATGAAATTTTCAGCACTTATTCAAAAATAGAGAAATTATTCTAGATATCTTTATTCTTTAGAAAAATTTTCTTTTATAAGTTACGCCCCACTTATAAATTTTTAAGAAATTCCTTTTTAAATTAGTTATAAATAAAAATCCTCGAAAATTTTAATCATCATATTTTGTGGCATGAACCATATTTTGTGGCATGAACCACAATTACAGAAAAGGTGCTATGAATTGTAAAATGAAATAACAACAAAACTAAGATATTACACACACACACACACACACACACACACACACAAACACAAAAAAAAAAAAAATTAAAAATTCGGTTTAAAATATCGAGGTCACAATATTTACGTGTAGTCTTTTGAGAAAAAATGATGATTTAAATTCTCCAAGTAGTTGTTCACATTTTATGAAAATGGATGTCCGGTTCTTTAAAACAAATTTTATGATTTCAATTCTCCAATAAATTGTTCTTAGGACTAATACAAGTAATAAAAGCTATGAAAAGGAATTACTCAAAATTTCATAAAATTAAGTAAGTGGAGGTTAACAGATGTAAAAAGAGAATTTTTACCAAGATTTAAAAAGTAATTTTATTCATTTGTAAAGAAGACCTGAAAGATTCATGAAAATCACACAATTATATTTTTTTTTTTAAATAACTTACAAACTGATGTTGTTTTCCCTGCAAAAATGCTCCAATTTCTCGTACTAAATTATGGTCTGCCTTTGATGCAAGAAAAAACAAAACCTTTATAAAAATTTGCGTTGAAGAATGAAAAGGGTGGTCAGTCTTTACTGGACAGTAGAAAGTAATTTTTCCCAGCGGAAACATAGTTATCATATCTTGCTACATCTTGGAGCAATGAGGAAGGAAAATGTTTATCGTTTCATAACATTTTTGATGAAGCCAAGTTAGGTAATTTCTGGTTCCTTACTACAAGCATCGTGAGAAAACCATTTTTATTATTCATTATTATAATTTTAATTATTGATTTTAGGTTCATTTCTCACGAATATAGACTACTGGAAGATTGTGACATTTGAATTTGTTTGTCACATATTAGACGCCACCGTGTTTACAATTGTGCGTGATATGTCTGTTTTCGCTTTTGAATGTGCACTCATGCACCCTTTGAACACAATTTTATAAGGTAAATAATTTAGATTTTTTTGCGTGTTTACTATTTTATGTTACATATTGTTATTGAAAGATGATGGTGTACGCAATCATTTTTTTATGAACTGTTTGCGTAAAAGATTTCGAATTTTATAGATTTTTGTTGGAGATATTCATCTCCACCGCATTTAAGCTACCATGGAACTACTGGATAACAATCTAAAAAATATACAAATTAACAAGACTTACTGACAATATTCTAGAAGTATTATCACCAAAGAGAAGTGAAATATCGAGATGAATAGAAATACTATTGCATTTTCGAAAGCAAGAATATTGTTTCGTTTTGTCATCAATTTATAAATGCAATGAGTGAAGAAAATAAGCAAGACATACTAAAAATAAAGATTTATTGCATTATTTACCTACATGAAAAAAAGACAGAGAGGAATGTTAATGTGTCCAATGTAGTTTTGAGCTACAAACAGTGGAAGTGGAAATCAATGAAAGTTCATGTTCTAAAGGTAGGGCAGCATTTACTACCAAATTATACTGGTGTATACTTATGATACATCATAAGTTAAAATCTGCCTCTTTCAACCGAGCGCCCATAGCTCAGAGGTAGAATCGCCGACTGACGCCTATTCTTTCTGGTTTCAATCCTGGGTAAAAGCAATCGGATTGTTGAACTGTGAGTAAGCAAAACAGATTTGGCTGCGGATGACTATATATATAGTGTTGAGTTTTATTGTCAATATTTTTAAAGGTTCAATGATAAAAAGATATTTTGACAATCAGGATTTTTGTGGTAAACTTCTCAATTTCGAGATAGAGATATAGCATTAATAGGATTAATGCGGAGAATTTGTCACTTAACTGAGCAGTGTCATGCCGAATTCGAAGTTTCATGAAGACATCATTATAAAGTCTTCATTTGTCAGGGCTGAACATCAATCTACTTGTGAGTCTGGGTTTGGTTTTAATTATATGAATATTAGTGTACTTTGAAATTTTGATATGTAAATGGTTCTAGAGGCCGTTAATTTTTTTCTATTGCTTTTAAATCATTGTGCAGGTGATGGATTTTTTATTGATTTTTATTTTGTTAGATTCCTTTTATTGCATGTTGACACGCGTCGGCTTGATTTATAATGAGTTGGGTTATTCTTGTCATTTTGGTTGACCTCTTTTTAATGTCTTGGGTTGACTTTATTCTTACCATGTTATTATATGTGAGCGCTTAAAGGATTTTTTGTAGTTTAGTGTTTGCGTTTTTGTGTGTATTTATGTTTGTGGACGTTGTGTGCGATTTTTTTCATTTGTGGGTTGTTATATATCTTCTGTTTTTATAGTTATTTCTATGTTTTTATATATTTATAGTTTTATATTGCAGGTATGGATCTTTTTTGTGATATGTTTATTTGTTTTTGTTGTCATTTACGTAGCAAAGTAGGTATTTGTTCGAATATCTATATTTTTATATAATTTCCTCTTTGTTTAACATTTTCATTTGATATTTATATGTAATTATTGCTAGTTTTTGCTCTAAGTATAATTGACAGTTTCTGCTATTGCCGTATATTTTCCTAAACTTTTTTTTAATAAACACCTTTCTGTTCTCCTTCTTGTTTCAACGTGCAAACGCAAAAGTTATTCCGAATTGTACGCTTGATGCTGATCATTTCCTATTGATATATGCTTTGGTGGTCACTTGTATAATTAGTGTGTGTACTCCATTCCTTGTAGTTGTGGTAGTGAATATAAAGATAAAAGAACCCGTTAAATACAAAGCTGAAGGACCATCAAAAATCCACACAGGAGAGACGACGAAGGCATAGTTGATCCTTTATGGAAGATAAAGTGTATATATCATATAAATAAGTACGATATCGGGATCACTAATAAATAAAAACAACGGCCAGTAGATCTTCAACGGCAGATGCTGAAACAAAAAAGAAGCATTCAGTAGATGCAGTTAGACATGACATGCATGATTAAGGATAGACAAAACCGGAAAAATTACTGCAGGATATTCAACCGAATGAAAGTGGCAGTGCTTTTGAATGATTATGGTCTAATGTCATTTTCCCTTGCACCCTGCTATATTTCAGGAGATCTGAAAGTCTTACTATCAGTGAAGAGACTTTGTACATTTTCAAAGCCTTAAGGATTCAAGTGTGTGGTACACTATCAATAGATTTACGATTTACGGAAGTCTATCTAAGATGTGCTGATATATCTATCCTTTCTCTGCAATTTTTGGGAACATAATACATATATCTATAGCTGATCTTTGCAACCATTTGTGACCCTCTTTAAGATTTTTTTGTTTCAAGGGAAAATGTTATTTTCGTCGGTAAAAGAATAAACATAATTAATTGCTATGTCGTGAGCAGCCTATAATTTTTGATTAATCTCTTTCATTACTTTTGCTATATCAGTGATCTATTATAGAATTTCTTTGGGGTTATTAGTTATCATTGAAAAAGTCTACGCAAGCGTTTTTATGGATTGATAACAGATGACAGAAATAAATATTGGATATTCTGTCACTCTTTTGATCTAATCTCGGATATTTTTTAGGATTTACCATAAATTATCCGTGGTTATATTTTTCAATCATTTTATAAAATTTATCCTTCATTATTTCTTGCTATTTTTTATCCTTCTTTGATTTGGGAGTTTTGTTGCTTCAAATAAATTCTCAAAATTTTTACACTGTTTTATAGGTAGCAGCTTTTTGATTTCTATACTTTATTTTTTAATATCAATGTTGAAACATTTGAATTTTTTCCTATCTCACCTAAAATCTATATAAAAATCATAAATTATTTTTTAAATTTATCGCTATAATTATGACATCGAAGCTGATTCGGTTCGTCCCAAGCTATTTCTTTTCTTCTGCTGTTTAATCTTTTGTTTTAACAATAAGTTTTCCAGTAGCTGTTAGATTTCTTGTAATTAGTACATTATCTGCTTTTGTCATGCATTCCAGTGGGCTATTTACAATGTTAACAATGCCGTGTTAAATATCTGCAAAACATCTACTTGAATTTTTTCATAATGGTATGTGGAACCTGGTCTTCTTTCTGAGAATTATGAGCGAGCTACTTTTTCATTACCCTGGTCAATAGCTATTCGTCATCAGAAATGTTATACACTGCAATATATGCAATTATGTCCGATGATTTAAAAAAATGTAATCGGATTTCTTATATGATGAGATTAGGTGGGCATAAACTTCGATCAGCCACATCGCCACTCGTAAAAGTCTTAATTACTGATTTGTGTTTTATTATTAATTTAGTGTATTATTTATTTTCATGAGTTATTTAAAAATGGTTTAATTAAGAATTTTTCACAAAATATTCATTTAGCTATATTTGGTGTCTCCATAAATTCTATTTTTTTCAGTTGTCCGATACTCGTCAATGTGTCTAATCATCATTATCATCATAAGAAGCAACAGCGACAGCAACAACACTTGCAGTATCATCAAACTTTATTGAAGATGTCAATGATCGCAAGACCAGACCTGATATATTTTATGTCTGTGTTTCATTTACCACCAAAGCCCAGCAACGTGTCATCACAATTGAAACAAGGAACACTTACCGGCTGTACTTTAAATGCCTTCTCGGGATCAAGGTAAAAGGCAGGAAACGCATATTCTTTCAATAGACTAAGGGAAGGGATTTAGAAAAGAAAATGAGCAATGCCGTTTGCAATACCTATGATATAGAGAGAAGCAAAATATCATTTCAATGATAGTTATTTCTGTGCGGTTTTGATGCATATGGGTTTTCTAACATAATCATTAAGAAGTTCAGTACTACACTACAATGTTGAGAGTCCTCTTTCAGTAATACCAGAGAATAGCTTTCTAATGACAGATAAATAGGTACAATATATGTATAAACAATCTATGTGAATGCAGTTATTTTTAATTTGAAAATGAAGACGAACATCAGAAAATTTATTAAGAAGAGTTAAAGTATATGGTTAGTGATTTGTCATTGTCGAAGGATAGAGCTGAACTTTCAGTATCTCGTCTTAAGCAAAAGTTTATACTCAAGAACGATGTTTGTATACTTTTTAAGTATGAGAATAACGATCTGACTTTTTTCTTCTCTGTGGACAGAAAAGTGTGTTTCTCTAATAATACTGATGAGCAATTTCACGTTTTGCGCCAGTGACATGTATTATATTACGCCACATGGTTCTCCAACGATAACAGTCGTCTTGACATCAACGACAGAACACAACACGTGTTTATAAAAATATTAACTAATATTTTTATTCTTCGTCTTATTCGATTATGTATAGTGGTAGTCAAAGGAAAATTACCCACACACGAAGGAGCTGACTAACCCAAGCTCTTTTCCTTGCACTCTCAATGAGTCTTCTCCGTGTTCTATATTTGACCAAAAAAGAAAAAGAAAAAGATTATATAAGCTGAAATTCTTTGAATTTCGCTAAATAACCTCATCTATGGTTAAGCACATCTATTAATCATTTTTGCAAATTATTGTTTTTGGAAGCGCTGCCTTTGATGTCAACACATTCTGTCTGCCTTTGTTTATATTTTCTGACCGTGAAAACGGCTTCGCTAATGCCACAAACTTTTGTTGGTCATTGTTTCTGACGCCAAACCCTTTTCAGTTGGGTCAAAAAATACATTACATTCCTGCTTTGGCCAAAATAATATTTCTCTGAGTCACAAAAATATATTACGCGCTTTCATTTGAATGGCGTTTATTAACTGACTGATCGATGAGAATTGTCAAGGCAGTGCTACTACACAACGGCAATAAATAACCATCAACTCTCATATGATATTAAGTGCACACAAAGAGTGTGAGACAATTCAAGTACCACTTGTTGCCATAAACTACTCAAAATACATCTGTAATATATGTGGAGACTTAAATATGATTGGAATGGTGATGGGAATTCAGTCATGGTTCACAAAATAGTTATGCTTTTCATATCTTTCAGACAGTCTTGTAACTGCCAAGCTCAGAAAGGCCTCTATGAAACGGGAATTTCTAACGTATAACCTAAGCCATTAGTAAAGCCAGAAAACGTTCTTCTAATCGCGCTTAGTATAATTCCTGGGCACTTGAAACAATATGTAAAGATAAAAGCAAAATGGAAGGACGTTTTATTAGGCCCGCAGATAAAGATATTATTCAAAGAAAATAACTTCATCTAAACCCTGGATGAGAGTAGAATTAATGCCTGGGAAAGCTTTATGTAGATAGGTAAAACTTTTCTAGGTAATAAACGATCTCAAAACTTTAGAAATAGATTAAAATAACTTATTCATTTGCAGCTGTCGGATGTCACTCAAATACATTTCCTTGATTTACATCTGAACTTTTCTGCAAATAACCTTATAGTCTGATATGCAAAAGAAACGCATTTCTCAAGACATTGCATCAAGGGAGCAACGATATCAGAATTTTGCAATGAAGGAATGATAACTGACTACTGTTGCACCAGAGAAAATCTAAATTTCAATCATTTTAAGTTCAGTAGAGAGTATTATAATTTAATCTTCACGCAATAGGTTCGACTTTGTACAAGTAAATATAATATGTTTATTTATTATAATTTATAAGCACATGAACTACGTACTCAAACGTGAAACTACAAGAACCAGTCGCATAAAATGTGATAGAGATAAACCGACTTTAGATTTATCATGATAGTATGACCAAGACAAGTTAATTATATCAGATTAATAAAAAAAGCATTCATTTTATTTGATTACATCAATGATGTTTTTTGCTTCAGTGATTTAAACTACTTTTTTCAAAGTATTATGTCCTAATTTTGTTTGATTCATCTTTATCCGTGAAAAAGTCTGAAACAGTTAAATAGTTTATGACAGGCAGATTCTCCCGTTTCAATTCCAGAGAGAACATTATTTCGTACATCTTTCATTTTAGCTTGTACATTATACAGTCATAATGTAGATTTCCACTCTTGCCTTATATTTCTTTGACTTATAGCTTCTTGTGCTTTGAGTTCTATATTTCGTTTTCTCTCTTCGATTTCTGCGCCTGAGACTCTTTATTTTCTGTGATGCACCTGTAAAAACTGGCAAGCATATTTTGATCAAGATTTGGTCTTATTTCAGTTCCTATTCTATATTTCAATATCTGATCGAGTTTGTTGTTTTGACGATTTGCCAATGCAGTGTAAATAACGTTGTTATTACTTCATTTCATTTCGTCCATTTTCATTTGATAAATTTTTGTCTGTGAAAATTACGACATTTTCTTTGTGTTTTATATTGAACCACCAAGAGATAATTTTGTTCAGCTACGTACCTTACCGAATGATGTACCTTGTGGTGCAGTGGATATCGGATAGGAACGAAAAATTCGGAGCCGAGTTCGAATTCCACGCCATCCAGAATACTATGGAATATCCCGCATCTCTTCTGAACGGGATATTTGTTTAAGTTGATGAATGCTGTCATGGATCTTGCGAGGCTTTTTGCTGCGCCCCACACATTATAATCAAGGAAGGTCAGATTATTTGGTAAGATGTAAGAAGTGGGGTAATGGCAAAAATTTTCTGACAGCCATGATGGGTTTTCCTGTTTGTGTGGCATGGTACATGTTTCTTTTAACACACACAGGATCTTCCAACAGTCAAGCTATTGACCGAGGGTGGCTTCCCTAAGCTATTATTGTATTGCAGACTATACTCAGCTGAGCCTACCATACTGTGCAGTTGGCCAAATAAAAATTAAACAACGCACATGCGCAAAATTATAAATATAAAATGCCGACAATTTACTCATCGCACAATGCATATTTCTGTGTGTGTGTGTTTATCGAATATAAGAAAACATATAACATTTATCAAGAAACATACACTTAATATGATGACGCAATAAACTATTTTCATGAAAGTAGATTATTCTTTAGAAATCTTGCTTTATAATCTTTAGAACGAGCTAAATAAACTAAAATTAAAGTTCTATACCCACGACAAGGTAAAGGTTGACAGGCCAAGTGTATTAAGCTTTTAGGATATATCTCCGTAACTTAATCTTTATTCCGGGTTAAGTTTTTCAAAATACCTGAATCTATATAAAAGTATCCCCACCTTTCGAATAAACTTCAACAGCACAGACTGGCATGGATGAGGGGAAATATAATTCCTTATTTGAAGAAAATTGGAATGAAAATTGCATTGCAGAAGTCATAGATACAAAATTGATATGTGAAAAGTTTCACACAGCTCTCCTACCTCTTCCACGTTCCTTTTTGATTGCAATCAGCGTTGTCTGTATCTTTCATTTGATCTTTTGTAACATCTTTACCGAACATCTGGAAACTTGGTATATATTGAATCATCAGAGAAAATGACATTCCGAAAGAAAAGAATATGACCATTCTTATTCAAAGTAGATGTTATATTGTTCAACCCGATTGGAAATTGCAAATCCTATGAGTCTGACTGATGGAATATTTGGAGACACTTTTCCTTCTCTTGAAGTCAATGTCTTGGACAAAATAGCGATTAGCTTGGTCATATCAATAGAATGAATTTTCCTGAAGCAGTTTTCTTTTGTAGATGCAATTTTGTCGATATTCGTGAAACGACAGTTCAATGAATGGATGCCATGCAATATCCAAAATAAATATATAATAGCTTTAGAACTTTTATTCATTAATTTATTAATACAAGAGGAAATACTTATTTTTTATTACTGCGCCAAGCGAGATATTTCTACAAGTATTAGTCTACATTTTTAAATGTTCCCTATTCCTGTTTTTAAAGTATTTACTGTATTCATTTGTTCGTTTTAATTATAAAAAAAAACTTTAAAAAGGTTAGAATTATAACCAGCACACACACACACACACACACACACACACACACACAAACCCCCACCTCCCACTCTCTCTCTGTCTCTCTCTCTCTCACGCACTCACACATACATGTATGATACATATGTGTATGTGTGTGTGTGTGTGTGTGTGTGTGTGTGTGTATAATTTAATATATATTATATTATATATAATATATAATATAAGAGAGGATATCTATCTCCAAATTAATATCTAGTCGCAAGTGTATTTCAAAATAGTGTTGGGCTAGTATAACATATTACTTTTACTATAACAACATATCAAAAATGAAGAAAACTGCTTCTTCTTCTTCTTCTTCTTCTTCTATGTGCCATGTCCCTTCAGGACGTAGGCGATCATGACTCTCCACGTCTCCCTATCCCTTTTGGCTCTTAGTATGTTTGCTCCTGTTGCTCCTGGCAAACCCCCGTTCCGTCATCCACCTGATCAGGCCCTGCAAGTATGTTATCCGCTGCCTTCCTCTGTCTCTCCTTCCTTCTATCTGTCCAGTCAGTATCAGGTTCTCCAGGCTCTCCTTCCTCATTGCATGTCCCAGGAACTTCAGTTGTCTCTTCCTGATGCTCAGCATCAATTTTCTTTTTGTTGCCATTCTTTCTAGCACCTCGTCGTTGCTTGAGAAAACTGCTACTGATCTGAAATCAACGCGCCCTTGAAAGCAGAAGCACGTAATCTCATATATATATATATATATATATATATATATATATATAATAGAATATTGCATATTTATACAAACATAGATTAATTGGGCAGTATGTGAGACATTGCAGCCGAGAATACATGATCTCTCACAGGCTGGCCGTGAATAGTTGACAGGGTATTTTAATGAAATCAAGTGTCTTGTTATTTATTAGTTCGTACGTAATTTCATTAGTTACGGCACTATCTTACTTATTACATTACTTTGTTTCTCAATGACAATTATGAACCAAGAAATTTCTACTATTTTCTTTTGTTTATGTCTTTTTTTTATATATTAACTAGAATATACCTGATTTTATAATGATTCGTATTCGAAAGAATGCAATCGCATAGGCATATGGTGTGTATATCAATTGATATGCATGTGAATATATATATATATATGTGTGTGTGTGTGTGTGTGTGTGTGTGCGTGCGCGCGTGCGTGCGCGCGTGAGTGAGTATGCTTTTGTGTGTGTGTGTGTGTGTGTGTGTGTGTGTGCTTCTCTTCATGTCAATCCCTATCTTTCTTCGCTCTGCTAGATAGCATTATCCAATCTAGGCACGGATTTCGAATAGATATGATTTATTTCATTCGCCCAACTCTTGCAATGCTTCAAAACCACTATTCTTTTTGACATTCGGAACAGCCCAGCGCTACACGCATGTGCAAATATGTGATATAATTTTTTCTGACCACAATTTATGATTTTTCAACATAAACTTTTTTCTCAAAGGAAGTTGCATTCATCGTTGCAAGAGTCCATAAACTCACACCGATTTACTGACAATTACTTATCTGTGGGTTTTGTTTGATTTATATGTGATATACTATATTTTATAAATAGTAAAAATTATATAAATTACATTATTATATATAAAGATATGTAAAACCAAATGTCTACATTTAACTGGTTACACTGGTATACACCAGAGATTAGAAAAATAATCTTGCACACATACGTATGTGTATATTTAACTACAAATATATCGTTAACATTGTTGTTTGCGCGCACTATTTCAAAACCTTGAAAATAAAATAGGTTCTACAATTTGGCATTTTTACCAAATGGATATGATTAATCTGTAAAAACCAAAACTTGAAAGAAAGATCATTCATATGATAACACATCACTAAATAATCCCCGTCATGACAAAGAGATGGTGTCACTAAAAAAATCTATATGATTTGTATGAAATGCAAGTGACAAAATTTGGACTTAATCGGATTATTAGTTTATAAATTACAGTTATTTAAGTGAAGCTACTGTGACAAATTTTAAAAAACAATGGAAAAATCTTAATTTTGTGAGTTGGTAAAGAATTGCTTTCTAATGCAAAAAATACTGTTCAAGCAAGGCTGTCATTTGAACTCTGATCCGTTGGAAGCAATGGTTAAGAGGTCGTGAGCTGACGTTAACGCGGTTATACAGGCTCAAATGATGCTGAACGCTCAGGTCGCCCAAAATCAGCAGTTGTCCCGGAAAACAGCAAAAATTCCACAAATCAATTTAGGCCGATCGTAAATTAAAGTTGTATGAGATAGCAGACTAGTTGAACATATCAGAATGCAGTACATTCACTATTTTGCATGAACATTTGTCAATGAGAAAGCTGTGTTCAAAGTGGGTGTCGCGTTTGCTCCTTTTCGATTAAAAACAACAACGCGTCGACGATTCAGAGCGTTGTTTGCAACTGTTTTAACAAGATGTTTTTTGCGTAAATTGGTGACAATGGATGGAACATGAATCCACGACTTCAATCCGGAGGCAAATCAGCAGTCAGCAACAGGTAAAAGCCGTCTAAAGCGAACAAAGACGCAAACATCTGTAGGCAAGGTTTGGTCTCGTATTTTGTGATGCGTAAAGTATTTTCTCTATCGATTACCTTGAGAAAAGAAGAACCATCAATAGAGAATATTATATAGAATTGTTGGTGTGTTTGAAGAAAGAAATTGCAAAAACACGGCCACAAATAAAGAAAAAACAGTGATCTTTCACCAGATCAATCGCAACGATGAGAAAACTCTCCTTTGCAAGCTACGGGGTTACGGCATTATCGGACGCCTGCTTGACCTAACCCAGTCCTTCTTAAGCAACCGCAAAATGAAGGTCGTATTGAATGGGCATGCCTCTTCATCCTACAGCACGAATGCTGGTGTGCCCCAGGGCTCTATCCAGTGCCCGACGCTCTTCCTTATTTTCATCAACGACCTCCCAGATGAGGTCAAGTCGCAAGTAGGACAGACATAATCTCGCTGCTGACCTTGAACGGGATCTACACTCTGTGGTGAATTGGGGCAAGAAGTGGCTTGTCAACTTCAATGCATCCAAGACCAAGCTGTTGTCTGTCAACCATCACAGGCAACCTCTCCTGCCTCACATAAGCATGGACCAAGCGAATTCTCCCTGAGTGCAATACACTGCACCTCCTCGGCCTTACCCTCTCTTCTGATCTCAAGTGGAAACCGCTACATCGAATCCATAGCAAAATCCACTGCTAAGAAGGTTCGGTCACTGTGTCGATCCAGGATGTTCTTTCTGCCTGAATCCATCCTGCATATATACAAGTCTACCATTCGACACTGTATGGAGTACTGCTGCCATTTATCGTCAGGCGCCCCTGCCGCTCACCTCAGTTAGAGAGTTAGTAACGTGATAGGTGCTGACTTGGCGGTTCGACCAAAGCCACTTCCCCACCAACGAAATGTGGCCTCCCTTTGTCTGTTCTATAAGTACTTTCATGGCTCTGCTCGGACGAACTTAAGTCACTGGTGCCTCATCAACAGGTGTTTACTCGTGCAACCAGAATGGCAACTGGGTCCCACCCATTCACAGTTAGGTTAGCCAAATGCAGACGACAATTCTACTCCTGCAGCTTCTTCTCTCGCACTTCACGGCTGTGGAACTCGCTCCCATATTCTTGCTTTCCTGACGGCTACAACCTCCAGAAATGTAAATGTAATGTCAATACTCATTTACTAACCACTTCACTCTAGCCCTTCCCCCACCCCTTATATACTTCCCTTTCTCTCCCCCTTGCAACTGTCATTACACCTTCATTTTCATCTTTGTATTGCTTCTTTCTAATTGGTTTGTAATCCTCTTCTCCCTCCTCTAATTAATTTTCTTTCAGTTATGTGGGCTACATGCACATCAGTGGCATTTACGCCTTGCCCGGGGTGAAATGATTAAAAAAAAATAAAAATAAATAGGATATCAAATGGATTCCGCATCCTCCCTAATTCTCCAGATGTGGCCCCCAATGACGACTGACTGTTTTCAGACATCAAAGAATGCATCAAGGAAAGAGATTTGGCTCCAGTTAGAAGGTGATATCGGAAAATTAGGCGTATTTTGAGGCTAAAACAAATCGTTCTACAAAAAAGACATTGAATTGTTAGAAAAAGATTTGAAATCAGTGTATCACATTATTCATTGATGAATAAAATCGAATTTTGCCAAAAAGTTGTTTGTTTTTATTAAGCCCGGCATTTATTGAGTGATGTGTTAAGGAGTAGGACAACACCATCTTAATATTGCACATTTTTTAATTCTCGCACACCAATTTAATCAATATTTTAAATGAAAACACGAATCATTATTTGTAAAAAGACAGAGTCCTGTATTGTCGACAGAATCAAGAAAACTTAGCCGTTACTTATCGGAGAGTTAAAATTCGAGCGTATATCGCAATTTATCTATGTATGAGATGATGACACCTGATACAGGTCTATAATGATCACAAACGATGATGTTTTAAAATCATCAAGTTATCGTAAAACATTATTCGAAACGAAGGCTGAAGTATAGTATAATATGCAATCTACTGTATCACTATGAATGCTGTATATTTACAGAGTACTGTTGAGAAAGATCGTTATATATTATTGACAAAAAGTTGAATTTTAAGGTGAATAAGTACTACAACTAGACTGTTGTTAAAAGTTAGAATGAAACTTTAAACATATTTAAACTTATTATGAATTTAGAATGCTGGAAGTATTTGGCACTATCATTAAACACAGTTGGCAAGAAAAGATGGGAAAATTGAATAGTTTAAATTTGAAAAAATATTGTAAATCAAGTAGGTGAATAGAGAGGTGAATGGTAAATGAGCTACAATGATTAGAGAATCACAAAGCAACAAATTATTAAGAGTCGCTGATGTGACATATATATATATATATATATATATATATATATATAATTAGAGAGAAAAAAAGAAAGAGATAAGGAAAGAGATCTATTACTTTAATATTTATTCAGTGGCATGTCTTACAATGAATATAACCATATTTACTTACGGCATTTTGATGTTGGAAAGCGACAGAAACCTTCCAAGATCTACACAAGATATTAAGAAAAGAATAACGGCTAGAAATAATGGCTAGAATGCTGAACTATGATAATATTCGTCCTCTTATATGTCAATTAATGCTGGACAATCACTTCACAGATTAAGTTACTTGAGACAACAAAATGTGTGTCTATATAAGGATGCCGTGAATTGCAATGCCTGAAGATGTGAGCCACGTCAAAGTTTACAAGAAAATGGAAACAAAGCAGTCTCTTATACTTAACAGCGGGAAGAGAAAATTAGAAATTAAAATAACTGATTTAAAATGCTACAATCTCATTACAGATACATATAAAAGACAAATATACAGGCGGAGAGACAACCTATAAGTTTATAAATTATGAGTTGATAAGTTAGGGTAAATTATTCGATTTATGATACCCACTTATCCTCAGATACCCTGAAAACCTTTCCTCACGCTCAATTTTGTCTTTCTCTCACTTAAACTGAGAAAGACAATGAAAGCCAACACTTCTCTGTCAAAACGCGTCTTTAAGGAATTTTCTACATTGTCACATCATCTTCATAAATATAATATAACGTGATTAAAGAAATATTCAAATTGTTGCAACAATCAGATTTTGAAGGTTTTTTTTGGACAGTTTACAGAGTCTACTAGAATATTACAGGTTTACTGTATAAGATGAGACATAATAACAAAGACCTGTGTAGTTACCATGCATATTTCAAGTAAAACAAAAATGTATGTCATTAGTTTAAACAAATATTCAATATATTAGTGAAATTTTTGATAAAATTTGAAAAAACACCAAAAACTATTCAGAGAATGCGATAAGGATCTACGGAGATTGCTGAGAATACCATGAACCAAAGATGTGAGTGATTAGGAAGGATATAAATTGAAATTAAAATGACATCTATGCTTCAAATATAAAATAGACAGTTGAAATTAAATTTGTATTTCCCTCAGCCTACCTTTTTTTCAGTATATGCCCTGTGTGTTTAATTCTTCAAGATTATTTTAATGGTTATTTTACTAGATATTTCAAGAATCACATTTCAATATCTTTCTAGTTCCTTATTTTATAACCTTCCTGACTGCTCACATTTTCAGCCCATAGTGTTCTCAGTATCGTCCTGTAAAACCGCATTTCTGTCGATTTGATTTTCTTCATCATTTTATTGGTTAATTATCCGTAGTCACAGCTATGTAAGTGAACATATATAAGGTAAGAACTGAGTATTTATTTCTTTGTTACGAAAGAGAATTTCCTATATATTGATGCTTTATTTATTTTTATGGGGTCATAATACAGTTTTTCATTATGCATTCATATTTCAGTGTCATACTTTTTGTAAATCTACACTAAACACACCTTTACCTAATTTTGATGTCCGTAACGTATGTCTAACACATTGTTCTGTCTCTTTTGCATCGTATCTTCTTACATAGTCTGACATTACTTTTAAATTTCCGTTATTACATAGACTTGTAGTTCCTGCAAGTTCGTTTGGAGTTTGCCATCGTTATCTGCGTACCTTACGTTGTTAAGATTATGTCATCCGATTATAATCCTCGTTTTTCTTCTAGTCCTCTAAATAATATATCCCTATGCAGATTACATAAATCCGGTGAGAATAAAAAATTCTTGTTCTAATGCACTTACTCAACTCAGTTTCTATCCGCATGCACTCAACTTGTTTCCAATCGATGTTTTGAATTATCCTATCTTTTCCTATAACTTAACTTTCCCTAGTATTTCAAAGAAATTTTTGCTATCTTATCAAATACTTTTTGTGTAATATACGAAACATCTCTTTCTCTATTTGAACTATCCGAGAGTCCTAATATTTTTGTTGAAAAGGCCTTAGACTATCTTACTAGTTAAATTCATGTGTTTTTGCTAATAGGAAAAAAAACAATGAGAAACAACACTCATACTGAAATATGTATTGACAATGCATCATGAATATTTGATTATGCGACACTACCGGCTTTAAGAAATAAACGTTTTAATATTCTCTTGAAAAGAAAAGTATAAAAACCGAATATTTGCGCCATATTTTTTGACGATGTTCTCCTTCGAGGGCATGAATATATTTGTCCACTTGAAAAGGCAAAAACATGAATTGAGTTGGGAAAAAAAGGAAGGAAACTGTCATGGGAGAAAGTAATTCAAAATTAGAGTCCGAAAACTAAAATAAAACTACAAATTATAGAATTGCTTAGAAGGGAGTTAAAAGAGAACATCGTTTTGTTGAATGCATTCTGACATCCCCATGGACGTTTCTAATGGACTTGTATTTCAATAAAAGAAACGTAATTTCGTCTACCCAATCGCCTTGTTCATAATAAATTGAAATATGCATATAAAGCAAAGGATATGAGTTTTTCGATAAATATAGCGTATAGAGCTCCTGAATGTTCAACTATTTCTACAATGAATAAATGAAAAAATATAGTTGAATTGAAGTCAAGAAAATACAAAAATATGTAGAAAATAAATAAATAAATGCAAATAAAAACAAATTAGGAAATAATTAAGAAAGAAACAGAAAATTGGTAAACAAAATAAACAATAGACAGAACAGCAAATATCACACACTTCTATAAGAAAAGAAAGAAAGAAGAAAATACATAAGGGTTAGAGAATGACAACAGCAAAATCCGCACAGCACCTTCAGTTCTTATTTAATCCTTACTGCATATAAAAAATTATAATAAGCCTTGTGAGCATTAAAGATTTAATATTCATAATATTGGCCATATAACATATTTTACATGTGTTGGCGTAATTTGTTACAGGCAATTTTCCTAAAACTTGGATCTTGTTGTGTTTACACGTTTATTAAAATAACAATGCACATAAAGAAATATGAAATTATGTGAAAAATGTCAAACTCATGAATTCATCTACTTGAAATAATTAAGTCGAATAAAGTAATTAAGAAAAGAAAAGCAAAATAAAAAATACAGCGGTAAGATAAAATTATATTTTTTTAAAAACTAAAGTAAGAATGCAGTCTGTTTTTGAATAATGACTGATAAAGGACAAGGGGCATAAAGTAAAGTCAAGCGCACGAGGAAATATACGCGAAAGTCTCAGGTATTAAAATAAAATAAAAAATAAAAAGATATATATTGATTGAAATATAATGAGGAGTATACGTAACTAAAAATGTATGAAATGAATAAAAATGTAAATATCACTGATGAAAGTAAAAGAAAGTGCATCAAGTAAAAAAACAGAAATGAGCATAGGGCAATGGAAACAAAGGAATGGAAGAAGACCGAAATATAAGTTCAGGAAAGAAAAAATCATCTCTCTGACCCTAACATACAAAGACGCCTCTGAATACTAATTAATAATTAGTGGTCCTGACTAATCAATCTAAAATGACAAAAATAAATATAAAAGAATATTGCCAACAGTCATGTAGTTTGTTCTTACATGCAAGAGAATAAACGCATATATTTTGTTTCTGAACACACGAAAATTAACTATGGGTATGAAAACTTTCAATATCTTTACAGCATCTAGTTGTATCATGTTTGGATGTGTTGCTATCATAAAAGCTTTTTCATCTTTATACTTGTTTACCTTCACCGGGTGTCTGATATATTTTAGAATTTCTAACTCCGTTCTACATGCGACTCTCGTGACATTTAGTGGATACGCTCATGTGATCGGAAAAAGGTCTAAATTCTAAGGACACTGTGACTGCTTTAATACTTCTAGATTTATAAATTTTAAATCATTAATCTCGCAGATAGATTGTTTAATTATACCATATGTATACACTACTGTATATTTTATGTTTGTGGGAATCTTCAGATTAGTGGTGACAGGCTTGAAATGTGACTCGAAGAGTTTTTGATACTAAGATATGTATTTTGTTTCGGTTTTAGTTGCATAATCTTACCACACGTTTTCCTTTTTATTCTGCATTTAACACATAAACTGTGGTTCTTTGTTTTGTTAATGTGCTTTCCGTTTTCAGGATATGTTAGTTTATCAGTTGATTAAATATTATTTTCATTTTCTTCGCTGATTGTTACATTTTCCTTCACTGTTTCTGTTTTTTTTATTATCTGTAAACCTATTAAATATCTAATGTTTGGCATTCTTCAAATGGTTTCCTTTGTATTGTCGATATGTGGATGACATTTTCTGTTTATTTGAAAATGAACTTGACTCAGATCAATTTCTCTCTTTTCTAAATAATATCCATCCAGCACTGAGATTTACTGTTGAGAATCCACTAAAGCGTTGCAACACTGGCTCCAAAAGAGAAGACAGCCATTTGGCTACTTTGTGTTGCGCTGATCCAACCAATTGATAGAATGGGTCTCAATGGTACATGATCCTGATGGACCCTTGGCAGTCTATATAACAAAGAACGAATGGATCCAAATGGACGAATCTCATCGCAAATTTCCTTGGAAAGAACCCCACATTTTACCCAACTCAAAAGCAATTTTTGAAATTTTATTTCACTTGAGGTAGTCCGATCACACGTATCGGCAGATCCAAGCTTTTTAGATTTTGAAGTGTCCTCCAGAATTAAAGACATCTTGGACACATAATCTGCGCGATCAAGAACAACAACACCAGCACCTTTATCTGGTCTGGAAATCACTAATTCTAAGTTATTCCTCAGTGAATTCAATACACGTTGATGTTCAACCGTCTACTTGGATTCAGCTGAAGCAACAGAGGAACTTGCAAACATGTGTGCCGAATAATTCAATTGGGCTTTCAAATTGCTAATCGCATTCCAGGAAATAGGTTTAATCTCGCCAAATGAGCATAAAGGACCCCAAACTCTGAAAAAATCTTCTTCTTGTCAGGCGTAGAAGTTGGAATACAAAAATTCAAACCATGAGCGAGAATAAATGACTCGAGCTCAGTGAGTTCATGAGACGACAAGATAATAATATTATTTAAAATTGGGTTCCGATATGCCTCCATATCTCATGTGTACAAGACTTTTTAACTTAGCATTCTGCTTGGTTACTATTTTGTCCCACTCATGTCGATGGACTCATCCCAAATATTGGGAGAACCTCATCCAGTCAATGAAAGAAACCAGATTTTTGAAATTGCACCATAATCTGCTGTATTCAAGCTTTAAACTTAGGCTTCTAGTCAAAAGATGTTGAATAGAGCCTTTAATAAAGAAATGTTCAATTTTCCAACTTGGATGTAATTTAGCTTTCTTAATTCTAAATTGAATTAAGGAGGAGAAAACCTGGTAACGGATACATTGATGGAAAAAGTTTATTTTAGTATCCGCAGATCTTATTTTTGCCTTGAATAGCAGTATTTTGTTTAATTTGTTAATTAAATTAATGTTTGTATCTGACTTATTGAATTATAAGTCGCCTTGATAATGATTTATCAGGGATACAATTTCCCAAAGAACATTTAAACAGATGCGAAATACATATATATGTAAACCAAGATTGAGGGTGTAAAATATTTTCAAAGAATACATTTACTCTTATAGGTTTAAACAGTCATATAAGCATAATTGATGGTAGACGCCGTTATATTTTTATGTTGTTATATATAAAGATATAATCGATATCTGAAGAGCCTTATTCAGCTGTCTGGAGAATTTTAGTAATCATGATATTATTAATCTAGTGATTTGTTCCACGAGATTAATCGATTTAACGCTTGGCGATTTAGTCAGTTTATGAACGCATCCTTTCCCTTCAAAATATTATAATGTCAAAGTATTGAGTATTGAAAAATGATAGCCATAGTTGAGCAGATTATTTATATGTAAGAAATATATATCTTCATGGATATTAATGAGTAAATTCTAATTATACATTCACTTTTCATAATATTTTCCTCTTTACATTTAGAAGTTGTTTATCGTATAACCTGTAATTATGAAGGAAAATAAAAGTAAAAACATGAAAGAAAATTATGTACTTACTGATGTTAAAATAAGTACATCAGAAGGTAGATAATTGGAGATTCGTTTACATATTCTTTTCTATTAGATATTTCGGTGTGGATTGATAAAAGCTATTCATAATTTTTTTCCCAAATTAACACAAAAGTCCGTTTAAAAATGTCATTTCACACCGTTTTTTAAACATTAATAAATATGCAAACATTTAGTAGCTAAATATTCTTTTAGATTACAAAGTAGATTATTTTCGGACAATTACCTCTAAATTCATACATCGAAGCAGTTGATATTCTTTATTTTAAAATAAAACTTACATATTTACAATGTAATAACGACAACATGAATATAGATTTTTCTCGTGGATACATTTTTTCCTTGATAAAAATTATTCATTCATTTCTTCACTTCCAGCATGACGCCGCAATTAGAAAATATCCAACTCAGGTATTATGGTGAGACCAACACAAGTCTAAGAGGATAAAAAAATGAGTGAGTCAGCTGGCAACATACAGAAAACCCCCTCGAGGAATAATTGTATGCATCGCGTGGTAATTAGTCCATGTGGTGCTGAGAGCAATAAGGAAAGGAGACAACTGAATGAATATTCCAAATCTGTTCAACTTAAATTTGGTAGTTGAACACTGGAATTTTTTAATGAAAATGTAAACATAGGGTTCTGTTTCTCCTACCTAAAAATAATTAGCAAATAAAAAGTTTTGTTATCAAAGTTAACAAATATATTTCACGTTCTCTCATCAGGAAATAACTTGAAAAATTATCAAATTCTTATACGAGGCGATACAATATGACTCACTATTTCTATCTGCAGACACAAAAAGATTATTACATTTTTTATAACGGATTTCAAACATAGTTTCATACTCCGTTCTTAGGATGGTACAAATTTCACATTGTTCGTTGATTTTTTTCTATTACTGATACACAGGTAGAAAGTCAAGAAAATCGATGTAGAATCTGTTAGCGATTATCATCCGTTTTGATGGTTTTAAGACGGTTCCCGCTCACTCGGGAAAAAAGAAAAATAGACAGCTCATTTACAACAATCTTTTCTCTAATTAAAAAGCAATTGTCTTTAATCAACTTATTTTTTAATTGGACACTATACGTAATAGTCTTAATTAAATTTAACTGCAGCAAACGTCCATCAAAATTGAAGCAAGATCTGAAGATCGCATGTGTCGATTAGATATGCATGTGATAATATTTCTCAGTTGTCCTACACATTTCAATAATTCCTTGATGCATTAATGTATGAGAAACTGTTTGAACAACAATTTCTTTTTAGAAGAAAGTGAAAATATCACAGACAGCTGAGAGAAGACAAACTTTACAAACTATAAACAATATAAACTTCAGTATTAAATTTGACAGACTCTTTATTTTAGACATACGGCCACCATAATTAATCATCGTTGACCCTGGTCAGTATCTAGATATGTGACACCGAATGGGAACACCCAAGTGATGTAAACTTAGATGTGTGAGTAGTTTAAGCGATAACAACTCAGAATTGTTAAACGGAGCGCGGAGTTCCAATTCCAGTTCGGTTCGTTATATTCACTTACGCGCAAATACCCAGGAATCCACCTGTTCTTCCTTTAACTGTGAGTTACTTAATAAGACTTATCAATAAAACCATTTTCTAAAAATATAATTGCTTTTAAAATAATTAGGCTTCGCTATTATATCATACATGAATGTAGATATGTCCTTAAGCTAAAACAACCAAACAACTTTTTTCTTAGAATTTATACAACGACAGCCACTATTTATAATGTGTTAGTAAGTTTTCTGCGAAACTTACTGACATCACAAAAAATTGTAATTTAAGATTCTCTCTGACTCTCAGAAAATACTGGGAGACTATTCACCGCTATTTCTAATATATCCATCTATATTAAAATCAGGAACCTCCAAAGAAGAATTATCACTAGAATTTAAAAGATTCTTTAAATGACAGTCGGAGGTTTTTCATTAATTTGTTTCTACTTTGGATATATCTGTAAAAAAACTTAAGGAATTGAGTGATTTTTCAATATAATTTTAACTACCTTTAAGAATTTAGGAATGTATTCTCCGTTTTTTATTAATTTTATGTACTTTGGCACTAAATTGACTATAGTTATTGGTCTTATTTTCTAATAATGCCAATGTTGAGCGTACGGTATTTATAAATTCGGCACGTTTATACACACGCACAGAAAAAAAATTAAAAATTAATTTAAAAATATCTGGAGTCGCTGAATCGTAGTAAGCTTTACCATTAATTATATTTTTTACATAATATCACCTATTCCCTAAAACTAATACAATTGATATTTTACGATGTTTAGGCCATCTCTCCGGTCTTCTTCAGTTGCTAGAAATTTTGAACTGTATTACAAGCACTGAGATAGATCATTCTCATTCCCTCTGTGAAGTTTCTTCTGGTAGTCATAAGTTATATCCCTTTAACTTGACTCTCTAAGTTATTTGTAGCCTCACAACTATTTGGTACTAGCCAACGCCTAATGTTTCAGCATCCTTTTTTTACCAGAGTTCATATTGCAATTTTTTTATGTTAATGGTTTCAGTAGTATTATTTGATGTACTAATAGCTCGAACAGAGACGGGATTCAAGACAACCGTACACCGCAAGGCAACATTCACGGGACAATACCTCAACTACAACTACTACCACACATACAACGTAAAGTCCGCTTCCCGTAACATCGAGCAACATTCATAAGCGGCGAACCAGGGACATATGAACAGGAAATGGTCAGTATAGTCAGTAACCTACAAAGTAACTATTATCCAGAGTACATTATAACAACTCCAACAAACAGGGAATGGAGAGTGCATGAGGATATCTCTCAAAAACAGCCTCGGTCAGTCTACTCTATGTGAAAGAGTTATATCGGATCTGTGGCTAATAAGATATCAGGACGATCTTCAGAAGTGGTGCTAACATTCGCAGGTAACTCTCTCGAGTAAGACATGATAGAGAGGAGGACATGACTAAGAACTGTGTGTACGCCATTCCATGTATCTGCGGAAAGAAATATTAAAGAGAAACAGGCCGGCCCTTTAAGGTAAGCCTACAAGAACATAGGAATAGAGGAGATAGAAAAATCAGGCGTAGATGATCGCATATGGAGGAAGAAAGGGACCACCGCCCCCTAGAGAAGGAAGTTGAAAAAATAGATATTGAACGCCAATGGAAAATACGTAAACTTAAGGAATCAGCGTATATGCTAGGTAAATATAAATATGAGAACCATTACAACAGCGTGCTAGAGAAAATCAATAGTGTCAAAAATTGCATTTAGAGCTCTGGTAATATATATATATATATATATATATATATATATATATATATAAAACATACTTTGTTTCATACTCAATGCAATAATTAGGTGCATATTAGGACATGACCTTTCTGAAATTTGAATTTCGGGTTCTCACTTTGTTCATGATAGTTATATATAATAACTAACGCTGGGATGCTATTTTTTCTTTTTAATTATATAATTTAATTTGTTTTGGACTAAAACTAAAGTATGAAAACTAGTAAGCAAATTCATAAAAATTGACTTTTTTCATTTTTAGGGCAATGTTATACGATTTTTGCGTCTAAGTAAGGGAGATTACTTGTAGATTATATTTTCGGAGAAAACGAAAGGCATGAAAGATAAAATGATAAATAATAATCGGAAAGCCCAATTAAAAATGACTTCCAGTGTCGTCAGTAGAGTCTCCAGAGAGAAATTACTTTTCGACAGGTAATGTCTCATTCCGTAATAAGTGTGTAAAAGCTAAGTCCTATGTGTTACAAATGCTACAAACTTATTCGGTACTGACTAAATGGAATTATTTGAGCTTTGGGATTCGCCTATTAACGTTTATAGCAAAAACGTAGGTCGACTAGTGACAAATTAAAAAGAAAAAAAATGAAGCAAAGATTTTAAGGAAAAATTGCGAAACAATATTTTACTTTTAAATGAACTGAGTCGGTGTTTTTAAATTTAAAGCGAAATTTCGGGTGAAAAATTAATTTGATACCAGTAATTATACGGAAACGGAGAGTACCATTCGCAGAAATGGGGAAGAAAAATTTGGACAGATTTAAAAAAAAGCATTTGTCTATATGTCTGAGATGAGATAGTATTTACACTATTTACATTATTGGAATTATTGTCATCTTTCTTTCCATTTTTTATGCTTTCGTCGTTGTAACCCTTGGCGTTCTTTCGGTACTAGGAATTTCGAACCGAACCCTCAACAACAATTATTGAGTATATCACTCTCATTTCTTGTGCGAAACTGCTTCTTGAATCATGAGTTGTCTCCCTTTTACTAAACTCTCTAAGTTATTTATTTACCACTGTTGTAGATTGTTATTGCACTCACAACGCTTTGAGTCAAGTGACTGGAACTAATCAACGTATATATCCACTAGGACATGTGTCCTCAGTTGTGATCAAATAAATTATATAGAATTTAATTTTCACATTTTTCCTCTTTCTATTACTAGGCACATTATACTATAATAATTTTGAAACTTCAATGGTGTTTTGCTACGATCGGCGGGGCAATTAGTAAGCAAGGTTTTTTCAGTTTTTATCTCTGAACTTTTAACTTTAAACTTCCTGTCTTTAAAGATTGTGTAATCCCATAGAATTGTGATGTCTTAGATTTCTGTGACTGGTGTTGCTGGATGATGTTCATACCAGTGTTTGTTAATACCTTTTCCAAATTCTTTGGATATTTTTCAATGTACAAATTCCCCCAGTCTGTCGTGAATGTCTTTATATTTATTTGGCGCAAGTACAGAACATACTAATTTTAGATGATCTATGTTTTCCTGATATATTTCACGGAACCTGCATTTTGAATCAACAATATTATGAATATGTTCCTGAAAGTTCTTTGGAAAAAAAAAAAACTGTTCATGTGCTGCAACAATAAGCCATTACTACTACTACTACTACTACTACTACTACTACTACTACTACTACTAATAATAATAATAATAATAATAATAATAATAATATTAATAATTTCAGGAATTTATTCTTCGTATTTTCTGTTCTTTCTTTATTTCTGCTGTATATTTTATTTTCGTTCCGAGCTTTAAACAAAAATCTGATGTCGGAAATGGCATCATATCATTTTCAACTGAATATTTTTGTAAAAATAAAAAAAAATAAAAATGACACACACGTTTTATAAATATAATGCCCTTTGTAACGTATGACAAATTTGAGAACAATTTTTGTATTTCTATATGAGGTCAATTCGATGAGTCTATTCGAAATTTATACAATCAAATCAATGGCTTCAAACACAATTATGTAACACCTTTTCTTTTAGGTATCTGCTTCCATATCCTTATATTTTGAATATTTTTAGAAGATTACAATCTACAAGAATTTCCAGATCAATAAGAAAGCACATTCTATTTTTGTGATATTTATCACTTTTTCTTGGTTATTAGCTTTGATTGCTCGGTGTGTATAGTAGATTCCCATTAGATTGTTACATCTCCTATATCTGTAAACGACTTTGAGCGCTGTTATTATTATTTTCTTATTCACAGTTTCCTGATTTTTATAAAATCGTTTATGAAACATTTTTTGGGAGATTAAAGTTAAAAAGAAAGAATTTTAATAAAGTTATTTAGCATATTATATTAATATATATTTTCTTTATATAATAGCAGTGTTTGCGAGCACAGTGTTTTCTAATTCAGGTATTAGAAAATTCCTGGGTGTGCTTAATATATGTATCGGCATTATTTAAATAATTCTATGCGCTCTGATTATGACAGCAATACTAGTTGCTTTTCATTGCCCCATTCTTGTAATATCTATATACAAGCTCGTATAATTTAAAATGTGTAGGTTTATTTTTATAAAAATTCTTAATCAGATGGGACGAACTCATTAATAAGTCGCACTTATTTTTGTCGAAATTTTAATTATAATTATTATTATCATTATTATTATGTTGTCATTTTTCATCATATTTTGATTTCTTTTTTGGTCGCAGGACCTACTAAGTCTGAGGGAAGACATAATGCGGATCGTGGTGTGTTGTTATGGCTCCATTTCATGTTTTTTCTATCTCCCCTAACATCCCTAGCGTTACATAGATAAAGTGATGGGCTGTATTTAACAAGACATTTTTATATCTCTTCAGCTGGGGTTTCCAGGGATTCTTTCAGTGTGTTGTTTTGTTCCATTTTTAACATTCCAAGTGCACCAACTATCACTGGCACGATTCTTGTTTCAATTTCCACATTTTTTCTATTTCAAATTCCAGGTATTTTAATTTGACAGTTTTTCGAATTCCTTGATTGCTATGTTACAATCCGCTGGACAAGCCATATAAATTAATAGGCAAGTTTTTGCTTTCTGTTTTTTAACCATCATGCCCGGCCTATTTGCTTCAAATGTTTCTGTATGTGTAGATGGTGTAATCCCATAGAATGGTGACATCTATTTCTGTAACCAGGTGCTGGGTGATGTTCATACGAAGTTATGTTTATATAGTTTCCATAGTGTTCGCACATTGTCCAATGCAAATATTGCCCCACTCTATCGTGACGATTTTGATATTCATTTGGAATAAGTACAAAACATCCTGAGATTAGATGGTCTATTGTTTCTTGGTATTTATCACAGAACCTGCATTTTGGATCCACATTATTATGTATAATATTTGCCTCTAAGTTCCTAGTGAAAAGACTTTGGTCTTGCGCTGCAATCATAGAGCCGTCAGTCTCAGACTTTAATCTACATGCACGTAACCATCGATGAATATTAACTTTATCAACATTGGATTTAAGCACGTTCTGCATATTGGCCATGCAAAGTTTTGCCTTGCCAGCGTTGTTTCATCTGTTCAAGAGCTTTATCCTTGGCTTTCTTTTTCATATTTTTTGCCGTAATAGTTGGTTCTTGGATTCTGTTTTGCTTTTCTACTGAATCTACTAAATTTAAATTATGTTTGTATTTACTGCCTTCTTTCATTATTGAATATTTTTCTATCTGTTTTCATGTTGCTTATCTAATTGTATCATCCAGTCCTTTGTTGTTTGTATGTATGTTGTTTGTATGTATGTTGTTTGTATGTAAGCCAACAGTTGTTGTCTTGTATGGCAATTCTAGCTGAATAAGACCACTTCCACCTTCTTTAAGGGGTATGTATAGACGATCTACATCAGGCATTTGGATGATCCATCTTATGCTTAGAAAGAAGTTTTCATGTCTTAAAATCCAATCGTCTGATATCGTTTAGAATCCAGTTCAAGATGTTGAAATTATATAGTACCACTGGTATTGAAGGCTATTAATTGACATAATTCTGTTCTGAGAATTCAATTCAGTTTTTAATATCAGTCGTAGCCTTCTATAGTACTCTTTACGCTCTATTTCTTTCATTTTTATGTTGAATTGTTTCACTCTCATTTACACCTAAGTATTTATAAGCTTCTTCTGGCTCTACGCCTTTTATTATTACAGCAGGGTCTAAGATAATTGAGGATGTTTGTTGTAGCGATCCTCGTAAAACTGTAGTTTTTGCACATGTTTTTCAAACTGAATTTCATTCCAATGTTTTCACTGATCCATTTTACAGTTTGCAGAAGACCTTCCAGCTCATTATCATTCTTAGCATAAGTCATCGATGTAATATACATGGATTATTTTATCTTGTGTTATTTTATAACCCCATTCTGTCTTGTTAAGTTGACTGGTTAATGCTATTAATGATATGCATAATATTAAGGGAGACAAAGAGTCACCTTGAAATATAACTCTTTTGATGTTTATTTTACCAGATTTATATGACTGAGGTAAAGGGTTGTTTTCCATATCGACATACATTGTTTGATGAAATTGATGATGATGGGTTATAATTTCTACAAATTTAAAGTATTTAAGATCCAGGAATGTCGTACACTATTGACTGCTTTACGATAATCTATACAAGCAGTACTAAGATATTTCTTTGCATTGAAGCAGTATTCCAAGATCAACCTATTAATAAGTAATTAGTCTTTACATCCGAAACAGCCACGTTTGCACCCTTTCTGTTCAAGCAATAGTATATCATTTCTTTCCAAGAAAAAATGTATCTGTTTTCTTAAAATAGATGTTAATAGTTTGTATGCTGTCGGAGGACATGTAATTGGTCGGTAGATTTTCGGGTTATTTGTGTTACTATTCTTGGGTAGAAGAAATGTAATTCCTTTGATCGTGCATGCAGGAATTTTAGTCGGATCGTTAACCATTTCTTGAAATTTTTGACTAGATTTTTATGTGCTGTATTTAAATAGTAGAGCCATAAATTAGGGATTTTATCTATTCTTGGAAAATTCTAATTGTGTGATTTTTTCAATGTACATTTAACATCCTCTTCAATGATTCCAGCCCATGTCTGTTCTGGTTTATTTTTCATTCGTTCTATCTCTTTTGCAACCCAGTCTACTTCTTTCTTATGTTATTTAGGGCAAGCCCATATTTTTTTCCCAGAACTGTATAACTTCTTCCATTTTTGTGGGGACTGTCACTTCAATTCTTTTTTTACCTATTTCCCTGTAAAATTACCTTGCATCGGTTTGAAAAATCTTGTTGTGTCTGTAGAATATTTATCTTTTCTCATGGCGTCTTTTTCTTTGAGCCTTCAGTTGTATGGTTTGCTTTATTTTTTCCTTAGTTGATAGGACTTCATTTTCATTTCTGATATTGTACTTTCTTTCGACTCTTCTGCCTTTACTATTTCTTTAATTTATTTCTGTTGTCAATTCATCGTGTACTGATAATTCACTTCTAAGGTGTTCGATTTCTTTTTCTATTTTCTTTTCCAAGGTGAATCTTCATGTCTACGAGACTGCCTTGTTTTTTATTTAATGTCCGTTTTTTGTTGCTGCTCTTGCTGATGCATATACTGCTCCATTGAGATTTATATGAGTGTCTTCTTCATCTAAAATTAATTTGAGCGCCGCATTGTAGAGCTTAATAGTTTCGAGATTATGCTTTGTTGGTTGTAATTTGGGGAGTTGTTCTCGTTCCTCCATTACAATATTTTGTATCTGACTTATATGGTTCTTGATTTCTTCCTTGGCTTCTTGTATACTGTTCATGTTCTCTGTAAAATAATTCTGTTCAATTTGTGTTGAACTCGTTTTATTGACGTCTAGTAACTGACTCAGATCACACCTTTCCAGTACTTCTAAACTTACAGCATTATCTTCACAGTGATTTGTGTGTATCACGGTTTCTACATTATGACCTGTAGCTTGTGTGATGTTACTACTTTTTATTTCTGATTTCGGTTCCCTTTCATGTTTTTTTAATTTGTCTTTTCTTGTTGCAATTCTTTTTATGTCATTAAGTTCAGCCTCTGTCAATCGCTTATTCCGCATGATGTATCTTCGTACTTTGGCTAATTTATCTTCGTCCATGTCCAAACTTTTCTCGCCAAATGTCATATGTTTGGCGAATGATATGTTTTGAGGTTTGAGTAACTCTTCATGAAATACAGTCATAACGACTTTGTACTCCTGACAAGACCATTTTATTTTTTATTTCTTCAAATATAAGTTTATAGATCTAGCTGGAGAATATTCGGGGCTATCATTAGTATTATCCTGGTTGTGGGGACCGGAAGATTCATTTTTTGTGAAGGAGTTTGTTCCTATGGCAGATTTTTTCAACATCAGGTAGGTTCCATCCTGAAAGACGGACTCCCTGTTTCTCCACTGGAAGAGCCATCTTGTACCTTTTATTTCTATTTGTAATTCTCGTATTTTTCCCACGAATGACTCACGGGTTCAAAAGTCAACCCAAACTTTCCCGGCAGGTTGGGTAACGGTTTTTTACAAACAGGGTTTCGAAGCCTGCAGGGGATCGTTTGTGAACTCATAACGCAGTAGCCATTCACTCCTCGACACGATTAACACCTTGAGTTGCGGGTTATTGTTCTTCTCCTAAATGGGTTGTCAAACGACTGTTGACAGAGACGCGATTGGAATTTTAAGAGAAAAAACAACTTGGACGTAACAGCCGCTCAACGAAACAAATCATCACTACACTAGAGTATTTTGTTAAATAAAATTGTTGCTATTATCACTCGTCCTTGTAACAAAAATAATTCTTAAGAAAAAACAAACAAAAGTAATGGAAAAGAAAAAGTTGTCATACGATTAAGTTTATTACTGCTGTGAAATTTAAAAATAATAATTTTTGTTCGTTCAATGTATATTCAGTTCTTTTCTCATTAAAACCGTCAAAAATAGGTTTTAAATAAATAAATAAAATGAATAAATAAATAAAATGAATAAATAAGAAAATGAGTAATAAATAAATAAATCAATACGTATTCTTTTTAAGAATATTGTAGAAATTTTATCAAGCTGTTTTTTATCGTATTTGTTTCTTCTTGTTTTGTTTTGTTTTTAAGAAAGATTGTCATAGATTTTTTTAAAAGTTGTTTCGAAATATCGCCAACTAAGGAAAATATGAATAACAGAAAAGTAGTTGATGAATCAGGATCATTTAAAAAAACAGGTAAGTTAAATAATATACGAAGAAAAATTCATGTTTACGTTAAAAATTTCATATAAAGAAATTCAAAGAGAAATACGCTAGTTAAGAAAAAAACAACTTGGACTTTACAGCCGCTCAACGAAACAAAACAGTTTTCCTCTAGAGTATTTTGTTAAAAATAATTGTTGCTACCATCACTAGTCCTTGTAACAAAAAAATTGTTAAGAAATAAAAAATTAATGGAATAGAAAATGTTGACATATATTTAAGTTTATTACTGCTGTGAAATTTAAAATTAATTATTTGTTCGCCCACTGTATATTCAGTTATTTACTTAATTTTTATTAAAGTCGTCGAAAATAGAGTTAGCAAAAAATTAATTAATTAATTAATTAATTAATTAATATAATAGATAAATAAATACATAAAATGAATAAATACGTATTCTTTTTAAGAAAGAATATCGTAGAAATTGTATCAAACTGGTTTTAATCCTATTTTTTCCGTTGTGTTGTTTTATTTTTTGTTTTTAAAAAAAGTATCATAGTTTTTTTTAAAGTTAGAAATATCGATAATTAAGGGAAATATGAATAATTAGAATGTTAGTTGATAAATCTATTAGGATAATTTAAAGAAGAAACAAATAAATTAAATAATATATGAAGAAAAATTCATGTTTATGTTAAAATAGTAAAACAAAATTTCATTAGAAAAACGTTACGTTTTCAAGAGCTTCAGAAAAACACGGCATTCTCGTTGTAATTCCAATCGCGTTCTTCTTCTTCTTCTTCTTCTTCTTCTTCTTATTATTATTATTATTATTCTTATTTTTATTATTATTATTATTATATATGGTCTACTGGCGTGTAGAATGCAGTCATTATATATGGTGAAGTAACAAATCCATGTTAACAGTTTCATTTTCTTACAATGGTAGTTGTTTTCGGTAATACCATTTATGTGTATTGGGCAAAGGTCAGATTATCACTATTATTGAGTTAGAGGGTAAAATACAATTAAAGAAGAGGCTGAGATACAAATATTCGAAGCCAAATGTACCCACCATCAGACTTGGTCTCATAGAAGTATTCTAGGCATCTGCATCACAACCAAATACGCACAAAACCCCGCAAATGAGGACCAGTTAGAAATACTCTCAGGTCGCTTAACCCATTCAGCTCAATCTGTCTTTGATCGACGGCGTTCTTACGTATATAGATATAATTTGTAAGTTATCTTGACTGTCACATCCTTCAATTTAAACATAGCACCCAACAACTCCTAATCATTAACTGAATTGTAATCGTCATTATTATTATTATTATTATTATTATTATTATTATTATTATTATCTCTACATGCACATCGTTGTTTTGTTTATTAATAATAATATGATCTTTACTTTGATGTTCCGATTATTTCTCAATTATAAGCATTTATAATTATGTTCAGTGCTTAGAGACGTGACAACGTGAATGCTAATATTGTTATTGACTTGTATTAAAGACTTGAATTTTGTGGTATTTAGTTACTGGACTCTGAAGGACTTTTACAATGCCAGCCGGCAAAATTGTCATAAGAACAATGATTAAAACAAGGACTATCCCTCTGAATGAAGAACATTTTTGTGAAAAAAAGTATCCAGTATTATTTTATTTAGATTTATCCTTTTATAATGGTGATATTCGTAATAATATGAATTCAGTAATACCGAATTTATAAATTCTTTTTTGTTTATTGCAATAATCTAACTTTATTATAATTAATATGACATAATTTAACATGACTGTGTCGAAATTATTACAACAGCACCTAATTTTTGGTTCCCGATTTGTTCGTGGTAGTTATGTATAATAACACTAAGATGCTAATTTTTAATTTTTAATTATATAATCTGAAGTATGAAAATTGGTAAGTAAATTCATAAAGCTTAACTTAATATTAACATATTTTCCTCTTACTAATATTTACCGCTCATATAAATATCAATCTTTCTAAATATTTCCTAACTGCTACAATGATAACTAAATGGAACTCAATACAAATTGACTACAAAAATAACTATTTTTTATGGAGTTGCTTTTTGCAAGAAAAGTTTTTGTTTTAATAAGCAATTAGTCAACGGTAGTTTGAATAGTGAAGGTCATAGAGTCACTTAGCACCGATCAATATTTGGATAATTCGAGCGACTCTTAGAAATGGAACACATTCATTTAAGGGAAATCGATCTACTAACTTAAGCAGTACAGAGTAAAGCATAGTTTGAAGATGTACGCTTCATACTTACGCAAATTCCAAGTTAGCTTTTTCACCTATTTAGTCGCTTATATATCCTATATAATTGTTGTGTTTAAGTAGGTGTTTATATATATATATATATATATATATATATATATATATATATAAGAATCATTATAGACGATTAAAAAGGTACTCCTATTAAGCATTTTATCCAGTTATACATGCATTTGTCATATTTTACTATTTTATTATATATAAAGTTTCATCCTTCTTAGAGAATTTTGTTCTTGAACTAAATTCATGATTACTTATATCGAACATAACGCAACATGCTTATCAGTAAGATTCACTTTCTATCTATCTGACAATATCATATCAATTAGGGCAAAATTAAGCGCACACGGAATCCTACCAAACACTATTCGTAACATACTTGTAGAATGTCCGACCATAATCGCCTCGTCCAAATTTGAATATGATAAAAGCATTAATAATCAGAAAGAAAAAACTACACTCAATAATATCAATAATAAATGCAGCCACATCATGCTGGCCATATTTGGAAAAAATCCCATAAATATATATATGTATATAAATTACATATTTATGAAAGGAAATCTGTGATAATGGCTAGAAGAATAACCGAAAGCGTCCTGATATATAGAACATGTAAACAGTAAAATATATACCTGTGCGGCAGCAGTAATATATCCAGAAAGGCAAATCAAGAAAATAAGTAGATAAGAATATGAACTTATTTATAAATGGAACTTTGTGTGTGTGTGTGTGTGTGTGTGTGTGTCTATGTGTGTGTCCGTTACCTATAGATTCCGAAACAGCTGAACCGATTTTTTTTGATAATTTACACAGTTGTACTATAAGCGTCTGCGAGTGTTCTTTGCTAGGTTTTGTGTCGAGGTACCCCCGATAAATATCTAAAATCGATAATCAGGGTTATAAAAGGAATGGTCTGATTTTAATCAAATTTGATACACTCATAAACAAAGACATAAGAAAGTATATTCAGAAGTTTCAAATTTGCAGTTCTTACAATAGTGCAGAAATTCGATAATATATATATATATATAAAAAAGGCAAGAAATTTGTTTGTGTGTGTGTCTGTTTATCTGCCTGTATGTCTGTATTTTTTTCAGCCTTTTTATTTTAGTTTTTGCTTCCGGTTTGGCTCTGAGTAGGAATAATTATAGTTCTTAGTCTCAGGCATGATACCATTTACTCAGAGGACTTATTTAGCCTTCAAAATTCAGTTTACGACGAAAACATTTATTTGATATCGATACCAGGAAATCAAAATTTGACTTACATCCATTTATTTTTCTTTCAGTCTACGGTTTCGCTTTAACTGGAAACAACTATTGCTTTTTAGTCTTTCGTGCCAACGTCCAAAGAAGTTGCTTTATTTTTTTGCTCTTTCAAATTTCATGTCACTTAGTAAAGTTATAGATTACCACAAGATAATGTGATCTATTTATTTGGTCTGTGAAATCTGTGTACAGTCTTGATCATGGAGAAGACTGTAATTTCGTGGTAGGTAACTTTGCTACCAGAACACGCACAACCTCAGCCAGTTTTTAACACTTTGCCAAGTTAATCATTCATTTTAGTCTACTGTACATAGCATTTCATAAGAGAGTTCAACCTTGAAACTACAGGATGCCTGCTATTGAATTATTTAAATGATTTTATTATATGCTAGATAATACAATTCCTTGTGCGAATATGAATTCTCCGTCACATAGCGAGTAAGCTTTCATGTTTGTATCGCGTTCTTTCTTCCATTCTTTTCATCGTTTTAATATTTCTGTAATAAAACTAATCTTTTTCTTCATTTCCTTTTATTTCTTCCGGAGTAATTTGCGTACTCTATTGCATAATACATTTTTAATTTCTATTTTACTTTTTAGTGATGCAACGAAAATGCCTTCTAATTGTCCGGTGTTTTTTCATATCAACTTTTATAATCCGTTTGAATGTTCTAACTTTTGGTCAGTTTATACTCCATGTAAAATGGCTATGTAATAAGAAGTGACTTCAGGGCTTTACTCTATTCTGTATATGCGTAGGAATTCCTTTTTTCAAATTATGAATTGATAATTGATAATAGATGTACTTGGTCTGTCAGGAGGCGAAAGCTACTTCCTTGTATAAATTTGTGAAATGGTTTAACTGTAAATATTATTGCAAATTTCACTTTTTTGATCTGCCTGAAGTTTATTTTCTGTTACGAGTAACAATTATCAAGTATGTGCGACAGTATTCATGTTAATACCAACGCATTACTGTTCCTATACCGTAATATTCAAACTTTTACATCGTAAAACTGGCGAAGAAGATGAGGACAATAGTCCAAATATAGTAAATAGTGCAAATACTAACTCATCGCAGAAATATAGACAAATACTTCTTTAAAGTCTGTCTAATTTTCTTGCTCTAGTTCTGTTAATGACGCTCCGTTTCCGTATAAATACTTGCGTCAAATTCTTTTTCCACTTGCAATTTTGCTTTAAATTTTAAACACTGACTAACCACATCTGAAAAAGAAAATATTTTTACACTTTTTCCTTAAATTTTTCATTCTGTTTTTTTTTCTTTTTTAATTTGTGGATTGTCAATTTACGTTTTTGCAACAAACGTTTATAAATCTCAAATTACTCCATCCAGTTGGTACCGAGTAAGTTTGTAGTATTTTTAACACATAGAACTTAGCTTTGACACACTAATTACGGAATGAGTCATTACCTGTCATTTCGCCACTAAAAATAATTTCTCTCTACAGACGCCTTTCGAGACATTGAATGTACTTTTAATATAGGCTTTGCGATTATTATTTATGAATTTATTATTCATGCCTTTCGTTTGCCTCGAAAATGTAATCTACGAGTAATTTCCTTTGACTTAGACGCACAAAATGTCTAATTTTGCTCTGAATTTTTTTACCTATTTATATTAAGTTAAGTTTTATGAATTTACTTACCAATTTTCATACTTTGAGTTTATATACTTAAAAAAAGCATTAGAGCGTTGCTATAAATAACTACCATGAACAACACGCAAACCCAAAATTTAAATCCAAGAACGGGCAATTCCTAAAATGCACGTAGATTCAAACTATATATATATATATATATATATATATATATATAAAGTGTGAGAAGCCGTGAACGTTTTCTTTAAAATATATATTTATTGTTTGGTATTCATACAAGTTATGGAAGTATTAATTTGTCATGGTTTGCGCTACACGTGTTTCAAGTCTAAAATTGACTCTCTTCAGGCGAACAAATTCGTTGTTTTACGTTTGGGTTTCTCTGAGTATCTGATCATTCTGTTTAAAGTTAACAGGAAGTACGTGAAAATTAAGAACAGTAAAAAATATATACAAAAAAAGAAGAAAGAAAAGAAAGAAGAACAGGAAGAAAATAAAAAAGTATATAATAAAATAAATTAAATTAGAATAATGTGAGTTCAATGCTGTTTGAATCGTCTCTTTTCTCTGTCAGCATGAATCCTAATGGGTTGACCAGTTAGATAAATAAACAGATGAAAGGGTAAAGTGTTGTCTTAAGGCATTCTGGCGCCTCTTTATTATCTTATGGGTTTGGTGATGTTTTGTGTCTTTGTGTTAGTGTGTGTGTGTGTGTGTGTGTGTGTGTGTGTGTGTGTGTTTGGGAGGGCCTCTTTTATTGGTGTCCGTTTGTGTGTGTGGGTGTTTTTTATTTATTGTGTGTATATATATGAGTGTTTCTGTGTGTGTTTTCGGAGTGTGTTAGTTGGATTTTATTCTGTGAGTGTGTGTCTCTATGTGTCTGTTTGCGTGTGTGGGTGTTTTTATTTATTTAGTATGAATTGGATTTGCTTTTGAGATTGGTGTGTGTATTTTTTTATCTTTGAGTATATGCATGCGTGTTTCTGTATGTTTTTCAAACACTATCAGCCAACCTCAATGGAACGTTTAGATTGAATCCATAGATAAATTTACAGCGAGTAAGGTCGGTTAACTGTGTAGGACTAGTAAGTTTTTCTTGTCTGAATCCATTCTGCACATATATAATGTAGCATCCGCTCATGCACTGAGTACTGCTGGTTGGGTGCTCCTGAGGGTCCTTGACAAAATCCACTGGAGAATCTGCAATGCAATTGTTCCAGACCTGGTAGCTCAATTCCAGTCATTTTCTCACCGATGTAATGTGGCTTACTTCTGTCTCTTCTACAAATACTTTCACGGCTGCTGCTCCGATATGCTTAGCTCCTTGCTGACATCTGTACATGAATTTACTCGCGCGATTTCATTAACAACTTGGTTCCACACTTTTACAGTGAAATCCATCAAATGTAACCGTAACTTCTATTCCCTCAGTTTCGTCTCTCGCACTTCCCGCCCGTGGAATTTCTTTCCGTGTACTTGCTTCCCTGATAGCTATAGTCTGCAAGAATTTAAATCCAGTGTCAATTGTCAACTCTTATCTCCTTGACTCGCATCTTTTCCCTGCCAACCTGCGCACCAGTAGCAGTTTTGCCTTGCTTGGGGTAAAATTATTATTAAAAAAAAGACATAATGGGTCTATTTTTTTCATAATCCTTTCTAGTTCTCTAATTAGTTTCCTTGATGTTAACCTTGAAGTTTAAGCTACAGTTAATGCGATTTTGCATTTCTCAAAATTCTGATGAACTCTTTTATCGGGACGATTATATTTATCGGACGTTTACTTTAGCTACAACGGATAAATTTAAATTTTCCAATAATTAGGACAAAACGCATTCACGTATTTTTTAAAGATCACTATCACACACCATGACAACGATCACAGTTATACTAAGTTTGTCAGTATAATCTACAAGTATGATCTCTGAGGAGATCAAATGTATTTAGCAGAAAAAAATTATGATGCCTTCCTTGATAAATTTCATCTTAACAAAAAGAAACTAATAAGAGAACTAGAAATGATTATTATAAAGATAAACACGCCTGCCGATATTATTCAATAAAATATGTTTGAATATGTGTTTGTGTGTGCACGTGTGTATTTTTAAATGCAGAATGCAATTAACAATATATCTAACATTAAAATCATATAAAACATTTTTCTTATAATTTTAAAATGTATCTTATTTTACAATATTAAAGCCCACAGATTTACCAACGCAAATATACACCCTTGAGCAAATTAATTAAACAAAACGAATAATGTATTCCTAGGAATTTTTACACTTTCCATGATACAGGTATACGTCGTCCCTTGGCCTTGTTTTTCTCTTTTAAATATATTTTCTTTTACATTTCCGACTTATTGAAACAGTTTGTTTCTGGCTTGACTGACAGTTAGAAGGCTGACACCATCAATATCCGTGATCTCTTTATAAGGCTTATCAGTGTGTTCATGCAGCTTTACAACTTTCTTAGGCTTTCTTGGAGTAATGTTCATCGCAGATAATAGTTGTTAGACAATGAATTGACAGTGGAGTCTTGGCATGATAAAAATCTGATTCAATCACGGATGACACAATATTTTTCAAAAACAAACATATTTCATCATGCACCCCGAAAATAGTTTCATATTACTAGACGCTAGTGCAAATGGTGTAAGCCGAGGAAAAATAGAAATCGATTACACCCTGTAAATCTAGTGGGTCTAAAACTGACCGTAGAGTGAAAGAAAGGAAACGAAAACAATTGTTTTAATTACTTTGCACAAGGTTGTATGGTGTTCCTAATTATGAAGTCTTCAAATAATTTTTATTGAGTATGAAGATTATAACAAAAATTACCGTGATCCTCAAATGTATAACTTTTAAGATGCTTAGATTCTTGGTGAAAAAAACAAACTTTTAGAACGATAACTGTTTCCGATGTATTTAATGCATTTTCAGTGATACGTGATACATCACATTAAAAATACACTAATGACGTTAATTTTCCATCTTTAGATGCATCTAGCATCATGTACAGACACATTCTTAATGCATATTCTCCTAAGAACCTTATATTATACAAGCTATATTATTGACACTTACAACTATATTTTCATATATGCAGATTTTTGCTTTATACTCTTTGTAAATATTTGAGGTTTTGTTACAACAAATGACAGAGAAAATCTTTGAAGTATCTCATCAGCTTTCAGTTGATGCTCATAAATATTGACATGATTTTAATTTGCCTGCATATTACATTTCAAGAAGAAAAACTTAGACTTTCAAGAAATGTAAACATGACAGAATTTTCTTAATTTCAGATGATATTTACAGAAGAATTTCAGTGTCCCTTTCACCACATTCACACATGCAAACAGATGATGAGTAGCGGCTGTTACTTTGCTTTTAATCAAAATGTGAGTGAAAATATTCTCATTTCACTATGACTGAGTTAAAATTGCAAACAGATAAATATAATTAATATTTTTCCATATTTTAAGTTCTTCTTCATGCATATCTACACTCAGTATAGAAATAGTTGGGATGAAACTAGAAGAAGACAGAATACAAAATAGTTTACCCAAAATGCAAATGAGGATTTTAGATACTAAAATCAAACTAGCGCAGAAATTTAAATATCTGGGAAATGTTCTATCACAGAACGGATAGTGCAATACTGAGATCAAAAAACGTATTTGGATGGTTAAAAATGCATTCCTAAAGGTAAACGACGTAATATGAGACATGAAAATTTTGTTAGAAACAAAGGAAAGTGTACTGAAATGTTACGTGATATGTGTCCTCCTGTATGACAATAAATGATGGACAATCTCCTCAAAGATGAAGAAGAGATGCAAGCAAACAGATATATGGTTTTAAGGAAAACCGCTGAGGATACAATGGCCTAAACATATGTCCAACGAATACCTTTTGAAGAAAGTGGAATGATAAAATAAAATTTTAATTAACATCAGGGAGAGGAAGCTAAAATTTATGAGGCACGTAATGAGGAAGTAGAACTAAGAAAACTTGATACTCATAGGACATGTCGAAAAGATGAGGGACATAATAAAGTATCGAGTAACATACATTGATTTGCTTAATTATTTAATTATTTATTGGATGGTAGAACAAGGTTTGGGAGAAATAACAAAAAAAAAACATTTTTAAGAGCTATAAGATACGTGAAGATGTGGAGGCGATGATCGCCTACGTTTTGATTGGTACAGCTCATTAAAAAGAAGAAGAAGCTTCATTATGGTTTGGCCTTATAATTTGTTTGATTTCAGCCAAATAAATAATTAATATTTTAATTTACTTTTATACATTATATGACACATAAACAACTCACGCATATAGACACTGAATGACACAGATGCACGCACGCACATACACATCCACACAGGCACACACCTATGTATATAGTGGATACAAACGTATTAAATATATTAATATGTCTAACAGAATCTGAGACTCTTACGACTATACAAGTGCTCAAATACATCAGCACAGAAAAATACGAACACGTATGGTTAGAAATAAATGCAAAATCACACAAATAATTGATATTATACGGTCTCTAAAAAAGCCGGAGGAAATAAGAAAAAACACTTCAATATAAGCTACATATTCTAAAATAGACAATGAATAGCAATGTCATTAGGACGGCATTGTGAGTTTAACGTCGTACAGCTCGACGCTCGATTCGGAGAACCGAGATACCAATGGCTTTAACGAATCGCCTTCCTCTACTTTTTGCTTTACATTGCTTTTCAAAAAGTCAGCGATATCAGGAATATGTTAATGATTTTGTTGTAGTAATACTCAGAAGGCAGTTAAAAGCAAAAGCTGATTTCAAAAATAGAGTAAGATTAAAAATAAGTGTAATTTCAGTAACAGAAACAAAATGTTATGGAAATAACAATCTTAATCATATCTGAATTCTAGTGCAGATACTATCCTTGGTAATATCTGCGTTTCACCCATCGAGGAAAAAATACTAATAATGAAACCTGGTCGTAATAACAAAGAGAATGACGAGTTTTTCGAAGATCTTCAAAATTTGACGTTTTCTTTAAAATCATGAAGCTGAAATTTTGTTACTTTTCATACATTTAATGTTATTACAATTTTTCTTCTATTATTTTATTAATATTATTTAATTTATCTCTTCTCTTTTATGATCCTAATTGTTTAATCAACTAGTTTCCTTATCTGTATCATTAAAAAAATATCAGTTGTAATTATTTTGTAAGAAACATTTTTATTCGAAAAACTATGGCATTTTTTTAGAAAGATTACGATAGTACTTGAAGATAATGCTGAATATTTTCGATGGGTTCAGTAAATAAATAACTTAATATAAAGATGAGCGGAAGAATGAATAAATTGTGGCACAAAAGTCAGAAAAAACATCACTCGCAAAACATATGACATTTGTCGAGAAAATGTTGGGTAAGCAATCAAAAAGTAAATTGACGCAAACGAACTAGCCAATATAAGAGAAATAGCCGATTGAAAGATGATGAAATTAAAGGAATAACAAGAACTGCAAGCAGAATAGGTGAATCAACAATACATGAAAGGGAACCAGAAATGGACATAAAATGTACTAACATCACACAAACCACAGACCATAATAATTTAACTGAGAAAGTCACCAATCACTGTGAACATAATGCTGAAAATTTAGGCGTTATTTTAATGGCTTATAAGCCTGCAAGTAAACATATTGAACAAAATGATTTTACACAAAACATGAATAGTAAGATTACGGCTAAATAACCAAAGTAATTACCTTCCTTCTACTCAAGAATAGTGACAAATATCCCAAAACCTAGATACCAATTACATGTCTTCTCACTACTTAAAAACTTTTGACATACATTCGGACAAAACATATTCATTCTTAGAAAAAATACACATTACCTCTTTAACAAGTGTGCAAACGTGACTTTTACGGATATAAATACACATTAATTATTAAAAGGATGATATTGAATAACTGATTCAGTACAAAGACAAATCTTTGTACTGGCTTGATAGATTCGATAATTTGATTTTAAGGCATCGATAGTGTACCTCATTTCTGGATTTTAATGTTTTTAAATAAATCCTACGTCACTTGGAAATAGAAGAATATAAGCATGAGCTGACTTTCCTCTGTCCCTTTAAATTACGTGGCAGAGGATATTTCAGTTTCATACAAACGTGTTGACATATTAGTATGAGAAACATTGATGAAGACCGCGTAAAGCCGCGGATAATAACTGTAAAATTAGATCTAATTACAATGCAGGCATAACAATAGAGTTTGGTGATGGCTCGAGATTAAAATGTTAATTATACATTGTGATTTGTAGGGCTGGATTGCTGATAGTTAGCTTGTCTCGCTGCAACAAATGATTATACATTCGAAATAGATTGGTTAAGCTGATTCGTGACTGATGATTTTAAATAGCTATCTAATTTCTGTATCATTGTACTCTCAAGCATTTTAAAATGGTTTCGTCTCTAAGAAGCAAATAAGCGATCGCCAATTAACAATTTGAGAGTTACTGAGTGTTCTTAAATATTAATTGCAGGAGTGGGTGAGAAAATGAACATCGAACGCTTGACATATGAACAAGCATAAATATTACGTATGTCATCATGTCTACCGGTAAAATGAAGCCATTGTTAATTTAGTTCTAGTATAATTTATTTGTCAAAAGCTGTAACATTATTTGAAGTGATTATTAGCAAAATAATTTGCGTATACATTATAATAAATGTTTAAAAGTGGCTTTTTTTAGCTTTGTATTGACACACCCTGAATTCTATTAAACACGAACTAACAGCATTAATCAATGGCAATGCGTGAATAATACATTCATTTTTTTCAGAAAATCAGATTATCTTTCCTTTTTCCTGATAAACCAAATATAACTTATGTAAAGCAATAAGAAAACACCGCAGTTTTACTGCTAAAGAAAAATACTAAAACATTACTTGAGGGAATAAAATGATTTTATCAATGTTGCAGAAGGTGTCAAACGAAATATTTCTTTTAAAACATTTTATTTGTACTGCCATGAAATATGATTCATGTTAAAGTTAGAGTTACAAATGATTATCTATGAACGTTAGAGAAACGACGTCAAATAATACTATATTATAAAATGGATAAAATTTCTTGATTATCGACAGAGGATCATCAGCATATCACATGCATTTTACATAATCAGTCTTAATACAGTTTTCTTTTTAATTGGGCTCTAGATTTATATCTTAAGACTAAGCAGATGTAGGTGAAGAACTTTTCCACTAAATCTTATCTGTCAAAAATTACCAATCAAATATTTAATTCTGGTTTGATCCTCTGATAATTTTAAGCAAGAGAATCTGTTAATGTCATAATATTTCCACTACATTCCGAGAGTCCAGAATAAAATAAGTTACACTTGAATTATCCCCCAATTTATTTCAGTTGGTCTTGTGAAGATAATCACCAAAGTTGATTTGTGCGTTGGTGTAGAGAGTTAAGATAAAAAAAATTGTGACGTAAATCTCTAAGAGGAAAACAGTATTATTGACCACTAAAAAGAGGAATATATTTGCTGAATATTAACATTTATTACACATAACGGTAATTTTTTTAATGTCTTTCCCACTGAAATTATTATGTACACAATGGGAATTGTTGAAGCACTCCGTGTTTTATTTTTAATCCTACTCAAAACTGAAAGCAAAGGCTAAAATATTTAACTTATTTACATTGTTTGGAGTATTGTCCTAATCTTTGTGGTCATATTCACGACGTTTAGAGCGTTCTATGCTCAGACCTTCATCAGGTGACTGGAATTTTGAAGGGAACCCTTTATTTCTTCAACCGGAGTAAATTCTTCTTGTTCCATATGGCATGCCTCTTTTGGATATCTACGTTTAAAATATTTCTCTTTAACGCAACACTCCAATGCTTTTTCAACCCCTGCTCTGTCCAGGTACTGAAGTTAAAAAACTAAAACATATTTATACCTTTTTAATTGAAAGATATACATTAAATTTATTAATTTTTGTAGACCATTCAAATATTTTTTATTTAAAAAATACGACCGCATTTTCATTTTTCAATGAACTGGAACGGCTTTTATAGTAATTTTATTTTATTATAAACTGCATTTTCGAATTTTTGGTCTATCCTAAGAATTACTTCTGTTCGGAAGTTCCATCTGTCTGATGCTCATTGTTATAAATGCGTCTGACACACATTTTTAAACTTGTTAATGATAATTATTTTAAAAGGCACATCTCGATTTTTATTTTTAAAAATATTTGGCTAGACCAATATTTTACGTTCTACATTTATATACAGATATTGAGATTGAATATTGCGAATCAAGTAGAACTTAATTTACATAGATATATTAATGTACACTAATACTAATAATTAACATGAAATTATTAGTTTTTAGAATAATGCAAAAAGAAAATACATTGTTTTCTCAAATTTTAATGCACTACCACACACACACACACACACACATTGAGAATACATACATACATACATATATATATATATACATATATATATTGGATACATTAAAAATCTAGTCGTTATATGAGGGGTCGTTGAGTGACCCTGCTCTATACACAATGAAAATAGTGGACAAGAAACATCCATTTATCTTGTAAGTATGTATTTTTCTACATGGATGGTTTTCATTTTCAAAATGATTGAAGAATTACCAATCTCATAGATTAAGTGTGTGTTTTTAATAACTTCTTTGCGTATTTACTAATTTAATTTTAAGTAAAACATATAAATTATATGACAACATTTAAAAATAACTTCTGAATACATAGAAGTTAAAGATTTTAAAATTTCTTCTATTATCATTTTTAAACAAACTTGATAATATCATTTCTATTCAGCCTTATAACTATTTTCTTGAAAACATTTGCTTTGTGGAAATAAATATGACGTTATTGCAAATATGAACCGAATTATTTAACGAGTATCGCTATGAAGCATGTATTAAAAAATGAAAGTGAGACTTATAAGAAACATTTCAGCAATGAATTGTAAATACTCATTCTACAGAGAACAAGAAAATTCTGAAATGTCGGTTGCTCATTGTTGATGGGGAATATGTTGCGTACATTCAACGAATGTGGAAAACGATGTGAAAATCAACCTGACAACGATTATACTATTTCAATAAATTGACAGTTTAGGAAGAGACTGAAAGTGGTTCAAAGTATCTCAGTTTATGAAGAGGCCAAAAAGTATAAAACCAAACATTAGAAGAGTGACGAAGATTTAACAAGACAGTTTTAAAGCAAGTATATTACAAGAATGAAAAAAAATCCTTCCAGTCAGTATTTATGCAAATGCATGAAAATTAACGCCATAAACGCTTAAAGCATCAATGCAAAAGTAAAACGATTTCACTAAATATTGGTGTTCTATAAGCATTTTTTCATGGATAAGTACTTACATAAAAGCGATAACCTTTTTATACACTTGGAAACATAGTTTCAACGTAGATATGGTTGGTCATAATTAGCAATTATTTATATTGTGTAATCTTGTATTAGAAATAATATATTTTAATAATAAAATGTTGTTGGTAACTGAAGTTCTGGAATGAACAGTTATCGTTATTTATGTTATATACACTTGAACTGTTTTTCTTACCTTTGATATCATTTTCTCAATGGTTTACTCGTTGTGTATATCTACCTTCATCAAGTATTTGTCAATAATGAGATTGTCAACTTAGATTCATTAGAAACCAAACGAGCTGAATCAAGGATATTGGCCCGAGACTAATCTACCACCGTAGATTATAAAAAGGGTTCAGTTCAAAATTCTTTAAAGTTTCTTTATTATTTCATCCCAAACAAGGCAATAAATCCACTAAGAAGCAAGATATTATTAAGTGTTAAAAAATTACAAATAAAAAATTAAAACACTAAAAGAACAGGAACAAAGAAGACAGGAGGTAACGTTTTACATTGTATTTTTAAAGATTATATTTAATTGGGAAACAAGAAGCCGAAAAAGACTTTCACAAGTTAAACGTGGAAGAAAATAAACTTCTTACAACAATCCATTTCAAATGTAATGTGAGAAGACTTTGCCTTAAAAGTTTAGTTGGGAAAATTACTAAAGCCGATATACCAAGAGCAGTGAAATTGCAGACTATTCATTAGAGTTTATCAAGAATTCATAAATATATAAATGACGACCAGATCAAAATTGACAGAAATATTCTAAGTTAGGATGTACTGAAATCTATAAATCTGGAAAGAAAATGATCTATCAGAACACAATGAACCAACTTACCTAGCAGCAGATCTATCAGTTAATTCAATATAATCTTTTCACTTCATGTCACCGAAATATATCAGTCCGTGAAGGTACAATGTGTTGCTTCCTTCGAAGTTAGCATCAGTTTTTCTGATAGAAAACTTGAAGCGTTTTCTCAGACGATTAAAAGAGAGTTTTATGTTAATTTACCCATGCACACAAAAACTCTTCCTACTATAAATGAGCAGAAATTTCTGCTTTTGTAGCAGAAGTCTATTCCAGGAAATAGCTCTGACAGCCGGATCAAACAGTCATGCTGGTGACCTTCTCATTTTGTATATCTTTTGTACTACTGTCCTTTAACTCTTGTTTACCTCTATTCCTTCTTTGTGTCTTTTTTTTTTCTGGCCCCTAACAAGACCGCAACATAGAGCCGTTTACGTTTTGGGGTTCTAACATTACAAGCCATTCCTTACTCTACTTAACAACAGAATGTAGGTCATTTTTTAGATCAGCTTCAAATTTGACCATAGCGAATCAGACTTTTCATTAAAATAAAAGTAAATAGTTATGTGTTCAGCCGAGAAAACGAGTGGAGAACAGATGACACCAAGAAGGTTGTTGATGAAAACCTGGAATCTGATATATATATTTATATATTCGGCTTCCATATACAAGCCTTTTTCGCTGTATCACAGCTCATCAACGTGACTAGACATCCACTTGCTTCTGGCCGGGACCGAAACTCGACCGATTTGGTGTCAGTCGGAGTCGCAAACCTCGAAACCATAGGCGGATGGAATGAAAGAAGGGAAATTTTAGCGTGTTGTATATAAGCGGCGTATACACACGCCAGTCACCGAAAGAACTCAATTTATTGCTGAAGAATATTATATTCCGGTCAAAATGCTTATTACTATGACAACTTCGTAATGAAAACTTTGAACCTTACTTGTACTTCATATTCTTGACTTTGTAAAGTAATCAAGCTGCATTTTTAATTTTTCCAGCATTTATTAACATCATAATATTTATAAGCCATTTTTCGTTGCGTTGTCAGGTTTTCAGCATAGCTTCATATATAATTGTATGCATTTGTCTATATCAGATTTTGCTTGTAAAATATTTGTCTGTATATATTCACTATGAGCGATATTGAGAGATAAATTGAATTGCAACACATTAAAAGCATTTGTTCATCAAAGTAAAAAAGTATTAATACCTGTTAGGGTCGCAGCTCTGGTCAAATAGAGAACCTCTAGTCTGGGGATAAAACATTTTGAAAAATATAAGAATACATATTTTATAATAAATATTTTAGCATTACATTTACATCATAAGAAACGTCAACAATAAACCTTTCTATAAAAAGTGGTTAGCAGCTAAATATTTTTGAAAAGAATTCGAAAAATAAATAAAACTTCTAAGGAAATAAAATTTTGTTATTAAATAACACATCAGCCTTTAAAGTGACTAAACCAAATCAATCAAGTTAACCTTTATTTAATTTAAACTAGAAAAAATGGATGTGAGTGTGAAATGAAATCATAAAATGGAAATTTTTCTGGACACTTTTAAAAATTAATTCATTATAGTGAAAAAATCAAAATTTCATATTAAAGTAACATGTTTATTATATTCTGCATAGACTGAAAACAAAAGAACAAAATAAAATAGTTGTATTTTAAAATGACATCGATAGATAATCAGTGAAAGTAAAATCGTTCATAGCCTAGCTTTTTCCCAAATATGACGTAATTCATTCATCCTTCAGTAGACTCAAACATGCACAGTTGCATATCTACAGATGTAAATATATTTAGCTAAAACTTTCGCTTAATACACATACATGCGTAAAAAAATTAATGTGCCAGGTAAAAAACGCATGAATAGAAAACATTTATCAAAATGATGCAATAAACTATAAGCACTTAGAAACATATAGTAAAATATAAAAAGAAGATAATTATAAATTCATTATAGTATAATATGATATTATTTGTTCAAAACAATAAATATAGTATTTATTCATTTTCCTCATATGATACCGACGCCATGTTTTCAGCTCGTTCTTCCCGGTGTTACTAATGAACGCCTAGCAACAGTGCTGAAAAGATAAACAGACATTTATGCTTAATTAGGACAATGTTAATTGTAGTTAAAAATCAAGGAACACTTTTCATATCGTATGGCTTCTGCGTAAGATTTATAGCGGAAATGTTGCAAAACACACGTATCAAGAAGCAAATGAAAATCGTTTAGACAGGAAAGAAAATCAAACCGCGGCTAGGAATTGCGGAAAGGTTCGGTAAGACAAAAGAACTTTTAATTAGAGAAAACGATAAAGCACATGACAGAGGTGAAATGAATGGCTGACAATAGGTGATTATGCCAATCTCATGACTTTTATTTTAAATACGCATAAAAATTCATATAAAAATTACAATTAATCTTACTCCAATACATGAACATATACTTATACCTGTAAATATTACCTGTAATGAATCGATGCTGAAAGAGTCAAGGCCTCGCATGGTAGATTTAATAACTCTGAAGATTGGTGATTTGTTCACATGTGAATAGGTTCCTATGGCTAGGAATATTTCAGCAGTAATACTTAGTTAAAGCGACGCGTTTCGTCAAAGCAAATATCAAGTATGTCAGTGAATGAAATGCATGAGCTAAGTGTTCCTTTTGTCTTCATTCACATTGCCAAAATTCTAGTCAAAGATGAATTTTTAAATCAATGACAAAGTGGAAAAATCTGTGTAACGTGGTTCATCCTCTAGACTTACTACATAAAACGAGACAAATATTTTGGTACATAGAATAATGTAGGACAGAAGAGGGAGATATAAAACCTGAGCGTTGGTTACAATTATGTACCGAGAAGAAACGCTGAATATGTGCGAACTCTAAAAACTAATCATTTTTTTCATCAGACATCACGACGTCATTAACACAAGAAAAAAGAATCTTGTAGGAGAAATTTATGCTGTCTGATGTAATAACAACATATATATTGGAAAACCTTTTTTTGTTTGAATCATTTCACCCTAAGCAAGGCAGAACAACCACTGGTATGCAAGGGGTTAAACAGGAGGTGAGATGAGGGCTACATGAAAGTGGAGTGCAATGGAAGAACATGATGCAAGGTTAATCATGGAAAGGATGTGAATAAAGAAGATAAGAGATGGCAATTGATTTTTCATTTAAATTTTTGGAGATTGTAGTTTTCAGGGAAGCAATTATACGGAAGGGAATTCCCCATTTAGGAAATGCGAGCAAAGAGCCTGATAGAGAAGAAATTGCGGTTACATTTTATTGGTTTCACTGTAAAAGGGTTGTACCAAGTTACTAGTCTAGTAGCTCGAGTAATATCATGCAGAGGGGGCACCAGGGAGCTAAGCTCATCAGAACAGAAGCTCTGAATGTATTTGTAGAAGAGATAGTGAGAAGACACATTACGTCGGTGAGAATGTGACTGGAGTTGAGCTACAAGGTCGGATGGTCGGGATTAATTACATTACAGAATCCTCGTTGGATTTTGTCAAAAAGCCCGAGATGAATAGCAGGGGCACCGGATTAGACAGCATTATTCCATATATATATATATATATATATATATATATATATATATGAAATTCATTAAACACTCAAGAAAGAAAGGACTTTTGACACTACAATGTAAGACATACGCGGTCCAAAGATTTGCAAACTCATAGCTACATATTTCCTACATGACCTAGGTAAAATAATCAATAAAAATTATACAGAACTCTACAGGGATGACGGTTTCATAATCTTAATAACCTATATTAAAAGCAGAGACAAACTAGAAAATATCATAAATATTTTCTAAAATATAGAATTTGTCATAAACATAAAAACTAACTTAAACGATGTCATTTTTGATATCTCATCTTCAATCTAAAAAGACTACATGTAAACCTTACAGAAAATACAAAAATAATCCACTTTACATCTCCAGATCTTTAACTATCCGCGATTACTTAGCAGATACCACAATTAGTTTACCACATACTTTCTGATAATCATTCCAGTGAAATCATATTCAACGAAGCAAAGGAAGACTATGAAGCAGTTTTAAATATATATTTCAAGCAACACTCACACACAACAAAAAAGCCAACAGGAAAATAAATTAATCCAAACAGATTAATACGTAAATATAATAAGTAAATAATAAACAATTTAACAAACTACGCCTACCAAAATAACAGTTAGACTACCGACATCACTGACATATATATATAAAAAGATCGAGCAAAAACAGTGCACATGGCATGATGGTTGCATTCAGCATGAAACAAAATTAGTGATATATTTTTACATACGCTCTATCGCAATTATTTAACATTTTAACCCTAAATATACCATATGTGTATGTGCTTCAAAAGTACTTTTACAAACTTTGGGGAAGATTCCGTACACAGAACAAGAACAAAAATCCATATAAACATAAGCCCGAAAATCCTTGGATTTTTGAGTAATTAACTTCAATAGAATTTAAAGTTAAAAAAGAAGTTCACCGGAAATGGCGCTTTGTTTCCATTTAGTTTAGGTTACCTTTGTTATTCGTGTACATTTGTGCCTTGTCTCTCTTCAACGTTTAACGTCTTTGCAGTGAGTTAACTTAGAAATGTTCACATTAAACATGACAGAATATTAATATTGATTTAAAAGATTTTTCCGGTGGTATAAGCTTTTTCTTTTGTAACAGGATTCATGCCGCAACCTGGATAATGTTACACTTGAGCAAATATTTATTTAAAATTATTGATATTTGTTGGAATATAATTAAAGTCAATAGTTATTTTTGTAATTCCATTATGTTTTATTATTTTTTAATTATAACGTAATTTTGTTAATTAAAATATTGTCAATTTCTTTCAGAAATTAATAATAAATATTATATTGTTAAGAGTGGTGGTTTTGCGTTGAAGCTAAGTATCATATTGATCCAATCGTATCTTTACCGTTGAAAAAAGATCAATACATTTAGAAATATATTGTTTAACACTGAATGAAGTGCTTTTCAAATATTTAACACAGCTGTTTTGTTCACCATCTGAAAATAGAGAATAAAATATATTGTAATTGTATTTTTTACATTAACTTTGCATTTTTACGTATGATTCTTTATGAACATTTACGTTACTTTTGCTTAGGATGTTTGTATTTATGTTATATTTTTGTTATTTTTTATTTTGCTCTTTCAAATATTCTATTTTTTTGTGATGTGCAATTCTTTTAATTACTCATGTGTACAACTTTATTCATATTCACAAGAAATCTGTTTGGATAAGCTTTTATTCCATTATAGCTGGTCGAAGTATTTGACTAAACAAGAGTTAATTCAAGTCATGAATGGGACATGATTGTAGCAGAAGCATGTTAGAGATACGACACAACAAATGGATATGATAAATATGAAATAGTCTTCAGAGTATAAATATGCTATATGTAATCAGTTTTGTAATGCTGTCATCCAGATTGCTAGTGTATCATAAGTTATGCAACTTAAATCAACCACAAACACAATATTACACAGTCAACCAAATCAATCCATATCATGCATTCGCAACCGGTCGTTTCTGGAATGATATAATCAAAGCACTTGTAGCAACTCCGTGAATAACGTCAAAATTAGTGCTGTAGCCATAGTATTCAGCTGATTCACTAATCTTAATCCATGTTCTGTTTCTCCAAAATATTTTGGCAACTGTATTTGGCCATAAGTTCACTCATTAAAACTGATCAAATATCCTATTACAGCTAATTTCGCATACACCATTTTACTTTCTAGCTGCTACAACCTAATATTCTTTTATATTTACCATCTTCACTTAATCTTCTCCTGTAGTAAGTTGGATTCTTATAATTTTTATTCTCTTTGGGAGATGTACATTCATTCAGGAAGCAATTACTTACTCAACGGCTGAAGTTTGTTCTTTGCATCACCAGTTAACACTACAAACAGTACAAAATTGTATCCTCCTTATTTACGTTCACTCATCTATCTACAAAGCTTTCTCTGCTTAACTTTCATTGTACACTTCTCTAATACCATTTTTATTCAGGCCATTAATTTATTTTCTAAAATCATTTGTAATTGCCAACAAAAATAATTGAAATGTGAAACTGATGTTGTTTCTGTTCTCTCAGATAGACGTTCAAATCCGTTAATATTCAGCTTTCTCTCTAGCCGTTTTTTTGAAAATGCTGTCACTTTTGATATTTGGAACCCTTCATCTTTAAACCACTGCATTTCTTAAAAACCAAGAAATGGCTATTGCTTCTTCAGCCAAATAATAGCTTTCACCTCTCATCATTTTTTCTGTTTTCACCCAGTTATATTTCCTTTGTTAGTTCTTTTCCATTGTCATTATTTCTATCTGATTAAACATTTGTTTTTATACTTGAGTTTTCTGCTGTAAACCCTTTTATCCTCATTTATGTCATTTTTTCTATTTCCCTTCCAATGTTTTCATTCCGTTTTTTTTCTTTTTAAACTTACACCATCACTGCGTACTTCCACCATCTTATTCGTTTCTCTCATTCTTGCCTGGTTTTGCTTTTAATTTTTTCTTTTTTTCTGGTTGCATCATTTCTTCTCTTTGTTTCGCTTACAATTATTGCATTGTCACCGTCATCTTTTCTTCTTCTATCAATTCCTATCCATTTTGCTGTCTACTTTCATTCGCACTAATTTTTCTTTCTATTTTCTGTTACTGTTTCAATCTCTTATTCCCTTTCCCTATTGTTTCCGATGTAATCAATCAAGTATTTTATTTACTTTTTTTGATGATATATGTATTGTTTTATTATTTCTGATATCTGGTTTTGTAAAATTTCCTTTTGAATGATGGATGAACAAGATATTCACAAGGAACAAAAAATACTATAAACGAAGAGTCTGATTTCGTTCATTCTTGTCCAATCCTTAAATATTTTGTCCTCAAATAAAAAAGTTAATAATTGCCGTTAGGTGCTGTATGACTTTTAATCTTGATGTCCTCAAAAATAATATAGCTGAACAATTTAATGTTTTAATGATGTCAAGTTTTAATGTGTAAGTGTATATTTTAAGTTACTTATAAAATACATTGATAAGAAAATATTTCACTTTTGTAAAATTTAAAGGAAATATAATGCTTTGAATTACGTTTTTACGTCATAACATTTTTATGCTGATCATTATTTTAAATATAATCTTTTTTGTGATTTTATACAGAGATGGTCATGTGACTTTTGTATTCTCATGCCTTGTGCATTATACGCATTGCATTAGTATTTTAGTGTGACTTTTGAAAATATGTTATGAACAGTTAAGAGAAATTTGTTACGAAAAGACGCGTGCCTAATAGTTAAGCGTTCATCCATGGAATATATTACTGGTAGATTATAGGAGCAATTCTCAGACTAATGAAATTGATGTGAACATGTTCAGGTGTGCCTGATAACATGGATCTTTGACACATAAAACACAAACACACGTGTTCGTGCGTACATACGCACACGCGCATACATATATCCGTATATATCTGTATTTGTTATATTAAGTACTGCATATACTACCTATTGAAAATTCTGGTAATGGGTCAGTCGTTTTATTTCAGGTAGAAATAAATCGTGGCGAAATTAGATGTTCAGATTCGAGTACTCTCGTATAACGATGATTCTAGTGAAAACATATTTCAGAAGTAAGAAGCATTAAAATATATTAAAAAAGTAACACAATTGCTGTACACCAAAAACATTCACAATTCCTATTTAAAAATGGTTAAATTTCAACGAGATTGTAAGTACCTAAAAATCTAATTAATAGCAATATACCAAGCTATAGTAGTAGAAAATTTAATGTAAAATTATATCCGAATAACGGAAGATTATTGAAAGTAGTGGTTCAATTCAAAATATCATTTAACATCATGAGATAAGCAAATAGCACGACACACAAAAAGCGAAAGTAGAATTTCAAAAATGCAATCCATATAAAACATGATATATAAGACAGTTCACAACACTTGAAAAATATAACATTTTTTAATATAAAAAGTAATCATGAGCTCCAATCAAAAACAAATTAAACTCTAAAAAGAAACAATAGGCCAGTTTCGAATGCAGACAAGTAAATAAATTCTTTCTACAAAAAATAACCGCATCATAATTTTAAAGATTAATGAACCTTTAAGTAAAATGAATAAATATTCTTTCAAGTACCAATCTCTAAAAGAAAAAATATAAAAAAAGTAATTTACCATAAAATGCATACAAATATTAAAAAGAATAGTGAAACAAAACTATGAAAACATATAAAATATGTAAATAAATAAAAACAAAATATAACACGATAAAATAAAAATATAAGCAAATACTCAAACCTATAAATAATGTAAAAACATTAGCAATACCGAAATAAACTGCAAAAAATAAAGATTTACCATCGAAATTACTTACAAGGTTTGCACTATTTATATTAGAGTGCTGCACACAAGAAACATAAATTCGGTGTGAATTTTCAATATACTGATTCATACTGAAATAAAAGTGAACTCGAAAAAACGAAAAAATAGCATTCTATACCAAATACTTAAATAAACAGAACTTCAGATGAATCTTACAAAAGCGGCCAAATATGATCTGGAATTGAAATGAGATTATTATGGTCACCGCACAGAATTTATTATAAAAATTCAGCAAGGATTTATTCAAAACATTTCAAACATCACAAAGTATGCTTAACCTATGAAATATTTAGAAAAGGTGATGAGAAAACTTAACGTAAGATAGGTGTCCTTTTGTCCAAACTATAATACGATGTAAAAACAAAATGTTGACCTGAGAAAAATTTTTTTTAGATCTATATATATATATATATATATATATATATATATATATATATATATATATATATATATATATATATATTTAAAAAAAAGGATTAATTTAAAGATGTTGAATGGCCATTTCGATATGAAGATCCCCACGGGGGACAACACATCACCTCAGCAACAGAAAAATCCTTTCAGAAACTGGAGAAAAATTAGTCTATATGATATATATATATATATATATATATATATATATATATATGCTTTGATATAGATATCATACATGCCATCGAACTAGCTCGGAACGATCGAAACTCTCATTGGTATGCAATGTTTTTGCAAATCAAGAATTAAATATGATTTCAAAGGTATAAATGTTCTAAACCCTAAACAAAATTATCCCTCATCAAACCATGCAGACTGTTCACTACATAATCATAAAAAAGTGTAGTTGCAAATAACAAAAAAAAAAAAAGAATTTCGACACATTTTATCACTTGTGCCAGCTGCAGTGGCAACAGCAAAATGGGTATTACATATAGATGAAGAAATGAATGGGTATTACATATAGATGAAGAAAAGAAAATGAAGTTAAAGATATATTTTATGCTGAAAGGTAGATTGTGCGTATGAAATCTAAAACGTTTGCTTTGAGCGAAGAAAAGTAGAACATATAGAATATAAAGTGAAGTTACTTGAACGAAGAAATTTTAAAAAGAGAAAAAAATTGAAAATAAGAAAAACAACACCCTTTCATTTTTGATAATACTTTTGATATCACAACAGCATCAGGATGAAATAAAGAATTTTCAAATGCAAGAAAAACACATAAAGTGCTTTTGATAAAATGATTCACGACATAATTAGAAAATTCAAAGGCATGCAATATTAGATTTCTGTGTAGATTATATTTTATCAATCAATATTTGCATTGATATTAGATCTTTCGCTGTGATTATTGTTTGGCAGTTCATATAAGCGGTTTCCGGATACATTTTATTTAACTATAAGGCGACATTTTAGTTAAAAGACAGTGAAATAAAGATTTTGCATTCAAATACAAATATGCCCAAATGCATATAAATGTTTAAGCTTGAATATATTCTACAAGACCGTACATTTGAAATATAACAGAGAATTCCAAATATGTGCATGCATCTTAAAATCGTTCACATATCACATGCACTGAACTGATAAAATAATATGAATTACGTTCAAAAACTTCAAGACAAAACTTAAAATATCGTCATTTGCACTGCTTGCATTCCTTCGAAATTTAAGTCACATGTTTATTTGCTTAGCATTTTCAGCTTCAATAGACAAAACTTTTGGACAGTTTAATAATTCGCGACTAATTTTAATCTCATAACAAATATATCGCATCCTCTACTTAAAGGCTAGTAAAGAAATATCCACCCGATTATTGGAGGTCTTTAAAAATATTCGGCAAGGTTTACGGATATTGTGTCTAGTTGAAAAGGTACAGTTTGTATCGATCATTGTGAGTACATAGAGTTACATCTCGAAATTTAATAAACAACGTCTAAGATTACTTCCAGCCTAACATAATTTTTCAGAAAATTTTATCAATATTTATATACAAACTTGCAAAAATATATATATATCTATTCTGACATGTATATTAGTAATATTTCTATTTTATTTCATGTGCTTCATATAGACATACTAAAATTTATGTAAGGGAATATGGCATAAGCAGTTTAAAGATACTACAATTAGAAAGTTCATTTAGTCATACATGATTCTGATATAAAACAGTGTGAATATCAGATCCAATATGAATGAAAATTATTTTTCAACAAAAAGTAATTATTTGAAAAATAAGATTATTTCCAACCGATTACTTCGATATGAATATGAATAAAAGTAATTAAGTCTATATTGAGATCTCAGCTTATCGTTTAAACATATTTCCATAAATAATTAATTCTTCTGAATGATTTCTACTCAGTCAAGTGTAACAAGTGAAAGAGTGGTTGGTACATCTTATCCATAAAAAACTGGTATTGTGATAAAATCTAGTATACGCAATTTCTTTCTTTGAGAGTCACTGGATAACAGGACAACCTGCCAATTGTTACTATTTTGCTCAATTCTACAACATTGAAATTTTCAAAAAAAAAAAAATACAAAAAGAAACAAAGCTTTCTTTTTGCTTTGTTTACATTATCTTACATTCTAAACTGAATCATAATGTGTAAGTGAACACAATCAGTAGTTTTTTAACCAAGTTTCATTCCATAATAGGCGTAATATGCATTTCCAATACAATCTTTTATGTTCCTTTCAGTTTATGCCATTGTCATCATAAATACCGGCTGTTTTAGACATGGTTTTGTAGATACTAGAAATTACAGAATTCAAAGAAATAGTGGTTAGAATGGGTAAATTGTCAACATTTTATTTTTTAGTTTCATGAATGGATGTTCCTTGCTTTTATTTTGGCGACTGTACAGGGTCTGTTGGGCATCGTTTGTGAGAAAAAAATCACAATGACGAAATTTACTCTCCAGAAATTTAAAATAGCATGCTGTATCCCCGAAAACACGAGCATTTCAGAATGTTTGGGTATCAATCTGAGGACAGGGCAGAAAATTCAGAAAGAGTTAGATGAGTCCACTGGTAATTATGAACGTATTTGAAGTGATCAACATTGATGGACATGATATACGCCATTCATCTTTTCACAGCAGGGCCTCAGACTCAACACCGTGACCTAAATCAAGGGGACACTGATGCGGTAATGCTGCCCTGGTTTAAGAGGGTGGCTATTTGAAGATGTTTGGCAAACGACCTCAGCACCATGCCGCACATACAGAATGCAGTCATGGCCATTGAACAATCTCTGCGACCACATCACCACTTACATCTGGCCACCGAACTACCCAGACTCGAACCCTTAAATTATTATGTGTGCGGGGCAATTAAGCTAGAGATCATAAAAAAATATTTCTAACTCCAAAGGCAAGGTTAATGCCAGCATTCACCCACTTAAACAAGGAGACCTCCATGAAGAGATTCGAAAGTAGTTCGGAGGCTGTGGTGGATGCCAATGGTGATTTTATTAAGTAAATTAACTCTTTTAGTATTTCAAGATATTTTTGTATAATTTTGGCAAAAAAAAAGAGAAATCAGTGTTATGTTCATTTTTGCGAAATTTTGAAAAATTATCCATCTCACACTGTTTAGCGTATGAGTTGACAATGATTTTTATTGTGAAAAATGTGTTGCTTAATAAAGAAAAATGTTTTTTGATATCACACAATAAAAAAATCAGTTTAAATTATCAAAACAATAATTATTTGTATGCCATTGCAAGCAATTTGTATTATGTTCTGTTATAATTAGAGAAGCACCAATAAACAAAATTAAAATGGATGATTATGATGCATTTAGAAAATGCTTAAGGTAATAGTAGAAGACAATAAGCAATGTCATGACAAATGCTGCATAAAATAAATATCTACATCACTGCCACCAGAGAGCAGACTGGGACTCGTTCCGAGACTTCCTCTGCGACGTCCCCTGGAACAACGTCTTCGATCTTCCTGTCGAAGACTGTGCGTCCAAGGTTTCCTCTTGGGTTAAGGCTGGCATCGATGCTTTTATCCCGGCCAGGAAATTCCAGTTAAAATCAAATTCGTCCCCCTGGTTCTCACCCGCTTGCTCGGCCTCCATTGCCCACCGGAACCATTTCTTCCGGTTCTATCGAAGCTGGTCGTCAAACCAAAGAGGCACCTTTTCGCCTCAGAAAGTAATGTGTAAGAAAATACTGAACGAAGCTAAGAGGGCGTTTGCTACCAGGATGAGGCAACGCATAGCATCCTCTAACTTCGGCTCCAAAGATTACTGGCGTCTCTGCAAAAGCATGCTCAACAAGAGCAAGACTTCAATACCCCCACTAATCAATGAATTTGAAGTTCTCACCTCCCTAGCGGACAAGGCAGAATGCTTTGCCCGTAGATTTTCCACCAATTTGACACTGGACTCGTTAGGAATACCTACACCCGACTTCCCACCCAGAACTTAGGCTAAACTAAATAACGTCCACATTACATCCTCGCTGGTCTCCAAGGTAATTGCACAACTTGACCCACACAAAGAGAGTCGCGGGGACGGAATCCCAATCATAGTACTGAAGAAATGTGCCCCAGAACTCTCCTCTGTCCTCTCAAAACTCTATAACCTCTGCCTATCTGCTTCCTGTTTTCCTGCTTGTTGGATGTCTTCCTGCGTAGTTCCTATATTTAAGAATTCTGGCGAACCCTAAGACCCCGCCAATTACCGCGCTATTTGTCTCCTTCCGATCTTCGGCAAAGTTTTCGAAGCCATTATCAACGCCGAGGTGATTCAGCATCTCACGGCCAACAGGCTTCTCTCTGACAAACAATACGGGTTTCGCTTAACCAGGTCTACTGCTGATATGCTAACGACCATTACCGAGTACATATACCGGGCTCTTGACAAGAATGGCAAAGCCCGAACCGTTGCCTTGGATATCTCCAAAGCGTTCGACAGGGTCTGGCACGCTGACCTCTTGTGCAAACTGCGAAGCTACGGTATAACTGGACATCTGTTTGACCTCATCCAGTCATTCCTCTCTAACCGCACAATGAAGGTAGTATTAAATGGGCATGCCTCCCAAAACTACCATACGAACGCGGGCGTCCCTCGAGGTTCAATCCTAGGTCCCACGCTCTTTCTGATGTACATTAATGATCTCCACGACGCCATTAGATCCCAAGTAGGCATGTACGCCGATGACACCACAATCTACTCTCGCCTCGATCAAAAACCCCGTGTGGGCGACAAAGGAACCTCGCTTCCGAAATTGAAAAGGACCTCCAATCCGTAGTGGCCTGGGGTAGGAAATGGCTAGTAAATTTCAATGCTTCTAAAACGAAGCTGTTATCAACTAATCACCATAGACAATCGCATCTACCTCCCATTAGCATGGAACAGGCTTGCCTCCCAGAGAGTAAAACGCTACGCCTCCTTGGCCTTGCACTTTCGGCGGACCTCAAATGGAATGACTATATCGAATCCATTGCAAATCTGCCGCTATGAAAGTCGGCTCTCTGTGCAAGGCCCGGAAGTTTTTCCCGCCTGAATCTATCCTGCACATATACAAATCTACCATCCCCAATGTATTAGATACTGCTGCCACATCTGGTCGGGTTCCCCTGCTACTGTCCTTGGGCTTCTTGACAAAATACAAAGAAGATTCTGTGACGTGGTTGATACTGATTTGACAGACCGCCTGCAACCCCTCTCTCACCGGCATGATGTGGCTTCCCTGTGCCTCTTCTACAAGTACTTTCATGGCTTCTGCTCCGAAGAACTTAGATCATTGGTGCCGCCTAAGCAGGAATTTACACGAGATACTAGATTAGCAACTAGTTCCCACCCTTTTACAGTTAAACAAATAAGATGTAACCGTAATCTCTACTCCAACAGCTTCTTTTCTCGCACTTTCCGCCTGTGGAATTCCCTTCCACATGTCTGCTTTCCCGACAGCTACAATCACCAGGTGTTTAAATGTAGGGTCAATAGACACCTCCTATCACACTAACTTCCAATTATTCTCCCAACACTCTCATCTACCCAAACCTCATTCTCGGTATTCTTACCAGCCTATCACCCACCCTCTGACATTTCCTATATTTAACCATCTTTTCTCCACTCTATGTATCCCCCTGCGCAGTAATGGCAGTGAAATACCTTGCTCGGGGTGAAACCCTTTAAAAAAAGTCCAGATCTAGACATATGAGTAAAATCATCCAACAAATGGATGAGTATATTTTACAGTTTTTGAGTAACTGTAGCGAATAAAAAATTAATTAAAATCACCCTTCTTCTTCACTTTTACAAAACTTCTCAATGACATGTGTTATCCTGGTTTTTCCAATGAGAGAAAGAATTGACCATGTGCTTAACGAAAATGTCGAAACTAGATTTCGCAAGTAGTTGTTAAAATTATTTCTGACGAATGGGAGCGACTTACAAGATCAAATTAGACTTCGCGAGTAAGTGCAAAAATCTAGATTACAATAAAAGGATTTCATCAACGTCAGTCAGTCAGAGTGTCCGATGGGAGAAACGAGACAAACATCTAAAATGTAACCTCAACTTCAAGCAACTCGGACATTGTCCTATTTCTATTTCTCCTTGTCTCTTTCAACGAATTGCTACTACGAACATTTTGTACGAACTCTCGATACCTTAACTTTCTCACTGAACATTGATTTCTACGAATTCTTGTTATTCCTCTTTTAATAAATTTCTCTTTTAACATTCAAAATATATATTTTGTTATTTTATTCTTACACTATTGACGATAAAGAACCTTCTGATGAAAACTTTATGATGATAATTCTGATGATGATAATTCAGCATACATCCTGTAAGCTGTAGGGAGTTCGGTTATGTATGACACAAGCACGGATTAAAGAAACATTAACCAGCTCCCTACGCTTCATAACAACTGTAAAATGAATATATGAAAAGCCGTTAGCCAAAGCACATATCTAGAAAATCAGTTTCCGAAGTAATTTCAGTTCATGTAACATGTGGCCTGCATATAATCCCACGATTATTTAAATAATTGAGAGAATGCATATAATTGATCCGGTTTTGTTAAGCTTGAAAGCTAGAACAATTTTCCTACCTGATGTAAAGTGAACGTTTTTATTTTTACTTCTATTTTCACAAACACCAATATTAACTTCTATAATACAAAAAATTATGAAAAAGAAATAAAATGGAAACTGTAAATAAAATGTAACTGCATCAATGCCTTAGATACTGTATTAAAAACTATTTTCTTCTATGGGTATTAGTATTTGTGAGTATTTGTCACGAAGTAAATATAGCAGTTGAACGCGTTCTCACTGACGATTACAACAGAATTCTGACCCAGCTTTCTTCCGAAATGCCAACAATTAGCTGATATTGTGTCCACACGATCCTTCTTGTTGGTTTGCACTAAAAATCGTTAAAATCCAGCTGTAATTTCAGAATGAAACGAAAGATTGAAATAAAAGTAATGGAGAGAACGGAGGATTTGAACTCATTGTCAATATGTATTTATGTGTTTATTCAGAGTGTGGGTCGGTGATACTTAGAACAACTTATTCGATGTCATCCTCAATCTTACTCTCCACTCATTTCAACATCGGGGCGCGTGACTGATAACATGAAGAGCTGGACCTGAACTCACTTCTCTCTAAATTTTTTCTATAGCTAATCCATTGAAGGGCTTCTTTGTATGGTGCCTGGAACACATATATTTACGCGTGGTACTAGATTGGCATCACGGACCCACCATTTTAATGTCAAAATGGTTAAATATTAACCGCCTCTTCTACTTTGATTATTTTCTCGCATTTCCCATTTGTGAAAATCCCTTTCTTATGCTTGTTTTCTGATAACTAAAATCTCCATTTTAAATGCAACGTCAATTGCCATCTTCTATCAGCTTTATTCCCATCCTTCTCTAATCCTTTTTGACATTCCCTGTAACAAGTTTTTTCTCTCTGTAACATGTTGCACACCAGTGGCAGTCCTGCCTTGCCTGGGGTAAAATATAAAAGTATAATCTATGACTATTAATATACACTTGCGCCTGATCTTCAAGGCTCAGTTTGTTGTCAGTTGATCTCAAATGCTCACATTTATTTACTTGTTCACTCCCAGTAAAGTGGGTGTCACTAAGATATACCAACCTCAAACAACCCAACCGTAAGAAATCAAACACGAAACACTTGATTCCCAGTTTTGGTGTCACATATGATTGTTAAATTAGAATACCATTAACTTCTGTAACATTAGAATATTGGACATAAAGACGTTGAAATATTTACTTCTAATAAGCAAGCAACAAATATCTAAGGTTTAGAAGACATATAAATTAAAATGTATGTCTGTTTAAAGTCTCTGTTAAAAATTGTATTGACTAATGTGCATTTACTTTCTACTAAAAAAGGTATGCTGGGAATGTTGGCATACCTCAAGAATACAATACAAGTGTTAATGTATATATGGGTATCCCAAATAAATGTTACACACACACACACACACACACACACACACACACACACACACACACATATATATATATATATATATATATATATATATATTTTCTAGACATATGCTATTAAATATAAGAGACAATGAATGTCTATTATGTTTAATCATGAGCCGTTCTAAACGTCGTATTTTTGCTTTAATTTCAGTTGAAAATAAAGACAAAAATTCTCCAACATTTGGATAATTATTTATTGGTTTTCTTCTAAGCTTTCGGCTCACATGAGCCATCTTCAGAGAGGTAGTTTAAACTGAAATATTATAAAATCCACCATCACCGACGATTTTATTTTGTGTTGACATAAACTCCGCTTGGCAACGGCAATAGTTACCAAAAATAATAAACGCAGTTCTTAAGTTTGCGATGCGGTTTTATGACGTCACACCGCGGGATAGCGCGAAATGACAACAAAACCATCTAGTCAAATGCAATGTAATATGTTATTTCCTGTTTTAAAGTTGATTTTATTGAGTGTTGGTTGTTTTGATTTGATGTACATGGCCTCCAATATCTGCAGGTTCCTCTTACTGTGTGTATGAGTAAGGATCACCGTATTGTTGACCAAAATCTGTCTGATATTACCTACATGTTTATGTTTTTCAGAGAAATGTTGTTTAATAGTACTCTGATCAGAAAGATGACATGTAAGTCTACGGGAGAGCGTGGTTGTGGTAAAACCAATATATATATATATATATATATGTGCGTAGATGTGCTGTGTTGTAACAGAGAGTGACTTGGATTTCTCAAATTGGATTTCAAATTCGAAGAGTTTGTTGTATTAAATTTTGTGCATTAAACTCAGAAAAGTTATGAAACCATCTTTTCTCCCACTAACTATGGATAAATACCAGAACAAACCAAGAACTGTAGCTTTGATTGGCAACCAGTCTAGGAAAAGAAAAACTGTGTATTCAAAACCTAAGGAGCTGCAGTTTGAGAAAATGTGACACACAATATTCACCAATTTTTTGTATTCTTATTTTCTAAAAGTTTGCTGAAATTATATGTGCGGACAGTCTAGCTATTCAGCTCAATGACTGAGTTGCTGAAGCATCATATATAGGAAACGACCAGAAAATCCAGCATAATACGTTTTTATTTGAAATATTTATCTGAGATTATTACGCTAAAGTTGAATTTTAGTTTTGACCCATATTTGGGTTGGTATCCGTATTTTTTCAATGATTAAGAAAAAAGAGAAAAAAAACCCCGCAAAAACAAAAACAGGATCATCATTTCAAATACGTTTAATGTAACATATATATATATATATATATATATATATATATATATATATATATATATATAACACATGCCATAGGGTTATATAGAGATGATGAACTCATGATAGTTCAAAATTTCACACAATTTAAAACCCATAAAATTCGAAAACTAATACACATAGAATTCAAAATTCTAAAGCTAAATATAATAATGAACATTAATGTAAAATTAGCAAGGTTCCTTGATGTAATCTAAGTAAATGATACCATAAGTAAATGACGTTTATCAACCATACATAAAACCCAACGAATACTTATTATAACTCCGCCCAAAATCTAATCATCCCCGAATTATAATCAAACATGTACCCTCCAACAGGGAATATAATTTATAAAATACTTCTAGTAAATAAGTATTTTATAAACATAAATATTTTTATAATAATGCCATAAGGAATAGTGGCTATAAAAATCATCATATCAAATACGTAAAAAATATTACTATAACAGGAAAAATAGAAAAAGAAAAATCATATATATATACTCTCAAATTAAGTAATAGTTGTACAAATATTCTATAAAAAATTATTAAAAACTAGAATAATAACTTCTTAAATCATCGCGTAAACCAAAGCAACAATAATTATCCAAATAATGAAAATAACAATGAAATAAATGTATTTAATTGTCAAAATCCTAACAATTACCAAATGGAAAATAGGTGTCAAACAAATTCTCTTGTGTACCAATGTACACAATTACATCAAATGAAAAACCAACTATAAAAGAGTTTACATTGTAACTATTAAAAACATTTTTAAGTGGTGTTGGTATTTTTATTTAACTTTCTTAAATACAACACGTAACCAAACAAAACATCCCTTATGCGTATTTTCGGAAGTTAAAAGATACAAACGAAACCCTGAAAGTAAAATGGAAAATTCGGAAAAAAAACTAGAATCTCCAAGTCTTTCTATAACTCTGTTCCTAAATGTAAGCTCCAGATTTTAAGGTTCCCTAAAATAAAGTAGTACTGAATCATTCAGCTGAATTGACGATTTTATGTAAATATCGAAAATATTTTTCTCTAAAATTTAATTAACTACAGTTATTCATTTATAAATTAAGCTCCATTATAACTTAAAAATTAAAAATGATTTTACTAAAACAGATTACCCACTCAATGACTACATAACTATAATCTATCTTGTATTACCATGATTTTTAATTCTGATTCTAACCTAAACTTTCCAGCCCTTTTGACTCATGAGGTAGTATATAATCAAATTGTAAAAAAAATAACATGAAATCTAATCTGCTGTTAAAAGTTATTGTCTCCCCCTCTAAATGATGTATGCTCTACTATATATCTTACTCAGACAAAATTAAAGGTCTCATACCATGATATCGGGCTGTTTTGTTGCCTTTCCCTACCCAAATCTTCAACTTCACAGTTCAACCTAATTCTGATTTTGATTGAACAATACTGACACACCTACAAGCAACTACCATTCCCTAATTTTCTAAGTAACCATTAATTGATCTTATATTTTCTAAATAAATCATTTTCACCATTTATTTATTTTAGAATATCACATGAAGTAGAGCTGTATTGTCTGAAACATGAAAAGATTTGTGTAGTGAGATAATGGTTTTATAAACTATTGTAACAACAAATATATATATATATATATATATATATATATACATGATGCAAGTTACATGATGCCGCAGAATTAAATGATCCTAACACCAAGAAATTCCAATGGAACCTCATTGAGAATTTTTGTCTTTATTTTCAACTGAAATTAAAGCCAAAATACGACGTTTAGAACGGCTCATGATTAAACATATAATATAGACATTCATTGTCTCTTATATTTAACAGTATATGTTTAGAAAATTACTTGCTGCCTCGATATACTAAATACATGTATACACTATATATATATATATATATATATATATATATATATATACCCAATACATATCAGTAATTTTTAAAATAAATAATTGCTATAAAATGCTGTATTTATTCTTAATATTGTCATCGTTTTTAAATACATCCATAAAAATAATGCAATCATCGGACTGATACAAAGCTAAATATTATGTTAATTCCAAACAAATGGATATGCATCTGTACGAGTTAAATAGATATTAGTACATAAATGTAGAGAAGTATATAAAGTTGCAGACACTAAAACATATATATGCAATAAATTTTACATCAATATATAAAGACGAACTATATCAGATAAGTGACTATCACTTTATGGAGACCATGGGGGATCCATATTCGTAACCACTGAGTTTAACACAGCCAGCCTGTGAATCGAGTGCACTTATAGAGACACGGGTCACGCATACACAATCCATCAAATTACTGATTTTAATTTCATATAAGCGATACCCCGGGCTGCACGGATGAAATTGCTTCAGATTGTTCCTGTCTCTTCACAGTTGGCAGTAATTTATCAAAATAGAGGAAAAGCGGATCCATCCTGAGCTGAGTTAATTAGATGTTATGTCATTTAATTTACGTGTTCCCTCTTTCCCATCCAATTCCCAAAACAATCCAAGACACACAAATCCAAACAGCCCTAAAGATCTGCATTGCTACCGTAATAGCTACTCTAGTTGTGATCACCATTAACGTCTTCATAGCATTTTGATGCCGCTAAACATTAATAAGCCTTTTCCCAGCTAGCTGAGATGCTAGAATTTCCATCCCTGTCTAAAATTTTCTGTAAGAATAATGCTAAAATTAAATCATTTTATTCTATTCACTCATCTGTGTGATATATATATATATATATAAACATATATATATATATATATATATATATATATATATATATATATATATATATATATATATATGCCTGTATTTAACTCGCCTACATGTTTCGTCTTGTGATAGACTTTATCAAGGCAAACAAATGAATTGAGCTTTATTCCAAATTACGTATCTATAAACAAACAATGTTGGCAATTTTCACGCTCACAAATCATTAAAAATGTTAACTGAATATTTAATTTCAGAACTCCGTCATGTGTTGTGCAGTGACACGAAATGTTAAAATGAAGAGAATTCAACCGTTTTTTATTATGTATATTAGTCTGTTTCCGTATTATTTCCATAAGAAATTACGCAAGATATGAAGGAGTTCTAAAACGAAAGATTTGAATGATTTGTGAACGTTATAGTTACCAACACTCGCGTAGGCGAGTTAAATACAGTTTTCCTCTTGTCTTCGTTTTATTTAACCATCCTGTCTTAATGTCAGATTATAACTGAGTATATTTTCACACACACACACACACACACACACACACACACACACACACACACACACACATATATATATATATATATATATATATATATGTATGTACTTGATTTAATGAAATTAAATCTGCCGTTTTGAAAAAAAATGAGAACATTTCTTCAATATTTAGATTGTGTGTCAACAACAGAAATTAAAAACTCTGTCTGTGGCAGTTAAATTTTCATATATATTTTTATAAGTCCTGATGGATTTATTTCTGTTTATATCCATGGCTAATCAATTAGAAAAAAATATGTATCTTAAATTCAATGTTGAGGCTTTTATATAATCAATAATGATAAGTTGAACTGAACGACGTTTTAATATCTGAAATCACCCTATAAATGCAATATATTGTCACTGATATACTGTTATAAAATGTAAAATGCATGATCATAACTATTTTATAAAAAGAAAAATGTGAAACAAAAAATCTGTATAGCGTTAACTCAATCTGCACGTGTTTATCAAAAACACTAATGTTAAAATTCAAGGGCCTGAAATATTTGCAAAGTTTAAGTTGTATTTACAGAAGTTATAGTTGGCATTTGATTATTAATAATATGGATAATCTGACTCAAGTTATACCATTATTTTATATTTAAAATTTACTTCTATTTCTCGAGGCCATTTTGCATTTATGAAATTAATTTCATGTACGGATTTGTATTAAATTGGGATTAACCTGACATATGAGATAAATGAGGATTGAACCTGAATGCTTTTTTTTAAATAATCCCTGTAAAGTGTTTAAACTGTGTAATTAAATGAGCATATATGCTTAATTAAGTACGTCGAAATAACGGCATGTATATGAAAAATGAATGTTTATCTTCTAAATAAATGCGTTTTGATCATTTATTAACGTAAAATTTGAAGAAATAAAGTTCTGTATATTGTTAATAATTTCGTTGTAATTAAAAATACTTTAAAAAATGGAAAATCTACGTATGTCACAAATAATATTAGTCTTTAACTAAAAGGAATTGTTTATTATTAGCATGGTTCTTTATATGCAAAGACGTATGTTTGTTATTTTGTCGCTAAATATGTAAATATATTTGACATAGCTGTTGCAATGGTCAAATATATTTGAGGCGTTTTTTTTATCAGCCTTGACCTCAGATTATTAATATTTTTCTTAACTAAATCGATTACCATGTTTTATTATTGATAATTATTTCTGGTATATCTTTTGGACCAAGCCTTGATAAAAGAACATCAGGAATGCAAACATGAATTTCCACAACGCCTTACTGAATACAATATGTTTTTGAAAACCTAAAATATTCAGAATATCTTGGGTAGGAAACTATAAGCGTATAAAATTCGCCTTAAATTGGAATAAGATTTAAAAGTACAAATTAAACGTTGCATCACCCATTAAACTTAAAAGAAAACTTAAATTCAACAGATATTAGAAAGTATCAAGTAAATGTGTCTTCTTTGCTTCTTGTTATTTTTTTTTACAGATTGTAGGGGAAATGGTATGGGTGTTCATAAAGGGAACTGCCGATGATGGCGATGAATGAAGTTTTCATTAAATATTAGAACTAACCTGGGCAAAAAATGAAATTAAAATAAGATTATTCTGGGGATTTTTAGCACAGTGATAATTTAATTATAAGCCGTAGGCTGAGGAAACATATTCTTAATTGTCAGATATGGCCATAATTTTGATAAACTACGATGCATCATTAATGGTTCGAGTCTTGTTAAATATTGCAATATCAATCCATAAAATCAGCGATCATTTAAAATTCCGATGTTAACATAGAAATATTTATTTGTAGAAAGATAACTGTGGCCCAAATAATTGATGTATTTTCTTCTAAGATATTACTTTTATAAGTTTAGTTTGAACACTGAATATAAAAGCAACGTCTATAGAGGATTATTATTAAAAGATAAACAGATAAACATATTAAATAGTGCTTTAACAGTCAGAGAGAGCGAAACCTTTATAAGGTTCCCTCGTTTGATGTCGTTTGCGATTGATGTAAGAAAACTCTAGGGCTAAAAATGTCTGTGATTATAAGATAATAGTCATGTATTCCAGTATGTTAGATTTGTAGACGATTTTGCAATCGTATTTGAATGATACTTAGTGTTATATTTGATATTTTATAGGATATTATTGGAAATGATGTTTCTGAGAGTCGGATGAAATTTTTATTAACAACAAAATGTCTTAAGTTTGGCAGTCTGACGTCATAAAAGTGTTTTTTTAATGTGAATGTAACCAAAAATTTGTGAATAATGAAATGAAATATTAGCCTACAATAACAGTCACAATTTTCTGATAATAGTTTTGTTATGTGATATGAGCGAATACCCTATTGTTCTTATGCTCTGACAGAAAGATTTCAAACTTGGGTTATAACGGATAATGATATGCATCATCATCATCATCATCATCATCTTCTTCTTCTTCATATTATTATTATTATTATTATTATTATTATTATTATTATTATTATTATTATTATCTTTGATTTGTGGCGTATACTTATTTCTTTGTGGGATCCAAACAAAGACCTAAGCTTAGAAATGATACTATGATATTTTTACTGGGCCTTTAAAAAAAAAATACGATCAGACACCTTTTACATAACGTTTACAACAAGACATTTCTTCGTAACCGTATTAGCTATACTTGTGAGTTCATTTTTTGTATTTTTTTCAAGACTTAGGCTACGAAAAATCACGTCAAAGTGTCTATCTGAACATTTTCAATTCAATCAGAGTCTAACTACAAGTAGAATTATTATTATTACTTATACTAATATTAAACTATGAATTCTGCTCTGCCTATCTGTGTATATTTAATAGACAAGAAATGTCTGCAGCAAACAGATTATTCAAAGTAATGATAAAATATTGGTACTTCCTGCTGCCGTTGAAGTAAAAACCAAAGCAACATGAAAAAAATTTACAAATACCGTCACATTTTGATTAAGTATTGCCGACAGGAATGTGAAGATCTGAGAATTATTCCGTTGAGATGTTTCTCCACGCACTAACATTATTAACAATACTCTGCTTGAAGCTGGTTTTATTTTTTCTCATGGAATGAAAAACAGATTTTAAAAGTAAACAAAACAGCAAAACTTGTAACTTTTACTGAGCGTAATTTTAAAATTAAATTAATGAATACTTAAATACTTTATTTATTATAGTAATTAAAATTAAATTAATGAATACTTAAATACTATATAAAATAGAGCTGTCTTATAGCATCGAACATGATGGATGTTCGGTATCAGCTATGTGACTCCTTAATATGCTTTCCAAGAATACGTAAAATGCAATTCGATTCAACAGTCAATGTTGAGATTTTTCTTTTACTTCAATAAGTAAATAGCAATTATTCAAATTAAGATTCTTTAGTATATAGACTAATGTACCCAGTTTTATCTTGTAAAACTTTCTTGATGCTTGTTTGCCTACAGCTGTATACAAAGTAATGAAAAGACCATGCCACATTCATGGATAAAGCTTTTGTAGAAAATATTGACATAAACTATAAAATAGTTAGCTCCCTGACCATAATTCTCAGAAACAAATTAGATTCCAGATTCTCTACGATCCAAATATCCAGCAATTGACTTTTAATTTAAAGAGGAAAAATCTGATTTCATGTCCCCGTCTGGTGCTAGTCTCAATCGATCTATTTCAGTGCAGGCATTCGCCAGATCTTCCTAGCCGGCTCTAATTATTAACAATACCGCTTAGATCGCTATAGAAATAATCTCAGATTTCTACGTGGCTGGGACACATAAAACAAGAAGCCTAATTTCCCATTTATGTGATTTTTGCGTGTCCCCCATTCATAGTATTCCTTTTCACTGTCTATCATTCTCGGAATGATTTAATTCTAATGTATATGATAAGATGATATCCTCTTTAGACATCGCTCATATATGTGACGATTACAATATTCGCCATTAGAAATGATTTGTCCATTCAAACCAAACTGAAAAAGAAGAAAGTTTCTGTCATGAATTCTCAATCGCTTATGAACTGAGATAAATCAAGGATGTGCTTACCTGTATCCCTCACATAGCAGAGTATCACTCAAACAATTTTAACATTTCTTATTCCGATGAGATCTCTCAATAGTGCACTTCAGAACATTTACTGACCAATGTAAAAATGAATACCGATCTGTAGGCCTCATTTATTATAGGACTATATTTTGGTCCACCAAATCTCAGAAGAGGTAGCTTCAGGACTAATGTTGCTGAAATTCCTCCCTGAACAATCTTCAAAAGTATAGGCTTCAAATTTTTTCATAGCTTTAGAAGTGATTCTTTCAGCTATGGAAGATTTATCCAAATACAAAGCATAAAAGAGCTGGATAGTCCGCCTAGGTTCCTACCGCAATGTGCAATGAGAGTAGCCAATTCCATTATATTGAAAAACTGTGTTGCAGAACATTTATCGTATTCAAGACTGCATTAAAACAAAGCGAGAGAGTCAGCAAAATGCAAAGAACAATTACATGCTTTTAAACCAAGAAGAAAAGCGAAAACAAAAGTTTGAAAATAGTGGACATAAAATCCCAAATATTAAATATGTAAAAGAGAAGATCTATCCCAAAAGAAAACAAAGGCATAGAATTATTATTTGGTATACACCCTCTTTCAACCCAATTCTTATCAGTAATTTGGGAAAAATCCTAGCTTTAATTAAGAAACGCTTTCCGAAAAATAATCTGAGTCAAATTTTCAATAGAAATACTCTAAAATTAATTTATAGCTGAAGGAATAATCTGGAAAAAAATATAAAAAATCATAATAATAATATTTTAAATAAAAAATTAAACCTAATTGAAATTAAGAATTATCCAATAACTGATATCAATAATTTGGACAATAATAAGTGTAATTGTAGAAACCCAATATCTTTGGAAAACAGGTGGCTTACAGAATCCATTGTTTATCAGTGTATTTCTATGGAAAACCCTAACAATGAAATTATTTATGTCGGTAATACTATGAATTCTCAGAAAAAACGATTTTATGACACGCGTTTTTATTAATAATAATAAGGAAAGATAGAGAACAGCCATATCGAAATACTATAGTTATCTAAAAGAAACAAATATAACTCCCACATTAATATGAAAGTCTTTAACAACTCATGCAACATGTGTCTATATGAAAATTATATATTATTAAATTTCTTAAAGAAAAATCTATTAAATGAGCGTTATGAAATAAATCTCATATGCAAACATTACAAAATGATCACCTTAGAATCTGGTTAAAAATATTCTTCATAAAACATTTTTAAATTACATATATCTAATTATTTGTTTTATATTATATAAAGAATAATAATTACATAGATATTATAATAATTAAATAGATATTTTAAATTTTAATAATTAAATACATATTAAAATTTGTATCATGATATTAAAAACCGCTTAGAATATAATAACTATATAATATATTTTATAAAAATAATAAAATAGATATTAAAATTTTTAATAAATAAATAGGTATTTTTTAAAAAAATTACAAATTAAGAGTTTTATGAACAACAGAATAAAATGCATTCTGGATCAAAATAAACATAGTATAATAAAGGTTCTTTTACGTAAGATCAAAAATATCAAATGATTTCTTTCTTTCTTTTTTTGTTTTAGAAGATGAATGGATCCAGAGAAAACTAAGAGAATAATTTTGTAAAAATAATGGATACATTGACAAAAATGCAGTCTAAACAAGCGTCTTGATCGACTGACACTCTTGCCGTTAGAAATGAAAGAAGAAATGATGTATTCTCCCAAAATATAATAATTTTCCAATTTAAAGGGGATCTCTATTCTGATTAGTTAAATTGATCACACACATAATTTTTCTGTCTTCCCATATCCAGAAAAAACAAACGTATTGTTTCTTATGTTCAAACGAAAATGAGTTTACAACAATGAGCTTACATTGCCTGATGACTAGATAAAAATCTCGGAACATAGAAATTGTCGTGTCGCAATGTAAACACGAAATTAATTTTAAATAATAAAAGAAATTTATATATATATATATATATATATATATATATATATATATATATATATATATATATTCGTACGTAATAAATGCACACATACACATACATATACATATTATAGATACTTGTATACTTGTACTCATATTTGCATACATACATGTCCATTGATTAGATCAGTACTTAGTTGTCTTATAAAGTGTTCAATGCAATTATATTGTAGCTAGTTTGAATATTTTTACTTGAAAACTAGTTATTTCTCTATTTATGTGTCTAACTTTCACTGTCTTTAAGCGATTTACAATAACTGATTTTTCATGAACGTACAATGTTTAAATTTAGTAGAAGTTATTTAAAGATCTTCGAACACTTTTATCTATGATTGTATGATCGTAGTATATATTTATTGGTATGCTTACACTTGGAGAAATGTTCTTTCATTTAGTAATTCATTTCGGTAAAATCAAGCTTTTGGAGAAGTAAGTTTCATTAGAATGTTGAAACAAACCCACACAGACATATTCATTTATATATATATATATATATATATATATATATATATATATATATGCACGATAGATATATGTATGTATGTGTGTATGTATATATGGTATGAAACACTATTTTGTAAATCGTTCATTCATATAGATTAAAATAAATTACCTGGATTTCTAATATCAATTATTGTACAAAATGTGTCCATTATAAAAGTAGTATGATGGCTTTTGTACAAAGAATATTTAGGAGAAATACTTCAATATAAGAAAATCACTGCAAGCTCTTACTGATGACGAAAGTTTTGCTGTAGGAGTAAAAGTTGTGTTGGAATTTGAGTATACAATGCATGTAAATGAGCTTTCACTCCGATGTTCCTCTGTATTTGGCTCATAGTTTTGTGTTTAAAATGTATCAAATTTACAGGCAAAAAAAAAAATAAATAAATAAATAAATAAAATGAAATAAATAAATATATTTTAGCGAACAAAGATCTTTTATTTTTGTTACTTCCCGTAACCAACAAATATCCTCAATTCTTTTTTTATTTAATGCCTCGAAACGAAGCACTATACTTGACTTATTTGCATCTCATTTACATCACTTTATAGTTTGCTGAGAACAACTAGTGAAAAGGTGGATCTCTTTGGAAAATAATTGCTTTTTTCAGAAGGTCAGAATACAGATATCTTTAGAGAAGTGTTCTCTGCAACATCGATTCTTCATATATTTGTAACACTCTTTTGGGTTCCTTGGGGTTACACTTTAATGTTTCGCAGAATTTTAATGTGAGACACTAAGTTACGTAAAAATTTAGCTTGGTCTTTCAATTGTTTTCTGGTGTCTATTTGAATAGCATCAACGAATAACCGTGAATGACTGTTTAATGACTGTATTAATTTGTCTTTGTCTCCTGTTCGTAATTTTCAAGAGCAGAATATAGACTCTACGTTAACCTTCCTCAATAAATTTCGAGTTGACGGGTAATTATCTACTAATGCTGTGATATATTCTCTGAAGAGAAATATATTACATGATCTGGTGAACATCAAATCGTTTGTATAGATGTTTGACCTCCTTAATCTGATCTACAATTTCTCTGACGTAAATTTGGGCTTCCTGGAATGCTTGATCGAAACCACTCCCGTCAATCATTTTCACAAGTACATTCAAAGCCGTAAATACAATAGGACGTTCAGCACGGCAGAAAACGAAGTTGTCACTAATCTCTAAATATGATTGGAGCTGTAAACTTTTATAGTTTCTCTTAAGTTCAAATGTTACTATAATTTTGACTTCAGATCAGCTTACGTGAATAAATGGTAAGTTGAAGAACATGGTTGTTGAATCTTCTATACTGATAAAAGAATTAAAAGCTGTCCGTGATAGAATTTTGTGTTCTCTATTAGAATATAAATACTTGAAAAGAAAACTCACTGTCAAAATTGCAGTTCCGCGTCTAGAAAATTTCTGTTATTACTTTGACGTTTATTAATATTTGCAATGTTCTACTTCACTGGTTCAAAATATGATAGGTTTTTATAAAATGATTTTTCAACTACAATGGTTTTGACTTACTTTTGATCTGTTGGCATTTTTTCATGAAGCATTTCAATGTAAGTAATCTGCCCCATAATGTTGTATGGTTTGCAGTGTTTGTTACTATATTACACAATTTGAGACGTCGTAAAGACCAGTCAGTCAGTGGATGAGGATTAGTAGCAAGAGAAATCTAAATTATAACAGATAAAAATTCTCATAAAAATATAGCAACTTTGGTAGACCTAAAATATTAACTATTTTAACGTTGCTTAAATGGAGAAGTTTTTTAGAGGGTAAGTTTTCTTGATATTTGAGAAAACTTGAAACCAGAAGTTCAAAGACAAGGGTGAGCCTATGCAACGAGTGTTTTGTTTGGTTAAACTGTGAGAAGATTTTGAAAACCAATGGGACAATATCGCAAATAACTATTATTTTTTATTTTCTTTTTAATTTACAATTTTATTTAGTTTACAATCCTTAGTGCAGTTCGAGAAATATAGAAATATACATAGGGGACAGTCTTCCACAAGGCTTTGTCAATTAGGCCGATATATATATATATATATATATATATATATATATATATATATATATATATATATATATATATATAGAACAATGAAGTACAGATAGGAAAAGTCGTTTTGATTTAATATGTTCCACTTTATTCAGCTTCTTTAAAAGATTTGTCAATAAGACACACACGCACGCACATACACACACACACATATATATATTTTTTTCTACATGTGCTGTGTTCCTTCAGGACTTAGGCGATCATGGATTCCACTTCGTTTTGTTTTTTGTCGCTCTCAAGATTCTTCTTGTTGGTGTCCCTCCCAAAACACGCTCTGTGATTCTCTTGCTCAGACGTATCACGTAGGTCTCACACTGCTTTCCTCTGTCTCTCTTTCCTTTTATCTGTCCTATAGTGTATCAAAATACTTTTAAAAAGTTTGGTGGCGGTTCTTGACACCAAAACAAGGACAAAACCCCATGTAAACGTATCTTTGCAATTCCTCTGTTTTTAAGGTGTTTATAAAGTAGCCGGGTTATCTAACTTCGTTGCTGTTTATCATTGCCTCGACAGGATGCATGGCACCAAAAAACTATGTCTCAAGAAGACCAAAATATCCTGTACACCTGACGACGAAGAACACATTTTACAGGCTGTCGGTGTCGATCCAGTTATGAGCATACTTCAAGTGGTCCTTGGATGTCGTACACCCATACATATGTATGAAGCTTACTTCAAGTGCAGCACTTCTTCCCGTATTTTTTGCAGCGTGTGCAGGGGATTTCGTCTGTAAAGACGAGGCAACATTTCGAAGAGACTGAACAACAAAATTACGCAACTGACTTTTTGTGCGGATGGAAAATATATAGTAAAATATAGGCTAAAATCCAGCATGATTTTCGCTTAATGCATGAGCTGGAATTGTAGACTAGGTCTATATGTTCTCCCAGCACATCTTAAAGTAACTGCCGACAAGTTCTTTATCTCGGACACTTTTAACACATGCCAAAGTATCTAAAATCATGTGTTTCATGCATGATGATACTTTAGTCATATTACTGACATCTACAATGAAAGATAGAGGTAAGGGACGACCGGTTCCATAGCCTGCATATTTCCACAATCTCAATCCTTTCGATTTTTATCTATGGGGCTAATTAGAAATGGATTTATGCAGCGGACATTAAACTATTTAATGCCGTATAGGAGTATTTGAAATGGTCCGCAAAACCATGATTTGACGGGTTCATGCGTGCGTACAAGCAAACGGAGGACCTTTTAAATATATGTTATCAGTTGATGTGATGATATACAACGATGAACTTTTGAAGATATATTTATATAAACATTACACTTTTTTCTGGAGTGAGAACGTACAACCAATTTTGTAAAAGTTTTTTATTACAACTTCGGAACTTAACATACACAAGACTCTACATGCATAAGCTTTACACATGTTGATTTCCAAGTAAAACAAAATTAACTCTTGATAGTGGCTAAAATTATAGCGCTCTAATATAGAAAACTATTGGACAATTCTTATAGAATTCTAGTTCCGAAAAGAAAAATAATTGTACGAAGTCATGAAAAATTATTAAAAAAATTAAATTATAGCACCTTGTCTCTCATTTTGAATGTGATTTGTGTAAAGGAGAGTTTGTTGCCCAAATTCACAATATATATATATATATATATATATATATATATATATAAACACAAAATGGTAAGTTGAAGCTATAATTAAATATTAATCATTGAATACGAGTATTACTAATATATATATATATATATATATATATATATATATATATATATATATATATATGGATGACCTCAACTTAATCGCCAAAAAAACTGTATAGTTACTTTTAAAATTAATTTTTAAAAATCAAAATATTTTCTTGAAACTTTTATTTTAGTTTTAATTGAAAGCTAAATGATTAAATCTAATATTTCCAGTAAACAAAATACTCAGGTTTATTTTAAATAGAAATTATATTGATTGGAAAATACAACTTTGGGATTATTTTCTTGTTTTCAATTTTTGAATTTTGTCGCCATTTTTGAGCGATCGTCTAATTTGTAAGCAAAAGTTAATTTTCGGTTTAAAAAATCTTGCAAAAATAATATATACATCCGTGACATTACTTTTAGAAAAATGGTAAATTTTATGTTAAATTAATCTGATTTACACAAGTATTTTTTATTTATAGCGTGAAATTTAGAATAAAACTATTTCTTAAACACAGATTTGAACTTTTTACCTGTCCACCGTACGTCAAGAACGTGTTTACAGGTTCTTGATTAGAGATAAAAATATATGGGGTTTATAGTGACAAAATTGGACAAATTTTTTCGGGTAAGGAAAAAACCGGGTGTGCGTTGTGGTACACTGGATATCGGCTCGGAACGAGAAATCGGGGAACCGAGTTCAAATTCCAGTTGAATTCATTGCATTCACTTACGCGCAAATACCCTTGTGATAGGTATTAATCCGTCGCTTCCTTTCAGTTATGGGTTAAATAACAGGACAGATTGTGTTCTATAGCCTTGGCTGTCAACCAATCTACCGCAAAAAGCAATGGCAACCTACTGTGGCATAATCTTCTGCCTAGTCCGTCATGTCACTTTCGAGACATGATCCCCAAAGCGCTTACCACGTATGGCACTTAACTGACTGAAGGAAAATTTGATTCTTTTTTTAGTTTAATTAATATCCTACAATTATTTACATTTGGGGAGAATTTCTAAATTAATGTGTTTGTCACCGGAAAAAAGTGGGTAATATAAGCATTCGCTTTCCATTGTAAACAGTCGTAACGTTTTGGTTACCCGCTAACTGAAATAAAAACAAGATTTTCTACCAACATTTCGAACATGTTAGAGGAATAAAATTTAAGAAATAATTAAAAATTCCTGTATTAATAATAAACATTGTGATGAAACAAATTTCGTTTTTATTAACTTTGATATATTTTTCATTAACACTATGCTGATTTTTAGTGATTTAGTGGAGGTATCTAATATATATATATATATATATATATATATATATATATATATATAAGCGTTTAAAAGACATATATTGCCATTAATTACGTGATTTAGGTTAAGTTTAAACAAGGAATCTTACTCTTGTTAGTCGCAAAGTCAATATTATAAATATGGATAGCTCCTCACGCGAGAAATTCAAACATAACCTATTGTCAGCATATATGCATGGCAGATGTCTTTCTCATATTCTTACTTTCAAAGACAATTATTTTCGATTTATAAATTGAAATCAAGTATATCAAAAAAGTGATATAATAGTTAACTTCATGAATTTTCACAAAAATGAAATTTGCATCATTGATATACATAAACTATGACTATTCTCTTTAAAGAATCCTTTCGTGCCAACTATAATAATAATAATAGTAATAATAATAATAACAACAACAACAACAACAGCAACAACAAATATATAAGTGCTTTATAGAATACACAAAGGCATTTGAAAAATACGGCACAAAGACTTGATAGAGATGATTAATATCGTCGGCATTTTCGGAAAAGGCGTTAGGACAATCAAGAATGTCTATTGACAGCAAACTACTTGCGTACGAATAGGAAGTGAATTCAGCAGGTGTAGAAAAATAGAAAGGAATGTAAAACAAAGAGGTTTTTTCGCACCGTATCTATTTAACTTATAAAGCGGAACAATTCTGAGACAAATAAAACCCTTGCCAGGATTCGTCATTTGCGGCCACAATCTCAACAATGTAAAATACGCAGATGACACAGTGCTGATAGGAGACACGGAAATGAGAAATCAGGATCTTCTAAAGAAGTTAGCAACAAAGATCAAGAAGAATGTACTAAGCATAAACATCAAGAAAACCTAATGTATGATCTTCAGCAAAAGAGAAACTAAAATGACAACTGCAGGTCGGGGAAACTTATATTAAAACAATTAAAGAAATTTAAATACCTAGGAAGCATGATGACAGACAATGGAAAATGCGATGTTGAGATTCATAGACGCATTGGCATGGCCAAGGTCACATTTCAAAAGCTAACCTGAGTACTGAAAGTAAGGAAAATCTCATTGGAAACAAAGAAGTAAGTGATGGATTACTATGTAATATCTGTTCTTCTGCACAGGAGTGAATGTTGGATGATCTCCTCAAGGATGAAAGAGAGGCTTAAGGCACAGAAATATGGTTTTACAGAAGGATGTTGAGGATAACATGAACTGAACATGTGACTACCAATGAGGTGCTGGAGTGGATTGAAACGAGGAGAAAACTCATACTTCATATAAGGAAGAGACAGATGGTGTTTTTGGGACATGTAATGAGAAGGAGGGCCTGGAGAATTTAAAACTCACATGACGGATAAAAGGAAAGAGAGACAAGGGAAAGCAGTGCGAGACCTACTTGATAGGCCTCAGCAAATGGATGTCAGAGTGGTGTTTGTGAGTATACCAAGAGAAAGAATTTTGAGAGCGACAAGAGACAGAGCCAAGTGATGATCTCCTACGTTCACATGAAGAAGAAGAAGAAGAAGAAGAAGAAGAAGAAGAAAATATGCGTTTAAAGCATTAACTTTTAGAGTTCATTGATAAATGATTTTTTTTTACATTTTAGTATTTCTATTTTATAATGATGTTTTACTACAGACGTAAACAACAAACGCATCAATTACCTACTGAGATTTATTCAAATGGCAGGAATCTATCTCCGTAAACATGACACTGTCGCGGAGCTGGAGATTTTAGCGCGTTGCTTAATTAAGACGAAAACCAGACATTGTCATTGTGAAAAGTTAGAAGAAATAAAGTTGATATTTCTGATCCAGTAGGTAACATTGCAAGAAAATGGAAAACTGAAAAAATAATTTTAAAGTTTATTAGCAGAAAATCCAAACACTCCGCAAAAATCTAAGATATACATGTTTTTAATGCGACTCAGTTATATTTGCATCTAACTTAGCGAGTTTAACTTGATTATATATGTTAGAAGCGAGTGAAGTATTAAGATGAAAGAATTCATGAGTATCAAATACATTGTTCAATTTGCTGTTACATATTTACAAAATATTATAATAGTGCAAAAATATATCGATAGAGTAAGTAACATAGTAATAGAAATGAACAAAAATACAACACATTTTTCATAGCCTTCCACGTCTCCCTATCCCTGGTGGCTCTTAGCACACTTTCTCCTGCAACATCTCATTTGTCTTAGACGATATAATACGTAGTTATATTTCTAGGTATTTTCATGAGATCAAAAAGGTTAGTTTTGTGCAAGAGTTTCTTCTCTTAGATAATCATTAATATGCATATTGAGCTCTAGATACTCAACTGGTTTATTTCTGTTTGTATTCTTCTAGATGAAATGAATTTAACACAGGTTTAGGAGTTCATCTCAACCAAATATAAAACCATGCATAAAAAGTGCATCATGAGGTAATTAAGTTTTTATTTAATATAAGTTTTGCACACACTTATCAAAGCCAAAAAATTAAAGACCCAGAGAAATTCAAATTAAAAAAAGATTATTTGCTAAACTCTTTCATAGATTCGTTTTTAAAATTCTAAGAAATCTTATACCTTGACTATGTAGAAGTTAATAGTGATATTAAAAATATTAAGTTACATTTGTATACGTCAATGAAAATTGTATAGAAAAATCAAGTCTAGTAATGATATCAATAATATCATATATGTAACAACTTAGTTTCAACACGGAAATGCCAGAAAATCAAAATTAAAGCAGTAAATGAAATCCTATAAATATAGGAATTACTCAGAACCTTTTTTTAAAAGCACAACGAACAAGACGATATTAAGAGTCATATGTACTATAAATAAAATAAGTTATTCTAACCGGATCTCAAGAAGTTTTACAGCAAAACCAGAAGACCCGTTATAGAATCCAAAATGGCACCAAATATTTGAGAAGCGCAAAAGTTTTCGAAAATATTTGAAAGAATCCAAAGAATCTAATGAGAACAATAAAGAATGAAGGATAAACCTGCGCCAGAATGGAAAAAATATAACAAAATTATTGTTAGTTAACTTCTAACAAAATCCTCAAAATGGAAAGCCGTAGAAAATTAGAAGCTACCCAAGTGTTGGCTCCATCCTCTGTCATCAACCTCTTGTACAATCTTTATCAATGCCAATTAGTATCTGAAATGGAATTTAAGAATGGATCACTGAAGTTATTACAAATCACCTAAGAAAAACCGCTGAAATAGATTATCCGAAGAATTATAGGCAGATAACATGTCTGCCTACCACATATAAATTGATCACGTCTCTCCTGACTAACTGTATTTTCTCAATGAAAACAACATTTTCTCCTGAAAGAGAATGGATGTCGAAGAAGTTCTTCTGATTGAAAATATCAATGATTAGCAAATAAGATTATCCTGGAAATTTCAGGCAAAAATAGAAATCTCAGCATAGTTTTGATAGATTAACATAAGGCTTTTGATTGTTTGTCACATTATTAGATCTTAATGTTTGGAATGTACAAAGTGTTCTCGATGAGAGTAAAGTTTCTTAAGTATACCATATAACCATAGAAAACAGCATAATACATAAACCAGACCGAAAGTACTACCAGTTGCTATTGTTTGAATATCCAACAATGAAACCTTCCAGGTTGTCTCACTCTCTATTATGTCTGTCTTTAATTCCCCATTTGCATGAACTAAACAGAAACAAATATGGGTACAAATTAAAAAAGAAAGTATTTAATCACTTATTCTACATAGAATATAGCAATCTCTTTGTCAAAATCGACATATCCAGATAGAAGAAAAAGAAAAAATCTTTACCATGTTTAACTTGCACTATTCAAAGTATATGCCCATCGACTGTACCTGCTCAGAGAAAATGAGGGTGGAGATGACTAGTATAACTTACAGACAAGAAAACATCTATATGTTTTTAAATATATATTTTAATTAACAAATGATTGTGTATTAAATTTAGTGAATGCTATAGCATGAATTCAACAGAAAGTGAATTCAACGATAAAAGAAAACGCAAATTTGAAACAAGCTCTACAACTATAAAAGCAAAATTGTTTCAGAAGAGTATTACCGAATCCCTCAAACAAAGACATCAATTGAAAACAAAATAACAGCGTAAGTACTTGAAAACCAAATGAGAAGAGAAAGATTTAAAAAGTCGATACCCATTACAAACGCTCATGTGAACAAAATATATTCTATAACTTTTTAAGTAAAAACAATATATTTGATCTCCGAAAGAATAGTGGTAAAAATGTCAATAATAATAATAATAATAATAATAATAATAATAATAATAATAATAATAAAGCAAACAATAAAAAAGCAAACAATACAACTGAAGGTTCAAAGAATAAGACGCTATGAGAAAAGATCAAGATTTTACAGACAAAACAAGATTTTTCAAACCGATGCAAAGAAATTTCACAGGGAAATAGATAAAAAAAAGAATTGAAGTGACAGTCAACCCGAAAATGGAAGAAGTTATACAGTTCTGGGAAAAAATGGGCTTCCCTAAAGAACATAACAAAGAAGCAGACTAGATTGCGCAAGAGATAGAACTAATGAAAAATAAACCAGAACAGACATTGGCTGAAATTACAGAAGAGGATGTTAATGTCTACTGAAAAAAGCACACAATTAGAAATTTCCAGAAATACATAAAAGTACTAACTTACCCAAGAATAGTGACACAAACAACCCGAAAAACTACAGACAAATTACACGCCTTCCGACAACATACAAACTATTAACATCTTTTATAACAAAACAGACATATTTCTTCTTAGAAAGAAATGACATATTACTGCTTGAACAAAAGGGTGCAAACGTGGCTGTTACGGATGTAAAGACCAATTACTTATTAACTGGATGGTCTTAGAAAACTGCTTCAATGCAAAGAAAAATCTTAGTACTGCCTGGATAGATTATCGTAAAGCATTTGATTGTGTAACACATTCATGGATCTTAAAGACAAGGAATGTACAATATATACAAGGTATCACCCGTCATCATCAATTTCATGTATGTCGATATGTAAAACAAACGTTTACCTCAATCATATAAATGGAACCTATAAATCTGGTGGAATAAGCATCAAAAGAGGTATATTTAAAGCAGACTCTTTGTCTCACTTAATATTTTGCATATCTTTAATAGCATTAACAAATCAACTTAACAAGACAGAATGCGGTTATAAAATAGCTCAAAAGAATTTTACATGGATGATTTAAAGTTATATACTAAGAATGATAATGAGCTGGAAGGTCTTCTGCAAACAGTAAAATGCTTCAGTGAAAACATTGGAATGAAATTCAATTTGAATAAATGTGGAAAACTACAGTTTTACGAGGATCGCTACAACAAATATCCTTAATTAGCTTAGACCCTGCTGAAATAATAAAAGGCGTAGAGCCAGAAGAAGCTTATAAATATCTAGGTGTAAATGAGAGTGAAAAAGTTCAACATAAAAATGAAAGAAATAGTGCGTAAAGAGTACTATAGAAGGCTACGACTGATATTAAAAACTGAATGGAATTCTCAGAAAAGAATTATGGCCATTAATAGCCTTGATATCTCAGTTTTCCAAAATAGTTTCAACATCTTGAACTGGACTCTAAACGGCATCAGACGAACGGATTCTAAAACAAGTAAGCTTCTTTCTAAGCATAAGATGCATCATCCAAAACTAATGTAGACTGTCTATACATACTCGTAAAGAATGTGAACGAGATCTTATTCAGCTAGAATTGTCATACAAATCAACTACTATTGGCTTACTAACATACATAGAAATAAGAAAGAACTGGATGATACAATTAGTCAAACAGCATGAAAACAGAAAGAAAGAAATATTCAATAATGAAAGAAGGCAGCAAATACAGAAAAGATTTACATTTAGTAGATTCTATAGAAAAGCAAAACGGAAGTCAAGGACCAACTACTGCGGCAAAAAATATGAAAATGAAAGCCAAGGATAAAGCTCTTGAACAGATGAAACAACACTGGCAAGACAAACCTCTGCATGGCCAATAGCCAGAACGTGCTAATAAATCCAATGTTGATAAAGTTAATACTCATCGATGGTTACGTGCATCTGGATTAAAGGCTTTATTCTTGTAACGCAAGATCAAAGTCATTTCACTAGGAACTTTCCGGCAAATATTATACATAATAATGCGGATTCAAAATGCTGGTTCTGTGATAAATACCAAAAAACAATAGACCATCTAATCACAAGATGTTTTGTACTTGCACCAAATGAATATAAAAATCGCCACGATAGAGTGGGGAAATATTTACATTGGACAATGTGCAAACACTATGGAAAATCTGTAAACAAACACTGGTATGAGCATCACCCAGTACCGGTTACAGAAATAGAAGATGTTACCATTCTTTGGGATTACACCATCTACACAGACAGAAAAATTGAAGCAAATAGGTCGGACATTATTGTTAAAAACCAGAAAAAACTTGCCTGTTATTTGATATGGCTTGTTCAGTCGATTGTAACATAGCAACCGAAGAATTCGAAAAACTGTCAAAATATAAAGACCTGGAAATTGAAAACAAGAATCGTGCTAGTAACTGTAGGTCCACTTGGAATGATAAAAATGGAACAAAACAACACATTTAAAGAATCCCTAGAAACCCCAGCTTATGAAAACATTGCCTTGTTAAGTACAGCCGACACACTGAGGAGAATTTTCTCTATGTAATGCTAGGGTTGGTAGGTGAGATAGAGCAAAGCATGAAATGGAGATATAACAACAAGCCACGACCTGCCTTAGGTCTTCCCGCAGACTTGGTTGGTAGTACGACCATCGCAGAAATGGAAATATGATGAAAAATGACAACATAATAATAATAATAATAATAATAATTCTTCCGAAAAAAAAAACTTTTCTGCTTTTCATGAAAATGGCTGATGATAACCTCCAGGATAGTTACTCAATGCGTCATAAAGTTTAAAAGTCACTTAACTGTCATTGAACTGCTACAGACCTTAATTAATGTTGAATTTTTTAAAATGGAACGTAGCAATATACCTTTAGTTTCTCTAGGTCAGCTGCTCATGTTCAGACGATAATTGCAGAAAAAGCCAGTCATGATCTAGAAAAGAATGGTGGAGCCCGGGTTGTTGCTTTGGACAACTTGAAAGGGTTGGACAGGGTTTAATACGCAAGACACAAATTGAAAAGTCATATTCCGTTTAAATTTGCAAACTGATCTGGAGATGCAACGATTCTCACTCGAAAGAGTGACTAGTTGTGCATTCTTGGGCAATCGTTCTCAGCTGACATGAAGTTAAAAGTATATTAAGTCAATTGCTAGGTCAGCTAATTAGAAATTTCATTCATATGTCGTGCTAAACAATATATCTCTTTCATCTTACATAAGATTATTATTAATGTTTAGAATATTGCTGTCATTCATGGTTTGGTACCCCGCCGTATATCAAGAGGTCTGTCTTAAAATCCGGAGAAGAATCAGTAATATTATTGGCCATGATTCGGCGTCTCGGCTTCAGGCACATTCCTACAGCCATAACATTGCCTCCTTATTTCTTTTGTGTAAATATTTTAATATCAGCTCTTCAGATGAGCTCTTCGCCAGCGCTACCAAGACGTTATGAATTTCAGCGCAGTACTAGACAGACATATAGAGTGAGCTGGTTTGATGTAACCGTAAGTTTGATGTTAACAATTTCCTTCACCTCATTCTCAATTGTTGTACTATCTTCTGGTTTAATGCTATCTAGCCAAACTTTAAGTTTCAAAAATTAAAAACAATATAAATCACTTTGTGCTGTCTTGCCGATTAATCTCTTTTTTTGCTTGCTTTTTAGTAAAGTTTCTATTTTGGTAAATCTTCACACCCAGTAACGACTTAAGACCTAGTCGTTTTACTTCATTGCTTTGGGTGATATCAATTTTAAAAAAATTGAATCAATTGCTAGGTTTGGTCTGTCGAGCTAGATATTGTTTTACCTCAAATCTCTCTAATACATTTATAAGTTTACCATTCACCAATAGGCTTCGTTCATTTTGACACCACCATAATGCAGTTTCTATTAATCTTTTCTATAAAATTATTTATTCTATTTTTATTATTCGACTATTGTTCTCATCTTAGGTGCTACGAATTTCAATGTGAACAAAGTTATTACAAATGGATATATCATTCTCATTTCTTGCGTAAAGACAGTTTCGGTAGTCATGAATAATCTCCCTCTAACCTTCTGAATTGACGCAAAGAGTTGTGACTTCAATACCATGGTACAGCAGTGGTGAACAAGTAATTCAGAAGGTTAGAGGGAGATTATTCATGACTACCGAAACTGTTTTTACGCAAGAAATGAGAATGATATATCCATTTGTAATAAATTTGTTCACATTGAAATTCGTAGCACCTAAGATGAGGACAATAGTCGAATAATAAAAATAGAATAAATAATTTTATAGAAACTGCATTATGGTGGTGTCAAAATGAACGAATTACTTGTTCACCACTGCTGTAGCCTGGTATTGAAGTCACAACTCTTTGCGTCAATTCACTGAAACTAACCAACGTCTATATCCACTGAGCCATGAATTTTTGAAACTTATAAACCTAATGTTCAGTAACCATTTATTTACCAGGGATCATACTGCAATTTCTGATGTTAATGGTTTTCTCTAATGTATTTTGATGTTAATGGTATGCTCTAGAATTTTTTACCACAGCTGATATTGTACTTTTGACACTAACGATTTTCTATGGTAAATTAGAGGTTTAGAGGGAGAGGATAACTCATGATTACCAAAAGAGGCTTTACGCAAGCAATGAGAATGATATACTCATGTGATTGCAATAAAGGGTACGGTTCAAAATTCTTAGCACCTGAAGAAAATCGGAGAGTACAACAACGAAACGTTGTACAGATGGCAACACGGATGATGACAATAGTCTGAATAATGTAAATACTACCTTATCAAAAATACCTTTTATAGAAAATACTGAAAAGATTTTATGGTAATTGTTCTGCTGAACTTTTATCTGTGTTACCTATATTTTACGAATTTAAGCACGTTTCTAGATTGGATTCAATATCTCATCATTTTACAGTTAAAATAACTACATGTAACTGTAAGTTCTATGCTAAGCGTTAATTTTCTTGCACTTCTCGCTTGTAGAATTCTATTCCGACTTTTTATTTTTAGGTCAAGTTTCAAAAACTTAAATGCAATGTCAATCGTCATCTTTTGACTTCTTAATTTCTATTCCTTTATTCTTCATGCTAGGTAATAATTTTCTTTCTTTTTTCTTATCTTTTTTCGCAATCATTAACCACTGCATCTTAGTTGCTTTGCTTGGGAAAATGATTAGAAATAATAGTCTGCTGTGGAATTTTGCTGTTGTTCTGAATGTTCAACGTGTATAAAGAAAATGTATATTTTGTTTTTATGAAAATAATTATATCTGAAAGACCTGTCTCAATGACATCGTGTACATTTCTCTCTGTATTTCTAGAATTGGAGTTATTATTATTATAAGTATTCATGCTAATGTTCTTATCAGAGTTGTTATTACCACAAGTTTTCTGACTTTGTGTCCTCTAGCCTTCTAATGGTGTCTATCAATTTCGGTATCCTACATAGAATTTCAAACTGAAACTTTTGTTTAAAATACACTTTGCCTGTTCGGCGCCAAATGTTTAGGAATATCACGTCTTGCTATTTTTTAATACTGAGTTACTGATCGCTATATTTGCCTTGATTCTAAGTGAGTACTAACTGGCCAAGTGATTGAACTCACAATTACTATAACAAAAACCAACGCAGTAATTTTTGATAACACCATCACACCTAAATAATGTAAATACACCGAAAAATTTTTCCAAATATCATATCAGCTGTGTAGTCACTAATAATAGTAATAGTACTCACCAAATGCTAATTCTGACAAATGATAGAATGAAATGGAAGAGAAAGAAAGCTTATATAAAAATCTGGATAATATTCCTCCAGTCAAAACGTAATATAGAAAATATTCACAATAGAGAAAATTTATAATGTCAGCTCATTGTAACAACAGTGGAAGGGATGAGAAAATGAACTATGTTACAACCAACAAGAATATGAAAAATTGGAAATCTATCGTTTAAATTAATTCAGATTCTGTATACTTATATCAATATTACCAGCGTCATATCTAATGCCATGTTTTATTGGACCATATCCTGCAGACACGATGGTTATTTAGGATGGTTATTCAGGATGCCTGCATTTAGAAGGGATCCTCAGGGGAATTGAAGCTTTTGAGGTTAGTTATCGAATGTTCTCCAACAGTAACTATGCTTAAGTAATATAATTGTTCAATGTAAAATACGAAGCAATTTCGACTCGGGATTTTACTAAATTATTTCTTTTCATATTTTGGATAGCAAATGGATAAATTGAAAGAGTTTTTTCATTTAGTAGATATAAACCTTTCAATATTTTTATATGTGAGAACTGTTTATTCACAACTTGACTTGTGATTTAAAGCCTGCTTATTAACTCCTGGAGATATTCAAATATCTATGCTTTTTTATGGATAGAGCATATTTTTATGAAGCGATAATTGCGACGGCAGAGTATACGAATTTCACTAAGAGATCCACTAGGTAAAAACAAATTATATATATATATATATATGTGTGTGTGTGTGTGTGTGTGTGTGTGTGTGTGTGTGTGTGTGTGTGTCGGTGTGTACCTGTGTCTGTGTCTCTGTGTATCTGTGTATGTGTCTGTGTGTGTGTGCGCGCGTGCGTGCGTGAGTGCGTGTGTGAATATATACCTGCTATAACAATGGTGACCATGGTTATTATATTTCATAATATTCTTTGTTTTTTTATGTTTGGGATTTTCAAGATGACATCATTTAAACGAAAGATGAGAACAATAGTTAGAATAAATCAAATAGGTTGAATATCAAAATGTCTATCACCACACACTGTGTGAGATAAAATAGAAAGCGCCGTTCCTATGAAGAAGAAGAAAAATATAAGCATTGAACAACAAAGGAAAACAGAAATAATTGTGACAAATAAATGAGTCATGTTTCCTTTTTGTGCCTTTTGTTTTCGAGTTTCTTCTCAGGCCTATTCTCGCTGCCTTCCTTTTACGTCGTTATGCGTCGGCGTTTGTTTATGTGATTGTCACGAGATGCATTTTCTGACATTGATTGTTACCAATCGACACAAAAGACAGGATAATATGTAGAAAAGCAAGAATATTCATTTTGCGTATGAACTCAGCCACATATGAACTGCAGAAAATAAATTATTACAAATTTTCAAAAATAACAGAATGTTTTGCAAACGCTGACGTATTGTATTACATGCCATGTGAGGCAAACCTCTCAAGGTATGGTTACACGATCTGTTTGCTTCTAATATGCTTTCTGTTGGCTAAATTTAACCCAAACGTACGCTAGGATATGCTATAATTTTTATATGTGAACATTATATGTTCACATCTATCATCTATCTCATCTTCTGCGATTCTTTGCAAGATAAGTAGACATTCTCTGAATATATATATATATATATATATATATATGAGGAAATAATTCCTCAAATATTAATAATTATAATTGTAATTAGAAAATCACATAAACAAGCATAAGAAAATTTTCGATTTCTAGGAATCACTCTATCATAATTCACTACGATGCAAATGTCTAGAGAGTGACTTGATGCTAATAAAATTTGCCTTCTGGATTGTAACAATCATTCGCAAAATAATATTTAATTCATAAACTTTAATTCTTGAATTAACGTATTTGTAGTGGCTAAAGCAGTAAAACTATTAAGTGTTTTAGAGCAGTGTTAACAGTGGGTACAACAGCCCTGACAGTAAATATTTAAATTATGTTAGAGATCAGCGAAGGAGTAATGTAAACGTCGCTCAGTTAAGCCACAGTTCTAGGGGGAAAGTAAGGTGTGGATACTCCAGACGAATTAAGTAATGATTTGGAGGAGAACTTCCGATCAAAGCACTCGATCTTTTTCGCTGTAGCTGTGAAAACCTCATATTTATTGATTAAAAAAGAGATAAAATGTTTGCTGTTGTTTAACACACTTTTGCAAAGCCACCAGTAGTCTTTGGAGCCGAACATGCGGATTGTTTCATTCTGTCAGTAAAGAACATCATTATGGTTCCTCTTAAAATCATTACGAGCAGAAGTAAAAAGGCAAGTATAATGGTCAGACGTCTTCTTCCGATAATGCAGGAAGTATTGATTCCTCTTCGCTATGGTGGCGGAGAAAGCAGAGAAAAACCATGGGGTCAAATGGGGTTTAAGATGGAACTCCCTGGCGGGGTTGAAAGCATCGATGTGAGCTCTCACCGGGGAGGAGACCTGAGACACGCAGTCTTTAACGGGGAAACTAAACACGTTTTTCCAAGAGATGTTGCACAGAAAATCTCAGAGTGCTTCCCAGTGCGACCTTTGATATCAGTAGCAGATTCTGCTGGTCAGAACTTCCTGGGTGGTGGAGGGCATTGGAGAGTGATATCAACTAAAACCACAGTATGATCAAAGTTGCAAATAAAGTAAAGCTGCATGGCATCGCAGAAATCAGGGATAGAAGCAAAACAGATATATAACCGAAAAGCTTGTTCTTCAGGCATAGTGAGGTAACGTCTGGGGAAGTCCGCCACTTGCGTGAGACTAGGTGATTGCAGAATTCAGTGTGTGGATGCTAGCAAAATCAGAAACAGAGTTTTTTAAACACTTAGCAGGATGGGCATTAAATTCACCGACCACAAATATGTTGGCAAATGAGCGAGAAGCAATAGCCTTATTTATAAAAGATACTGATTATCAAAGATACTGTCCAACAAAGAACAGTCGGGAGAGGAAGGGGAGCGACAAAGAAAGAAAAGATAGCAGATTTTTGCTGACATAAGCTCCCAGACCATGCATGTAGATGCTGGAATCCTTCCTACAAAGGGGAAAATAATCTGGTATTGAGAAGTCAGAGGAGGTGATTGTGAAGTTCAGTTTAGTTTCGCAAACAGCTAGGATGTATAGGGACCTTTTGTAGAAGAAGGATTTCACACTGTAAAGGTTGGTACGTAGGACACGGATTTCGAAAAAGGAAATTCTTAAGGGGGCTTAGGTGATTTTTGTGAGGCTGGTTTATTGCTAGTTGTGAATATTCATTTTTTTATTTGTGCTTAAGAGAGGCCTTGAGTAGTGGTATGTTTAGGAAGTAAACTGGCGCAGACTGCAGCATAGTGGCAATAAAAAGCTCTACTATTATGTAACTCTTCTTCAGAGCAACCACTCAAGACGGTATGCAAGAGTTAAGACTCTTAATATATATGCTATTGACTTATAGAGTTATTTAGAAATTTACGATAAAACTCTAAAGGTTTGTATACTGAGAAATCTCTGAATGTAGTTTTGCCATGGTTAACTTCATTTCGTTTAAACTATTGTGAAGATGCTTGAAAAATGTGTATACAGATCTGAGGTATACGATGGGTGTTAGAACGTCATATGAGCTTCTTCAGAATTGTCATGAAGTAGTATTTGCCCTCGTTGCATTTAACAGTATGTACTGGCAGAAAACTTCGACAATGGTGCTCTGATTGAATTCTAGAAATCCATAACGGATAATGGCAATAGCGGAACACGAGACAGTTCAGAAATTATATATTCGTGCAATTTCGGTTTTGGAAATTATTTAGGTGATTCGTCATAAGCAATCTATTTGAATGGTCATTTGAAAATGCCATAAAAAATTAATTTCTCATCACAATCTCAGTATGTGACCAATAAATCCTTCTTTTAATTTCCCAGATAGGGCATCGCACATACTTTAAATAGTCTAACTCGTTGACATTCACTGAATTTATGTGGAACGCATTATTGAGTTTCTTTTCCTTGCCATATTTTAGAGAGATGATCGGATATTGTAAATATTTTGAGGCACATTATCTGAGATATGTTTCTGACGTTTTGACGTAGTTTGTATTCATTTCATGTTTTCAGATGTTTGTTGTCAATTGTAGATGGACGTCCTCTACCACATTGAAATTCAACATTAATATATTTATTAAAGAACTTCAGAGGCAAGTGCTGTACTCTCCGACCACCGATAAATCATTCACGCCATGCGCTGTTAATTTTTGCAACTTGAACTCAATTGTAAACGTAAATGCATGTCTTTTTAATTGTTTAACGCAATTATTAATAATAATAATAATAATAATAGTAATAATATTCTTCTTTCTAAGCATAAGATGCTTCATCCAAAGGCTGATGTAGACCGTCTATACATACCCCGGAAATTAGTTGAAAGAAGACTTATTCAGCTAGAATTGTCATACAAGACAACAACTATTGGCTTACTGACATACATAGAAACAACAAAAGACTGGATGATAAAATTAGTCGAACAACATGAAGAAAGAAAGAAAAAAATATTCAATAATAAAAGAAGCAGCAAATACAAACAAGATTTATATTTAGTAGATTTTGTAGAAAATCAAATCAGAAGCCAAGAACCAACTATTGCGGCAAAAAATATAAAAATGAATCCGAAGATAAAGCTCTTGAACAGATGAAACAACGCTGGCAAGACAAACTTCTGCATGGCCAATATCCAGAACGTGCCAATAAATCCAATGTTGATAAAGTTAATACTCATTGATTGTTACGTGCAGCTGGATTAAAGTCTGAAACTGAAGGATTTAACCTTGCAGCAAAGATCAAAGTCTTTTCACTAGAAACTTTCAGGCAAATATTATACATAATCATATGGATCCAAAATGCAGGTTTTGTGATAAACACCAAGAAACAATAGACCATCTAATCTCGGGCTGTTCTGTACTTGCCCCAAATGAATATAAAAATCGCCACGATCGAGTGGGGTAACATTTACATTGGACAATGTGCAAACACGATGGAAAATCTGTAAACAAACACTGGAATGAACATTACCCAGCACCGGTTACAGAAATAGAAGATGCCACCATTCTATGGGATTACACCATCTACACAGACTGAAAAATTGAAGCAAATAGGCCAGACATTATTGTTAAAAACCAGAAGGAGAAAACTTGTCTATTCATTGATATGGCTTGTCCAGCAGATTTTAACATAGCAACCAAGGAATTTGAAAAACTGTCAAAACATAAAGACCTGGAAATTGAAATAGAAAAAAATGTGAAAATTGAAAACAAGAGCTGTGCCAGTTATAGAAGGTGCACTTGGAATGATAAAAAATAGAACACAACAACACATTGAAAGAATCCCTGGAAACCCCAGCTTAAGAGATATACAAAAAATTGTCTTATTAAGTACAACCCACACACTAAGGAGAATTTTGTCAATGTAACGCTAGGGATGATAGGGAAGATAGAAAAAACATGAAATGGAGCCATAGCAACACGCCACGGCCTGCCTTAGGTCTTACGTATACTTCGTTGGTAGTGCGACCATAGCAGAAATCGAAATATGGTGAAAAATAACATAATAATAATAATAATAATAATAAAAATATCTACTTCTTCTGAAAAAAATATTCAAATTCCAGTTTATATTTTTCTACTTTGAAAATCATTCTTAATTTTCATATTTCTGATATTGAAATTACAAATAGCATTCCAAAAACGCTAACTTCTAAATCTTTTGTTTGATTAAACAATGCAAATATAATATATTTTCTTATATTCCTTTGTTTATGAAGGTTGTCTACGAAAATTAATTTATCTGTGAATAGAATTAGAAAACAATACAGGACACTTATTCCTAAAGCAGAATTTTCTCAATATACAACTCAAAGTCTTTGCACTCCTGAATATCTGTCAATATTTGAAAAACAATCAAGCAAAGTAATGTTTGTTAAATGAAAAAAATATGTTGACTACTTATTAAAATGTAAATGTTTTTGAGAAAAATAGTAAAATTCGGATTAACATACAATACTGGAAAGCACATTCTCATCGTCAGAAACATTAATCTTGGCAAGTTTGTACATTCAAAAATATAAAAGTAGAAAAAGAAAAATGCACAGCAAGGAACAGTTTGATTCATGGGATTTTTAAAATTTGGCTTAGTACTTTGTAGATGGATTATTGCTGCAGCATCAAAACACACCATTACCATAAAGCACAATCTAGTGAGAGTTAATCGCTGATGTATACCGTATTTGGAAAGCGTCGTCTGTCATAAAGAAATGAGGTATTAGAACGTATGCACTTTGGAATATGTAACGCATTGATGGATAAACCAAACTCTAGAAATATGCACCAATTTCTATTTTTGTGTGTTTGTGCATGCGTGATCATGCCTCTTCAGAACTTTCTGTTTATTAGGGTCTAGGTAAATTTGATTCTTAAAATTCCACATCTGTCTTAGGTCATCAATCCATTCACACACATCACATAAGGTAAATTACTCTATTCGTCTTTACTTTCATTCAATATGCCCTGTGTTTGTTAAATTTTCTAGGCAGATTTTTTTGATTATTTGTCATATAGGCAAAATTTTATTATTAATTGAAACCATCACTTTCTGAATGTAAGTAAATGTGTGGCTTCAGTTCCTGTCTTCATTAAAACTTATTCGTTGCGCATATATCCAGTTCATGATATTCTGCGCATCTGTCATCAGAAACCATTTATCTGTTGCTTTAAATCAATTCTACATCATTTAATACTATTTTGGATAATAGATATTACATACAAAGAAACTTTCTTTGTAATGAGCGTTTTTTTTTCATTTCTGGAAGGTAACATTCAATATTTCTATGAATTTTTGCGATTTCAATTACGCAGTCATCTCTTCGTATCTAAGCAGTTTGTTCCCATTAATTTTCAGGGATTTTTAAAACAGATCTTTGTAATGTAATCTTTCGAATGTAATCAATGAATTTTCGGTGTGTGTCATGTTGCCATTGTATTATGCGCTTTTATAGCTTTCTATTCATAAAGATTGCATTTTTTCATGCAGTGTCTTGAACAGTCACAATGTTCATTCTCTACGGGTTCTTTACTATTACAATCAAGTTCGTGGCTAATAAAGCTCTTTGATTAACAGAACCTGGTGTAGTGTAATTCAGGCTCTAAATGAGGTTCTATCAGATTCGTTCATTGAAAAATACTATTCAGTTCATATGTCTTTCTATATCATAGTTTTGCAAATTATAATTTCGATTTCGATATCTTCCTAGGAATTCAGTTCTCCCTAAAAGTAAGGTGGCTACGATAAGCAGAGAGAAAATTACGGAAAGAATGTTGAAACAACGGATGGCACGCATGGTCTATGCTCGTTTGGATTAATTTAGGCAATATACAAATCCTTAGACGAAATTATCTTTAAATTTTTCTGTGAAGATATTCAAGTATTAGACGATCAAAAACAATGAATCCATAAAGAGTAAAAATGAGGCTAGGCGTCTCTAATGTTGTGTATGTGATAAAGCACGTATGGATCAAAAGAGAGCGTAAATTATTTTCAATATTTACGTATTACATGTGGTAGATAAATTGTCATCTCAATTACTCAAAAATGAAAATAACAATGATATCGCATTTTTTTACCAAAATTATACAAAAATATCTTGAAATAAGGAAGATTAAATTTATTCAATAAACTCATCATTGGATTCAACCGAGGCCCCCAGACGACATTAAAATTTCTTGAAAGACTCTTCGAGTTATTCCATAGCCAAAGAGAGTGAACAATAATCCTTTACGATACACAGTTGTTAAAGCTGATGAATGCTGCCATAACCCTTGCCTTCAGTTCATCTTTGGTGTTATGGGTCTCTCGCTCAACTGCGTTCTATACATAATAAGCAGAGACCAAATGTAAGGGGTGAGATTGTCGGTGAAATTGTCTGCCAAAACTGGTTTCTCCTGATTGTATGGTATGGTGCAGAGTCATGTTGCCAGACATAGGTTCTAGCAGCTACTCTCTTCACCAAGTGCAGCACTACTTCCTCAAGGCACTTGATGTAGACCTCCGAGTTGACTCTGGGGCCCTGTAGAAAGAGGAATGGAGGTATATCATCGCCATCACTAATAATAATTCCAAACATCTTCGTAATCACCATTAAATTCATCACACTCTTTCCTTATCTTCTGCACTGTCCTTAGATTGATACTGCAAAACTCTGAAATGTTTGTATTGGAACCTTCAACGCGAATGTCAATCAGAAAAGCTTGCCGTTGTCGAATTACTGGTGGAGTGAGTTGTATCATTGTGTTTTTTTTCTCGGCGCCCAACTGACCCTACTGTTCAGTATTAAAATCAGAATCAAACAACAAGATTGCGCGAAATTAAATATATAAAATGGAGGTAATTTATCAATCTCACCCTCTATTTATGAATGTCTTTGTATTCATTTTCTCTATAAATCAATGAAATATATTATTTAAAGATCGTTTTAAGTATACGTTATATAAAAAATAATAACTTCTTTTGTTATAATTGTTTTAAACATAAATCCTGTTATTGCTGCCTGTGATTACAGTTCGTTTATAAAGTTGATTTCTCCATAAAATAGTCATCAGCATCATTTATCTCATCAACGGCGTTGCATATTAGTCTAACGTTATTTCCTTATTAAAGTATTCTTTATCATGGAGTCACCTATTTTCAGCGTCATTTTAAATTTTATCCTTAATTAAATTTAAATTTAATTGACCAATAATGCAATTACTTTTTTATTGATTACATTGTCACTCCCTTAATCATTTTATAAGTAATTTACTTGTAATTGCACATTTATTGTACGGACCAATCGATCATTTTTTTCTCGTAATTTATTACCCTAATCATTGCTTTTAATAAATTTGGCCTCCTTTTGTGAGCTTTAATTTCCCCGCGTAAATTAGTTTTCTTTATCATACTTTCAGTCGATAATTTCCTTGAATTATCCAGAAATATGTTGCAATAATATGTAGCGAGAAAGTATGTGAGATTTTACAACTTTAGAATGAAGGCTAATTATTAAATGCATTATACTTTTAGTTACCAATTTATATTATCTGTGTATATGAGTAGTTTTCATTCTTGACAGAAATAAATTTATATATTTTACTTATCTCCATGTACATAAAAAGAATATCGTAGAGAAACATAACAACGTACTTAAACTTTATACTTGTATTTAATAGAACAAATCTGGATGATTCTTGTAAACAACTTATGTAATTTTCCAGAATTTAAGACCGTTTAGTTTTAGATAATTAGAAAAATATATTAAAAAGGAAATCTAAAGATGCAATAATATTATAAGATAACATCTTAAATTGTGAAGAACTGATTGGAAGTTGAATTTGTATCTCTAATATAGTTTCGCTTTAGAGCAATACTTCATAAGCGAGTGTACAGGGTATACAGCACACAATGTTTTGTAACAAAAGTTATATAATCAATAATAAACTCATTATAGATAGAGTTTTGGTTAAAAATCAATTTATTTAATTAACTATCATCAGGTTTGTCTACTCAAAATTTCTTATATCCGAGATACTATTTCGAGATATCTTTCACTTTCCCAAGTGACTGCTTGTAGTGAGTTAGCAACATCAACAAACAATAATGCCAACGTAATTTCTTAGCTGATTAGGAAATGGAAGCACAGAGTCTTTCAATCATAAGGTCCTTACTAGTGGGTAGGTCTAGGAATGTAGTTGTTAACGATCATCCCTCCGAGACATTAACAATCAATGCAGGCATCCAACAGAGTTCGTTTCTCAGATCAAACCTCTTTTTACTTTACATAAATGATCTGTCTAAGGGTATACATCGATCATTTGTATATTTCTGCTGGTGATACACCGGTATATGGATGTTCTTCCAGTGCTACAGATGACCAGAGTAAGGCGGATGATCTCCCCATCGATCTCTCTATAACATCTCACCGGGGAAAAACTAGCTGGTTATATTCAGTGGCTCAAAAACCAACCTAATTAAATTCCATCATCGCCAGTCAAATCCTGAACTATCATCAAGTCCGATGAACTGATGTTACCACAAGGAGGTTCCTTGCCTTGAGCGTTTTAACCCAGACTTCAAGTGGAACTCGTACATAGCCTTCCATAACTAAAGATGCGCCCTTCTAGTATTTACCTGAAACCGCGTGTTATTTTTTGTGTTTACGAGAGCCAGATCAGCCCCAAAACAGAGTACATAAGAAATATATGGACAGGAGCTGCCCAGTCTTTACATTCCGTTTTCGATAGAGTACAAAAAGAGCTCTGTGAACTTGTGGGTGATAAATTGCTTTCTATCCTACAACCTCTTTCTTACAGACGAAAAATCGAAAGCCTCTCGCTGATCTATGACTATTTCCAAGAATAATGCTCAGACGAATTACATTCCTTAGTATCAGCAATATTAATCTTCCCGGTTACCCCAAGTGGCTTTCTATTTGTGTACAGGGTGTGCATTATTACAAAAAAATAATTTTAATGTTGCACACTAAGTGTTTTCAATAGAGAACCAGTATCAGCATGTACTGTCCATGATCCTGATTATACGAGTGTTTTCTTTTTCCCATATTTCATTTATTTAGTTCTTGTTATAGACTATTATATATTTTATCATTCGTCTTCTTCTTCTTCTTCTTCTTCTTCTTCTTATTATTATTATTATTATTATTATTATTTTTTTTTTTTTTTTTTTCGGTTTTCATTATTTGATGTTTGGTACAATCCTACTATGTCTGTTACTTGGAATCTGAGTTGAAGGAAGTTTTGAACTTCGACTTTATGTGTATATTGAAAATATTTTTCTGGCTATGTGAGCGATGGTCCTAAACACAAGCCTCCATATCTTTTATACACAGGCGTCTCATGTGATTATCTTATTAAACATTCCCAATCAGTGTTATTACTGCAATACTATTTGTTTTTAAATGCAATATACTTAAAGTTTCACTTTCCAGCTCTTTATATTTTGAAAGATTGTCAAATTTTTTTACTAAGCTGTTTATCAGGATGTGTGCTGTGAAGCAGTGGATATCGACAAAGAAGAAGAAATCAGAGAGCCGAGTTCGAATTCGTCAATTCTCTCTCCAGCTATAGCAGGGCAGATTGATTGGCATCCAGTTTACTGCAGAAAGCAATGGCAAACTAATGCGGGAACAGCTTCTGCCCAGTTAATTATGTTTCTTACGATATATGATCGCCCAAGCGTTTATCACGTATGGCACTCAACTGAATAACAGTTTATCTGTCGGGTGTTCATGTATGTTATAGCCATTCCGTTTTTAAAAGATTTTCTCAATCTATCTGGTCTATCGACTTGTTTAGTACGATTGATTTGAGCTAAAATCCTAGAACACTGTAACATATTCACTTCTTATCGTTTATGTTTTCTGTGTTCAAATTTTAAATAATATTGGAAAGGCAGCAGGTAGTTTGATAATAGTGTGTATCATTTAATTACTATTCAAATTACAAGATAAGAGATGCATGCAACTTCTCAGAATCCAAATAATGACCGATAGATTGGTTGATAAATAAAATATAATATAGTGTAGCATCAGGGAGAAAAATATTCCTAATTCCTTAGTATATTATCCAAAACTGTTTTGGTTCTCTATGTGAGACATTCAGTTTTAGTATCGTTAAACGTGAGTAATACAGCTACATTAGCTGTAAACTGACATCGTTTCCAACCGGTCAATATTTTCATCATTTGCAGCAGTTAAATTTGCTCTGAGTTACTTCCGAGATCACCTTCATGGTATTTATTGATAGAATATTTGGAAAATGTGGAATACCAAATGATTTTCTTTTTCTTTGTCCCTCCAGGGATTTGGTGGTTATGCACTACATAATGGCATGCTTTTTGTAACACATAATAATTTTTTTCAAGTTTTTCAATCTCCTAAATATTTACGCGATTCACTTCCTCAACTTCGCTAGTTAAGTCATGTATTGTTTACCGTTCTTGCATTCCATTTTCAAAGCCCTCTTCCTCATTATGTGTCCTAGATATGTCAAAACACATATAATGTGTATTTTTACAATAATTTTGCTAGAAATATAAATTTAAATTATTTGTATGATGATTTCTGTATTGTATCAGCTGCAATGCTTGTTTTACTGGATGGAAAATATTACATATCAAGCTGCCTTATAAGTGACATTTAAAAAATGTGCCGAAATATAATGAACAATGGATTGAATGATTGAAAGTGCATTTCAGTGCTATCTATAAACTTCACCAATATGCGCAAATAGTTTGAATACAATAAAGACATGTTTCGATAGTAAAAATACCAATACTTTGTGATTTAGCTACAAATATATTACCAAATGTTGGGCAAGAGAAAATAACGAGAGAATAACAAAGTGGATTTCAGTCTTGAGACGAACCCAGATAATATAAAGGTAAATTAAAAGAGTGATATATATCTCGATTATGCTATTGTGTTGAATAAGGTGCAGTCGCGAAATTTGTTGTATTATTTTTGATACGGAAATCAACTGAAGTTTCATAGTCAACCACCTGACAGTCTTCCAGAAAGCACCCAAAACATCAAGGAGAATGTTGTCACCTAATATCCAGTGCAATCATCTATTATTGCAGTGGATTAAATAATATTGCAATGAATATGTTAATTATAATTTACGGATATATAATTTTTTTATGATGGCATTATTATCCCTAAGTTTTTTATTATAAAATTCATATTTAATACATCTCATCCAAAAGAAGAGGTAATTCTCACTAATTATCAATTAGTAGCAAGTTTTTTTTTATTCTACTCCAGTGATATTCTCAGTTAAAATACTAATTACAATAATGTTTGATTGACATTTTAAAATCTTTTTAACGTTTCAAAAATTATGCGAACAAATGTTACATCAAATATTTGTTTTACACAGGCACCTCCAAAAACTAGATACAAAAAAAGCATGCATGATTAATATATACTCACTAAAGTTTTATTATTAAAATATTTACGTTATAAAATAAATGTTTCTTATTAATAAATAATTTTTTTAATTCAATTTAGTCAGAGGGTGAACATAAAATAAGAAATTTTAACGTCTTTTTTTGGTGAAAAACACAGTGAATTAAAAATTCTTGCAGAAATAAAATAATTGTCATATTTTAATTTAACTTTCAGGACTTAATCACAAATGCACGAGTTTATTTTAGAAATGTTTTATTTTTAGAAAATATTTGTAAAACATTGATTTTTCTATCCGTTGCCGACCCCAACTTCTTTAATTTTATTTAATTTCGAGGAATTAATTTTTGTAGTTTTTCTGTGTTTATATCAGCAGATGTCCTTTTCAAATTTATATAATCAATTTTTTCTGTAAAGCCGTACCCAATATTACTAAAAAACTACTGGGAATCATAAAATAAGAAAGGCAATAAAAATAAGACAATATTTAATTAGAAAATTTTAGTTGCTCTTATGAACACTATTTTAAAAAAATATTTTTGATGTGTAATAAGTTTTTAGAAGTGTTAATTTCATTTTATTTAAAATTAATTAAAATAATTTAAAAAGTTATAAAACTTTTAAAATTCTGTATTAATTTGTAGTGGATAGATAATGTTATTATTAAATTTAAACCTAGCATGACTCGAAAGTTTTACTGCAATTAAGCGACTCTTTGTATTTTAAGAATAATCTTGAATTTGTGCATTTGTGAGAGTGCATGAATAAAATTAACTTATATAAATATGCCTTCCGCAGAAAAAATTCTAAATATAAGTCTATTAATAGAGACGTCAACATCAGGTAAAACACAAAACTCCGCGTTACAAAATAAACTATCAAAGTATAGCAACCTGGAAATCGAAATAGAAAAAAAAATGGAAATTGGAAACAAGGAAAGAAGGTGCGCTTAGAATGATAAAAAAGTAACACAACAAATTGTAAAAATCCTGGAAATCCAAACTTAAGAGAAATAGAAAAATTGTTATGATAAGTAGAGCCCACTCATTAAAAGGACTTTGTTCAAATAACAGTAGTGATGTGATAGGCGGTAGAAAAACAAATCATGAAATATTGCCACAACAACGCACTACTACCGGCTTTAGGGTTTCCGGAAGACATGGTATGTGGTGTGACCATGGCAGAAATAGAAATATAATGATGTTGACAATAATGGCAATAAAACCGTTTCATATTAAGAGTACCCTTTAATTAATTACTTTTTACTTAAAAAAATGTTTTGAAAATTAAAATAGTAATTCAGACTAGTCGAAACCGTGTAAGTTACACGCATTTTCTAATAATTCTTTTTAATGCTGCTCTGTACACCTTTCAAACCATGCCCATTCCCAAATGTTATAGTTCCTCTGAAATACTTAAAAAAATGATGAGGTCTCAGAATATTTTTTGACATTTCACAAAAGAAAACAGCCTTTATGTAAGATAACTCCCTCACTAATCCATTCCAGTGCCTTACTCTTTTTGTCTCTCCACATCATCATCATCATCATCATCTCTCTCTCTCTCTCTCTTTCTCTCTCTGTTTTCCTCTCTACATCCCATTTTATTTTTGTTTCTCTCTTGAACAAGTGCATTATTTTATTTTGAGTGCGAAATCTTTTTTAATCGATTGATTTTAAGTTTTATTTCTATTTAATATAATTATTTACGTATTTGACCTGGACACACATACACATATAACAATTTTTCATGTTTGAGGCTGACGACAAATGGACATGTTACCCACAAAATTAACTACAGTTGCGGATAGGGGAAGAATGCGTACTATTTGAGTTAAATTTTGAGATAATCCAAATTTGATTTTAAATATTTCTAAAAAAAAATGTTTAAATTATTTTAAAAATTATTATTTAAAAAAATTATATCAAAGAAAATATAAAAAGCAAACAATAAAATAATGCCAATCATAACCGTGTATTCTTACCCCCTTTCTCTTTCTGCGTATTTGCAGTCGGCTTGCTGTGGGTACATTTTCTGGATTATACTAATATTTTCACAAAGTATCTCAAGGTAACCTAACAGTCTCAGAAGTTCATTGTGATATAATTTATTATACGCTTATTGATAAATTAAAAAAAAAATACTTTAATGACCTTTAATTGGGCCCATTCTATAATTGATACCATTAACCATGAGCATTATTTTAAGTTTGGAATCAATTAGACAAAATGAAAATCTATTTTCCAGTTTTTGCTTCTCCAACGTAAAAATGTCTAATTAATTAAAAATCCTTCATATTGATGAATACAATGTAATAATTTCCTTTGGTTACTCAGTAGAATAAAACTAATTTCTTTATAATCAGTATTTCCATTCATTTACATGAAATCCATGTCAAAATATTCCTTATCAATATACATAATCCAGAAGCTAATTTCAAACTAATGTTTTCAAAATTTAAATTTATAATATGACTATTTCAGATAAACAGATAATATAAAAGATATGTGTAATACTGCAAATGTATTTATAGCTTTTGATTGACGAACCATTTGTTTCCTATTTGAATCTACAGCAATTGAAACATTGAAAATATCATTTAATTAGTTAGTTAATGATTCATATTTGTTCATTCAGTTTTGCCTGTGGATCAAATCACCTCTTGAATTATTTATCATCACCTTCTGTACTTGGGTGAGATTCAAAAACTGTCATCGTATTAGACGTATGGCATATTACTGGTGCATTTAATCTCTCATTTTATACATACTCTCAGAAATCTTAAAACTCCCACTATAATTCTGAAAATGCTATCCTTTTTCAATAGTTTTTTAATGTAATATAATGTAGTGTTGGGCAGGAAGTAACAAGAATATTTTCCTGTTTCCTGAAGAGTGTCTTTCTACAATTCTAAACAATGTATTAAGTTAAACAAATACTGATTTTGATGATCCTTTTAAAGCTGTTTTTATTCTTAAGAATATTACTGCAACTGCTACTACTACTACTACTACTACTACTACTACTACTACTAATAATAATAATAATAATAATAATAATAATAACATTATTAAATTGCATTATATCAAATGAATTGTTGCCTTAGGCTAAGATTCATTAGTAAAGGGCAAATTTTAATGAACAAAAACATGAAAAAAAAAAAACTCGATTATTTTCATTACCTCCGGGTGAATCTAATCAAAAGATGCAAACACCAGAAAAAGTATGCAACCCATTCAAAAACAACCATAATAAGTCGCCATTTCTGGATTTGCGAGAAAAAAATGAAAACATTCGAATACGAAATCGATTTCGCATATGCGGAATCAAATTATGGAAAGACGTCTCATCGTTGCACATCGAGTATGTCATTTGTTCAAGTAGGTATTTCAAATCACTCTGCTCCATACTTTCGGTCTTGCGTAACATCTAAGCTATACTTGGAAAATCGCCGTTCCGAATAACTCTAAGGGCTTGAATGGTGGGAATCTCACCAGATGACATTAAATATAAAAATTTTTTTTATTTTTTTTATTTAAGAGATTTAAAGTGAACGAAAAGCAAAATAGCAACAAATCATTTATATATAAATCCCCGTATAAAAACATTTATTGCATTAGTGTTTAAATTTATGTAATCAGTGGCCTTACCGCCTTGCCCTGGGTGATATGATTACAAAAAAAAAAAAATCAGCGAAGAGAAGATTAGTTTTGTTTCAAAATATTTTCCTAACGAAGTTATTCTATAATATCATGAAGTTTTCCCCATAACATACGAGACCGTGGCGAAAATTTCACACCGTTCCCAATATCAGATCAAATAAACAAACATAAAAAATAAATCAAAGTTAGAACGAATAGGTTCCGTTGCACTTTCGTATATTTCCTATAACACCATTATATTTTTTTTTATTTTTATGGAATGCTCAAGTTATTTTCTTGTCGAGTTAAATACTTACACACTATGTTTTACTTTATTATTCGGTTCCATCAATTAACTTTAGCATAATATAATTATAGTTACAGTTTTTTTTAACTGTTAAAATATATAGACCTTGTAAGTAAAATAAATTATTGTTTGTACTGCTGAAAAATATTACCATAAGGCATATACACCAGTAGAAAACAAAAACTTGTTATGATACGATGATAAACATTAAATATAATAATAGTAGTCTGAAGTAACTTACATAATATAGCAATACCTAATCTTTAAAGTGAAACCCAAATTAGATATTTCTAATTTCGAGCTGTGCATGCTTGTAATTCAGAAATTATAGACGGATGAAGTGAAGCCAGTGCCCTATTATTCGAAAAGGGTGCTTCTCGTCAGATGTCAGTGATTGATTAGTCCCAGTCAAGTGCGTTTCCTTAATGAATTCGATTAGCCGCTTCTGCAACTAGTCAATGCGTTAATCTTATTTGCCCTGGAATATATGTGTGCATCAGTTTAAAGTTATATTTAGGTGAGTGAGTAATCATTGATCTACGTTTGTTGGGGATACTTGTATAGAAACAGATAGGATTTTTGATGATTATCAGTATATATATATATATATATATATATATATATATCGCTCGTTGATAACACGTACATACTTAAACAAGAAAATAATAAACAGAAACTAAAAATCTTGGAAGCAATCTACATTAAACAATTTAAACCTGGTCTGAATACAATCAATTTTGATATTCCCAATAACGTACTCAAATGCCTGTAATCAGATCAAGGACCACAACGCCACTATTTTGTCACTGTCTTCGGCCATCCGCCACGTTAGGGATGGACTTATATTTTCAATTTAATTCTCTTTATAGTTAAAAACTTAAATGTTCTATGTTTACTGTGTGTTAATATTTATTCTTTGATAATGGCTTATGTGAGCCGTAAGCTTAGACCCGATATAAAAATCAACAATTACTGTGATTTTTTGTTGTCTTTCAACGATATCACCATCAAGTATTCAGACAGTATGAACGGATCCTACACAAAATTAATAGACAAAACTTGTCCATATCATTCAATGAAGCCTGCATTAATATATATATATATATATATACAGTGTTATTAAAATAAATGTCGGCATTTATAGGTGTAAAGTATTTCCACAAATTACATGGAGAATGTGTTTTTGTGTGTGGGTTATCAAATTCCCATAGATTTTGAAATGTGTAAACATGTATTTTCATTTTCGACTGGAATCTCTTAGTATTACAGTGCTGTACAGGCTAAGATAACAATCTTTACAAATTTGCTTTAACTTTCGAAAACTATTATTAACAAATGGATAAGTTAATATTAAAATTTATTAATACATGTCATAGCTAATATAAATCTAAATAACTTACATGTATACCAATACCTAATCTCTAAACTGAAATCAAATTTACATATTTCTTAGTGTATATAGAAGTTGGTTAGCTCCTGTGACTTAACTCGAAGAGTTGTTAATTAAATACTAGACTACAGCACTTGTGAACAATAACTTAGAGGGTCGGGTTAGAGGTAGATAACTCATGACTACCAAAAGAGGCCTGGCACAATGAATGTGAATTATATACCCCAGTGATCGTAATTAAGGTTTCGTTCAAAATTCCTAGCAACTGAAGAATGCAGGGGCGTGCAACTGCCGAAACGTCGTACAAATGACACTGAAGATGAGAACAATAGTCCGAATAATGTAAATAGTGTAAAACTAAATAAATTATTCATTTAAAATCTCAGTTCGAAAATCTGTGTAAAACTTTACCACAGAGTTCTTGGCCATGTTAAACTCTCCACTTTGAATTTATTAAAAATGTGGTAAGAGAGTTATTCTAAATTGCCGTTGGATTCGGTCTAGACTAGAGGATTACCAAAATCCTGTTAGGTGCAAAAATCAGCAAATTAGGTTTATAGATCATCTGCACCTTCTGATATTTGAGGTACGCGCCTAGGTCTATTTGTTAAATATCTTTATGCTATAAAAAATGTTACATGTCATTGTATTTAATTCAAACTCCGAACATTTCTCCTATCTTATAAAAGAACGCGGTATCTTTTACCCATTTGATGCCAACAATCTGAGTTGAATGCTTCCTCATTAATTTGCTTTGCCTTCAGCAGTTGACCACTGACTTTGTGAGGTATCTGCAGCTTCCGGTGGCCAAATAGCCTCTAACAAGAAAGTTTTCACATCAGACGAAGATATTAAATGTGGGTCCGTGTTTATTGAGATAGTTAAACCCTTTATTGAAGCATTCAGTTATAGACAACGTGTGAACGTGCCTTCGCATTCAGGGGTATGATATATGGCACATGATGTCATACATGGCCATTTTACTGTTTTTCATGATCTTGTTAAATTTCAGTACAACTGCTTATCTCACGCATAGGGTCTGTTTGGTGATTGGCTATGTTTTACATTATTTTGTTATTAATGAAATAATGGCACAGCTAATTATCCATTGCTTTAATTCTCTGAATACAGTTCACCATATCTATAACATTTCTAACAATGTAAACACTGCCAAAGTATACATCAATTATGTTCGAGTCGATTCTATATATCCTGCTTGTGAAACCTCGTCTAAGTATATGAAATGTATTAGTGGCGTTCAAAAACACGATGCATTCACTTCCTTTATGAACGTAGGTAAGTACAATCGACTCTAATGCTGGGAGTATGTATATAAGTAATATAAGTGTATGTGTGTGTTTTAATTCTGTGGCAATGTTAATTAAACTTATCTTTGAAACATTCATTATATACTTTATGTCGAACCTTTAGACTTTTTAAACCGATCTTATCAGGCCAGAAATTGATTAACAATGATTATAAAGCACCCCAATAAAACAGCATAGAGATGGTTGGTTAGATGTCTTGGCAAGTGATTATACAATTCAATGATCAGTCCTTGGCACAAATTATTTTCCTTCTAGATTCTAATGGTGGATTTTAATGATAGCCTACATGACTAACGGCGATTTTATTTATCTCATCATTTTTTCCACGCATGTCACCAAATAATTGGTGGTGGTTGTTTGTTTGTATTATTTCAAATAAAGATATTAACTTTAAATGAATAGCATTTTTTCTCATTTCGAATTAATGTATCCCTTCTTTGCGGACATTGTACTTGCGATAAAACATGACAATTTTTATCATACAAAAGAAGCATCTGTCTGTACTAAGAAGAAACTAAAAGTAAGACATTACAGACTTTTGTGTTCCATTTATTCCTTGGTGTCTTTCTTAATGTTGCAATGCATTACAAAATTATTTATGACTTTCTCTGAATCATTCGACAGTATGGAACTGATTATTTAAAGTAATTATCAATGCTTGAGAAAATAGAAGTATGATTTCTTCGAATGACATACGTCTTATTAAAAATAACTCTTAATATTTAATTCTTGGGTTAAATACTTTTGAATTTATGCATGAAAGAATACGATTTGAAGAACAGAGCGGAATAATAGTGCGGATGATAAGATACTTGAAAGAAAAAATATATATGGAAAGTATTTAATAAAAAAAAACGAAGAATGAATTTAAAAAGATCTGCCGTGGCTGAAAAAGCAAATTTGCAAAGGATTTCCAATCTGTGGTGAACGATGTTAAGAAATGGCCGACAAATTTTAATACTTTCAGAACAGCGCTGCTATCCTTTAACAACCACAGAGAATCGATCCTATCCCCACAGCAGCATAGGTCAGACTAGTCTCCCTGAAAGCCAAACACTTCGCCTCACCGACCTAACGCTACCAGCCAACCTCAAGTGGAATGACAACATTGAATCCCTAGCTAAATCTGCTGCTAGGAAAGACAGTGCTGTCTTTGGTATTCATCTTGGGGTTCTTGACAAAATCCAACAGAAAATCTTCAATATAATCGATCCCGATCTGGTAGCTAAACTCCAGTCATTTTCCCACTAACGTGATATGGCTTCTCTCTGTCTCTTCTGCAAATACTTTCATGATTTTTGCTCCGATGAGCTTGGCTACCTGGTGCCCGCTCTTCATGAATTTAATCGAGCTATTAGACTAGCAACTAAGTCCTCACCATTTTAAAGTGAAACCGATCAAATATAACCGTAACTGCTATTCCCTCAGCTTATTTTCTCGCACTTCCTGCCTGTGGAATTCCCTTCTCTATAGTTGCTACCCTGACAGCCATAATCTTCAACAATTTAAATGCAGTATTGTTGGACATCTCTTATCTCCTTGAGTCACATCCCTTCAATGACAACAGTTATATCATGTTCTTTTCCTCATCCATTTTACTCTTATTCAGCTCTCTTCACCTCAGTGTTCTCATCCTTTTCTTATAAATTCTCTGATAACCCCTGTTACTTGTTCCGCTTCCTCATCCCTCATCTATTTTGTGAACCCCTTGCCCAACAGTGCCAGTACTGCCTTGTTTCTGGAAGAAGGTAACATCATTTCTATTTTTAAGTTTGCATATATATATATTTAAGTTAGTTTCTATATCACTTTCTCGCTTTTTATCCACATAAATATAAATAAATTATTGAGTCAAGAGTAATCTTTCCAACTTTAATACTTTCAGGTGTATACACTTTAATCATTACGCTAACCATTATCTATTCTTATTATAAAATACTGTCAGACATTTTCTGGGCGGATTTTATGTGATATTATTTTCTATATATAAAACTTAGTATTGTTGTTCGAATATTCTTATCTTGGTCATGATGCCAACTTCAAAATTTAATCTTAATTTTTATTTAAAAACATACAAAAGAAAATAAAAAGCTGGTATTAATTATAGCTTTCTCCCTGTAGCCAATTATAGATTAAATGTGGCATATGTTCAAGATTTTGACCAGTTGCCACATGATTTATAATGCAACATTTCAATTTCTTTTTATATCCTGGCTGTTGCAACTTGTAAAATATCCTACTTTCACAATATATTTCCCTCTTGATAAAAGACACAGTTAAGTCATTACTAAACGTCATTTGTGTCGTCTATGATGATCTATGATCTTCAAATTTTAATGCAAATACATACAGTATATTTATATTTGCTAAGCACAAATGAGCAAAATGTTATCAACCATTCAAAAAAACTTTGAAAATTTAATAAGTGAATAGCTAGATTTATATCTAGATAAGACATGAAATAATTAATGTTGTGAAAATATTAAAGATTTTAATATTGACCGGTAGAATACAAATCAAGTAGGTGTATAAATGTGCAAATCGCCACCCGATAAATAGCAGTCGATATAGTTAATGGGTAAACTATTCAGAACATATGGGCAGGATTGGTATTCTTTGATTATTAACCCAAGCTTCAAGGGACTTCTTCCCAGGTAGTAACTTTTCCTCGAGAGTGGGCTGAATTTATTGCCTAGTGACCGAGATGACCCCAAGAGGGAAAGTGTCTAGGGAGCTTGAGAATTTTTTTTACCGTGTGGCAGTTAGACATACGTTAAACCTCGACCTTATGTTACGTCCAGTTTTGCCGTAAGCACCCTGGTAAATAGCAATAATATTAACCTACTAGTAACTACTAGAAGAATAGTAGCGAATACATTTATCTTATTATAGTTGACAACACTCGACTTCCCCATGAAACTAAAATAATCTATCTTGAATCATTCCGAAATTCGAAGGAACCTACGATTTTACTTTCTATAATAACATAATATTATAGCTATTCATTCAAATTAAATAAACATATTTTTCTACTCTTATAAGTAGCAATAAATAAACTCATGTCTTTTTACATTCGCATCACCGGCTTCTGTTCTTTTCTGGTTAATCTACTTTTCTTGCTTATTATTGTTCTAACTTTCTTGAAACTTCATTTAGTGATGTCCTGAAACACATATCTCGTGTTATACTCTTGTAGATGTCTTTACTATAATTTGAGATTATTTTTTAATCGAATTTTATAATCTTTTGTTACGATCAGTCCATAGCTTTACAATATATTTTTCTCTTTTGAGTAATAATTACATTCTTACAAGACATGTAAGTATTACTCAAAAGATTTATATATCTGAAATAAACATTATATAAATAATTATTACATACATTTATTGACAATATAATAAAATAGCCAACCAACTGCATAATATAATATCATACCAACAAGTAATATAATGTAAATATAATGCGTATTGAACTTCACATGCCGTATTCATCATATATTTATGAAAATTCTTTAAATTATCGTTTATTAATTAAAAAGTTTGATACGAAATTTTTTTTTAAGTTAAAATCTTTGTATACATTTTCACAGTTGCATAATATATTTCTTACCTCGTGAACGCTTAATATATATGCAGTGTGTTTGAACTAAATTTGACAGTATTTTCTTTTTAATTTTACGAATGTTTTGGAACTTAGTCACTACAGTTTTAGAGGTATCAAGATTAAACTGTCATGGACGAGTTGAAATAACTTTTAATATTAGAAATGGCTGAACTGTATCATGGTGATTTCTGCCGGGTAACAAAATGCTGCAATTTTGCAGCACCGTGAAGACAATAAAATATGAAATCCAAGGGAGAATACGAGGCTGTGACTTGTGAAAAAACACTGCAAACGTTCTGATTGCCACGAGAATCAATCTGCAAAGTTCGGAAGAAAGTGATGGAAAACTCAGCAAAATGATGCAGTCATTGGCGCAGGAAATGGGCGTTGCAATTTCTACCACAAATTTACCCCGAACAACCTGTTTATGTGAAGGCATTATCAGCATATATACATATATGTATGTTCTTTTATTATGTGTATTATTTCGAGTGCATGAAGCTATATATTGAAGCCTGTGAATATGTAGATGTTTGTCGTGATGCATTGGTAAATAAACCATCTGATTTGCAAATATTTATCATGTTTATTATGGGAGAGTCATTTTGCTGAGTAAATACGAGTCAAGAATTTCGTCCTTAATGCATCCATCACTCTTACAGTTATAGTCGCACTTTACTCAGTAATGTTACTATTCATACTGATCAAATATTTAATCTTCAACGAAATATATATTTACTATAGACAGTACCAAAATATATTGTATTCAAAAATATTATAAAATTGTTTTCTTTATTTATCGACGGTTTACGGAGATATCTCACCGAAACATCGGTTCTTGTAGGATCAACAAAGTTGAGCAACATTAAGCTTGGAAAGTATCTTAATGAGTGACCTCTCGAGAATATCAGGTGCTTTAAAATTGGATGTGCGGGTGGTGCAATTGTTAACGGAATCTGATTTCTGAGAGTCGAATTCATTTCCAGTGGTGACTATTCTATTCACAAACACGCTGGAAAATCTTCTTCTATCTCAAGCTATAGGTTATTTGGGTTTGTATCAGTAACTTAATATTACCTTTAAAAATACTTATTATCAAATACATATTTTCTAGCTTTAAATACATTTTAAATAATCTGCAGTATAAAAAACAAAGATGAGCACAATAATCCGAATATAAATAGTGTAAATTATAACAGTTCATATTTGAAATTCAGAAGAAAATATATGGAAATAATATAGTTATGTATTGGCAGAATGGTAGTGAATTGTGAGATAATAGCGATTCCATAATGAAAGTTTAATTTGCATAATAATATTAAAATTCATGTAAATCTAAATTTGATGGCATGTATATTATAATCCAAACCTATATAGTGACATTTAATACTATATTTTATTTCATTGATACTTTATTATGTTTTTAATTAAATATTTAAAAGAAATTCAGTCCTCCAACAATGATACTGAGTCAACTATAACTATAGTCTAGATACGACGTCATCATCACTGCGATACTGGTTCCAATCCCAATATTTTTAAATATTAGGGAATTAATGATAGCCATAAAAGGAGGAAAAGATGGGTGAACAACCGGTTAGAGGCATTGTCCTAAGTAAACAAGATACCTTTCGTTAGTTTTCATGTGGGATTGGTCTTGTTATTCTTTCGTAACAGCCTCATAAAATTGATATAATTTCCATTGATACTGTGGCCCTTTTGAATACATTTAGTAAACAAAACTTTTTTGCATTCTTCCAAAAACTGAGGTGATCAACTTTCGTGTAGATGAAACGATAATGTACTTATTTGAAGCAGATGAGAAGGGATATTTTCATTCCTTGGATTGTCTTTTTGTCATTGGCTCAAAGTGATAGACCTAACATTTATCCAGGATTAAAAAATGATAGAAGAAATCAACATGGTCTACTTTAAACAATGTCACATTGTGCAGAATATTTTCACCTCTCACATGGATATGTTAATAGAATCTAATATTTGATTTATTAGTCGCCTGTCATTCTTAATCAATTATTTAAAACGATGAGCGTTTTCCTTGTTAGAGGCAATTGCAGGACGTCAACAACCATGGGACATCTTCAATAATCTCTCTTGCTTACCTGAATTCAGTTTTAAGTTTTTTCACTATTAATAAAGCTAGAGCATTACGCCCTTGAAACAACACTGTTAGCATGAATATCCTTGTGAGTTAAACCATTTTAGGGCAAGTACTTTATAAAACACCGAGAAATCTTTAAGAGAAATGACTTCTAGTTAATTTTGAAGTCTTCTTCGAATAGCCAGATGCCAGTTTACTTGTAAAAAACAAATCAAAACAAATCAAAACAAAAAAGAAAAAAAAAACAGAAAACAAAAACAAACAAAACAATGTAGGTATTAAGAAGAAGAGCTTCAATTAATGCATGCAAGATTTTACAGCTCTAGTTTCACACTTTTATGATCAGCCCGTGAACATTTCATTCCACCCTCATATACATTCGCATATTATTCGGTTTTGTTTTTTGGTTTCGCTGTTTTTGAATAAAATGCCGCACTGTTTATGATAAAAATCAAATGATGACAGTTGATGTGTGTATGTGTATATTTATGCATCACATTCTATTGTATGGCTAATAATGATGGAACTATAAACAAGTGAATGAAAAAATGCATAATCTTGGATCATTTTAACACAGGGAAAATATAATTTCCTCAAGAATAAACTAAAATAATTTCTCCTTTGCCCAAGAAATGAAATTAAACAAATATTCAATAAATATAACATTCAATATTCATAACCATGAGTTCATCATTTGGTGGAGCACATGAAAGGATATTATGAAAAGAATGGCGCTTTACTTAGTATGACTAATTTGATCAACACTTTCCACTATTTTTTCTGAGCTATATTAAATGCGATTATAGAAAGTTAAGATTCTAATTTAACTGAAGGTCCATTAATCTAATCAAAATTTAGAAGAAGCACAAATACCAATTTCGTGTAACGATATTCTCAACATTTCTATCTAAACACAGAGACGTAACAGGAAGACATTGCAAAAATTCACTGCCCCTTTCCGAACACACAAAGTTCATTTAAATTGCAACGTTCGTGAAGCGAAAGTATTCTTCCGGACCCGTGCTTCTAGTTTGATTATTAGGCATCAAGCAGAGTTACACTGGATAGTAATAGGATGTAATGAAGTACTTAAAACTACTTAATGGATCGTTCGACGCTTTGCCGTGTCTGTTCGCCGTTCCTCTTCTCGATTTATCTGGACTTTCACTCAGACGAAATTAAATGTGAAGATCTCAGATGACCCATAATATTTGGTTTTCAATTGAACAAAATCATGGTAATTTACCCTCGACTAGTAAGAAGAGAGCAAAATACGTAAGTTAATATCCGCTTTACTTAATTTTCGCAGTTATCTAATGAAAATAAGAAAAATGTGATAAACACAATGGGCCGACAGACAAAATACTTTGCTACTGTTTATATAATTCTCTTGAGATTTAATTCCATATTTATTACACATATTAAGAAAAACACAAAACTAAATGCCAAGAAATAGTTTTAAGAAAAATTTGTTAGTAACAAAAAGTGTGTTTTAACTGTTTTTTTGATATATGCATTAGCCTCCCTCCCATGCAAACTACGCTAACAAGTTACCTTCCAAGAAGAATTTTTTCTTGAATATTTAATTAAAAAATATGGGAGTGGTTAAAACAAGTAAATTTTTCTCACATAAAGAATAACTTGCATTTTGTTATCGCCAACAGGCTAAATGATTATCAATACAACTAGCAAAATGTATTTATTCAATATCACTCACGCACGCATATATATATATATATATATATATATATATATATATATATATGTTAACCTTAACTCCTAGCTTTTACCATCATCTTCCCTGACGAGCGAACGGAGCGATTACTTGAGGTTCTTCCTATGAGACTCTCGTGTGTGGATGTTAAAGGTAACAACAATTAGCTAGTGTAGTGTGTGTGTGTGTGTGTGTGTGTGTAAACTATTTGAAAATATTTATGTTGTTAATGACACTCTTTCAATGTAATTTCCATGATTTATTTCCTTGCGTACATATTCAGAAAAGCACAAAACTAAATGCACAGAAATAGCTGTAAGAGAAATGTGTTAGTAAAAAGAAAAAAATGTTTCAAGTGCGTTTTGGATATATGTATTAACCACCCCACCGTGGAAACTATGTCCCAAAGTTACCTTCCAAGTTACCAAATGCTGGATGTTTCGTCTATGAAAATCTGTTTGAATACTGAACATCAATCAGCTTAGTGAGGAATTGTATATTTGTTGTAAGTATAGATGTATACAAACTATTTGAAAGAATTCGTATTGTTAATGTCATTCTAACAATGAAAATTACAGAAATAAATCCATATAAGTATGGAACATAACTTAATGTTTAGAGACATTGCACGTTCCATTTCATTGTATATTGTATATCACTATTTCAGTCATAATTCTCACTGTAAATTATGAAAATTCTCTGCTTATATAGCAACATTGTCTTTTCGCATTTCGTACCCTGATTTATACCTGATTTTTGTTTTAATAGAGTCTGAAATTTTCTATTAGCAGATTCAAATATTTGCATGCAAATGAGCGTACGTACGAACAAATACACTTTTTTTTTATAAGCGTTTCACCCCGAGCAAGGCATGTCACTGCCACTACTGCGCAGGGGGGCTACATAGAGAGGAGAAAGGATGATTAAATATAGGAAATGTCAGAGGGTGGGAGTGATAGGCGGGTAAGGATACTGAGAATGAGGGTTGGGTAGATGAGAGTGTTCTGAGAATAGTTGGGAGTTAGTGTGATAGGAGGTGTCTATTGACCCTACATTTAAACACCTGGAGATTGTAACTGTCGGGAAAGCAGAGTTGTGGAAGGGAGTTCCACAGGCGGAAAGCGCGAGAAAAGAAGCTGTTGGAGTAGAACTTACGGTTACATCTTATTTGTTTAACTGTAAAAGGGTGGGACCTAGGTACTAATCTAGTATCTCGTGTAAATTCGTGCTTAGGCGGCACCAGTGATCTAAGCTCATCGGAGCAGAAGCCATGAAAGTACTTGTAGAAGAGGCACAGGGAAGCCACATCACGCCGGTGAGAGAGCGGCTGCAGCCGGTCTGCCAAGTCAGTATCAACCACGTTACTGATCCTCCTTTGTATTTTGTCAAGAAGCCCAAGGAGAGTAGCAGGGGCACCCGACCAGATATGGCAGCAATATTCAATACACGGGCTTATGGTAGATTTGTATATGTACAGAATAGATTCAGGTGGGAAAAATTTCCGAGCCCTGCACAGGGAGCTGACTTTCATAGCAGCAGATTTGGCAATGGATTCAATATAGTCATTCCATTTGAGGTCCGCTAAGAGTGTAAGGCCAAGGAGGCGTAGTATTTTACTCTCTGGGAGGCTAGCCTGTCCCATGCTAATGGGAGGTACATGCGATTGTCTATGGTGGTTAGTTGATAACAGCTTTGTTTTAGAGGCATTGAAATTTACCAACCATTTCCTACCCCAGGCCACTACGGATTGGAGGTCCCTTTCAAGTACGGCAGCGAGGTTCACTTTGTCGTCCAGACCTGGTTTCTGATCGATGCGAGAGTAGATTGTTGTGTCGTCGGCATACATGCCAACTTGGGATCTAATGGTGTCGGGGAGATCATTAATGTAGATCAGAAAGAGCGTGGGACCTAGGATGGAACCTTGAGGGACGCCCGCGTTCGTATGGTAGTTTTGGGAGGCATGCCCATTTAATACCACCTTCAATGTGCGGTTAGAGAGGAAAGACTGGATGAGGTCAAACAGATGTCCAGTTATCCCATAGCTCCGCAGTTTGCACAAGAGGCCAGCATGCCAGACCCTGTCGAATGCTTTGGAGATATCCAAGGCAACGGTTCGGGCTTCACCATTCTTGTCGAGTGCCTGGTATATGTACTCGGTAATGGTCGTTAGCATATCAGCAGTAGAGTGGTGAAGCGAAACCCATACTGTTTGTCAGAGAGAAGCCCGTTGGTCATAAGATGCTGAATCACCTCGGCGTTGATAATGGCTTCGAAAACTTTGCCAAAGATTGAAAGGAGACTAATAGGACGTTAATTGGCGGGGTCTGAGGGTTCGCCAGAATTCTTAAATATAGGAACTACGCAGGAGGACTTCCAACAGGCAGGAAAGCAGGAAGCAGATAGGCAGAGGTTATAGAGTTTAGAGAGGACAGAGGAGAGTTCTGGGGCACATTTTTTCTTCAGTACTATGACTGGGATTCCGTCACCGCCGCTCGCTTTGTGTGGGTCAAGTTGCGCAATTATCTTGGCGACCAGCGAGGGTGTTATGTGGACGTTATTTAGTTGAGCCTTAGTTCTGGGTGGGAAGTCTGGTGTAGGTATTCCTAACGAGTCCAGTGTCGAATTGGTTGAGAATCTACGGGCAAACCATTCAGTCTTATCGGCTGGGGAGGTGAGAACTTCAAATTCATTGATTAGTGGGGGTATTGAAGTCTTGTTCCTGCTGAGCACGCTTTTGCAGAGACGCCAGTAATCTTTGGAGCCAAACTTAGAGGATGCTATGCGTTGCCTAATTCTGGTAGCAAACGTCCTCTTGGCTTCGTTCAGTACTTTTTTACACTTGTTCCGTGCTGAGGTGAAAAGGCGCCTGTTTTGGTTCGACGAGCAGCTTCGATAGAGCCGGAAGAAATGGTTCCGGTGGGCAATGCCGGCCGAGCAAGCGGGTGAGAACCAGGGGGACGAATTTGGTTTTAGTTGGAATTTCCTGGCCGGGATAAAAGCATCGATGCCAGCCTTAACCCAAGAGGAGACTTCGGAGGCACAATCTTCGACAGGAAGATCGAAGACGTTGTTCCAGGGGACGTCGCAGAGGAAGTCCCTGAACGAGTGCCAGTCGGCTCTTTGGTAGCAGTATGATATTCTGCTGGTCTGGTTTTCTTGGGTAGAGTTAGTGCTGATTGATATGTTTACGGAGACTACGGCGTGGTCAGAGTTTCCGAGGGGGCAGAGTTGCCTAAGAAACATTCAATAACGAAAATAATTATTTTGATTGCAGTTTGGAGGGTCTATATTCCTTCCATATCCGAGAACCAAATTGATTGGTGTAAAGCATAACATGTTTTCATAAATATCTTTGCAAGAAAAATAGAAATGTCTGCACTAATGATTTCAAATTCAAGTTTGCTTCGTTTTTAACAAGCCTAATAATATACAGCTTTACACATTTATATCTATTAGCAAGTACTTTACATTCAAAAACATCTGTATATATATATATATATATATATATATATATATATATATATATACTACCAGCCACGATTAGTAGGCCACCCCTTTTTTTAAAAGAAATGATGTATTTCATACTATTTTTAGTATTTATTGCCATGTGGATAATTCAAAATGTAAACAGAATGGTTCTTTTGTTATTAACACTTTGCCAAATTTTACAAGGCAAGAAAGCAAAGATGAACCTGTGCGAATCATCCTAAATTTTCTTCTAACTTTCATTGATGAAACTACAATATAGGCCATTATCAAATGTTTATTAATTAATTTGATGCACATGTTATCGTGCAGTATTAAATAAAAACATTCTATTTTAATTTACAACTATTCAATTAGTAATAAATATTAAAAATAGTATGAAATAAATCAAATGTTTTAAAACATTTGGGTGTCCTAATAATTATGGCCGGTTGTGTATAAATAAAAATTAATTTAAATATTTTTATTCTGCAAACAACATTTTCTTTATAACAAACAAAGTTGTTCAAATCTATTCAAATATTTAACCTATTAATATACTCAATAAATGCTTGAGTAAATTTTTGTTGTTTTTGTCTAGCTACACTATTGCTGACATTGTCTTCATATATAAAAATAATAAGTATAAATATATATTAAATTTCAAGTGTTACTTTCCCCACTTTTTTTTCTTTTGATACTTAATCTTGAAGTATCTGAAATCAGAATAGAATATTCATTAATGATTGCATCAAATAATTACCTTTGAAGTTTTTTCTAGTTCAACAATGTTTTATGTTTGGTCAACAATTCTTTTCTTTAACGTTTTCAATTTCTAAAGTGTTTTTAATCGTATTTTTACATTACAAGTACATCACAATAATAATAATAGTAATCTGTAATAATAGTTATCTCTCTATATATATATTCTAGTGTATATATATGTGGGCGTATGAGTTCAAAAACATGAATTTCGATTACTTTCTTCTGAATTCTATATTTCTTATTAGTTTAGTACCAATCGTGTCTGCCTTTATGTTGATGGCTAATACCTTAAATGTTCTTGTAATCACTTTCTTTTAATGAGAATTTTGACATTTTAAGAGGTTGCGGATGTCTTAAGTTAAAGTTAAGATACGAATTAGCACAATCATTGCTCAGTGTGCATGTCATTTAGAGGAGATAATCATTACAATAAAAATATTCTCAATGAAGAAAATGCAAATATTTTGTGATTATCGTGTGCGCTTGTCTGTCTGAATAAATCGATTAACAGTTAAAGCTAATATGGACCTTTGAAAAAGAATGTAGAAGATTTCTTGATTGGAACAGTATTAGACTAAAACTTCCAGCTTTAAAATTCTAATATTATTCAAAATAAATGTGACGCAAGCCGCAAACAATACCAATTAGAGTTACTGATAAACATTTAAATTTCTCCTGATTTAACAAGAAAAATCTTTTCCTTTTTTTGATCAGTTAAATTTTTCTAGAATTAGGCTACATAATTCGTCACGTTATGAACGATGTTTTAATACAAACTCACAACTGATATAGTACTTCTCCGCTTTTATGAGCGTGAATTTGCAAAGAATGGTCCTTTGTTTACATTTAACGTAATCGATGTCCTGAATGCACATATGTAAACAATAAGTTTGTATATACATGTATCTAACATTTGAACATGTGGAAATTCCTTATTAGAGAGCTTTAATCTAATGACAAAAATAATCAAGTTAACTGGAGTATGCCAGACCATACGAATAATCTGATAGAAAGCACACGGAGACGTTGTTATAGCCCACTGATACAATCTTTGTAAACATATCTTTGTGTGTGTGTGCGTCTGAAGATTTCTACTATGGTGCTAATACTCAAAACCATTATAATATTCATCTTTTCATTGGGCCATAAATTTCATGCCGCTATGAAATGCAATAATCTCATATATCTCATATAATGGGGTCATTTTCACCATCAGACAAAAATTAAAATAAATTATCGAAACGATATTGTTATTAAAGTTTTCATGTTTTTCTTTTTAGCTAGACTCTTGCTAAGTGACATTGTCTTCCTATATAAAAAAAACAATAAGTATAAATATATATTAAATTTGAAGTGATACTTTCCGCATTTTTATCCTTTTGATACTTAATCTTGAAGTATCTGAAATCAGAATAGAATATTCATTGACTAATGATTGCATCAAATAATTATCTTTGAAGTTTTTTCTAGTTCAATAAAGTTTTGATTTTGGTCATCAATTCTTTTCTTTATTTACATTAATTAACTCTTCAATACCCTCATATTAATGTATCTAGTAAAGTTAATGAAACTTAGGAAACATAAATTAGTTTGATACTTATTACTAGTTTTTAATTGATCCTCGTTAGTAAGCTGTTGAAATATCAACAATTAGTAATCTAACTACCATTCTTATTTCAGTTAATGTTTTCAATTTCTAAAGTGCTTTTACTCGTATTTTTACATTACAAGTACATCGCAACTGTAATAGTACTGTAATAGTACTTATCTATATATAAATATTCTAGTGCACATATTTAATATATTAAATTTATAATCTATTTAAATTTATATATACTGTTAATTCCTTCCTTTTTTACTCATCAATCGTCAAAAAGAGTTGGTTCGTTTGATTTATCATGGATTCATATAATTCCATGCAATATAAAAGAAAGTTGTATTTTAGTAACCAAATTTTGTCAAAACTAATTTCCATTCGAATCAATGAACTTAATTGAATGATTTTATATAAATACTGTTTTAATGTAACACTGTATTCAGTCTAGTTTACAAATTCTAAAGTACCATAATTATAATTATGGATGAATCATAATAGAATAATTTAGCTAAGAATGATAGCATTTCTAATAAGCATCTTTGCTAAAGCCTCATGCACATTTCCCTTTTACTAGATTGTTTATCCCCAGCCGCCATGAATCTGATAAACTTCAAAGTCATTCGGTGTATAGATATCATGTGGATAATATACGTGAAAGAGATCTCTCTGTTCATGAACAAGTGTTGTTTTATAGATTTGTACGAATCATTCAAAATCAGCCTTGAACGCTATTTATTGTGATCATCTTTCCTCTATGAACTACGTGCGCAAAATTCGGTGAAACACCTCCAAAAACATTGCTACACTTTTCACGCATTCATATGTAAAGGACTCGCTTTCAGACAATAGCTTCATGAATTATAGCAAATAACAACTCTAATATTAAACGCAGGAAAGACAGGCAGACAGACAGACAGAGAGAAAGACAGCCAGAGATACAAGGAGTAAAAGAGCGATTAAGATATTTTGCGTTATAAAATGAACCTTCTTCGATTCGAAACATAAAATATGACCTTTTATTTAGATTATTATGTTCATTCAAAACGAAATTGTCTACTTATATACTGACAGAGTTCGTGTAGACTGTATTTCTAAATAAAAAAGTAAAAAAATAATTTGAAGTATCATTGATTTCAGTGCAACAGTATCTTATTCAATTTATACGCATTCATATATATATAAGTATTCATTCGTCTGATAATGAATTAAATAAGATTATTGTATAAATAAGATATGTTAGAAATGATATGAAAAATTATAATTTTATATTTGGAATTGTTTGAGTAATCTCTACCACTTCACAAAAAATCAATAGTAGTAATTACCCATGATAGTAATAACGATAATTCTTTTGTGGGATATAAAGTCCTATCGGGAAATTCTATATTTTTTTTCCCAGAATCAAACTTTTAAGTTTAATTTTGATCTTATACTTATGTTTATGTCGACGTTAAAAATTAGTTATTTTCTTTGGTGCAAAAGTTCATTAAGAATTTTATATTTGATTATAGCTATTTTCTCCCCCAAGTATGAACGCAACATATGTTCCTGAAATTGTTGGAAGTATGAACATGTTTGATGATCCTCCATTTAACCTGTGGGGTGAGGACTTCGTCCTTTAATTTCCAGTAGTATTTAGATAGGGATGTTTATCGTTTTAAGGAGGCGTTGGAAAATGATTACGTCTAAAATGTCACCGTGTTACAGGAATAGAAGTGGTGGAGGGGAAAATAAAAATAAATGACCAATGGGGTGAACTGGGGGGAAGTTAACAAAGAAATACGATATAAAAGAAGACAATTTCAGTAGTCAGATGGTGAAAGGAAGGGAAAATTATATTAAGAAAAGGGGAAAGTTATATATATATATATATATATATATATATATATATATATATATATATATATATATATTGTGTATTTTGGCAGAATCTTTTCATTAATACGGGTTTCATGAAATAATATAGACAAGTTCTGTCTATTTATTTTGTGTAAGATCCTTTCGTATGATCTGATTAGCTTGATAGTGTTGTCATGGAAATACGACAAAAAAATCGCAATAATTGTTGATTTTTTATCAGGTCTGAGCTTTCGGATTATATAAGCCATTATCAAAGGATGAACATTTAATATTCAGTGAACATAGAACATTTAAATTATTAACAGAGTAGATTTATACAGAGAAAATTAAACAAGTCCATTTTTTGTGTCGCACCTGGCTGCAGGCCGAGAAGGAATGGTGGTAGTGGGTGTTTGGTCAGTTGAGAGTATAGTGGCATGAGGGGATTGGTCTGGGAACTGCTACTACTATGGGTGTAGGGGGTTAAGTATAATAACTGTGACCTCTCCCGTCGATTATAGGCATTGCGAAATTTATTTTATTTAGGCTAGGTTTAAACTGTTTGATGTAGATAGCTTCTAGAATTTTAAGTTTTCGTTTATTATTTTCTTGTCTAAGTAATACGTATTTTCAGCAAGTGTTTTCCTAAGAAGTGTGTGTTGATAGCCGTGGTGTTTTAAATGTCGGAATATGTTAGAATTTTCATTTAAGTGCAATGTAAGTCTCCGCGAAAGCGAGTTATTGTTATGTCCAATGTAGGTATTATTTAGTTTGTTAGAGATACATTCTCGAAAGGGGCATGTGAATTTATACACTACATTGTTTTTTGCAAATCGCTAACGGTGGAGGAGGAGTCGTTGCTGCAAAATAAAGAGACTTTGCTGCCAATTTAATACTGATGTCGATTAGTTAAATTTGCCCATCAACATAAAATAACTAGGTATGGTTGTAATAAGCAAGGAAATAACTTCAAATCATGAACTTCGTTGATTCAGCCGATTAGATTTGGAAGATGAAATGAAATAAAACAAAATAAAAGGAGGATACTCATGACGAGAAGAAATGTTAAAAAATGAAGCTAATTATCACTGGATTAATTATGCGAATTTCAGCCAAACCAGAACAAAACGGTTAAGAAATGAAAGCAAAAAAGATGTACCGCTTAACAAAAATTATGTCACTGGATGAATCCTCAATGATAAATTCCTCCCTATCTTACCAAATAGAGCCGTTCCTAGAACGAACAATATTGGACCTGCATTAATTTGAAATTTAACAAATCATTAAAATTCATACAGACATTGATTTGAATGGTTCAAGGCAGGCTATTTGAGAGGTTCAAAGCAGTAATTATGCCAGTTGAGAGATAAGGTATTCGATAAAATCTTAGCCGTGAAAATACTTTTCAACATCCGTAAACGATCTAACTTGAGCAGACAAAGGCAAAGACGATGATTATGGACAATTGTAAATATTCACAAAATCATCTTATGAAAAATCATTGAAATGTGAAGAGAGATAAATTTTTCGCGGAACATGATCAAAACCCCATGATTATTTAGGGATGAATGACAGCTGATCCAAAAATACAATAAGCCTTCTCCAATTTAACTGCGGCCCATAGAAAGATTTCACTCTGTGCACCCATACAGATACACACAAAAAACAAAACAAAACATGCCAGGTTCTTTTTGTTTAATACTCGTTTCATTCAGAGTGGCCGATGTTCATGTGTGTTCCGGACATGTATGACCTTTCCTCGTTATGTTATGACTTGTATTGAAAGCCCTCGTGTAATGCATTGCAAATTATGTACTGAGACATCTGAAGATTTCTGACAATGGCGCCATGGACGTTCCAAGATTCGCATTGATAATGTTCTGCATCCGCTGTACTAATTTGGATGTCCTAATAATATCCAAAAGCTGGGGATGTTTTTTACTCTTCGCTACAGGCGACATATCTTTGGTGGATGCTTCCAATTCTATCCTATCTTTGCGCACAACCGACTTTCAAAAATCGGCTAACCGCTTTGCTTTGCTTGTGCTACAATTTGTTTATGTAATTTCCTTTCATATGCATGAGCCAATAGTTCAATATTGACGCCCTCAAAAGCTAAAACACATTAATGAGTTATCTCATTAATACAGACGCACAATCACATATATTTCAAATATATTACGCATCCCTTTAACTTCAAAAATCTTAAATCGTGGAGTCTCTTATAAAAAAAAATGTTAATTATACCCTCTCCCGATTATTCTTGGTCTACCTGTGATATCGTTAATCGAGGGATGTCATTTATCTCATGATTTAAAAATTTGATAAACCTAGTTTTGCACCCATTATCATGCTCTGTTTGAACTCCTATAATACAAATTTTACCAGCTGGGACTTATCGAATGTTCTATCTCACCAAAGGTCACAGAATAGCTAACAAAAATTTGGGCCTGTCCATAATATCAAGACATATTGGCACTACCTACCAATTAGATTTAATCCTTGATAACTCATGACTATGTGCTTCTGTTATAAAAACGAACAGATTATATTTTAATCTAAATTGTTCTTCTCAAATTTATTGACTTTATTCTTCTATGTAGCTTTTCAAGTAAGATGAAAAAATAAAATGTATAAACCTTTTCCAGTAGATTTAGAAAATATAAATCAAACATCTTTTACGAAAAATATCAATATTTGGATCTCTGGATTTTCGTTTGTTATGTTTCGATTACAATATATTTTAAAAAGTAGTGTCAGAGTATGACATTTATATATTTATTTTGGATAGCTTAATATGTTGGTAGTTGGATCTTGTTTTTAGAAGTTTTACTTAAATTGAAATACATTTAATCAAATATATTCAATCTGATCTACTCTGAATTATGCTTTTCATTTTATATCTATTCGTTCATATTTCAACATTTGCGTTTTAGTTCATTCCTGGCTGCGATTCGACAGAATCTATCTAATATTATTTTCATTTTACTTAATATTTGTTTCTCTATGTGTGTCTCTTTCTACTTGTGTCTTCTCTTATGTGTGTCTCATACACTCTTTCATTGCAACTGCCAGTTGGCTAGTTATGTCAGTAACGTCATTTTTAATGGTCTAGATTCACATCAATATGGAATGAAGATAATATTTAAATGATTACACAGAACAGCAAAACTAACATGTATAAAAAGTAACATTTCCTGACGTACTCATGAACAAAATATATGTAACATTTTAAATCATCTTAAATTGACTAAAATGCAAAGAATACTCTTTTCAAACATCTTTCAGTGGAGTCTATAAATATGTGACATTTTTCATTGATTACATACATGAGAGCAATACACAATTGAACAATCATTGTTAGATTAGGGATTAAAATATTTTCTCTTTCTTGGTCATGGGATCAAATGAACGTTGAGTCTGAATATATATTTAAAAAAATTAATTTGGAACACAATAATTCAGTAGCACTTATAGGTCGACAAAGTCTATGACGAAATGTAAAATTACAGATTATTTGTCGCTCATTGCTTAAACCTTTGCGAAAATAGTATTGATTTTATCTGTAGAATTTTCTTCCTCTGAGTGAATTTCTATACAAACAAATTTAACAAGAGGGGAATAACGATTGATAGACCAGATCCATGTGTAGATACTGATATATAATAAATAAAAACACTGATAATTCTTTCTTATTCTTCTTACTGCATCATTAATTTTTGCAGTAGACAAGAGAAATAATTACTGTTTTATTATGGTTACTTCAGTAATGGAATTTTCAAAAAGCAGTTTCTTGTTTATTTCAGAGAGATTTATTTCACATATTGTCCGTTGTCATGTAACTAAAAGAAAAAAGAGCAGACGTGTTTAGCGCCCACTATTTGTCCCAAACTTAAAAATTTATTTCAAAGTAAGCATAATGTTTCTGTCTGAATTTCTGGCTTAAGTTATAATTTTTATTTACAATCGGACTGTCATTATCTTCTTTTTGTTATCGCAACTTGTTGATCGTTGTAATATCCCACCTTATTTAGATACCTTTCAATTCGAGTAATATTCAGGGAATTTTTAAATAACCCTTTGTTTGATATATGCAGGTTGATAGTACATGCTGCACTGTCCATGTATATGGATACATCATGAAATAAAAATATTAGAATACTTCAGAAATAGGTACATATTGCTATACTCAGCCCTTATCAGTAGGCTCAGCATAGAAATAAATACCCTATGAGAGTTATTATGAAATAAACATATCGTAAGGCTTCAGTACCAAAAGCATTAGTCAGAAAATATAAGCGGCGGTGAATTCAGTCAAGTATGGTAGCATCAGAAGTATGAGCAGCTGCATCGGCACCAGACATGCAAAAAAGTTAGGTTTAAAGTTTCAAGTTTCAGGCTGTATATTTAGACTTGATCCTCGTATGGCGTTGGTTCGTGAACTTGGTACCATCGAAACTGTGTTTATTCCCAAGATCAATATAAACAGATTCAGTAAAAAATGTCTGAGCAATAACTGACCAGTACTAAATAACAGGTTGACGTATTCATAGATACAGCTGAAAGATAACAATATATCTCCTTAGATTAAATAAATAATTGAACTTAAAATTCACTGTGATTACCTGCTTCAATAAACACCTAATCTGAAGAAGCAAAGGCACTGAATCGTTATAATAATAACAGCAAAGATGAGGACATTAATCCAAATGTAAATAATAAAAATTGTCATAATATAAGTAATAAAAAATGACATCAATTTCTTTATAAGATTTCACATTACAGCAATAAATGAAAATAGATGTCATTATATAATTATTAAGAGCACGAAAATATTATATTTATCTTCTCTACATTTTCCATAAAGACTAATGCCTTATTTAAAATCAGAAAGTGAAACCATGTACATCACCTTGCCACCGAATTTAACTTCAAAGAATCTATTTTACAACCAATTTATGTTTAGGAATTTACATTATATCACAAAAAATATTCAGCTTTATGAATGTAAAATATTGATAAAATATTGATGCTGAAATACTACATAACGCATATTTCAATAAGAATTAGAACAATACGTTTTGTATCTACGATTTCCTTGAATAATTTACACCGTTGAAATTTATTAAAGCCAGGCAAAATATTGCAGTGGCTGTTCCATGATTATTGACGTCCAGTGGAATTGGATTGAGCGTACAGAACACGTAAGGAATCCACAGTTGGTTTCAGCTAGTTAGTCATCTAATTAAGACTTGTGCAGCTCACGTTTCCAGCCGCTTGGTGAGTTAATTAGCCGAAAAGAGGCAAATGAGATCCATCAGATTTAGCTTCCAAACAAAACCTGGCCAGAGTGTCTGATGAGAAGACAGAAAAACAAGATACATGGAACGGTGGGGAAACGAGATTACTAACGGCGAATGCGAGCTGTCCGTGCGCAACACTCGTCTAAAAGAGAGAAAAGAATTTGTTAGGCGATGTGCACCTAAATAGAGTGGGGTGGAATACGCAGAAAGTTCAGCATTTCCTAATTATTTAAAGAAAATTTATAGTTCATTTCAGAAGTACAAGGAACATCTTATCATGCATGCTGAACAATCCTATACATATGTTCTTTAAATATTATGTTATCACATATATAGCGAAGGAAATTTACAATATATATATATATATATATATATATATATATATATATATATATATATATATATTAGTAGTGTAGCCCGGCGTTGCTCGAGTGTAATGAAAGCTTTAAATCTAATCCATGGTCCTGGAGCTCAGACACTTTGGATGTTGGCACGAAAGACTAAAAAGCAATAGTTGTTTCCAGTTAAAGTGAAATCATAGACTGAAAGAAAAATGAATCGATGAAAGTCAAATTTTGATTTCCTGGTATCGATATCAAATTTTCTGCACTATTGTAAGAACTGCAACTTTGAGACTTCTGAATATCGTTTCTTATGTCTTTGTCTATGAGTGTATCAAATTTGATTAAAACCGGACCACTCCTTCCATAATCCAATTTTGTCGATTATCGATTTTCGATATTTATCGGGGGTACGTCGACACAAAACCTAGCTAAGAACACTCGCGGCCGCTTATAGTACAACGGTGCACAATTTCAAGAAAATAGGTTCAGCCGTTTTGGAGTCTATATGTAACGGATACACACACACACACACACAGAGACAAAGATCCATTTATAAATAAGTTTAGATTTAGATTATATATATATATATATATATATATATATATATATATATATATATATATATATATATTGTATATCGAGTACTGTTTTAAATTAATGTTTTGGACGTTGTAAAATTTGTTTCTTCGTTTTGTATTCACTTGTATATAAATATATATATATATATATATATAATAATAATAATAATAATAATAATAATAATAATAATAAATTGGACGCTTTTATAAATCCATTGATAATAGTTTATTTCACGGAAATTTTACTAATCCGCTACTCAAACCAAAGTTTTCACAAAAAATGAATGGCTTAAATTTATCCAGACGGAAGGAATCGTCGAGGGCGGGGCAGGGAAAAAAAGAAAACATTTTATCGATGGGAAGAAGATTTACAATGTTAATAATTAAGCGGGGCTTTCCCAGGTGATAAGATTGACCTTGGTCAGAACATTTAGTTGGCCATTCTCAAATACACGACAGTAAATTTAGGGGCCGTATTTTCAATAGAAGAATTGAATTGTTAGAATTTTATATTAATTTTGACATCTTGATTGAAAGATTGATTCGCGTAATTCTTTTAGTAAATAGTAAGAAGATTATAGAACTTATTACCCATTTTCCTTAAAACATCCTCGGAAATACCAAACAAAAATCACCAGCATATAATGATATCAACGAGTATTCTTTTAAGAATTTCACAGAAGCTGGTTAGCCTCCTGCACACGGTCAACTGCTGAGTAACCAAGGGCACAACCATAAATATCAGAAATTTTAACTAGAAAAATATTAGAAAAAATCGTGAATATTGAGACGAAAACCAAATGGATTCAAAGGAATCAGTGGAACAAATCGTCCATAATTGCTTGATGAATTTATGTTACATAAGATTCACGAATCAGTGAAATAATTTATATCTATGTTTCTTAATCACTGGAAAGAAAACAACTGGATATAAAACAAAAATTCCGATTACAGAGAAATGTTTTATTTATACACTTTGTCTTCGCTATTATTTTTCAGAGCTATGATATTATTAAATATATCCATAAAATAAAAGGATATCACTTCCTTTACCACAAACGTAACAGTGAACCGTCTTTTCCATATGGGTGTGATAACTAACGGAATCCAAAGCATAAACAAAGACATGAGAATGAAACTTCGAGAAATCCGAAGCGTCATTAATCTGTACTATGACGTAGCAAAATTAGAAATCATCAGAAAACAACAGCTTCAAAATCATAACACAGAAAGACCCTGGAGTACTAGATTATAACTTTATAAAATGAGAAGAGAATAAATGTAATTAACTAAGTTATAATTTAAGAAGTTAAGAAAATAACTGAAACTAAAGTAAATAAGAGAAAAGTTAGTAAAATAAAAGGAGCCTAGATGCTATCGGTACTGAGAACAACATAAACTTTCTTCTTAGACTGGAAAGAAGCCCAAATCATTGCCGAGAACAATTACAAAGAAGTCTTTCCATCCCAAAGATGACAGAGAAAGTTTGGGTCAAGCGAAAAGAATGTTGCAGAGGGCTCTTTTAATCAAAGTCTGTATCAAACTAGAAAAAATTGAATTGGATAAAGTCACTGAACAATGAAACGAACTTATCATTATAAATACACAAAGTTGAACCAAAAGAGTTATAGAATTACATATAATGCATAAATGAAGAATGAAACAGAGCAGAAATAGAAAAAGGAATACGTTGTGCGTGAACTTCCGAGGAATGTAGACTATATCGATGGCTAAATATCACAAACGTGTTAATGAACACCAAAAAACAAAAACTAAATCCTCCATCATCTCAAACCAAAATGTACACCACAACAAATTTAGGGAAAGTGAAAATTGTAATATAAGATGTTGCCTGTTCAGACAATGAATATATCCAGCTGGCTCCAAAATAAATAAAAGATTCTATAACATGGTGGTGACAGTCATGCACTGACAACTGCCCAAACGATTTATATGAGACCATGTAAACAAATAGCTTATTCCTAATCCAGATATAGTCCTAGTAACAAAGACCGCAAGTCTTTGGTGCATACCGACACTCATAAAGGCATAATCATTTCATTAATATGCCTTCATCTGATCATCTTGAAATAGGATTAAATGACAGTGGACTGTGCATTGAAGGTAAAAAATTAAAGAACGAAAAGTATGTTTCTTGATATTTTTCAGACATGTAGAAGATAAGTTTGTAGTGGATTCAAAATAGTAGGCACACAAAGAACTGATAAAACTCCGAAATCGAGATCAAGTGAAATGAAGATCAGTGAAAGGTTCTAGAATGAGATAACACTGTAGATGAAGTTTTGACTCGTTCCATAAAACTATACAAACTAGTTTTTATACAAATTACTGTTAGAATTCATCGGCGGCAATAAAATAAATTGATACAATAAAAAGAAATGAAAACAAATGTAATACTTTTCAGAACAACTTGGCAGATTATGAATAGAACTGGAAAGACAGAGATCATAAGTAGATTCTCTAATTAAAAAACAAAAAAAAATGAAGGGGTCGCGAATTCTCAAATTAAGGACAATGTAAGGACGACCATAAAGATTTTTGCTAAAACACTAAAATTGAGAGAAAATGAAGTTTAATATTTAATATTCTTTTATTTGCGTGGTAAGATGAGCAATAGCATCAACATGTATTCACTTTGTAGTATGTTTTTGTTTTGCCAATAGCAGCAATAATAATAATAATAATAGTGTTGACAATGCAATCTAAAAATCGATAGTTTCTTATTGATAACTTTTAATAAATGTGTCATTAAAGATATTGCGTTGTAGTATATATCATTTTCTTCTATATACAACGTGTGAAATCACGTGAGATAACTTGCCCTAATCAGCAACCAAACAGGGCAGATAAGACAGCAAAGTTTAGCGTTACCCGCAGTTTTTGCCACCAGAAAGGATAATTTTGTGTGGGTGTGTCGTTAGAGGGATACTAGAACGTGGTAAAAGAAGACAATGAATTTGGTTATTGGAGAAAATGAAAGTGAGGGCAATGGAAATATTAGCATTTTCTTAATGGGTTACAAGTAGGGATAAATATAATTTAGTGAGACATAAAATACGTTTTACAAAGTCAAAGCTACGCGTGGACCAATAGGATTTTAGTTAAAATATTAACTGTTTGCAAATATTTCTTTGTCAATCTAAAATGCAAGAAATATTCGCATTTATATTGATAGAAAAATATGTTTTTTATTAAAACTTGTGAAGAAGTGTACATATGCTACTTATTATGCAGTCATGATTGACATAACATTTTGCTATTTCTCTTTAAGAATTATGAATGAAAAATGTTGCTGGGAGAATACAAAATGTTGCCTGTTTGATAGCTGGGAGAAATCAAAAACCATTAAGGACCCACTAAGCCGATTAAACCAATTTAACCGGTATTGAAATTAAAAAGAGATAAAATTGGAGCTCAGACAAAAGATTGGAGCTTTATGATCGTCAGTTACTCGATCTATAGCAACAAGATACATCAGATTTCTAATAACTTACTGATGTTTAGATCTAATATTAAAAACAGATTGTGAAAAAGGACTAGAATAATTAAAAAATGGTCTTGTCCGGAAAGAGCGAAAATCTATTTTAGGTCATATGGGATAGAGTCTTGAAGGAACGGGCCTATGTTATTAGAACTGATATGAGAATAATTGAAATTTGGAAGATTGGAGGTTCTTCAAATTGATGTCATGTTGGGTACAGTGAGAAAAGTAAAATGAGATGCTGGAGATGTGCTTCCCCTTACTTCAAAATAGTACTAACTAGATAACTGGTGTAGACAAGGAAAATCATGCAATAAAGTTGAAGTGTAGGGAGCTGGTTAATGTTTTTTTTGTTCGGCCTTGTGTCTGTCTTAACCGAACTCTCTAGTGCTTACAGGATTTATGTTGGGTTGATATTCATCAGAAGGGCTTTCATCAGAAAGTTTGTTGTCGGCAGCTGGAATATGTAGAATTAGTGTAGAAGAGTACAATAATAAAATATACAGTTTGCATTTAAAATAGAAATTTATTATAAGAAGGAATAACAAGTGGTAAGAAGTAATGTACAATTAGAAACATTTAGAAGTTAATGATAGAATTCGTATTCACAATGATAAGTTTGTTTGTAGCAGTAATTATTGAGACAAACAGAGAGAGAGAGAGAGAGAGAGAGAGAGAGAGAAGGAGGAGGACAATGTCCGGGTTACTTGAAGTTAAGAGTTACATCTTTGATGTGTGTCAGCACACCGCCTTCTCTGAAAAATGACCGCTGTGACCGGTTAGAGACAATCCTTAAATATTGAATAGTCACGTGGTGTGGTTCATAAAACTATTTTTTTCTTTAGGTATGGAAAATATCGTTTCTCTGACGTTTTGTGAATATTGCTATTTGATGACCAATCAAGATCCAGAGTTCCGCTGCAGGTCCATAAAAGAGATTTGATATTTATTTATTTTTGGTTTACCTCCGGAACTTCTGCGTGGAGCCAGTTTTGGCCATTGCTTTCTGAATTTCTGAGGGCAAACATCCGGTTCATTGCTTTGCTCGGTATTACCACAAAGTCACTCCTTTTCATTGCAAAATGATTCTAATCCATTTACTTAAATAATAACTGAGAACTGAAAATATGAGATTGTAGGGAAAGTTAGAGTAAAATATTAAAGATAACCTTTACTCTCTTTTTGACTATCGTTATAATTTGGTGTTAAAATCTTAATATTGGAGACTGGGATAAAAGCTTCATAGGCTGACTCTGAAAGAGTAATGCTTAAATATATCAGGTATGTATGAGCTAGAAAATGTTTCTCTATATCAATAATTCATGCTAATTACATATAATATTGTAAAAGAAGCTGTAGATAGCCAAATCGCCTACATCATGTACAATCATGTTATTAGAAAAAATGTAAAAACACCAATCACTTAAATAAAATCAACAAAAGAACGCTCTATGATTAAAATGTAAGTGAAATTGCCATTGAGGTAAAATTGATATGTTAATTTGTAAAAATAATAATAATAATAATCATAATTACTATTATTAGTACTATTATTATTATTAGAAGCAGCAGTAGTAGTTGTTATAATAGTATAATAGGAGAACATGAATCAATGTTCTCAATCTGAGCATGGGGCTCAATGTTCTCAATCTGAGCATGGGGCTCAATGTTCTCAGTCTGAGCATGGGGCTCAATGTTCTCAGTCTGAGCGTTCGATTAACATGCAACTTATAGTGTCAACTTTATCGACAGGACAATAGCTAGACAAAGTTTCCTCTACATGAGAACATTTATGATTTGCCGTAACAAGCAGCATCCGAATATAAATGTTGATTTTTATATTTGCAGAAATAATAGTGTTCCGGGTATAATCCAACTTGCGTTGTCCTTCATTGCGAAATCTACTTGAAAAGCAAATTTAGAAACTACATACGAGTAAATATTATAACATTTATCAGACATAGGTAAAATAATAAAAAACATATTTACTCCATTTATGAAGAAGACAATAAATGCCTAATGGAACACAATATCCCTGCCAAGAAAATGAATATATTTCTTGTTTCAAATGCAGTCAAACTTATTAAAAAGAAAGCTAAGTCACAAAGGTAGAATAATTTTTGAAAATGCCTGGAGACAAAAACACTTACATGGCCAATATGCATTAATAAATGCCTGTGTAGGTAAATCCCAAAGCCATACAGTCGCAGAATAGTGAGTGGTTTGAAGCAGATACAGATGTATTTATAATGCGCAAGACCAAAACCTATCTCTCAGTAATGACATTGTAAACGGAGGAAAGTGTAGTAAAGCCCTAACTTGTAGAAAATGTAAACATGTTGAAAAGAATTACTTTTAAATTGTCTGGCTATTCAATCTAAAAACGGAAGAAATACAAAGAAACACAAAAAGACAATATATTTACTAGAATATATGTCAAAATTACAGTGAGCAATACGCTGAAAAATATAATAAACATCACCATAAAACTGTCATTACATATAACACCACTCTTCTTTGGGTCGTGCCACTGAAACAGAACAGACACTTAAATTAAATACATACCCAAATTTTATCTCATAGATATAGCAGTGGTTTCAGAGAAAACTAAATAAATATAAATAATCGAAAAGGATATATCATTATAACTACTGATTAACTTCTAGTAGTTACTTATCTATGTTGTCAAAAATGCTATCTAGAAAGGAGCAGACAGGAGAGGAGGGAGAACGGTAAAGAAAGAAAAGGTAGCTAACCGAACTGAGAAGTGATAGACGGAGACATACATATTGGTGGTCATGGGATTCAAGTGATGTCACCCTAGCTACAGGGAGGTGTTCACTAACGTCAACCCACAGCCCATGCATATGAACAGAGATATCCTTCCTTAAGAGGAGAAGATAACTAGGGATCGAGAAGTCAGAGGAGGGAATTGATGAGTGGAGGTTAGTCTCACAGAGTGCTAGGATGTCAGGGGACTTTTCGTGTAGGAAAGCTTCTATGCTACAAAAGTCGGTACGAATGCCCCGGATATTACTAAAAGAAAAGTTAAGGGATTTTGGTGATTTGAGTTTGTCTGGTTTAGTATTTTGTCTGATTCTGTTTATTATGTTATGGTTTGTTGATAGGGAGAGACCTTGAGTAGAGGATGCAGGCGGTCATTATCCACGATCTGTGCTGAGAGGTAAACTGGCTCGGGTTGCATCAAAGTGTGGCCTCAGGGTTGCCCACCGAAAGCGCTTGCAGGGACACCAATCCATGCGCGACATAGCACTACAAGAACTCCGATATTATACAACTGTAGATCAGAGCAGCCGCTCTTGACGCTACACAAGAGTTAGGGCTCCTAATTACCAGTCGGAAGCAGCATCCAGTAAACTGCCAACCCGGTACCATCACATTTGATGAGACGGTGCCACCAACCAAACACATCGCAGGAAAATCACGGAAGCAACAATACTGAGATCCGGAGAGAGAAGCGAGAAAGCCGGAAACCACATCCTGAACAGGAAACAAGGGATCAGTTTCTACTCCTGTTCAAAAGACGTGGGTGGAGTGTCAACCATGCGATAGATTGGTCTATCTACACAAATTAAAAAAAAGGATGGGTTAACTGCTAATTTTTAACTTAGTTAAATCCGACAATCAGAGAAATTTTGGCCAAATTAAGACCGAGTAAAGACAAGTTTAAAATCAAGAAAAAAACAAAAAAAACCAAAAAAAAACCGAAAAGATGACTTACTTTTAAGAATATATTAAATAAAGTTGCAACCATCCTAAACGATTCTGCCAGTAAACTAAAAAATAATAACTTTTAACTTTTTGGTCAGTCCACGTGAATACAGAGCAAGGGCTGGTTGTCAACTGTAGCCAATATTTGTACATCAAAGGGGAAGAAAGAACTAGTATCAACCCGCTTAGGAAAAGGCAGAAACGAACGACTAATCTAAGAGCCCGCTACGAAAAAGAAAGAAAGCAACAACTAATCTAAGAGCCCGCTACGAAAAAAAAAAAAAAAACAGAAAAAAAGCAACAACTTATCTGAGAGCCCGCTACGAAAAAGAAAGAAAGCAACGATTAATCTAAGAGCACGTTACGAAAAAGAAAGAAAGCAACAATTAATCTAAGAGCCCGCTAAGCAAAAGAAAGAAAGCAACGATTAATCTAAAAGCCCGCTACAAAAAAGAAAGAAAGCAACAATTAATCTAAGAGCCCGCTACATAAAAGAAAGAAAGCAACAACTAATCTAAGAGCCCGCTACGAAAAATAGAGAAAGGAAAAACTTATCTGAGAGCCCGCTACGAAAAATAAAGAAAGGAAAACTAATCTAAGAGCCTGTTACGAAAAAGAAAGAAAGCAACAACTAATCTAAGAGCCCGCTACGAAAAAGTAAGAAACAAATAAATAATCCGACAGTATACATATACATATATCAACGAATTTTAACGAAACTTGGTTATAAGCAACCGACAATTTAAAATGTATTGTTTGAATGTTATTTTTTTATCGATACTCGTATGTAAGTAGATATTCTGTTTTTTAATGAAACAGTATTATATATTTATTTCTACCGGCCTGATTATTTACGATAAATTTTTATTACGAAAATGTGTGCCATTCGGCAGGATTCGACCCTTATCTATATATATTGTTAATAATCAGGCCGGTAGAAATAAATATATAATACTGTTTCATTAAAAAAACAGATTATCTAACTTAAATACGAGTATCGATGAAAAATTTTGTTCAAACAATTCATTTCAAATATATATATATATATATATATATATATATATATATATATATATATAACGATGGACGGTAAAGAAATGTGAAAAATAACGTGCTTATAAAATTGAAACTAAACTAAGACTTAGGTATGATCTTAGAAATTGACCAGTTTTAGTTAAAACCATTGATTTTAATATTTTGTTTTTGTTTGTACTGATAAAATTATTATTTGGGATTTGCAAAGGTCATTGAAATAATAATAAAGAATAAATGAGTCATTAGCTGCAAAGCAAGATCTGCTTGATAAATTCGGATGAAACTTTCGGATAATAAATTGATTGATTACATTTTGGGTTCGTTCTTGTATGAGATAAAGTTTCTAGGTTATTTTCCGTATGTTAGAAATATTTCTCGTAGTCTGACATGCCAAATACTGAATAACCTACTACAGACTGCTTTACGCTATTAAAATTTCTGAACACACTATTTTACCTCGAAAATATTTTTATTTAGAACATAAATTTAATATTTACTATTACTATCTAAAATCAATATATATATATATATATATATATATATATATATATATATATTAGCATGCATTGTGAGTATAGAAGAATCCAAAGAGTATCCTGTACATACAGTGGTAGGATAACTCTGTAAGAGAGCTCTAAGCATATATTCGTATAAATACATATACAGCAAATATAAGACAAATTAAGACAGACACGTTATTTCATGGTGAATAGGAAGTGTAGGCCTATTTCAGGCGAACCATCGTCAGCTTCCATCTTTATTTTACAAAAGATTTTACACGAATGAGATTCACAAAGACCTAAAAAAACGAATAAAAATAACGGTCACTCCCTTAAAAGAGAAAAATTAAGAAAAATATATCAGTTTGGCTGACACATACACATATTCATACATAATCATATATACACGCAACATATAATCAGATAATCACTCGTAGCGGCCAATGTCAACAAAAGTTCGAAGATACATTTGTCTAACAGTTAGGTAGGTTACAAACTAATATACAAACGGTAAGGAGAAATAATTGTAAAAACATAATGCTTATGAAATTGGAATTGAAATAAAAATTAGCTATTATCTTAAAAATAGGCAGCGTTAATTTTAATCATTAATTAATTTTTTTAAAATACAATTTTTTTAATTTCAAAGAAATCATTAAAATAATAATAGTTAAATGCATCGTTAGATATAATGAAGTTTTCGCTGGATGGAGTTGGATGAAAATTTCAATGGTGATTGGCCTCATGGCTGCCAGTAAATGATTAGATTTTGGGTTCGATTCTTGGTAATTTTTAAAAAATTCTTTTGTTAGTGCTATATTTTGTACATTTCATGGTTTATATTAAGTGTATATATAATTTTAAGCGTAGTATAGTTCATGTTTTCTATTTTTAATCTTGAAAGATGTTAATTTAAGTTGCATTTATTCTCGTTTTAATAATAATCTCTTGCTAACTGATGATGTCGGTATTGTCTTTATTATTATTATTATTATTATAATTATTATTATTATTATTATTATAATTATTATTATTATTATTATTATAAATTAATAATAATAATAATAATAATAATAATAATAATATCGTCCCTTTAATGAAAAATTATCCAGGGTTGTTATATTTATATCGTCTTTGTTTGGTCATATATATACGATAAATGAGGCAGTTTAAGGTGAACATACGCTAAAAGAAATCAGGTAGAAGAAAAAATAAAATATTATTTCAGACCATATGATGAGGAAAGATAACTTGTTGAATTTAAACCTCATTTGACACAGAAAAAACAACACAAGCTTAGGGGAATTGGGATTAACCTCCTTGAAAGTGTTTGATCAAAGGATAAAAGAACAAGTACGGGAAATATAATCTGACACCATCGTTCAAGGACATAGAAAATGATAGAAAATGTAAATGCATATCTAAATTATTCATTATATTTATTATCCGTTTCATTATGAACATCTATGAGTTTGTGAACTATTTAAAGTGAATTTCTTTCTATAAATATATGACTGGTTTATATTATATTTTTTTAATCTGAATAAGGAGGAAGTAGAATCTTATTTCGTATTGCGTAGAGAATTAATCTATCGAAATTTATTTCAAACAACGAGTTATGCTTATACATGTTTCGCCACAATAACGATGTTGGATTAGATATTTAAAAATTTTGTCCCAGACCCAAAGCTGTAGGAGCCAATGCAAAATGTTTAGGTTAAAAACACAGAAAATGTAGTATGTTCACTTTAATCAAAATATCTATCATTCTTTGCTAGTTATATCAATTATTTAAAAATTATTTTAAAAATATTCTCTTCATCAATTATTTTAATAAAGATTATACAATATTCCGTTGTTCCATTCACTAATGTTGGCCGGATTGAATGAGCCATTATTCAAAACTATTATATTGCTACATATTGAAAAAATGTGTGTTCCTTATTAATAAGGCTTTCACTAAGAAATCAAAATCTCACAGACTGAGTAAAAATATCATTAACCCTAAAGTTTTCAGACGATATATATCATGACCGTGATCCTGTTGAATGTAAGTATATAAGTAATGTTATCAATGATCTTGTATGCAACTATAAACATGGTGATGGTAGTGACCATGGCTTTAATGCTTGTCATGTTTTTGTCAATATTGTCCTTTTTACGTCAATGTATCAAACATTACTGTATATATAATGCAATAACGAAAGCTTTTATGTCTTTCCAGAATCCTGTGTCTCTCACATAACTGACATTGAATGCCGTTTGGGCACCTTCCATATTAAACTTCATACTGAATCGTTCATCTTTTTTCTCCCTTTTCTCTTAATCTTCCCCCAAGCACTTCCTAACTCATCCGGTTGTCAATGTCCCGAAGACAAACAGTATAATCATAAAGGGTGATGGCCGCCGCATAACAATGTTTTATTCTTTGTAAATATGGACGCGGCCAAGATCTGCTTTAAGAGGCATTAAAACAAGAACAGTCTTGCTCAGTTGTATAAGAAAAGGAAAAATGGCAGGAAATAATAGTGGCAAAGTCCGTTAAAAGGGTTGGAACTGAAAAAGTGTCCTTATTTTTAGCATTTTCTTATGAGTAATGTCGTTATTATATAACCTTGAGAAAAAGAATTTAAACTCGGGGCCCTGGTTACAATCGAAAAAGGGCAGGATTAAATATTATATTTGGCACTGATCCGTATAAGATATCGGTGAAATTTCCACAATATTCTCTTCCTTAAGCATTTACGTCATTATTTTCCTACGTATTATACTCAGTAAAATGGAATGAAGAGCCTATGCATGAACAAAGTTAAATTTTGTCTCTCAAAGAAGAATTTACTTATGTTATAATCATATGACTTGGAGAATTAAACACAGGAACGCTAATGGTTTCACAGCCAAACAAGTACATTCAAAATCTTTATAATCTGGATAACAAATCCCCCAAATCGTCTGAAAATGTGTATGCAATATGTGACAAAATCGGTGAAGCCACTTCGTGTCTGAAAAGAAACATGAAGGTTCATAAAGATGACGCTACTTAATTTATCCGATAGATCCTCTTACAAGGATTTACTTTGCATGTCTGAGAATCAATGTAAGTTTCCTACAGACTTAATGAGCCACCATGTAGTCTGCACATTTACGAATGAACAACAAACTCAGCGATGCAGAATTATAACCCAAGAATCACCTGTGAACTTGTTGCTGCCATTATATATATATATATATATATATATATATATGTGTGTGTGTGTGTGTGTGTGTGTGTGCGTGCGTGCTTTTGTGTGTGTGTGTATATATATATATATATATAGAGAGAGAGAGAGAGAGAGGGAGGTTAGAAAAGTGGGAAAAGTTTTTAGTTGTGTGTTTAGGATAATACAAAATGACGAAAATCACGATAAATTGCACCAAAACTACGCGTTGTATATTTCAACATGGTACTTGTAACAATTACCCGTTACAAACGCAAATTACACTCGAGGTATAAGCTTACTGGATGAGGTTGTTGCGTGGATGTCAGACGGTGCAGATTATGAGGATATGTATGATAGATGACGAATGATCCTATACTTAAAAAGGTTATGATTTTAACGAGCACGTAATTGCAGTCTTGTGAGACTATTTCACAAATTAGACGTTCTTGGGTTGACTTCTGAAAGGAACTTCTTTCTCATCAATACGGGATGAATGAAAATAATTCCACTTCTTACACGTCTGAACTTTTACCATGTAAATAGTCATAAAGTGATAACTGGAAACTGTCGCTCAGATATGGTAAAGTTTCTTTGGTTTTGGTCTGCCTTTTACAATGATGAATTATTTCAAAAATGTTTTGTGATAGATAAATTATATGAATTTTGTATGTGATCTGGGAAAATGTGCCCCAACAGTTGTTTTAGTTGAGAGTAAAACCGTTAACCAGGAATTGAGAAAATTTAGTCTGCTTGGTGATGATGGAATTTTAATAGCCTGATTCTGGATGTACAAAATGCTACCAGCATATTTGCCACACAGAGATGGTGCAGCTAGTATGGAGGAGAGATCAGTTGCCATGATCTCGTCATTTAGATTTTAGAGGTTGACTTATAATATATATGGATATTTCTAAAGGATCGGAGAATGTTCCAGTGCATATAATTAATGGAAACTATAAGAGGGTAAAAAAATGGTTTGTCGGATACCTACATTAAACTCATAGGCTCTAGAAGACTAGTCATTCACAACGGCTTTCATGAACCTACCAAATGAAAAACTTGGTAATTAAGAAAACTTTTCAAGTAATGCCATCTCTGGTAACTTTGTACAGTAACCACTTCTGTCACACCTTGTAAAAGACATTTGATATCGCCGATTTGGTCGCTCTCATAATTTATCGAATGCTACACTGATGCTGTGGCCGATAACAACTAAAACATAAGAAGTGGAGCCAGTAAAGTACAACAGGAAATAAACTTCCATAATTAATTAAACATAAAAATGAAGAACATGACGACTGGGAAAAATCTAGTGTCCGTGAACACAGAAAGTTTCTCATTTCTTACGTAATCCAAATATGTTCGTATAGGAAACTGATACCACAACATAAATTTTAATGAATGAATTTCGAAAGACATTCTGTGAATCTAATGGTACGACTAAAGGTCTTTTATAAAATAACAAATCAGAACAGCAAAGGATAACTAGGATTAGTGTTTAGGCTAGTAATGAAAGACAACTAAATTATACGTCAGTATAAAATTCATAATGGCGTGAGGAGGAATGTGGATAAATTTTCTTGCATATTTTTTGTTTTGTGTTCTGCATTTCAAGAATCAATACTCTTTCACTCATTGATAAAAAATTTTGAAAACATCTAAATCAACGGGATATCTTCCAACACCTGTTAATTTTAATCCGTACTCAATCAAGCAAATAGCTATCGTGTAACAAATTATATATTGCATAAACTTTAAGCAATAGAAAATGTTACGAAACAGCAGATTAATGATTGACAAATGTCATATACTATCAACGAGCGTAAGTTATGCATAATAATATAGAAGTATTTTTATGGAATATGAAATTTTTAGCTAATATATTTTTGTGAATTATATTCTAGATTTAGTTGTAAATAAAGTGTCTGTGGTGCTTATTTTATTTATATTAATATTTCTAAATGATTTACAGTAATAAAATGCATTTACAGGTATTCGGTATGAATATTTGACCACCTGGCGAAATATCACTTTTTTCAGGTTGAAGAGCTTTAGGTCAGTCGACGTATTTTTTAGTATTACATCGAACGGTTCTAATTACACTTTCTTGGCGTCAAATCATCTAAATTGGATAACGTGGAATAACGTAAATGCTTTTAAAAGAAACAAGGAATAAAATAATAGCGGTTTTGCATTATTGGCAAAACAACAGAACAAACATACAAACTATTTTATGACATTTGTTTTTAGCCGGTATCAACCAAAGCAAGGCAATAAAACCACTAAAACGCAAGAGGTTACTGGGTGTGGACGAATTAGGAATATAAATATTATTAGCGAGGAAAGAGAAAAGAGTAATCAATAGGAACAGTAAATAGTGATTAAAGGTTTATCTAAATTTGTTCAGATTAAAGTTGGATTGAAAGCATGGAACCGGAAGGGTGTTCCACGACTGAGCAGTCTGGAAAAGAAACTGATAGTAGAGAACTTACAATTACATTTAGCCGGCTCAACCTTAAATTTATGAGATCTCGACGTCAGTCTAGTCTTGTGCTTAAATTAATAAAGTTTAGGTACAAGAGCGAGGAGCTCATTTAAACAATTACTGTGAATGCATTTATAAAAACGGCACAGAGATGCAACCTTACGGCGGTGGGTAGATGACTGAAACCAAGCAGCCATATCAGGTCTGTCAATATTACTGATTCTTCGTTGGATCTTATCAGGTAGCTCAATGTAAATAGCAGGAGAATCGGATCATATGTGGCAGTAAGGATGTAAGCATGGATGCATAGGTAACTTATAGACATGTAAGATAGATTCCGGAAATAAAAATTGTTTCAACGACACAGTGAACAGATTTTCTTAGCAGCTGACCTAACAATGGATTCAATATTTCCATTTCATATCGGCTGAAAAGGTTAGCCTGAGAAGGTGCAATGAGTTACTTTTCTAGAGGTTAGCATCAGCCATGCTGATCAAAAATACAATTCAATATGTTCCATACTTAATTTCGAAAAACCTACATTAGTCTAACTTACTTTTATTCGAATTAGGAGAAAACAGAAAAAATACAAGAAAAAACGCAAAATCACTTATACCACGTTTAGAAACATAGTTTATTTCTTTATTTTGTCCTCGAAGATAATGTTTTCAAAACAGTACTCGATATATTCATGTTTCCATAGAAAATTGATATAAACATGGCTCATTTACAGTCAAGCACCATTAGCCAGCTTATAATGTTTATTTGTCTAAGAACACGGCAGAGTAAGCCTGCTGCGTATGACTAAAGCCAAAATTATTCTGTGCATGGGATGGTGAATACGTGATGGTCTTTTTAGTTGAATGTAATAATCGGTTTCTTTCATGTTAACAAACCATGGCCGACAATTGATCAGGGAATATCCGAAATTTTTTAAGAGTTGTATATTTTCGGAATAGAAATCACTGTTCCACTTATATGCAGGATAGGTTTTATTTTCAACAAATACATAACAGGATTAATGTATTTGTCCTCATTTGTGATGAAATGATCAAATAAGGCTAGGTTTGAAATGTACATATTTTTTAATGTTTTGATGCTCATGAACGAAAAAACTATTTTCAATCACATAACAGAAAATAGGTTGCAATCTAACAATAAAAATGAACTTTTCGCAAAAGTAAATTCTGTATTATTTAAAGTTAGCACAAACTGAAAGATTATTACGAGCAAGGTTCAGCAAGATAATTTTCACCGATACTCACTACTCTACTGATTTTTATATGCAAAGTATGCTCCAGTTAATTCGGTTTAATGTCAACTATGACCAATGATCCTTTATATAAAGCGAATATTTATTCATTTAATCAAACTAATACTTAATTAGATTTCATTAAAAAAAAGAACTAACATATTGACCCTATCAGTAAATGTATATCATAGTAAATATCAATGAACTACATTAAATATTTTCAAACACTTCAGTTACTGAAATATATTATAGATTATTGCCCTTCATTATTTTAAACGTAACTTCATATAGTTCTGTGGGTTATGTTCTTTGTGATTAATATTTATATAAGTTTTCTCCATTATGAATTAATTCGGCAGTTACGCGGAAATAATACAAGATTTTGAACAGTAATTATACACATCCACGCTCCAATATTTAAAAAACGTAACAAATGCTAGAAAGATAGTGCAAAAGAAAGCTTAAATTCCATGAATGTATTACTTTCAAATTACGCCCTTTATGGAAATATGATTTTCTGTAGACGATATTGACCTTGCTGGAAACATTCTTCATTTTCCTAAATAATTTTCAATATTGTAGATACGTATTTCGAAACATCAAGAAAGTGACGGCAAATCATTTATTTCGAGGTCTTTTCCATTTCTGGAAATATCCTAAAAATATTGTGAGCTACGCAATGCTGAATAATCTGAATAGAATGGTAACATCTTCTATTTCTCTAACCGGTGCTGGGTGATGTTCATACCAGTGTTTTGGTTTGTCCAATGTAAATATTGCCCCACTATATCGTGACATATTCTATATTCATTTGAGTCAAGTACAGAACATCCTGAGATTAAGATGGTCTATTGTTTCTTAATATTTTTCACAGAACCTACCTTTTGGACCCACTTATTATGTACAATATTTGCCTGAAAGTTCTTAGTGAAAAGACTTTGCAAGAATAAAGCCTTCAGTCTCAGACTTTAATCCAGATGCACGTAACCATCGATGAGTATTAACTTCATCAACATTAGATTTATTGGCACGTTCTGGATATTGGCCATGCAGAGGTTTATCTTGCCAACGTTGTTTCATCTGCGCAAGAGCTTTATCTTTGGCTTTCTTTTCATATTTTTTTTGCAGCAATAGTTGGTTAGTAGCTTTGTTTTGCTTTTCTACAGAATCGACTAAATGTAAATCTTGCTTGTATTTCCTGCCTTCTTTTATTATTGAATATTTTTTCTTTCTGATTTAATGCTGTTTGACAAACTGTATCATTTAGTTCTTTGTTGTTTCTATGTATGTTAGTAAGCCAATAGTTGTCTTGTATGACAATTCTAGCTGAATAAGACCTCTTCCATCTTCTTTACGGGGTATGTATAGACGGTCTACATCAGCCTTATTATTATTATTATTATTATTATAACAAAAACTTGAATCCTAGTGTTAAAAGAAGTACAGAAATATTCTAACAGGCCTAGAACACAACATAAGTAGGTGTTTATTAAGCTAAAATGAGTGTATATTAGGTTCTTTTATTTATTTATTAATTTATTTCAAAGAACCATTTAATGGAAAATGACCTGATGCCATTTTCTCACCTTAAATCTCTGTTTAAAACCCGTGTTTATATAAGCATATCGTGTCTTTGTCTGTATATATATATATATCAGGGCCATGTATTGGCAGGGTCGTTTTTAGTGTGTAGGAAGTGATAGCCAAACTGACTTGAGAGGCAGCTCGATAGTTAAAAATATCCTCAATCGAAAAGCATTTGAGTAGATGAGCTTCTGATCCGACTGTATTTCTGACTAGGTTCCTCTTGCAAGATCATGCAATGCTCTTATCAAAATATTGATATATCACGCATATTTGACTGTGATGAGGTTACTTGAAATACGCTTATGAAACTGGAAATCATGCTAAACTGCTGGAACTTAGTGTACTTGTACTCAGCCTTTTTATTTTTGGCGTGTTGCACTTCCACTCAGTAACTGTAATTTTTTATATTCATATTCAGCCTATAGAAGGCCGGTAGAGCAGGTAATTGCTTGACCGGTAAGAGTAAAAGACGTAGATTATGAAGATGGGCGCAATATCTTAGACTTCAACAAGTTAAGTTTGTGGTGGTCAAGAAAATCATTATCATAGGAGTCAGTTCCACAAAGTAACGGTTTATAAAAAGAAACTGTTCAAGTTTAACTTATTTCTCACTGAATAGAAAGGGAATTAGGGGAATCGTTTCAATGATCGAGGAATGGGACATTTTAGCTGTGCAATTTAGAGTTGGTGAAATTAAAGAATTTTTCTGAGAAAGTAGAGGTAGAGTAATGAAAATATTTCATAACCCACAAGGTCTCACGAGAGCTTTTGGATTCTATCAAGATTAGAGAGTGCAGATTAGGCAGGCCCCCTCCCCGGATATGACAGGTGTCCTTCTTTTGCGGCCTGATCACACTTTTCAAAATGTGAAATAAATCAGAGTTACCAGGTACTTAGTGGAATGGTTCAAGGAACCGAATAATTTTTAGCAGCTTTAACAAATACGAGTAACCACGAGATATGGGTTGAGAAGTTCAAGATATGGACCTGGAATGAACACCCATTCATTGCGATAGACAATTGTTTACGGTGTGATTGGTAATAATGGAACTTTACTAGTTTGTTTTCTTTAGGTATTGAATGCAACCAACCAGAACTCTTCCCCTACTATTGAGTTGTTAGTGCTAGATCTGTAAAGTCACTTGACAGGATCTGGTCATCTAGTTATTATTTTATCATCTGCAAATATATTCTCGAAATTTTAGTGTATACTCTTAAGCAAATAATTACTATAAAGTAGAAGTAGAATGAGAATTGTTCCGAGAAGCGTGTCTTGGAAGTCACTAGCATTGATCTCATCAGCATCAAAGGACAGGCTATAAACAACTATTTCCACAAGCCTACTCACCAAAAACAGACTTGATAATTGAGAAAACTCTCCAAGTGATTTCATAGATTGAGATTTTGTGTCGCAACCCCACCTATGCCATACCTTTTCAAAGGCCTTAGATATTTTATTGCGGTCGTTCTCGTTATGTATTTATTGTCTAATTACTATTGACAGGGTAACTGCGGTGTACCAAGCCAATCAAAATCGATATTGTTTGTGACTCAAAATGTTGTCCCTTATTGAAATAATGAACAACATTTTATTGATTATAGCCTCATAGAATTTGTTGCTGAAGCTAAGGAGGAGGATGGGTCGATTCTGATGCGCGGATGATCGCTCTTTTGCATTCTTACTAACTAGGCACAGAGTTGTGAAGGAATAATTACTTTACCGAGAAACATTGCCACATAAAAATAGGTACTCGTACCGGAATATATGCTTGTGGTTATAGTTTCGAATTATTTCTAAAGAGTTGCACCTGTTAAGACAACATTATTATTAGAAATTTGAAGTTCTTCTGAGAATTGAAATTATTGTAAATTTAACTTTCACCTGATTTTTAGAAGAACCAACAGATGTGTTAAAATCTAAATAACAATTTCTGATCCTAAATTAACTTACTCTTATTAGTGATGTTATTTAGTTAGTAGTAATATTCATGTTTCTTTTGTTGTTGCACTTAGAGGAAAATATTATTTAACAAAGGAGTCATGAAATAATCTCAGTCAAATATATCACAAAGTAATATTGCAATTGATAGCAGCTTTAACAAATGCGAGTACTACGAGGTCTGGGTTGAGAATTTCAAGATAAGGGACCTTGAGTGAACATTTATTTTTTGCGACAGACGAATATTTCAGTTGTTAACGATAATAATGGAAAGTTAGTAAGGTAAGGTTCAATTATTAACGTTCCATAAAATTGACATAGCCAAGTATGTTTGACTATGTCAATTGTAATGATATTGCAGTCAGTAATGTTCTTTTCGTTCGGTGAAATCTTTTCCAATGATTGATTAAAGAATTCAGATTAAATTGCCCATGTCTAACTAGAAATTTCCTTGCTCGTTATTTATTGTTCAGAACTTGGTTAAATGTGACTACAAAAAGATTAGCAGGATTCAAATGATTAGTGATACGCCGACACCGAATAGGAACCACAAATATTCTTATAAAAATTTTTCATCAAATTCAGGTTCTGGCTGAGAAGAGGAAATTTCATCAGAATAATCAAAGTTATCCTTTACATTTGGAGACATATTATCACGCCAATTCTTTGACAAATAATCATAAAGCGAGCGTTGATCTTTTTTCCTTAAATAACCCCCCCCCCTCTCTTTTTTTCTTATGAAAAAGAAAAAACATTCAAAACACTATAACTTAGTTTAAATAGGTATTGCAAGTTCGAGTTAATGGTAAAGTTCATCACTAACATTACTTAGTTTTGCCGGAATCGCACTTGCTACGAAATTATATTATCAAATTTAATACAATATATTGATTTATGCCAGTTTATGCAATTATTTTATCATCTCCGTCCCATGATCTTTTTCTAAAATGAATAATATAAACATTTTGTTCAGGATTTCAGTTATTTTTTATATTCTTAATTCATTAGCTGTTATAACAAGATAAAGTGTCATCAGAGATATTATTCTAATTATGAATACTGTAGTTAAAATTAACTATGATGTCAGTTGAAAAAAAGGCATTCATATAATTTAACCACATATAGAAATGCATAGATTTATAAAATGTATCAATATAATGATATCTATTTTAATTCCACAATGCAAACCGCCAAATCAAAGTGAAATAAAAATGTCAATGTTTATTGAGTTTTGTTGTTCATTATTAAGTCAAATATTGCGCATTTGCTGTATGGACATTCGTGTAAACTTTATGAGTCAGGAACACTTATATGTAGCATATTTGGTGTGTCATATTTCTAAATACGAATATTTTTTATCAAGCGAATTCGGCTGAAAAACAGAAATTAACGAGAAGTAGAACTCCTACTTCAACGGTCAACACTGTAAAGAAAATCTAAGCGTAAATTCTTAATTTAATAACGAATAGTTTTATACCGTTGTTAAAAAAGAAAAGAATAAAACAGATACAAATAAATGTGTCTAAAAACACATTAAATTTAAGCTTTAAATTTCTAAATATAAAAGGAAATTAAGTAAAATTATAAAGTTTCATATAGGTGTCTGTTTAGGTGTTTAATATATGAAAGTCACTTAATGTGACATGTATACTAATATATACTTTAATGTTATATTATCCTTGAGCATTCTAATAAGGGTATATTATCGACCCGACCGAACTTTTCACAAAGCTTAACCAAATGAACAAGCATAATATATATGACAAGGAATTTTCTTGGTCTTGACTTTTCAGCATTCAATCGTGTTTTCAAAGAATGTGAAAGTAATCTTTATTATGGCGAACATCGTGTTGATATCCATAACTGAATGCGTTTAGCATGTGGATGCAACATATTTTCTGCTTTAAATGTCGATCTATATTCTAAGCTTAAGCTATTTATTGGTGTACCTGTCAAATTATGCAAATATTGGTAAAATAAATTTTCCAACAAAATCGGTGCCATGTGGACATTATTTCGAGTCGCAAATCATACGTTCAGACTTATCGTAAGCGAAAACAGATTTTATGTAAATGTGAAATCAGTGAATGATGATAAAAACATTGTAACATTTTGGAAATCAGAAAAGAAAATAATCTATAAATGCCGTCAAAATAAACCTGACAAAATACTGGAGTTTGGAGAGAAAATGTTTTTATTAATATTTAGTATTCTATGATATTCATTTTTCACATATCCTTCTGTGATTATCTTATACTAAAATGTATTTAAGTGTGGTCATTTATGTTTAAATAAAAAGAATCCTGATAAGTAAAAAAAGAAATATTGAGAAATATAACTAGTCAATTGCTGATACCTCCTGATGAGTATATGGATGAGTCCTCTAGAAACTCTTTAGTTGTGATGCACAAGGTAACATGAATGTGTGTGTGCATGCGTGTGTGCGTGCGCGCGTGTGTGCGTGGAAAAACAATTAACATTGTTTCAGCAATCACAGTCTGAACAAGATAAATATAACCTATTAAATTTAGGTATCGAATTTTGAACTACCTCGTAAAGAAAAACAACAGACCTAACCAAAGATTTCAGAGAATATGATAAAAATTTCAGAGTAATAGAAACATTAAATAATAACAAAAACATTCAGTAGTAACAAAAAATAACTCACAAGTAAAAAACAAATTCAAATACTTCCCAAACAAATACGACAATACAACTGAATAGAACATATTTTTGTAAAACTCTAAAACCTGGACCTACAAGAAAAATTCAAATTATTCTACAACTTCACATACAGACTAAAACTAAACATAGGGAACATCTGAAGAAATAGTATCATTATAAAGGAAATATACAAAGACAGTACTGTAGTCATCATGAACAAGATATGCTAAAAAAAGCAGAATGTCTAGAGGCACAAGGGGATAAGGACAACTATAAATCAATCAATACCAACATTGACAAAAATAGTATGTCAAATATTATAAACTTTGCACAACACAAAGAAATATTCGCAAAATTGAAAGGTCAGAGAAATGTAATGTTCACACTGTTCATTAGAAAACCTTCAAATACTTTTCAATCCATTTGGTGGCCTGATGACACAGTACATTATACTTTGAGAATCACTAATTTTCGTGAGATTTATGAGATGTAAGAATATCTTGAACTACTAAAAAACTATTGAAACGATCAGTGATATAAATAATCATATCATTTGGCCCAAACCACGACACGAACAATTAGTTTTTGTGGTATGCAATCAAAAAATCAAAATATCTAGAAAATTGTGGATATCACCAAGCGTTAAGAATATCCCAAAACGAATTAATGATGTCATAAACCAATGCATCTCCTGCCTTGCTTTGATCTTATATACCATTGAATCTAAGAGACATGATCCATATTCATTTAGTGCCGCCAACATTGAAAGATTATATGTTTTGATTTAATGTAGCTTGACTGCTACCACATACATTTCCTGGCAGAGGTCTCTGTGAACGATAATTAATAATCCGTTGGCCGGAACTGCGTTAACGACGATGGACGGTAAAGCCATTCATTAGACGTTCTCAATAAAAATATGGCACTATATACTGATGAATATCAAATATCTATTTAATTCAATAATGAAATATCCTATCCGTCTCGCATCCACTATGATGCTACGATTGATATCCTAGAATTCACATCATATTGCCAGGAACAGCATATCAGTGGGTTGATATAGACCTGTCAACCCACTGATATGCTGTTCTAATAATATGAGGTGAATTCTTATAGAAATTCATAATTTTTAGGGGGCTTTCAAGTGTTACGTTTTTAATGCTTTGGTGGGTTTCCATGAGTCAGTTGGAATATTTCTGTTTTTCTTTTCAGTTGCGAAATATATTTGGCATATATACAATATATATATATATATATATATATATATATATATATATATATATATAGTCATCAACAGACAGATCTGTTTCGCTGTATTACAGCTCATCAATACGGTTAGACAGCCGATTGCCTTTTACCCAGGATTGAAACCCGTCATTCGGCGATTCTACCTCTGAGTTACAGGCGGTTGGTAGAAGAAGGCAAACATTTCAGCGTGTATATTATCATTATACACGCCTAATAGCTGAGAGTGTTCTAATTAATTGCTGAATGAACGATGCGTATATGCCAGAGTAGCTACTGTTTTTCAAAGTCTACCATTCTTCCAGAGTGTGTGAGAGCGTAAATATTACCAATGTACATTTTTAACCTGTCTCAAAACTTCATGAATTTGGTTTTCTGCGTTTAATTTTTTATTCACCAGTATTTCTTTCAGTTTTAACTTAATTCACTTTTTCTACGCAAAAGTAATGCATATTCCAGATTAGAGGACTACAACTATAAACCAACTATAAAGCTTCTCATTTCTTTCTCGTCATGCATCGCTGGAGACAAACATGGCGTCACTCTCACTGGACATCGAGGGGTGAGGATTATTTACTTGCATGCCATTTACGGCAAGATATGATGAATGTGCCTTATGCGCAAAGCAAGAATGGCTTTCGAAAAAATAGTACAGAAATAATGACATAAATAAACAGAAATGTCAGCTAAATAACTTTCAATATGAGCAATTTCTATGAACGTAAGGACAAAATACAAAAAATGAAAACTGCTTTTCAGTGTATTTTGCTTACACATTTCGAAACATATTCATATTGATGCGTTGAAAGGCTTTTTAGGGGAAGTGAAGCAAAGCGAATTTAAAAATCTTTTATCCCGAGTATCATGAATGGTGCAAAAAAAAAATAGAAAAAAGGAAGACTTATCTCTCCTTTGTGGAATTTGAAAGAAATTTGCATTTATGAAATTACAGAAAAAATAATAATAGCACATAATACAAAAATCTACAAAACAGTCTTGCACAGAACTTAACTTTGAACACGACACAATTAGCCAAGTTATGAAATCTTCATACAATCCTGTTGAGCAAATAAAGACAAAATTATAATCAATGAAATCTTCACTCGAATATCAAAAATAGTAAAGAAGGATGGCAAATTCACAGGCGTCGATGGGTTTCTATTCAGTCTTACAAACTGAAATGAGGTAAATGTATTTTTATTAAGAGTTCAAAATCAGTGTTATCGATTGAATACTTCTAATTTTATGACAAACTTTCCAGTAACAACTACATAAATATATTCGGATATATCTCTAAATTTCTGTAAATTTCACATTTATGGTGTCTTTTTCTTTTCTTTCTTTTCTGATTCTTTCGGTAACATTTCTTTCGTTGTATTTTCCTTTCTTTTTTATCGCTTACTTCCTTTTCATCGGTCTTGTCGGTGATAACATTTATTTTTCTTTTGTTCAGATCCAGAATCAACAAACAACCATTCACTGGAGAAACTTAAAATCCTCCTACTTTCTTTTTTCTTCATCTAAGTTCTGCTCTAAGCAACCAGCCAGTGTTTACTTTGTGAATGCTGCGAATCTTCGGTGTGTCAGACAACCCATCGTTCTTATATAGTCACATATCGCTTCCGGTTTGATTCAGAAAATTAATACTACCGAACAGCAACATACTTTCTCCATTCTTTAAAACTCACAAAATAGACATCTTTAAAAAAACATCTTTATTTACTTGGATGGGTTTTGCGATAATAATATTTGAGCCTCATTTTATTGCACAATTGAATACCAAATTTTATACTTGTAAGTATTTTATCAATCGTCAGCATTCAAGTTGCTGTTATTTCTACATAAAACATAAAACGTTTTACGCATCAGATTTTATTTAGACGAATTTTACTAACTGTCTGGTTTCATGACAGTCTTTTTGTGTTCGTAACTTTCTTCTTTAAATAAATGTTTTTTTTAAATTTCCATCAAAAGAAAATATAATATACAAACCTATTCTACTATATTATTTATTTTAATTTCACTTTAGTGATTTTTATATAATTTTGCATTTTTTGGTTATTATATTATTATGCATATGGATGTCTAGATTTTTTGTGGGGATTTACATTGCATTTGGCCTATTTCAGGCGAACCATCATCAGCTTCCGTCTTTATTGTCCAGACAACTTTACACGATTCGAAGAGGTAACGGATTAAACTCGATATAGCGCCGCTCATTCACATATGCGTGGTAGAATTCTGCTGAGCTCCTGTTACTTATAGGACTGTGCCTCCCAGAGTCACGACTACTATCACCAAGCCGCTCACACTGGAGCATTAGAAGCCGGTTCAAACAACGATATACAGATGAGAAATTGCAGGAGGATTTGGTATGACATTCGCTTAATAATACAACTGTCTGGGTTTCAGTGCTGATCCAGTGTTTTCTGCATTCTGTTGAGGTTGAATAAAACACGATGAATTACTTACTTAATATTTCAAATCGTCCTACTTATTTCTTATATATATATATATATATATATATATATATATATATATATATATATGATAAAATAGATTTTTCAGGTATGCTATATTTATGGGTGAAAACGCTCAGTATCAGAGATAGAGCATAAGTAAATAGAAAAATGGAACGCTGAGGTCAACACAAAGTGACAACAATTCGTTTCATGCTTCGACGCAGTCATCAGACCAAAGCATAAAACAAACGGTCACCGGTTGGTGTTGAACCCAGTGTTCATTTGACAGCATTCCTCTTTAATATATATTCATTTTAAAAACCGGAAAAACACTTTATTTAGATTTTATTATATTTGTCTCGCATGCGTCAGGTTTTTTTCTGGATTTAAAGATTGATTGATTTGTGTTGTGTGATTATTTACAATTTTGTGATTTATTTAAACCGAAGCATAATTTGGATTACAAAAAAAATCGCTTTTTGCGAGTGAATATCGCATTATAGTTTTTTATTTTCAGAATAAAAATGACTTTCCACAATACAAGTCCTACTTATTAACTCATAGCTAGGCGCTGGAGATGAATACATGCGTTTCCTAAGTATATCTATTCGCAAGTCAAAAAATTTAATACGACTTGTAATTCGAATTCGACTTTACAATTTCACATTCCGAACGGCTGTCCACTATTCCTCAAGTACATTCACAGTATATTTAAAGAATATTCAATTTGTTGGAGACCGGGTTGATTTTGAGCACTTTAGCTATGGTATTAGATGTTTTAGAGTAAGTTTGTTATGTTCAAATAAAAATCTTCAGCTCTATTTTAGATGTTATAAATGTTGTTGAATGTAGAAATATTCTTAATTTCCGACTATGTCCAGTGCATATTGCTCGTGTTCATAATTGATGCTATTAAAGTTGGGTTCCTTTACTTGCTAATCAGTTTAAAACCACATTTGTCGTACATATCACATTCGTATTATCGATGAATATGAATCGGCTAAAATTTCGTTCCGCATAAAGATGCTGAGGATACCATGGACGGAAAACACGGGCGATAATGAGGTTTTGGAGAAGGATGGGCACAAAAAGGAAACTGACACTTAACATCAGATAAAGACAGCTGAAGATTTTTTTACATGTAATGAAGAAGGAGATATGAGATACCCGGATACTCACAGAACAAATACATAGTAAGAGGAACAAAGGAAAGCAAAGCACGAGGTAACTGATGGAATTGAAAAGAGTGATGGTGGAGCGGAAATTGAGTGGACTAACTGTAGAAGGAATACTAAGAGCAACAAGTGATAGGGAGATGTGAAGGGCCATGAACGTCTTCGTTCTGAAGGGATGAAGCACATAGATGATGATGATGATGATGATGATACCTACTGACGTTCGTACTATGCCATTCTGGTTTAAATAAATCGTCATAAGAGTTCGTATCATTCGTCTCAAAAATGGAGTTTTAATGTGTTCATCATTATTACTTATGGATCAGTTTTAATCGGGAACCCTTTTCTTTAATGGTCATTTGGATTAATGAAAAAATAGATTTGTGGTTGTGATGTTGTTTCTGAAAATAAGATTAGGTAACTTTTTTTATTATTGATACTTAAGTTGATATTTTTGTTTGTTTAATTGGAATAATACCTATTTTGAAAATGTTTCTGAAATCGAATCCAAATAGTTTGTGATTTTTGTGTACCTGATTACGATAAAATATATTAATATTCTTATATTTGCTTGGCTTTGAAAGAAGTCATTCTAGCTGTCTCCCTTCAATAGATTTTGGAAAACTGTTGTTTAGAAGCGTTTGTTTTATAAGGAACAGCTTGTCCGTTTATTTTTTTTTAGGGAAGTTGTAGATGTTTTGTTTTTGAAACATACACAAAAAAGCCTCTGAATGGAATACTTTTTTCGATTTCTAAGTAATTTTTTAAACATTTTCTTTTTATTTGTAGCTTTCAGTTCTATTTATTTTTTGTTAATTTTTAATATTAATGTTTATTAATTTATGTTTGCTTCACTTTTTAATTTTATATCTTTATTTTTAATTGAATTTTATTAAGTTAATTGCTATTTTAATAAAAAAATATCTACATATAAAATATTTTTCTGTTATTTTGGAAAAAGTTTTTTTGGATGAGACATATAAAAATGTAGAATGTCTATATAAAGGGACTACTCATTCATGTGTCTCAGTACGTATGTTAGCATAGTGAGCATAAAAAGAGGCTTTGGTTGTGAATGCATATAGTATTTTTTGAGAACATCATGATTGAAAGCTCTTTGCAAATAAAACTGCTTCATTATTTGTCTATACATCTGAGATGAGGTAGTATTTACACTATTTACTTTGACTGGACTATTGTCCTCAAATTTTTTAGAATCTTTACAACGTTTTCTTTTTGAAAACTGATTTCAGCTTTGGTTTAGGCCTTAAAGATTTACCATTTAAAATGTGTTAAGTGCTTAAAAATGATAATCAGTGCGCGTAAGATCAGAAGAATATGGTGGACGTGGTAGACCCTTGTAGCACATGTCTGTGAGTTTTTGCAAATTCATTCTTACAAGATTCTTACAAAACAATCACCATAATCATTTGTTGATACAACTTGGCTTTTGTTTGTGTTACTCATGATAATGAAGCCATTGACTCGATCATTTACAGCTATTTTAAAGGAGTCACTTTTCCTTACAGAAAGAGCACAGAACACACTTAAAAATGAGTAAGTTTTTGATTTTCATTGAGATCCTGAGGAAGCCATTTATCCTGCTATTTTAACTTGTTAATACTCTGCATATGGCTTGGGATTGTTGCACAGCTAACACCCAGGGATATTTTTCAAATTTGTAATACTGCAACAGATTTATACCAATTCATTTCACCAATTGCATGAAAAATATTTTGGTCTTATGTCATTTTATATCTCTTTTTACTGTTACAACCAAATGTTTCCTATCATGATAAACCGCCAAACTTCCTATTCTAATTGTTTGGTTTTGGTAAAAAAAAAAATGATGTTGTTTTCTAAGCTTCTATATATAATAATTCCGAACAGTAAAAAAATATTTCACTGCTTGACGAGGTGCTAATAAGATAATATTAAAATACAACGGCTCTTGTGTGGCAGTAATCTATGTTTTTATTATAACATTCTAATAAAAATATTGCAGTATATAGTGCTCTACTAAGTATCACGCACTCGTAATAAGGTAAATGACTACAAACAGTGGACTGTCAAACCCATTAGTTTTTACTACTTCTATGATAAGTATATATATATATATATATATATATATATATATATATATATATATATATATATATATTAATTGAAAATAAAGGAAGATCCTGTTTGTCTTCTCTCTGATTCAGATCATATAGAGAATTACGATATTTGAGAAGGAAGCTGTTTATCCTTGCCTTAAAATAATGTTAAGCGTTTTACTTTATGTGTTTCCTGGACTAGAACGATAAACAGACTTGTATCTTTGACGTAAATATATTTGATATTAAAAACATGTTGTTTAATAATATATAATTTTGATATTACATATTTTCATGTTTATTAAAGGAAAATAATCTCACATTGATTATCTTGAGTATTTATATAAATGATTATCTATCGACACTATATTGTAGAATCTGTTCTATGAAAAATATTTCAAACGATACTAAAAATTTGATGGATTAGTTGATTTATTGTTAAATTATTATTTCTAATTTATTCGTATAATGATATTCTTGCATTTATCACTGTTCTTTCTATAGTTGTTCTTGAAATTCTGGTAATTGGCTTTAAAATTAACTTTGATTCATTTAATATATTGTGAAAGATTTTCAATATTTTTGAAAATGTTGTATACACATGAAATATACTGATGTAAAATGAAATGACAACAGCTTCTACACGTCTAATAAATTTCTCGTTATTAAAGATACAAGTTATATAGAAAGATTCCATTACGCAAGCCCTCACACACACACACACACACACACACACACACACACACACACACACACACATATATATATATATATATTTAATTTTATATTATTTTTAATATTTTGTTATATAAATGTATTCTATATTTATTCCTCTTATTTACATTATCATAATTATTATTTTAATATTTATTTAATGTTTATTTTATTTTTATTTAATGATATTTACGTTTTATGAATAATATTTCCGTTTGTACAGTATTTACATTATTCGGATTATTCTACTCATTTTTGTTGTCACTTGTACGACGTTTCGTTCGTTGTACGCACATGTATGGTCTACCTAAGTTTCATAAAGACGGTCTTCCTCTTTGGCCGATTGCTAGCAGCCTAGGCTCTGAGTGCTTGATTCCTTGTAGATATAATTGACCCACTGATAGAAAAATTACCGTCATATGTTCGAAACTCCGCCCACTTCGTAGAACTTATCAAAGTTGCTCCCATTCAATCCAAACAGATGGTGAGCATGGATGTGGTGAGCCTGGTCACCAAGGTACGCGCGGTGGACACACTGTTGGTAGTTAGAGACAGACTAACCTCAGATTAATGCCTAGGAGAACGTACTAGTGTTTCACTAGACAACCTGATGGAGATGCAGACTATTTGCACATAAGCAGCACACATCCGATTGTGATCAGACACATATCGGCAGGTAAAAGCTGAGGAATAGGTTCACCATTATCACCATTACTGGGTAACATATTCATGGAATACTTTAAAGAGACGACATTAGAATCCACAGCTCTAAAGCCAATTCTATGGCTGAGATACGTTGATGACACCTTCATACTCTGGTCACACCTAGAGGAGGTCCAGACGATACTTGACCATATGAACTCAATAAATCCATATATGGCAAAAGAATGTGACAAAAAACTGGAATTCCTGTATGTGCTAATAACTCGAACAGAGGTGAGGTTTAAGGCATCTGTATACGCAAGCCAACATTCACCGGACAATACTTTAAGTTCAACTCCCACCCCCTACAATGTAACGAAAGGGAGCAAAAGTCACAAGCGGCGACCCAGAGTCATACGAACAGGAAATGATCAGTATAAGCAGTCCCCTACAACGAAACAATATTACAGAGCATATGCCAACAACTCCAACATACATGAAAAGGAGGGTCCATCTGTACACTCTATGTGAAAAGGTTATCGGAGAAAATACAAAGGATAGGTGGTCCATAAAACTTCAGGATATTCTTCAGAAGTGGTTTTACACTTTGCAGGTGCTTCTCCCGAGTAAGACCACCAACAAAGGAAGACATGACTAAGGATTGTGTGTACGCCATTCCATATAGTTGTGGAAAGAAATATAAATGAGAGACGGGCTTTCCCTTAAGTTAAGGCTACAAGAACATCGCAATGCCGTAACACGAGGAGAGACAGAAAAATGAGGCGTAACTGACCACATATGGAGAGAGAAAAGGGTTCCCCACCCCCTATGGGATGAAAGTGAAATAATAGATAAAGAACGCCACTGTAAAAAAATCTTCTACGCCGACTAAACATAATATGGGAACCAGTAGAACGGAGTGCCAGAGAAAATAATTAGTGTAAAAAAAAATTGCAATATGAGCTCTAGTAAAAACACTAGAAAAACCATTAAAATAAAAAAAAGTGCAATAAAACTCTGGTAAAAAAGGGTTACTGAATATTGGGTTTATATCCCCCGAAAATTCAGTTTTTCTTGTCCTTAAAGAAATATAGTCCAGTAGATATAGATGTTGGTATGTTCCAGTAACTTGATCCAAAGACTTGTGAGTTCAGTACAAGGCTACAGCAGTGGTGAACAACTAATTTGCATGGTTAGAGAGAGATAACTTAGGACTTCCAACCCTATCTGAAATGCCTGCTGTTTGCTTTGCAACTATTTATATCATAATACATCAGCATTGACGAACGTATATAGTGACCATGAACATAATTGACAGATGTAGGTAAAGTTATTTGTATATTGTTAACAGTCACAAACCATTGCAGATTAGTAACATCCAACTTGCGGAACATCTCTCCGAAATGGTTATAAAATGCTTTTAAAGGACCGCAATCATACCGTTCTCAAACAGATCTAAATAATAAAAAATAAAAAAGAATTTACCGTGTCTTGTCATATATTTACAATGGATTCTTTAATCTTGCTGAAAATGATTGACGCATGTTTCACCATCAAAACCCTAGACGGTGAATTTTACGAGTGCTATGAATTTACACTATAATTGAAAACTTTGAATATCTAATCAGAGAATTCTCAGTATGTATTAAAAGTGAAGATTAACAACATTAATAAAGATTTTTACAAATACACTAAGGAAATATCAGCAATAATAATAATAATAATAATAATAATAAAGTTACGTGAGCATACATCCGGAACGATTTGTTCGTAGCAGTATGCATCGATCATAAATTTGCTGACGGTTCTAAACTAATATCTTCTCGTCAATAAATCATGATATAAAGGAACAGTAATCTATTCCGTGTCTACGTAGAATCCGTACGTATAATATTATATTCTTTAATCGTTTCCCCTGTGAGTTTTACACTACAAAGTGACTAAAATATTCTATGTAATTTCCGATTTTTCTAAATTTGGGTTGGTTAGTATGTTTGCAAGACGAGAGGTCATTGATACATTTGCTCATGAAAGAGAAAGGAAAAAGTTTTCTGTGGATAAACTGCATATAAAACAGTCATATACCAAACCAGTGTAAGATAAAAAGAACACCCAAAAATATTATATGAATCACAAGATCCCTAGTAACAGAGGGTCTACTCATATTAAACATCTTTAACAGCAAAAATATACAAGTGGGAAAAGACTGACCCCAAAATACACACTACAAATCATCTAAGAAAATATAGCTAAAATAATTTGGCAATTAAAAAGAAAAGTAAAATTTTAATATAACCACAGAAAATTTAAAATGTTTCCTCGTGGCAATGACAATGTTGACCACATTTTCATAAAAAGATAATATATATGGACCTCATATCCAAATGCACAAACTAAAACAATTCTGAGTACACTCACTTCATAAGTAAAAAAATAATACTAATCAAGTAAAGGCTTTTTAAAAATAACAAAAAAGAAATAATAGAAGAAAATATGCAGTAAAGCAACATAAATTAAAAACTAAAATTATGAATAAGTAAACCCAAGTTCAGAACAGCAGAAAGTCCCAAATATACGCCATGAATACAAGAATAAGAAGGAGATGGTTTCCCCATTCTATACACATTCCATCGGTTTCAAAGGTCTATGTAGTAGCACATATTTCTATGGTCGCTTCAGCTGTGAAACTGATAGTTGCAATGCATTGCTGATTGATGTGTTCCTACTGCAAATAATTATAAACGCTCATTCTGATACTGATTATACTTCTTGTATAAAAATACCAAAATATAAACAGTATATAATTATATCTATTAGACTTTCCAATATAAGCCTGTCTCGTAGCTCATCAGAAGGCAACGCATCTACTTGCTTCTGGCAGCTATCGAAACTCTACCGATCTGGTGTCAGTCGAATTCTCTAATCCCTAATCAATAGACGCATGGAATGAGAGAGGAGAAATTTTAGCCTGTTATATATAAGCGGTGTATACACACGTCAGTCACCGGAAGAACTCAATTCATTGTTGAGGAGTAACGAGTAAATCGCAAAAGTGGTAACTGTTTTAAAATTTTTCCCTTCTAGAGAGCTCAGTCGTAATGTGAGCATAATATATTTGTCATTCACACCCTCCATATATATATATATATATATATATATATATATATATATATATATATATGTGCGTGTGTGTGTGTGTGCATAGATATAGATATGAGTAGAATAATTAAATAACAGGAATGAAAAAGTGTCTTTAACCTTACATATTTCACTTTAACAATCTTCTTCAGAGATTTTTTAAGACTAGGGATTTTTAATTTTAAAAATACTTTTACAAGTCTACAGAGACAGCATGTTGATTAAGGTTTGATTCTATTAGTCGGATACGGGTCACGTATAATAAAGAATAAGATGAATATTTTAAATATAGAGGAAAAACTTGTATTTATTTTAGTGTGTGTGACGAGTAATAAAAATACTTGATTTTTATTATGAATGTAAGAATATGTATGCAAAATGTATGTATATGTTAGGTCTATTTAAACTATAGACGATTTAAATGTGTTTATATGTAGGTAACGTTAGAATGTGCGTAAATGAAAATATAAACTATTTCCGTTTAAAATTGTAGCGGAATAATGTATATACGTGTCCAACGATGGAACGATTCTCTTTGAATAAAATGAGAGAAATCTTGCGTTAGGGTGCAGCGGTTATCGGGTCGGAATGAGAAATCGGAAACTCAGTTGAATTCGTTGCATTCATTGATGTGAAAATATCCTTGGGAAAGGTAATTAATCTGACGCTTCTCCCTCCAGGTATGGGTTAAATAGCAGAATATATTCAATTCTAGAGACTTGGCAGGCAACCAGTCTACCGTATTAAGTAATGGCAGCCTTAGTCAGTCACGTTCCTTTCGAAACATGATCACCCAAGCATATGACTGACTGAAATATTAAAACATACATATGAAATGAATTATATATAAAGTGCCATAGTATATCATTACAATATTACAATTAAAAAAGTAAATAACCTTATATATATAATAATTATACAAATGAAAATAAAAAACACAAAAATTTACAAATAATTAAAATTTAAAATTTAACAATTAAAAAAAAAACAAAACAACCTTTGCTGTAAAAAATATTAAGAGCACATTCCAGAATTTCTCAAAATAAACACTTTAAAAAAAATTAAATTAATGTAAATTAATATAATTTACACTAATTCAAACCACAATCAGGATTTATCTATACTATTTTAAATCTATTTTTGTCTCTGCATTTAAATATTAATTAATTCCGCTAATTTAGTAGTTCCTTAGTATTATTATATTTTATAATCATTAATTTATCCTCCGGGCATAAATTGTACCTATCCCTGAAACTGTTGGCGTATTTCACAATCCTCCATCTGACCAGTGGAGTAAATCCTCCGTGTTTAATATTACAATATTGCTTAGATAGGGCAGTTTGATATTTCAAGGAGGCGTTGGAGAAAGATTGTCTATGGTTATATAGTATCTGCTTCCAACTACCTGCAGATATCCCAATATAAACTCTTTTATTGTTAGGGTCCTCCACTGGACAGATAGTGGCGTCATAGATAGCTTTTTCGGAATTAAATCTTTTATTTTATTTAATTTTACATAGACGCTCACATGTCCATATTAGAACAGACATATGTAACGGTTATTTACGAAAATTTCTCGCTCATAATATTATGAATATTATTATTATTATTATTATTATTATTAGTAGTAGTAGTAGTAGTATTTTTATTATTTTTATTATAATTATCATTAAGTCAGAGAGAAATTATGTTTGATACATACATGTATATATAAATGCATATGTATGTAAATACACAGACACACACACATACACACATATATATATATATGTATATGTGTATATATGTATGATTTATTTGTTATCTCTTTATTGTTTTATTTGTTATCAGTATCTATTATTAGTACTGCAGGTATTTTAGATAATCCTCTTTAAGATTATATTTTAATAAATTATATTTTCTTATTGGGCGTTATTATTTTAACTATAGTTGGAATAAATTACTACTAGTGGTTATAATGTAATTTATGTCAGGATATATTATTTATTTTAACCATAAATATTCCCTATAGCCGGTATATTTTAATTTAAGGGTACAAATCCCTTGTAACATTTAAAAGAATCAATTATATACGTTGGGTTTGATCTATCGTTTTTTATTTTTTAATTATTTTAAAATCCGTTCTATCGTGATTTCTCCTTTTTTTCCTTCTTTTTGTGTATTTCCCCCTTCTGTTAAGTTTATCAAATTTTTCCTCTTTCTATATGTATATTTTTTTAAATTTTAGTATTTTTAATGATTTTAATATATTTTTAACTTAGCATTAATTTTTACAATTTTTCCATGTTTTTCTAGGAGAACAGTTAGGTGTTTTGAAACGCTATTATGAGAAATGGTGTCAACATTTATTTCTCGTGATACGGTATTTCCTGTTTTTGTATGTCTTTGTTCTTTCTTTTTCTCTTTTTGCTTTCCATTCTGTTTTTTCTGTATCCTTTTTTCTTTTTTCTCTTTTTTCTTTTTCAACATTCTTTTCTTCTTTGCATTAATTAATCGTCTATCTTTTATTTATCCTCGCTTTCCTCTTTTTTGGGGTTCTTTTTCGTATGAGCGAGAAATTTTCGTAAACAACCGTTATAAATGTCTGTTCTAATATGGAAATGTTGGTGTCTATATAAAATAAAATGAAAGAAAATGCATTTTTGTGGGGTATATTTTGAGGACCATCTGTTGTAACATTTGGTCTGACGAGCCGCGATAATAACGTCAAAACGCGGTGAAATATGTATTACCCATTGTAACAATCTAACACTCTTTTATAATATATATATATATATATATATATATATATATATATATATATATATATAGGTAAAATGTTTAGAAACCATATATAACAGAACAATGTTAAGAAAATTAATGTCAAATTCGAAATAAAATATTCGTGTAGAGACGTCTTGTCAATTAAAATTATTAGGTCAAAGTGATTTGTAACTTGACGTAACTTTAACGTATCTACACGTACGCACTTAGTGGAGTGGATGCTGAAAATGTTAACCCTATAATTTTCAATTTTATTAAAATATGTTTAGTTATTTGTTAAGCCAATTTCATTTAGTTCCTTTGTCTTGTTGTTTGTGTCTATTAATTATCCCACGTTGTAATAATACACGATCTCTCAGGAAAGGTGAAATATAGTTACTACATAGACACATATTTCTATTGATGATTGAAAACTTAATGCATTCTCGATATATTTTCGTCTTGGTGGACTGCTTTCTCTTTTAATTAAAATCGCATTATTTTCTAATCAAAGGGATCATGAAACCCATTGCGGTGGCCACGAATGCTTTGAGTGTGTTATCTTATAAAATATCCCTTTTGTCTTCATATAATGATTTAGTTAAATTTAGGTTTCTCTCATTTATTTCTTCTGGAAAGTAATACAGCTGATAGAATATATTCCAACTTAAAGTTTCAGTTTATTATTGTTTTCATTAATTATGTATTTTACTTTTTTGGAAGTAGTTGCCACACATCTTATCTTAAACTTTGATAATTTTTAGAATATTAGTTGTGATAGGAAGAACAGCATATTTCTATTCGTTGGGTTTGTCAGAATTGTTCACTTTTAAATTTTGAAATATTGTTGATCCTTTTTTGCGTTGAATATGAAGTATTTAGGATAATGGAGGGCCACAAAAGTATTTCCATGTATTTCTCCATTTTCTAAAAATATGAAGGGCTAAAATTCTGAGTGCTCTTAAACAGAATGGAATAGTTTTTATGAGAGCTTTTACATGCACTCAAACAGTTGCAATAATACAAACGCATACAAATATAAACCTATATATAACAATGTAATCAACATTTCGTAAATAATATTTTTATTTTTTTACACACACACACACACACACACACACACACACACATATATATATATATAGTTGTGTGGGTGAGATAGGCTATTGTAATAATCTACGCACTTCATATTTTTTAAATTGCTATCATTATCTTCGTTGCTATATTCGGCCGTTGCATACTGCTGCCTTCTTCATGTAACTGATATTTTCGACTGAACTCTTTATTTCGTTCACCAGGATAAACTGTTATAGTTCCACGTGTCAAGACTCTTTCTGTATCAGTTATCTTCCTTTAACTCAACTCTTCAACTGTAACTTTCCTTAATTAACATTAGTTCACCTCTGCTGTAACCACGTATTGAACTCACAAACCTCTGACTCACTGGGTTCAATCAATTCTTTTATCCACTGGACCACGTATTCTTAAGACAATATATGTATATAGTGTAGTGCGTGTGATAATCTTTAGCGTCAAGTTATTTTTTCAGTGAATTTACTGATATTTCTATTGTTGGCCTGTTTTGCCGTGTGACGGTTCCTTGTTTCTGCGTCATGGTTGGATGATTGTGCTTTTGTATATATTTGTGTTTGTGGGCTTTATGTGTGTTTTTCAATTGGTGACTGTTGCATTATTTTCTAATTATTTCGTGGTTGTGTGTTTGTATATATTTTTTTATACTTATATTAATTGCATATTTGTTTTTGTTTCCTATTTTCTTTTTATTGCTGTGACCGAATATTTGTATATATGTACTTATATTTTTATATTGTATATTTATATATTTCGTTTTTGTTTGATTTTATTGTTATTTCTTGCTGTTTGTGTAGCAAAGTAGTTATTTGTTTACATGCCTACACTTCTATATTTTCTCGTTTCATTTGTTTAGAAGCTAGCACTAATCATCTTCAAAAATCAAGGTAAAATACTAAACAAAAGAAGCGAGATAACAAAAATTAGTAGACATCCGAACACGTATCTACTTTGCTACACAAACAAAAATAAATAGGCGACTGGACTGATGCGCATCCCACAGGACGAAGACTGGGCAAGCAGAAGAGCAATTTTTGGTAGCGCGGACTGTACGGCATGACACTGAGACGAACCCAGTCAGTGGGTAAAAGAATGCCACGACCAACAGCGAGAGGGAGCAAAAAAGACGTGAAGACCTTTAAGTGATGACAAAAATCTGAGCAATTTCCCGCCTCATGGCCACGAATGAGACCAGGACCGCAAGTTTGGAAGATCAGTGTTTTAACCGTTATAATTATAATATACGCTACCGGGGCTTAAATTACCGAGGCTGGTGGCACCTGACTTACCCTCCGGTTAGTACACGTTAACAGATTTGTCGTGTGCTCATTCCAGTTGCGGGGTTTCGACAGAGCTCCTTGTCGTTATTTTTCGTCACTACTTCCCCGTGTTGAGAGTGGGCAATTTGCTCGCCTACTACCGTCCTGGTTAGCCATTCCTCAAAAATCACGCCAGGCTATATATAAACAAGAAAAAAAATCACAGGACCTAACGGTAAATCAGCCTGATAATTGAGAACATCATATCGGTGTCTCCAATATACTTGAAACTCGGCATATATATATATATATATATATATATATATATATATTATAAATTATGTTTTAGAACATGTACATAATTTCTTCTATATATGTCCTCTTCCCTACAATCATATGGTTGTTTCAGTGTTTGGATTTAAACACCTCTTCGGGGAAAATAAAGGTTTGGAATTATTCTCTGTTTATATTTGGTTCGTTGCTGTCGTAGGGGTTGGTTGGGGTTATTGGTAATTAAGTGAATGTTTCGTTTTGACCGTTAGATTTTGAGGAATTTGGTCTGTAAGTGTGAAATTGTTGATTAATTGTATTATCTGTTGGAATGTATGCTTTATCTTTTTATCGGTTGAGTATATCTTTTGGTTAGGATTTCTAAGAGCGCACTGTTGAGTGGTCATTTTTTTGGTTGGCTATCGTTTAATTGGTTGATGTCTGCTGTTAGTGGACCTAATTCATGTATTTACTTTGATCCTGTGTCTAGGTTTTCATAGATGTGATAGGGGTGGGGTGTTTTTTCTTTCCAATTTAGATTTTTTCGGTATGGAATATTTTTTTTATTTTATAGGGTTCTTTGGAAAAAAAAAACAAAAGCACACACACACACACACACACACACACACATATATACATATATACATATAGATATATACACACATATACCCCCTTTTTTCTTTCTCTTTCTTTTTTTCTCTTTTTTTATTTTTTTATATATTCAAGTTTGGAGTATAATTGTATTTAGGCGAAGTTATTTCAAGAAGTCTAAATTTGTATTTTTGGGGAAGTAAATTCAAATTAGCGTTATATCAGTTTTTTTGTATAAAGTTGTGTGTTTAATCTTAATTTTAAGTTTAGAGGGTCGGTTTTTTCTTTTAATTTTTTTTATATCTTCTTTTTTCTATAAATTATCGTTTGGAATCTTATTTATTTCTTTTAATTTTTTATACATTTTATTTATTTAGATATTTTTCCGGGCATTAGATCTTATTTTAAGGATTTATTACATCGATTTTTCTATAGCATTTGTTATCTTTTATAATAATAAAAATATTTATTCAAATTCCCAGTATTTTTTGGGGTGATTGTAGGGTTAGATCTTACGTGTGCTTACAGTTTATTTTTGTGCATGATATAATTATTCTGAAGTAGTATATTTAATCTTGATTTTGAATATATCAATTTTGATTCTTTTTCAAGTTTGGGAGCCATTTATTTAATTTTGATTTTTCTAGTACGGAATATTTTTGTATTTATGTAACGTTATTGTGTTAAGTAAGGTTATTGGTGTAGGCTTTAGTGATAGGCCTTCCTTTAAGGATTTATTGGATCGATTTTTTTCTATAGCATTTTTATCTTTTATAATGAGGATATCAATCGAACTCTTTGTATTTCTTAGCATGATTGTAGTGTTAAATCCCTAATGTGCTTGCAGTTTACTGTGGTTTCGTGTCTCTGATTTAAGAGCTTGTTACTATTTATATATTTAAGGATCTCTATTTTTTCTTGAAGGCAAAGAAAGCATGGTTCTTTTATAGATTTTGCTGTTCTTGCTTTTTTGAGAATTTTCCATTTGACTTTAGGTGTTTTATTTTCGTTTTTTAATTTCCAAAAGTGTTTGGAGAGAGATGTATTGTTTTTCTTTGTTATTGAAGGATGAGAGGTGATTGTAAAAGCGCTTTTTAAATACGTTCATGGTATTCCCAATATATATTTTTCATCTTTAGTATTTTCTAAGGATGAAATCGAACACATATATCAGAGATTTCGTCATACATTTATTGGCCATGGGGCCTTGGTAGGGGTTTCTACAGTTACAGAGGTTGTTGTCATGGGACGGACTTGTATTAGTGTTGGATTTATTTTTGCTGTGTATTTTTAATATTTTAGTGTTATGCATTTTGATTATTTTTTTCTAGATTATTAGAATAGCTATAGCTTAATTTTATAGTATTTTTATTAAAGATTTTGCTTAGAGGGTTATTTTTTGGAAAGTGCTTTTCTATTAATTTAAGAAATTTATGTCCCAGCTTGAAATTAACTGATTGGTTGAATGTAGAGTTATACCCTATTATTTTCCTGCTTCTATTTCTGCTTTTTGGACTTTCGAATTTTTCCACAAAACTGATTTTTCATGATTTATACCCGCTTTCATTAAGGATTCTATTATAAATTACCTTGTGCTTATCAAATATCTCTTTGTTGGATGAGTGTGTGTTAATGCGACGTTCAACTGATGATGGGATGTGCTTAATAATGGATGGTGGGTGATTAGAGTTGGGGTTTATATATATTGGGTTAGCGTTGTTTTTCATGTAAGGTTGGAAAGTGTTCGATACTATGTCTAATGTTATGTCTAGGAAGTCTACTTGCTTGATATTGTGGTTAATTACTACGTTAAGGACAAAGGATTTAAAGACTCTATGGATTAAGTTTCTGGTTTTATCAACCTTACCTCCAGTAGATTTATCAATTATCATCAGTCCGTCGTCCCTATACAGTCCTATCCCGCTCGTTTCTATTTCCTTATGTGCAGTTAAGTTGTACAGTAAGAATAATTCGGTTAGATCCGAAGCTTCTGCAGAATCAAGTGCACCCATTTGAGTTCTTAGTCCACTGTTCGTTGTTGTGGATTATAACTGATTTCCTGCAGCTCCAGATATTTCTGATCTCATCCTCTGTGATGTCCGAGTAGAAGTCAGCAAACTCTAGGGCGAGGCTGAATAGGTTCTCCGAAATTGATGGGTAGAAGTCCACAATGTCAAATTGCATAAAAGTGGCTTTATTTTTTCCACCAATTTATTAAAACCACTCGATTACGTCTACCGTACCTTTCCACTGCGTTATTTTAATTTTGTTTTTTATCTGTTTGTTGACTCTTTCCAATATTGTTTTACTTATCCTACGTATTTCAGATTTGGTAGGGTCTATTATCCTTGGGGGCAATTTGCTGTAAAAATCAGGTTTGTGGTCCTTCAACAGTACATAAGCTCATTTCGTTTCTATTTTGGGGACTCGGTCACTTATTTTCAGTTTGTCTGTAATTAATTTATCTTCCTGGTTTATTCTGTCTATGTGTTTTTTATGTTCTTTGTCTATTTTTCTGTATTTTTTGGTTTTTATTTTTAATAAGATCCTTGTATTCACTGCTCTATACATCATATATCGAGCACTGTTTTAAATTAATGTTTTGGACGGAAAAAAAAATTATTTTTTCTCTCCTCATTCTATACTCACTCGGATATATATATATATATATATATATATATATATATATATAAATATATATATATATAACTTTAATCGATACTAGTGTTTAGGAAAATGTATGCCATTCGGCAGGATTCGACACTGCAACCATTAACGACATAAGGGAAACCACTAATTTATCTAGTGCGTCTCAACCACGAATAATTTCAGTTTAAACGGAGTTTAATTCAAGCCTTATGTACACAGTTTTCGATTTCTCGTAAATAATCGTCTCTGGTCTGAAAAGTATCGCAATGTAAACAAATGTAAACAGGAGATGATACGCAAACTTTTGGAGATTAAGGGAATAGAATTAACAACCGACATATATAATAACTACATATATATATATATATATATATATATATAGATAGATAGATAGATAGATAGATTGAAAACGCATATATATATTCAGTTTTATGCGTGTTATAAATTTTAATTTTGCTAGTTTGAAACGTCATATTTCATATTGTGCTACTGAATTACACTTGCTGTAGTTTGCTTGCCTAGATGTTACTGACATTCAACAAGAAACTCTTCTTCTCTGGTTGATCAATAAAAATCAACCAACAGGAAACAATAAAACTTAAGGTAACTCACCGATTAGCTGACAAGTTTCGACTTTGCTCAGTATTTATAACAGTCTTTCTAATTTGTAGTCTTTGTTTACCGTTACTTGTTTTGATACTATGCACAAAAGTGTTAATAATTCATGAACTTGCTGAATAGAAACAAAGTTTGCATTGCTGGCAAAGAATTCCTTCTCGGATGCTGTCCAGTCCTTCCCGCCAAACTAACAAGCGAAACTTGTAAATAGGTGTTTCACGTAGACATCCCTTTGTTAGGCTGGCATTTCTATCGATAACCAACAAGAGAAGCTGACGGCACGTCAGTGTCGACATCCGTTTTAGACACCTCTTTTGAGTTTTGAGTGTCTGATTGTGTGTACATAAATACATATACACATTTCCATGTAAACATTCACAAATATGATCATATGCACACACATACTGTTCGTTAGAATGTACTCGTCATATATATATATATATATATATATATATATATATATATATGACTACATATAAAAAGTATATATATTCGTTTATTTACACTATATTGATACACACACACATATATACACATATATATGCGTGTATATATGTATCTGTGCGCGTGTCGATGGCTACAACTTTCAGAAATGTAAATGCAATGTCAGTTCCTATTTCTTATCCACTTGACTCCAGTCCTTTCTACATCACACCGTATATATTGTTCTTTTCCTGTAAAGTTCCGGTGTAAGGATTTTGTTTTGAGTAAACTTACAGTATTAGAATTTTGTACTGTATTTGCATAATAAATGGGATATCTAGCTGAAGAAGCAAGCTTTTTCCTCGCTGAAATAGCGATATAACATATGTAATTTTCGGAGTTTTATTTGAAAATATACATATTTTGTCTCTGTAATACTATTTAAAGCAAGCATTCTACCAGGATCCTTTTTAATGTTAATGATATTAATATCAATATGATCTCTTTTGTGATTTTACCTACATGCCATCATGCCATTTGCGTTTTGGTTTTAAATTATATATATATATATATATATATATATATATATATATATTGTTACATTTTCACAAATTCACTCCTAACTCTCAACGTACTAAACGGAGAGACCGCCAATAAACTTTCGCAATTCCTTTCTCTTTCTGTCACATTTATCTTCTGTCATAATCACCAGTCAAATTAGCATCAGCCAGACAATTACCCTTAGAATAAAGGATGGGCTCACGGCTAAAAATAGCGCATCACACACGTGCAGATTTGCCTGACGAAGTATAAAAGATAACGCGAGAAAGATTCTTGAGAACCAGTTGGACAAAAAAGCTCGATAAACACTTCTTTTCATTTTATTAACATATGAGTCGATTGATTAATGAAGAAACCAAACATTTCACCCAAGTCATCAACATTAATCTCATGGTACATACGGACATTTATACGATTAACAAAATAGTCACAAACCAAAATTACCCCCAACCCCTAAAAAAACAGACAAACGGTCAGTTACTAAAAGTGTTCATCACTAAACCTAAACGCATGCGTGATTCTTCTAGTTAAGGAAAAATGAGAATGCTATGGACATCTCAACATTAAATCTTCATGATTGAAAGTAAATTTATAGTGCCGAGACTGTGAAATAATAATAAGAAAAAAGCGCATATTTTTTAAATTTCGGTTTACTAATAACAATTAAATAGATTTTTTACCCTCATATTGCATACACTGCCTGCACATTTCCACATAGTGATGTTTCCCCGTATCATTATTGCTTTATATTAAATTTTCTTACATTCAAATACTGGCTTTTGTTGTTCGTCTCTCTTGATTATTTTCTTAACGAGTGTATCTGACCCAGCAAGAGAACAATCCACTACCCGACAGGAAAATACCTTTTGGCAACAAGTGTAACATTATTTTTTACTTTTCTTTTTGTGCTTTATGCTGCAGTAATTATTTCACACACACACACACACACACACACACACACACACACACACACACACACACACACACACACATATATATATATAGATAGATAGATATATAACTCAATAAGTCCCGGCCTGACATATAAATGCCTCTACTAATAAAAAAAACTGTATGATTTTTATTAAGTAGTGACCTCCAAATGGCAGGTAGAAAAATTTAGGCCTACTCGGATAATTAATTTACAAATTAAATTTATTTAAGTGAAACTGCTGTTGCAAATTTTCAAAACAATGAAAAATTTGAAGTTTATGTGTACATAAAGCATTGCTTTCTGATGGGAAAATACTGTTCAAGCAAAGAAATGCTTGATAAGTGTTATTCGGCCGATGGCCCGTCAGAAACAACGGTTAAGAGATAGAAACTGACTTTAAACGTAGTCGTACAGACACAAATGATGCTGATTGCTCTTCTTCTTCTTCTTCTTCTTCTTCTTCTTCTTCTATGTGCCCTGTCCCTTCAGGACGTAGGCGATCATGGCTCTCCACGTCTCCCTATCCCTTGTGGCTTTTAGTATGTTTGCTCCTGTTGCTCCTGGCAACCCCCGTTCCGTCATCCACCTGATCAATCACTGCAAATATGTTATCCGCTGCCTTCCTCTGTCTCTCCTTCCTTCTATATGTCCAGACAGTATCAGGTTCTCCAGGTTCTCCTTCCTCATTGCATGTCCCAGGAACTTCAGTTGTCTCTTCCTGATGCTCAGCATCAATTTCCTTTTTTTGTTATTCTTTCTAACACCTCGTCGTTGCTTGTATGCTCAGTCCACGATATCCGTAGCATCCTTCTGTAGAACCACATTTCGGCCGCTTCCAGTTTTGTTCTCATTTTCGATCGTCGCTCAAAATCGGCAGTTGTTCCAGAAAACACTAAATAAATCCCCGAACTCGTTTTGGCCATCGTAAATTGAAGTTGCGTGAGGTAGCTGAGGAGTTGAATATATCAGAAGAGAGTGTATTCACCATCTTGCATGAACATTTGTCAATGAGAAGGCTGTCTTCAAAGTGGGTGTCGCGTCGCACACATTCGATAAAAAACAACAACGCGCCGAAGATTCAGAGAGTTGTTTGCAACATTTTCATAGGAACAAGGAGTTTTTGCGTAAATATGTGAAAATGAAGAAACAAAGATCGACCACTTGTCTCCGGAGTCAAAATGGCTTCTGAGTGGACAGCAGCAGTAGAGAACCGTCCAAACGACCGAAGTCGCAAACATCAGCTGGCAAAATTTTGGCCTTCGTATTTTGGTATGTGCAAAATATGTGTATTTTATTCATCGACTATTTTGAGAAAGGAAGAATATATATATATATATATATATAAGAAAAATGAAGGCAAACACGTTATTTTAATGGTAAATCGGAAGTATAGGCCACTTTGTACAATAAGAATGGAAGCTGATGATGGTTCGCCTGAAATAGGCCCATACTTAAGATTTACCATGAAATAACGTGTCTGTCTTAATCTTTCTTATATTTGCTCTATATGTATTCATATACATATATATTTAGAGCTCTCTTAGAGAGTTATCCTATCACTGTATGCACAGGATACTCCTTTGGAATCTTCTATACCCACACTGCATGCTGATATATATATATATATATATATATATATATATATATATATATATATATACTACTAAAAAATCGTAAGTTTAAAAATGTATTTTTTTTATTTATTTATTTATTTTTTGTTTATTTCTATTATCTACTTATTATCTTATATATATATATATATATATATAGGATAAAAAGTATTTTTTAAATAAATATATTCAGTTCCTATGTATATATTTTTTACAGAAAATAGACTGAAATGAACGGCATGCAAGAATAAATAATGAACATAGTATTCCGTGTGAGAGTTAAATCCTGGGTAAGTATAATGAACTTCAGTAAAAAATAACATAATGCAACAATATATATATATATATATTTTTTTTTTAATTGTATCACAGCGTGCAAGGCGGTAACGCCACTGCTTTGCAGAGGGCTACGTAATAGTGAAAAGATTGGAAAAGAGAAAGCCGGAAACCACATCCTAAACAGGGAACAAGGGATGAGCCTCGTATATATATACCATTATATTTACAATATCATATTACATAATCACTCAATTATATTCATAGAAAAACATAGAGTATCGAGTACATTTGAACTTCAAATATAAACCTGCAATTATATATTTGATTTTTGTTGCATGCACCTTTTTCTAAACAATTTGATAACCATTATTTTCTCCAGAGTATGTTGTTGATACTCTCTCCGATCGTGCATCTATTAAAGCATTGATTAATGTTGGAGTGTATGCAGTTACGTTGATAATTTCTGTGAGTTGTAGATATTATACTAAAAAAATGACTCTATAAATGCTCGATAAGGATACGAATGTGCGAAGTGATTTCCCAAGAGAAGTCGACTTTTTTAATGTGGAAAACTTTGGAGAAATTGAAACCCATCCATGACATGGTTAAATCACAAAACAGAAATCAAACTGACGAAGAAAAAGATAACTGAAGTACACACACACACACACACACACACACACACACACACACACACACACACACACACACACACGGTTGTGTGTGTGCGCGCGCGCGCGTGGTGTGTGCATGAGTGTGTATCTGTGTAAAGAGGAAGAAACCTTAACAGATAAATACGTTTATAAAATATTTACGGAAAAATATCCACTGATATTTTCCCAATATATACATAATTAAATATACGTTTTTTCAGTGGTTTTGGGGTAAGTATGTCAATTACATACTTCTATGGCTTTTAATAAATATATCCGCGGATGCACTAACGTGCACGCTTTATATATATATATATATATATAGAGAGAGAGAGAGAGAGAAAACTTAAAGTTAAAATTCGCGTTGCAAACAAGTATATAGTCTTCTCTTTCCATCTAAATATTCTTTTATCATTAGATCATATTTAATCACAGTAGTTAACAAACAAATAGAAACTCAGTGAGACTTCATCGTTGAGAGAAGCACAAGTTATATAGGCGAATAAGATGATACCGAAGCAAACGAGACAAGAAAAAATAGATGACAGATTAAATTATTAAGGTAATATAAAATGTCAAGAAAAAATATAGAATACAGAACATTAGACAGAGAAACATATGCACTCAAGGTAAAAAGGGATGACTAAATGAAAGTTATGTGAAAATAGCAAGCTTGAGCATCAGAGATAAGATAATTATGTACAACAGAATCAACAGAACAAAAGATGTATTCATCAACGGTTTGCGTTAAAAAAAACTTCAGATGCTCTAGAGATAGTACGACTACGTTGGACAAATATTTCCCGGTGAGAGAAGCGACAGACAAACAGACAGACAGATAGAAATCTAAATTACATAAAAATATAGAAGGAACAGAAGTATTAGAGTCTGAAGAAAGATGTTCACTGTAAGAATTGAGCAGTAACAAAGTAACAAGAAAGAGATAAGATCTTAATAGAAATGCTCTCGTTGTCAAATGAGGTCGTATTAGAAAAAAAAAAAACTAAAACATTCCGATTGATATATACATATACACTTACATACATCGCGAGAATTTATGTGGAAAAAAGTTTGTCACTTAAATGAGTAGATTCATGCCGATTTCGAACTTTCGTTAAGTCACTATTATGCTGTCCTCACTTGTCATGGCTTATTTTCAATTTGCAGATTGAAATTCACAAAACTTCGAAGTCACTTCTTTACATTAATTCTGTTAACGCTCTATCTCGATATCGAGCAGTTTACGAGAAAATATTAGCTTGCCAAAATATCTTTTTTCAGTAAACTATTGTTTTCAATTGATACATACACTCCCGGCCATAACTATTAGGCAACCCCAGCTTTTAAAAGAAATGATGTATTTCATACTATTTTAGTATTTATTGCCAAATAAAAAATAGACTGGTTCTTTTGTTATTATTACTTCGCAAAATTTTACAAAGCAAGGAAGCAAAGATGAACTCGTCCAAATATTAATCCACCCTAATTTAATTTTCATTCTTTCATTAATGAAACTGCAATATAGGTAATTATTAAATATTTATAAATTCATTTGATGCACATGTTATTGCGCAGTATAAACAGAAGAACCATTTTATTCTCATTTACAATCATCCAACTGGCAATAAATACTAAAAAAATGTATGAAATACATAATTTTGTTTTAACACTGGGGTTAATTAATAATTATGGCCGGTAGTGTATTTACATATATACATATTACCTATACAATCAACATATTTCCGATATATTCAGGATCATCTATTAATGTATCTCCGTGACACTGATTTACCTGATCTTTTAGATCAAAGGCAATAGAATTTAGATAAAAACATGTAAGAAAACAATAGAAATTGCAGTCTTTAGAATTTACAAGAAAAGAACAAATACATTGAAAGCAATTTCAAGCTCCTCTAATACTCTATTTAATATTCAATGCGATAACAAGAACTCATAGAATATTCCAACGGAAATCGTCACTCCTTCTGACAAACCAAACAGATAAGAAAATACATTGTTCTATCCACTAAATCTATCATAATTACAACTGAAAAGAATTTATCTAAACGCAGTATAAAATTTCTCACAACTATGTCAAAATATAGTTACCTTTTTCAGCATGAATTTTCGATACCTAAGTTTACAAGGTGCTTTTTAAAATAAATAAACATTCTGAAATATTTCATTTTCAATTTAATTAAAAGCGTAATGATTAAGTTTATTATTTCTATTAAGTAAACAATTCTGGTGTATTTAAGATAGAAAGTATATAGACTGGAATAACACTTTAATTTCGATTTCTTAAAATTTGCTTAAAAGGGCCATTTTATTAATTTCAAGAAATTTGTAAACAAACAAAAATTCATCGAATTTAAAAATATTTTAAATATTTTCTGACACTTTATTTTAGTAACATTCGAAAATTGAAAGTTAAATTAATTTGCTTTGAAAGAAATATTAGTTACTTATAGCAGAAAAAGAAATATACAAGCAATTATTGACGATTGGTCGTGTTAATCTGATCGAACTTTTGAATGACGAAGCGATGATCATTTATGGTCATCTATAATAGATGACCATAAATGATCATTTAAAATAAATCAAAGTGAAGGGACAAAATCCTTAGATTACTTAACCTTTTCTTAATAATGGCAATTTCAAGTCTAACATACATGGAAATAAGAAGCGTATTAAATAAGTAAAAATTATTTGAAAAATAGATAACACAACTAGGTTTAATAATCTTTGGAATTTTCGACTCGTAAATTTTGATATGAAAAATGCTTCCTTAACTAAAGAAAAACAATTCACAAAGACGTACATATTTGGAAAGCGCTTTAATTGCTGGTTCATCCACACTTATTTTTCTTCCAAATTTAACTATTTTTTCTCTGATCACAATATACGATATTTAATATTAAAGACGATTAAACCAAAACGTGCACAAAATCTAAATGAAACAAGCTGGATTATACACCCGAAACACATTTTTTTCTAAATTTATAATTCCCAACATCAGTCGTTCGAGCGCATTCGTAGTCGCATCAACGTAAACAAACCTCGCCTGATGAAGTCTTTAATTAGGAAACGCTTCATACGTAAAGGTTTTCCTCTTTTTTATACATTTTTCCCCCAAGATTGTTCTTGATGTTAAAAAATTATATATCGATATGTTATATATATATATATATATATATATATATATATATATATATATATATATATATATATATACGGTAATATTTCTATTATAATATTATAATAAAAACATAGTTTACTCCAATACAAGAGCAGTTGTGTTTCGGTAGAATCTTATTAGCCCAATGTCAGGCAGTGAATTATTTTTTTTGTTGGGAATCATTTCATATAGAAGCTTAAAACCAACACAATTTTTACCAAATCCAGACAAGTAAGGTGGGGTGATTTTCTGGGGGTTTATAAAATTGTAGGGTTAGAGGGGGATAACTTATGACTTCCAATCGTTGTTTACGCAAGGAATGATAATGATATACCACGGTGATTTAAGCAAAATGCATCAATTTTCTCAGTATTCGACTTCTTTGCAGAAATCCTATGCCCTGAATAAATCGTTTCTTGATTTCCAATTGCTCCAGGGTATCTTCCGCATTTTCTTCCTTGAAATTTTTATGACAGACCGGATAACTCTGTAATAGAAACTGAAAAATATTCATTGTTATAATTAAATTACCGCTGTAGAATTTGCCTTATTATTATTATTATGTCATTTTTCATCATATTTCGATTTCTACTATGGTCGCACTACCTATCAAGTCTGCGGGAAGACCTAAGGCAGATCGTCGTGTGTCGTTATGACTCAAATTAATGTTTTTTCTATATCCCCTATCATCCCTAGCTTTACATAGACAAAGTTCTCCTTAGTGTGTGGGCTGTACTTAACTAGACAATTGTTTGTATATCTCTTATGCTAGGGTTTCCAGGGATTCTTTCAATGTGTTGTTTTGTCCTTTTTTTAACATTCCAAGTGCATCTATTATCACTAGCACGATTATTGTTTTCAATTTCCACATTTTTTCTATTTTAATTTCCAGGTCTTTATATTTTGACAGGTCTTCGAATTTCTTCGTTGCTATATTACAATCCGCCGGACAAGCCATATCAATTAATAGGCCAGGTTTGTTCTTTCTGGTTTTTAACATTAATGTCAGGCCTGTTTATTTCAATTTTTCTGTCTGATGGTGTAATCTCATAGAATGGTGACATCTTCTATTTCTGTAACCGGTGGAGGGTGATGTTCATAACAGTGTTTGTTTACAGATTTTCCAAAGTGTTTGCACATTGCCCAGTGTAAATATTGCCCCACTCTATCGTACAGAACATCCTGAGATTGGTCTATTGTTTCTCAGTGTTTATCACAGAAGTTGGATTTTGGATCCACATTATTCTGTATAATATTTGCCTTAAATTTCCTAGTAAAAAGACTTTAATCTTGCGCTGCAAGAATAAAGCCTTCAGTCTCAGACATTAATCAAGATGCACGTAACCATCGATGAGTATTAACTTTATCAACATTGGATTTATTGGCACGTTCTGGATATTGGCCATGAAGAGGATTGTCTTGCCTGCGTTGTTTCATCAGTTAAAGAGCTTTATCCTTGGCTTTCATTTGCATATTTTTTGCCGCAATAGTTGGTTCTTGGCGTCTGTTTTGCTTTTCTAAAGAATCTCCTAAATATAACCTTGTTTGTATTTACTGCGGGTTTTTATTATTGAATATTTTACGTTGTTTTCATGTTGCTTGACTAACTGAATCATCCTGTTCTTTGTTGTTGCTATGTATGTTAGTAAGCCAATAGTTGTTGTCTTGTATGAATAAGACCTCTTCCACCTTCTTTACGGGGTATTTATAGACGGTCTACATCAGCCTTTGGATGATGCATCTTATGCTTAGAAAGAAGCTTTCTTGTTTTAATATCTATTCGCCTGATGTCGTTTAGAGTCCAGTTTAAGATGTTGAAACTATATTGGGCAACTGGGATTGCAAGGCTATTCATGGACATAATTCTCTCCTTGAGAATTCAATTCAGTTTTTAATATAAGTCGTATCCTTCTATAGTACTCTTTACGCCGTTCTAAACTTCGTATTCTGGCTTTAATTTCAGTTGAAAATATAGAAAAAATTCTACAACAAAATTTGGATAATTTTTTATTAATTTGTTTCTAAGGTTTCGGCTCACATGAGCCATCTTCAGAAAGGTCACCAAGACGGTAACACAATAACATCAACCATCAGCGACGATTTTTTTTGTATTTTATTTTGTATTGTTTCTAAGGTTTCGGCTCACATGAGCCATCTTCAGAGAAGACACCAAGACGGTAACACAATAACATCCACCATCACCGACAATTTTATTTTGTGCTGACAAAAAAAAATCGTCGGTGATGGTGGATGTTATTGTGTTACCGTCTTGGTGTCCTCTCTGAAGATGGCTCATGTGAGCCGAAACCTTAGAAACAAATTAATAAAAAATTATCCAAATGTTGTAGAATTTTTGTCTTTATTTTCAACTGAAATTAAAGCCAAAATACGACGTTTGGAACGGCCCATAATTAAACATAATAGACATTCATTGTCTCTTATATTTAACAGTATATGTTTAGAAAATTATTTGCTGCCTCGATACACTATATATATATATATATATATATATATATATATATATATATATATATATATTGGCGTGTGTGTGTGTGTGTCTTTGTGTGTGTGTGTGTGTGTGTGTGCATGAGTATTATTATCATTATTATTTTGTGCAGTTTTCTAGCTACCCAGAATTTAATTGTTGCCGAGCCATTCTTGCTGTACATGAAATAATTATAATATATTGCCAAACGTTGCATTTTTGACATCAATAAAGATTATCAGAAATAACTTTGTGAAATGGTATTATTATCTATCAAACAAGTAATCTTACTAGAACACAATAGTTGATAACATTTAGCTAATATTTAACAAATGCCAGAAAATGGGTAACTTGTTTCTATCGGTATTTCAGTTCCTAACACACAATGTTCTTCGTCTCTAGAACTACACGTGAATTTCGTATTCCATACGGAATACTCAAGAGAACACAAAAGAGATAAAGCAAATTTTAAATGTCAAAAAGACCAGAAAGTCGTGGGTTTCAGTCATATACACGAGGGAAATAATAGCATTCCATGATAGATTCAAAACTAACAAGGATTTGTTCGTCTTTGTTAGTAAGAGAAGCTTTGAGCAGACATGCAAGAATCAGATGCCTCCTCCATGAAAGAAACTGAAGGGAACTTTCTCAAGGGACCTACACAGTGATGCCAATCAAATTTAGAAGAAAATATATGGTAATTCCAATTGGAAACTTTCGGCTTTTATCTTTTCATGCATTAAAAACAGATGATGATAATAAGAAAAAATAGTGCGTTGCTGATTTTCTCAGAGTTTACTTTGAAAGACGCATTTTTCTGGATATACTAAACAATAATTATTAAACGCTTTTCTAATACTGTAATTTTTAATTAGTTTCACCGTATACATGGCAGTAAAACCACTAGGACCCAAGAGGTTACTGAGTGTGAAATAATTAGGGACAGAATCATTAATAATGACCAGGAAGAAATAAATAATCGGGAGGACAGTATAGAGCAGTTTATATTTCATTGACATTTTTGCATATCAATGTTGGCTAAAAGGCAACGAACTGGAAGTTTCAACAAGCAAAAATAGCGAGAAAGAAACTGTTGGCACTGAATTTATGGCTACTTTTAGACAGCTTAACTGCAACGTGATGAGATCTCGACGCCAGTCTAAATTGCGCTGAAATTTAAAATGTCTATGTAACATAGTGAAGAGCTCATTCGAACAATTACCTTCTTCTTCTTCTTCTTCTTCTTCTTCTTCTTCTTCTTCTTCTTCTTCTTCTTCTTCTATGTGCCCTGTCCTTTCAGGACGTAGGCGATCATGGTTCTCCACGTCTCCCTATCCCTTGTCGCTCCTAGTATGTTTTCTCCCGTTACTCCTGTCAACCACCGTTCCGTCAACCACCTGATCAGACCCTGCAAATATGTTATCCGCTGCCTTCCTCTGTTTCTCTTTCCTTCTATCTGGCCAGTCAGTATCAGGTTCTCCAGGCTCTCCTTCCTCATTGTATGTCCCAGGAACTTCAGTTGTCTCTTCCTGTCTCTTCCTGATGCTCAGTATCAATTTCCTCTTTGTTACCATTCTTTCCAACACCTCATCGTTGCTTGCATAAAAATATAGAAAGAGGCAATCTTACAGACGTGAGAAAGTGACTCAAAACGAACCGCCAGGTCAGGATTGATAATATTGTTGAGTATTCTTTACTTTTTATGAAGGAGCTCAATCTGAATAGCAAGGCAACCATAGGTAAATAGCAGAGAGACCGAGGCATATGAAGCAGCAATATTCTAAGCATAGACGATTAGTAGACATAGATATGCATGAATAATTCGAGAGAGAAAACGTTCTTGCACGGCACAGGGAACTAACTTTCTCAGTAGCTGACTAAGCTATGGTTTCCACTTCATATCAGCTGTGGCTGTTGGACTGATAAGGCAAAACATTCCTTATTTCTTGGAAGTTAGCGTCAGCCATGCTAATGGAAAACAGAGAAGGGTCTCTCAGCAGAAACAGAGAACAGTTTAGTTTCGGTGTCGTTAAAATTAACAATTAAAAATCCTTTGTCCCAGTTAAAAACGGATTTGGTTTCATTTTAGATATTGGCTGCTATTTTAACCTTGTTGGACTAATTACTATCGAGGCAGGAGTAAAATAGTTGCTTCATTACATGAACATTAAAAACAAAGTATGACTAAGGAAATAGCCTCGTGAACACCCACGTTAGTACTAAAGGATCTTGACGAGTGGCCGTTCAAGATAACATTCATTTCAAGATTTGATAGGAAAGGCTGGATTTTTTAATAATGTATCCGGAGACACCGTAACTTTTCAGTTTGTGGATAAGACCTCCATAGCAAATCCTCTGAAAATCTTTCGAAATTTCACTGTTTCTATCCATAACATGATAGACTCTTTCTACAACTATCGTCGGTACATTAGCAGTTAAGCTGGAAAAACGAAAGCCATATTGCTTGTTGGAAAATGGCCCTGTAATGAGAGATGATGAACCACTTTGGCATAGATAAAAACCTTTACCTATAAATGACAAGCACACGTTTTACATGTATTCAATTTTCATTCAAAAGAAAAATCAAAATATTTAAGAACAGAAGTATTAATTTTGTCATAATGTTTCACTGATATGCCAACAGCCAAGATAACAAACAAAATAAATAGTCAATCGAAGACTCATTATTTTCCCCATGTTATGTTTACTTCCACATACAACTGAGATTCGTAGCATGCGTCATACTGATATCTGAGGAGAGTAGGAATGTAGGAAATGAAGGAAAACCGAAAACGTTAAAGGAGCGTTTAGATACATAGTGCAAATAATAATAGTTTTCTTTGACAAAATCTAACTTATACTTGAGGATCACGCATACTTTACAGAGAATAAAATTAACATAAGGTTTATACCAACGTGTGTTCTTTTCACTTCTCTAACGTCATATGTGTAGTGATATAGACATGAATGTTCTTCTGGTAAAATCATATCAATAATATCTAAGGAGAGATTAAATGAACACACACACACACACACACACACACACACACACACACACACACACACACACACACACACACACACATATATATATATATATATATATATATATATATATATATACTTACAATGTTTGACGAGTTGTGTTAGCTTTGAATTTACACTATCCCTAATATCAAGATCAAATCTTATTCATGAGTGTGTGGAATGTAAGCGCTAGAAATATGGCTTTTAGGCAAGGGGGCTGACGCTAGAAAACTTTGGAGATCACTTGTGTAAATATTGCGTGTTAACATTCGTTGATATACTTAAAGTAATTAGGAGATACGAACTGAAATATCAGAATTAAATGAGGTTTCTTGAAACGTCATATTAAAATAACGTAAGATATGAATATTCATGTATTAGATATACATATTCTGTAACACTGGTAAATTAGATTTGCATATGCAAACTTTTATGAAGGCATTACCGAAGAATATACAAGTAAATAACTTTATATTTCGGTAAATGATCAAGAATCTGAAAATATCTTAACTATTTATAAGGTGATATGCCCGAGTTTACCTTCATTATAAGCTAGAAACGCAGTTTATTTTAGAAATGAATTTAAAAGTTACAAATCTAATAACATATGGGTGAAGGATAGCATTTAGAAATGTTTGTGTGATACCGCAAAATATTAAACGAAAAATACACAAAATAGGTTTAGAACATCTTATATTGAAAATATATTGGATTATTTTAGGTAAAATTTATCAGTTTTACTAAGCTGATTTCGAAATTAACATCCATTATTGCCACATCACGCCAGAAAGTTTTTTTTATAAATTACCATTTCTTTAGCATTTTTCAAAATATACCAATTATTGGCCAAATTTTGGATTGAGATCTAAGAAGAAATATCAACTAAAATAGCTCCAAAACTATTGTATTTATTGCGTTTATGATTGGAAAATATTTCTAGGTATAATGGAAGCCCTATCATGTTAAGCTTAATTGAAAGATTTCAAAGGAAAATTAGTTGATTTGTTGGTAAAATATACAAGGGCACACAAATGTCGCACTGTGTTCTCCCTATAAAAGACAACAAAACTTTATTTCGTAAAATATAAAAAACAAACTGTTTGTAGTAGAATTTTATGCATAGTTATTTAACTTTACAAATTTGAAAGAAACTTCCTCCATCTAGACTGCTGGGAATGCTAATGCGCAGTGTCTCTTTTGATGCGCCGATAGTAGTCTGCCATAATTCTGATGCCCCAACGACCTTGTTATCTCTGCTCCATTAATTTGGTGTCGTAGTAGAATCACTTACCCTGTACATCGCTAACATCCTCACAGTTTTCGAGGAATCTTTTGAGATGGCTATGAAGGAAATTAATTTTGATGCTTGTGTTTGCACCGATGTTGCGAAAGCTTTCCAATATATTTACAGCAAGATCCTTGTTGTTATCGAATTTGTGATTAAAAAATATTTTTTACAAGCGCAACAAATAAATTGCATGCAAACTACTTATAAGGTTTTCATCTAAAATAAGATTTCTGATGTCTAGACTGTTAAAATTTCTACTTTAAGCTTTTAAATGCTCAAGCCTGGAAAACCTTCACAGATATACTTGAAACGATTATGGATACCTCAATGTGGTGTAATGGTTAGTAAGCTTTTCTGGTTAGAATCGTTACAGTTGAGTGGTGCGTTCGATCCTTACTGGGTGTCTTTTCTTTCGGGCTTTTGCAATATCTAGGCTGCGCTTAGAAAATCATTATACTTGAAGCAATGACCATTCATATTAAGAACTTTCACAAACTGTTTTATCAATCCCACTGTTAGTAGACAGAAGAAATATGTTTTTTTTCTCTTGTTATGATTGCAACACACGCAACATTAATCTCTCCCACTGTCAAAGACTCTCGAATAAGCCACTCAGTTGTGTGCCAGTGTTGATCCTAGGCACGAATGTCCCATAAACATAGAAAACAGAGATACTTCATATCGCCAGACTACTAGACGTGTAAAAGTTTGCCCATGTTCATATGCACACATATAGACCAGATTTATTTTAAGTAATCAATTACCACTTTCATCGGCTGGTGCTTTTCAGTATTGATGCATAAGAATTTATGTTGGTTAACAAGAACACATTTTATGCTTCGCTTAGAATTGTCAATGAAACGTCGCCATGAAGTGGGATCATATTTTTCCACTCTAAGTTTGAGAAGAACTTTTTGCACGTCATTGACTTTCACTATGTTCAAAGAATTAGGTGAATTTGGCATCACGGTTTCTTTAGAACTTAACATATGTTAATCTTGCCAAAGGATTCTTCTTCCTTAGTCGAGATGCTAGCAATTTTGCCGAGTCTTTTGTTAGATCTAAAAGTCATATGAAATGACTCATTTCTTCTCAGTCGAACTGTTTTGGTTTTAAACTTAACTCATCAAGCATTTAATGTCTTTTTTTATCTTGGCTATAAGACAGGACCGTGTTGAGGATATTCGCCGCTACCGTCAAGAAATTCATTGATTATGTGAACTGGAAGATAATTTGATTAACTATTCCCTGCTATTTCTTAATATAAAATTAATTAAAAATCTGGGTACGTACAATGGCCTCAAGCTCTGGAGCGAAACAATTTTTTAACGTAATTTTCAGTTACATTATTAAAAATAAATAAAGGAAAACTTAACGAATAGTCAATTACATGATAATATATTCCTATAATATATATGTTTACATGCATGCATGTGTGTGTTTGTGTGTATGTGTGTGTTGGGAACAAATATAAATCAAATATGGATCGGAAACCGATAGAATGATAAGACAAAGAACAAATAGGAAACAATTATCTAACATATTTCACTTTTATTAATGCTTTATCAGAGAATGAGATATAGAAAAAAAAAGAAAGAAATTCTAGTGTTTTTACTTTTATAATGTTTTTATTTGGCAATCATTTTTCCCAAGCATTCCACTTTTAAAACTAACGTTAAGATAATTTGTGTCATTCGGAATTCAAGGAGAGACGACGCGCCCATTAAAAATTTCGAGAACATAAAGTTTAGGCTACCTGGAAAAACCGTAAGTATTGCTATATGTATTTAAGTATACAATAAATGTAGTTATCTATGTGGAATTCAGATGATATGGGTGTATGTGTGTGTGTGTGTTTATTTGGATTTGTGTGTAATGGATATTAACTGTATTAATTTTTCGCATTTCGATTTGGAAAAATATTTAAGTAAATACCGTTTGTTAACATACGTTACAATATTCAAAAATAGATTCAATGAAGTTTGGTGATGTAATAATGTTTTTGGAATGCTTTTAAAGTTGATAATATTGTTATTAGTAAGCTCTTGGCGCATTTATTCGTGAAGAATTATAGTCTTTTTGATTAGGGCGGAAGTTGTAAAATCAAAGTTATGGTCGATTTACTTAGATTATTTACCCTGTTCGAACTGTTGTTTTCAATTGTATTGCCATTTTCACAACAGGTCGGCCGTTGTACCCTTTGGCCTTCTTCAGTTGATTATAATTTCGAACTAAACGCTTTATTTCGATATCAGGGGTATATTATTGTCTTATCATGAGACATACCACTTCCGGATGCATAGTTGTCTTTAACTCTGTAAGATTTCTTTCAGCACTGCTGCAGACAACTATTGAACTCGCATCACTTTGTCATCAGAAGCCCATGTCCAAGTGGATAGAAGCGTTGGTCAGATCCAGTGACTTGTTCCAGTAGATTTTTAACTTCGTTTTCTAGCGTTGAACATGAGATGGTGTGGATAGTGAAGAAATCTATTTTTTTGAATATATTTCTCTTTCTTTAGACTTACTGGACTACATATGCTATTGGCTCTGAGGTAGAATCTTATGACTAATACTGATTTTATTTTTGATTGTGTCGGGAATAAATTTCTAAACGTTTTGCATTTTTCCTTGATCTGATCATATATATGTATGTATGTGTGTTTGCGTGTGCGTGAGTGTGTGTGTGTACACATCTCTATGTCAGAACAAAAACCTTAGTAATCGAACGACAAAGTAGAAAAACACTCACATTCCCTCTCTAGGAAATTTTGCTCCCGACTAATATTGGCAATATTTTATAATTTATATATCGGGCAAAAGAATAGATCAAGCATCTAGGATCATGCATTGCAACACAAAAAAATATTGATGCAATCTGGAATTTATGTGGGAAAATATCAATAGTTATCAAAAAATAAAAAATAAAATTGATAGTTTTGATTTAGGGCAGCTCGATGAAGCATTGTGATAGTCCGGGCAATCAATGTATACACATATGCACCTGTTTTTATAATCAGATAGTTTAAAATTGAAACATTAAGAATTATATTTCAAAGACAACTGTATTGCTCTGACTTGGCAAAGATTTGCTCCGTCTGAATAATGTATCATCAAGTAATACCATATATATAGTGTTTCAACAAAGAAGTGTGCAATGTAAATAAGTAAAAGGTGAAAAAGTGAGTTGCTTTGTTATTCAAAGGTTACTTAAAATCACTGCCAATTTACAAGTCTCACTATTATATGTTTTTGCTATTTTATTTTTATCCCGGACAAAATCATAAAACGGACACATCACAACTATTTTAATCTACAAAGTTCTTTAAACAATACTGGTGATTACCAAAATAATGTTTCTCTGTCTCTTACAACATGCACTGATAAGTATATTCTTACTGCATTTTGTCTAATGTATAATACAACTACTGAGAATACAGGTTTTTAGAAGTTAACATCCATAATCTAATGGCATGCGAATAATATTTTATTAAATATATAAAAAACAGATGTACTTATCAGAGATTATTTTAAGATTATTTTAAGCTGGTGTCGTATATAAATGTGTATTCATACCATTCATATATAAATAGATGTTTTTCATTTTTAAATTTCAGTGTAAAATAATGTAAAATTCAGTATACATATTAAGAAGAAAATAATATAATTTCAAAAGAAAACATAACATCTATCTTAGAATATTTATCTAACTAATATGTAATCTGTGCATATAAATTTAATATATGTATGTGTGCATATGTTTCCAGTGTAACATTGCTCCTCTTACGTTAATACCTCAATCTCTGAATTTCATTATAAACTGTTTTTAAATGTACTTTAATCTTTTGATCTAACTACGTTCGGTGACATAATTTATTCTCCCTTCTAAATTGTTGTTAAATAAATTCCGCATTTTAATGTACACATTTGGTTTACGTATCAAAAATTATTTTCGTTTATTTTCTCATTGTAATCAAATTTTTCAAAAAAAAGTTTAATTTTATTTTCTGATGTACGTTTCTGTTTTTAATGTATGTAATAATTTTCTTTTTCCTATTCGTTAATTCGGAAAATACACCAAGAATCTAATTAAATTTGACAATTCCTAAGATATTGTTTTACTCTCTGCGTCTTGATTAGATTTGATTTTTACGCTAGCTGTTATATAATATGTGCCCTATCTTGACAGTGGAAAAGTTTTCAAAATGTGAAATGACTATTTTCGAAGATTAGATTTAGACCAAGTTTTGATGATAGCGCAATGATCTCATAGAGAATCTCATTAAAACCCATCAGGACTACAAAAATTTTAATGAAGAAGTCCATTAGAGTTAATCCTTCTTGGCATTTTGAGTTTTTTTCAATGAGTTAATGGAATCCTTATGCAAACAAGAATGCACTTCATTTAAAAACGAAACTGATGAAAATATCAGCAAATTTTCTTTTTAGACAACAGAGTACTAATGATAAATTTTACGGGAAATTGTACAATCGGTTTCTCAATGGATGAAAATTTTAACCATTTTATTGATTCGGTGATTTACTAATAGTTATATTTAGATAGAACTCAGTGAGGAAGTAATTATTTTTAACTTGTTTTAAAGTCTTGATTTGAAAAGCAATACTTGACATTATGATAGCTGTATTGTGTAAATCAAGCTTTTTGCAAGATTTATGTTTTATACAAGTGAAAATGCATAATTAAATATTTAGGATTTATATTGTTAAAGCTTATACAATTCTTTGCTCTCATAATCTTTTTTTTTTCTTAATCATTTCACCCCAAGTAAGGCATTCCACTGCCACTATTGTGCAGGGGGTTACATAGGGAAAAGTGCCGAGAAAGAGTGCTTAGATATAGGAAATGTCAGAAGGAGGGTGATAGACAGGGAAGGATACCGATGATGAGGGCTGGGTAGATAGGAAGAGTTTTTGAGAGAATGGATGAAAATCAGTGTGTTAGGAGGTGTCTATTGACCTTACATTTAAACTCCTGGAGAAGCAAGTATGTGAAACGGAATTCCACAGGCGGGAAGTGCGAGAAAAGAAACTGTTGGAGTAGAAATTGAGGTTACATCTTATCTGTTTCACTGTGGAAATGTGGGACCTACTTGCTAATCTAGTATCACGTGAAAATTCGTACCTAGGCCCATCAGTGATCTAAGTTCATCGGAGCGGAAGCCGTGAAAGTATTTATAGAAGAGGCACAGGGAAGCCACGTCATGCCGGTGAAAGAGTGACTGCAGCCGGTCTGCCAAGTCGGTATCGATCACGTTACATATACTCCGTTGTATTTTGTCAAGAACCCCGAGGAGAATAGCAGGGGCACCCGACCAGATATGGCAGCAGTATTCAATACACGAGCGGATGGTAGATTTAGATATGTGCAGGATAGATTGAGACAGGAAACACTTCCGGGCATTGTACAGAGAACCGACTTTCATAGCAGCGGATTTAGCAATAGATTCAATATAGTCATTCCACTTGAGATCCGCTGAGAGTGTGAGGCCAAGGAGGTGTAGTGTTTTACTCTTTGGGAGGTAAGCCTGTTCCATGCTAATGAAAGGTAGGTGCGATAGTCTGTGATGGTTAATTGATAGTCGCTTCGTTTTGGAAGCATAAAAATTTACGAGCCATTTCTTACCCCAGTCCACTACGGATTGGAGGTCCTTTTCAAGCTCGTAGAGAGGTTCCCTTTGTCGCCCACACCAGATTTTACATTGAGGTGAGAGTAAATTGTGATGTCATCGGTGTACATGTTTACTTGGTGTCTTATGGCATCGGCGAGATCATTAATGTAGATCAGAAAGAGCGTAGGATAGAGCCTTGAGGATCACACGCGATCGTATGGTAGATTTGGGAGGCATGTCGGTATAATACCACTTTCAATGTGCTGTTAGAGAGGAATGACCGGATTAGGTCAAACAAATGTCCAGTTATCCCATAGCTCCGCAGTTTGCGTAGAAGGCCAACATGCCAGACTCTGTCGAACGCTTTGGAGATATCCAAGGCATCGGCACGGGCTTCGCCATCCTTGTCGAGAGCCTGGTATATATACTCGCTGATGGTCGTTAGCATATCAGCAGTAGAACTGGTGAAGCGGAAACCATACTGTTTGTCCAAGAGGAGCCTGTGAGCTCTTAGATGCTGAACCACCTCGGCGTTGATAATGGCTTCGAACACTTTGCCAAAGATCGGAAGAAGACTGATAGGGCGGCAATATGCGGGGTCCGAGCGTTCTCCAGTATTCTTTAATATAGGAAGTACGGAGGAAGTCTTCCAACAGGCAGCAAAGCAGGAAGCAGATAGGCAAAAGTTGTAGAGTTTAGAGAGGACAGAGGAGAGTTCAGGGGAATATTTCTTCAAGACTATTGATTGGGATTCCGTCTCATCCGCTCACTTTGTGAGGGTCAAGTTTTTAGAATATGTTAGATACCAGCGAGGGTGTAATGTGGACGTCATTCAGTTGAGCATCAGTTCTAGGTGGGAAGTTGGGTGTTGATCCTCCAGACGAATCCAGTCTCGAATTGGTCAAGATTCTGTGAGCAAAGCATTTAGCTTTGTCTGCTAAGGAGGTGAGGACCTCAAATTCATTGATTATGTGGGTATTGAGGTCTTACTCTTGTTAAGCACACTTTTACAGGGTCACCAGTAGTATTTGGCACCAAACTTACAGGATGCTATGCGTTGCTTCATTCTGGCAGCAAGCAACATCTTAGCTTCTTTAAGTATCTTTTTACGCTTATTACGAGCTGAGGCGAAAAGGTGCCTGTTTTGGTCCGATGCGTAGGTAGAGTCGAAAGAAATGATTCCGGTGGGCAATGGCAGCCGAGAAAGCGGACAAGAACCAGGGAGATGAATGGGACTTAATCTGAAATTTCCTGGCAGGGATGCAAGCATCGATGCCAGTCTTAACCCAAGAGGAGACCTCGGATACACAGTTTTCGACGGGAAGTTTGAAAACGTTGTTCCAAGGGACGTCACACAGGAAGTCTCGGAACGAATCTCAGTCTGCTCTTTGGTAGCAGTAGGTCTGCTGGTCTGGGTTTCTTGGGTAGAGTGGGAGTGGAATGAGATAATGACAGAAACTACGGCATGGTCAGAGTTTCCGAGAGGGCAGAGCTGCCTGGTAGTGCAAGTGTCTGGGATGGAAGTAAAGCGGAGGTCTAGTAGTGAGTCCCTTCCGTTAGGCCTATTAGAGAAACGCATGGGGAAGTCCACCACTTTCGTAAGAGATTGAGTAATTGAAAAATTCATGGTGTGGACACCAGCAATGTTGGTGACAGAGTTTTCCAGCCACTTGGTGTGGTGGGCGTTAAAGTCCCCAAACACAAATAAATGAGCAGATGGATGAGAAGAAATGGCCTTGTGGATATTGTTAGAGATGCTATCAAGTACCGAACAGTCAGAGGAGGAAGGGGAGCAGTAGAGAAAGAAGATATAGCTAACCGAGCTTAGAAGTGAGAAGCGGAAGCACATGAATCCATGGATACAAGTGATATCTTCCTAGCTAGAGGTGGGTGTTCACTGACATAAACACCAAGCCCATGCATATGGACATTACAGTCCTTCCTGAAGAGGGGAAGGTAACCAGGAACGTAAAACTCAGAAGAGGGGATAGAAGGGTCAAGGTTAGTTTCATATAGAGCTAAGATATCAGGTAAGTTAATTTGAAGGAATGATTCTACGCTGTAGAAGTTAGTGCGGATATTTTGGTATGTTTGAAAAGGAGATGCAGACAGGTTTGTGCGTTTTCTGACTAGCTGATTTAGTTTTGCTATTTTGTTTGCTTGTTTTCATAGTGATTTAGTTAGAGAGAGGTCTAGAGTAAAATAAGTCGGTCACTGTTCTGTATTTAAGTTACGGAATTTTCTTTTGTAATATCTGGTATGTAAACCTGTATATTACTAAAAGGAAGCAGTCTGATATAGAGTTAGAAATAATCAGCAGGTTTAAAAATATATGCAGTTTCTGATTCATACCTATTCATTTTTATATTAGATTACTATATTTACTTATCTTTTAATGAATGCATTGCCATATTTTAACAGCCAAACTGGCTCTTGTTATAGAAAAGTTTTCATCTATAATATGATCACTGGACAGACTAAATTCCTTAAACTATAAACCTAGTTAGAAGGCTTGAGCTGCTAGGATTTGTTTTTCTTTCTTCTCTCCTTGGTTAATCTCAGTGGCTCAGATTATTGTTTAAGCCCGTTATTCCTATTGGGCAGGTAAGAATTTCTCTTATTATTTGGTGTTCAACCGCCCTTAAAATGTCTATCTAATTATTCTGTTTTTGCATCTTCTGTCATATTTTGTTTTTGTTTTATATTTATCGTTTAGTTCCCAAATTTCCATGCAAGTTTTAGTTGTTTCTTCAGAGTAAAAAATCTTAACTTTCAGTCAAATATTGATTCTAGGCATCTTTCTATTCTAATTTTTATGATCACAAAATTGATCAAAATTTGCCAAGCTCTATCTTTTCAAAGGTTAGATCAGCTAGAAAATGGATTATTAGTGACGCATTCAGGCTAGGGATAGTAAAGTATCAATTTGCAATTTCCAGATTGTTCAAAAGCGTTTACGCAGCTTTGTGAGCGATTAAATATTTAACCTCTTCAAATGAAACGCCGAAATGTTCAAACGAGCTAATCTCTTTAGTTTCACCAGGTCAGAACTTTACAGCTATAAGACACCATGCAATGTACATAGGATCGAATCATCCTCAATTCCCTCATCTTTTCTTGGTAAGAAGGAAGTTCTACGCGAAACCTTTTTTCTTGAGAATCGCTTCAATGTGGAACAGACTAAGAATTGAATGCTTCTCTAATCACCACAATCTTAATCACTGTTCTGTCTTGTTTCAACTATTATTTATCCTAAATATGCTCATAATCTATCTTTACTTCCTTCTTCTCCGCTCATGTTTAGGTTTCTAGGACACCTAATTAGGAAAAGGGTTTGGAGAATCTAATACTCACGGGATGGATAGATAGAAAAAAAGACAGGAGAAAGCAAAGCAAGACATACTTGAAAAGAAAACGTGGACTGGAGAGTACTTCCTCTCGCAGCATCCTGACTCACTCATTCACTCACTCTGTATCGAACACAGAACGCTTTAGTTCAATTCACTGGAACTAACCAACGTCTAAATCCAATAATCTATGTGTCCTTAAGTAACTTGATTTCTGTCACTTATAAACTAAATGTTCAGTATTCATTTTGTACCAGATTTCATATTGCAATTTTTCATATTAATGGTTTCCTCTAGTATTTTTTATCAAAGCTCATACAGCAATTTTTGATACTAATAATTTTCTATAGTTACGGGATGGTTTAATTTTTCCTTACCAGTTCGAGACGAAAATAATATTAGTTGTGCATTTCGAGTCTGCGGTCCATTCACTGATGAAAGGTAGAAAGCTTACTCTCACTTATCGATGGCTTGGCCGTCCCAAAATCTCGGTAGCCCAAAACAGGAGATTCTCAGTCCAATTTTGACCTAGAGCCAACTATTTGTCAAAACAGGATAACAATATTATGGCTATGATTCTTTACGCAGACTCAACCAATTCGGTTACTTTTTCAGACAAAAATAACTGTATTCCCATGTTTTAGTGATATCTTTTCTTATCTTTAAAATTTAAAATTAAGATAAAATTAATACCAGCTATCTGGAAATTGAGTTACATCACTCCCAATGTTACCTGTCATTTATAAAATAAATGACACTTTAAATACTAGTTACACTATTAAGCAAGCGTATTAATTTTTAGGCTAAAAACAAACAATTTTCATGCAGCCATGCATTGAACGTATTAGTTTTAAGCAACACAAATAAGGAAACAATTTCCATGCGCAATAGAGGTTTCCCTCTTTAAATCCTATGCAAATGCAAAAATATCCTTCTTTTAATTACATGCAATATTACTGATCCATATTAATTTTATCTATTGACTTTAATAATTGCGGCATTCGCTCTCTCGTGACCCTAAAGTATTTGTTCACTAGCGGCTCCCATAATTGTGTGCAGTTATCTAAGATTTTATCAACCAACTCCATTGCTGAGTCTTTTTTTCAAATTTCTCTTCAGTCTGCTAGTATGGGGGTAGGGACATAGACATAGCAATTTCAGAACATCCCAGAGGCAATTTTATCAGGGATAAATGTAGTGGCACCCTCAGCGTCTTAGTGGGCTCTCCTTTACGCACCCTGGAAAGATCAATGTCTTTCTGAGCAACCACTACACAAAATCCATCAAATATACTGATTGCTTGCGGTAGTACAGTATCGGTTAATGTTTCTCGACCTAGAAATATTCCTCTACACCCCTTCTTCTTCTTCTTCTTCTTCTTCTTCTTCTTCTTCTTCTTCTTCTTCTTCTTCTATGTGCCCTGTCCCTTCAGAACGTAATCGATCATGGTTCTCCACGTCTCCCTATCCCTTGTGGCTCTTAATATGTTTGCTCCTGCTACACCTCGCAACCCCCGTTCCGTCATCCACCTGATCAGGCCTTGCAAATATGTTATCCGCTGCCTTCCTCTGTCTCATTTTTTCTTCTATCTGGCCCGTCAGTATCAGGTTCTCCAAGCTCTCCTTCCTTATTGCATGTCCCAGGAACTTCAATTGTCTCTTCCTGATGCTCGGTATTAATTTTCTTTTTGTTGCCATTCATTCCAACACCTCATCGATGCAATATCCGCAGACTCCTTCTGTGGCACCACATTTCCGCCGCATCAAGTTTTATCCTCATTTTCAAGATATTGTCCAGCATTCACTGCCGTATTGAAGAACTGACATCACATAGCAATCCAGCACTCTTTTGTTTGTTTCTAGTGAAATTTTCTTGTGTGTTAGTATTTTACTCAGCTTCTGGAATGCGTCCTTTGCCATGACAATTCGCCTTCGGATTTCTGTGTCGCACTTTCCATCTCCTGTTAGAAGACTTCCTAGGTATTTAAATTTTTTGTACTTGCTTGATTCTGGTATCCCCCACCTGTATTTGGCATTTTGGGTTGCACCTTTTGCTGATGACCATGCATTCAGTTTTCTTAAAGTTTATTTGTAGTCCTTTTTTGTCACTCTCCACCGAAGGATGTCTTGTAGTTACCTTTCCGTGTCAGTAATCAGCACTGTATCATCAGCATACCTTATATTGTTCAAGTTGTGGCCTCCAGTAACAAATCATCTAGGGACCTCAAAATATTCTCGATGTACAAGTTGAACAGATCCGGTGAAAAGATACATCCTTGTCTTACGCCTCTTTCTATCTTTGTAAATCTGCTAAAATCAAACACGGCCAGTGTTCACTGGTCACATAGTTAAAACACTGTAAGGTACATGTTTTCACAGCATCGTTTCTACATTTGCTAGCTTCTGTTGTTAACATAATAATTTTCTATGGGCTGAATTCATAGCTCTATGCCCTGTTTCAACTTGGTATTTGGCTGTTGCCTCCAGGCCTGCTTGTGGTTGGGGATACGGAATAAGGAAATTTATAACTCGATATATTTCGAAGAAACTCTCCCTGTTTAGTAACGGTATAGACACAACAACCAATAATTATACTCAAAGAAAGTTATATAACCCAGAGCACTATAATATTTGCAAAATTCCTTAATGGTGTCCACCCGTAACCTTAAATGGTGAGGTATTTCAGTTTGTTTCTTGATTAAGAATTCCCTTAAATGTCAAGGGGTTACTATACTTGTGGAAAGTAACCCATGGAGAACATGTCTAACTGAGCCCTCACGTACTCTAGTAAAATTGTTAGGGATTACTAGTTTTGTGAAGGATAGCTGCCAACTAATAATACTGTTGTATAAACCATTTCAATTCATGTACTTTATTCATCACCAGTATCAGTTCTGTTAGCTATCTCGTGTGTTATCTCCCTTAAATTAGTGGTCAGCCAATTCATTTTCCTTCTATTCTTCATTAGCCCTAGTTACATTTAATATTGATACGCTATTATTGCCACCTTGCTTAGAACCCTTTGATTTGTCTCTGGCTCTCCTAGTTTTCGTTTTATGACTCTAACCTAATCTTCCGTTACGGCCCCAAATACAACAGCCAATGCTTTCCCTACAATGGTGATTATTGCTCTTTTCCTTTTAATTTGAATTAATTCAATTCCTTTCAGGTAATTTTTTATATTCTTATATTGGTCCTCCATCATAATTATGTCCCACACTAAAGAGCACAACAAATTAAGGTATCCCTTTCCTGAGATGTTATTCTCGGCCACTCTTGAACTGACTGGACATAATTCTTTTATTTCACTCTCCAATTTGGTTAGCAATGCCACATATGTGTTTGGATGAATTACGAAGATGACCAGCCACATTGATCTAGTTATTAATTCTTCGCACATTATTTTGAGAATCGTATTTTGGCTGTGTTTCCAAGCTGTTGTCGTTATCATCATCACTATCGTTGTTAGTAACATCAATCTTCTTTTACCAGCCATCCCTGCAAGACAAGGTATCCCGATGTTTTGTAGGCGAGCATATGTGCAGATTCTTTTAGTTTACGAAGTTTCCAGTGGCCTTCTCCATCTATTATTTCAACTTCATCACATAGGGGCGGTAGTTCTCTTTATCCCTGCATAAGTGGTTAACCACGCTTGATTTTTCTATTTCCCTTGCTATGTTCAAATAGGATTGACAAACCAAGGCTGTTTTCTGAGAGTTGTTATCCTCATGCACGCTCCTTTCCATGTTCCTTGAAGTTGCTGTCATGTACCCATGATAATCGTTACATTGTTAGGTTATTGCTGATACTGATCATTTCCTGTTCGTGTGTCTCTAGGTCGTTACTTATGACTTTTTCTCGATGCTGCAGGAAGCAGACGATCCTTTTCTTTACATTGTATTGGTGGTGTTTTGTTGAAGTTGAGATATTGTCCGGTGATTGTTAGCTTGTGGTATACAGATGTCATGAACCCCACTCTGTTCGAGTTGTTATCACATCCAGTAATGCAAGTTTGTTGTCACTCTCTTTTTTATAGTGAACAGTATCGATATTCTTATTGAGTTTGCTTGGTCCATTAGTGGCTGAACCTCATTCTGGTGTTGCCAGAGTAGAAGGTTTAGCCAACGTATCTCATTCATAGAGTTGAATTTAGAGCAGATGTTTCTAATGTCATCTCTTCAGATTATTCCATGGATATATCCCAGTGATGTTGATAATGGAGATCCCATTGCTAAGCCTTCATTCTGTCGATATATATCTGATCCTTGTCCGAAGTGTGTTGATTGTGTGCCGAAAATTCTGCATCTCTATCAGATCATCTAATGAAATACGAGTACGTTTTGTGAGGGATCAGTGTGAGGCTAGTCTGTTCTACATCTGTCTTATTTTCAAATATATCATATGAAACTAAATTTGTTTTCACATAATACTTTCTATTTAAATATGAAATTGGTATATGTTACCATAAGATTTGGAATGCATTTTATTATACAAAAATCATTCATTCATTACTGTATGCATTGTATAAAGAATTATGCATGTAGAAATATTTGATTATTCCCATAATCTAATGTTAAATAATACTTAGTATATGCAATGTTTACATTTTGTTTACATGGAAAAAGAAATCAGACGGAAATAAATGTAAATATCGTTTTACAGCTGAATAAGAGGTTGCTAAAATATTGAAAATTATGACGTACGCTTCAAAAGATATTCTGTGGCGTTTCTTTTATCAAATATTCGAAAAGATTGCGAATAATTTCAAATATCACAACCTTTCATAAAATTCAATATTCAGTTGTAGATATCTAATGAACTTAAAAACATTGGCACTATTTAGTCGGAAAAATAATTATAGATAATAAATGCATTTTTATCAGATTTTATCAAACATTTACAAAAATATATAAAATAAAACCTCAATTTGTTGCCTAGTTTTCTGGGATAATAAAAAAATCACATCACTGTCATAATATTGAAAAATGCTTAACTTAATGTAACAACCAATAAAACCATTCTACGTACAGAATATAATTATATTTAACGCTTAATACTTGTCATCTACATTTAATATGTGTCAATTTCTTACTTTCTGATTCTATATTATAAACGATTATAAAAGTCTTGTAACAAGTTTCTATTAATTCAGTGATTTTAAACAAATAACGGGCTATCATTTCTCCAAATTTTCTACTCCCTTAAATGTGAAAAATAATAGAACTGGTGTATAATTAGCGGAAATAGTGCAAAAAAAAAAAAAATTAAAGATTATTCCCAATCAAAAAGAGTAGAAATTACGGTGTGAAATGACAAATACTCATGTCAAAATTGGTGAAGAAGTTTCAGATTTTAGGAACAAAAAAAAAGATAAATATTAAAACATGAAAAAATACAAAAAAGTATGAAGATAGGAAAATTCCAGAGGAATATGAAACGGAAGAAACATAATCGGTAAGATAATTATATAAAGATACGTACCCGACGAAAGTGAAAAGTAAGCGAAAGAACTCATGAAAGCAAATGAAATAAATCTATCAAGCCTAAGATTGGCATAAATAAATAGACCCTCGATGATAACGCAGATAAAACAAATCACGAAAGTGATAAGACTTAGGAGGATGAAACAAAATTGCAGGCGATCATCGCGATACAGTAAATAAGCTGAAAGAATGTAAAGAAAATAGGTAGGAGGGGGGATGATAAAAAGAAGAAAAGAGCAGCCACAAATGTCGAAACGGTTTTGTATTCAGCTCCGAATTGAATGATAAATGTCCGGGACTTTCCGGCATGTATATTTTTCTTCCGATGCCGGATAATCAAGCGAAACAATATGAACTCAAAGCGTCGATATTTTGTCTGGTGCATACAAGATAAAGAGATTTTGATAGATTTCACCTACTCAAAGACAATTGGAATTCATTAGGTATACAAGTGATGTCGCTTCTAAGACGCTTCTAAGACGCTGCACTGCATCCGTTGCTGTGAATAAACCGTGGTTTTACAAGATTTAAATGCTCCAGTGACCATTTGTTTTCCATATTCCTCGATGCAGGAAGATATATGTATCAAGAGTTCGGACTTTAGATCTCCCAGACAACGATTCACTGTATGATAACATTTAATAACAACTGAATTACTATCAGTGAAATAAATGTATCTACAGTAAAGATAGTATGAAAATGTCATAAATATCATAAAAATGTCCATTTTGTGAAAATTACCAAACAGAAACATTTGACATTGTAGTTCACGTTTCAATGTTATATATTAGGCTCGAAAGTAATTACTAACCGAATATAATAACAAAATTCACGACCATAATCATGTGTTTTTAAACTATTATGGTCGAAGAGGCACCATGTGTAATGCAGCTGTAGAAATACATGATAAAGGGAGTTAAATGGTGAGAGATTCTGCTAGAGACAGTTTATTCACAGGCTGGTTTTGAAATCACAAGCGCCTTTCTCGTAGACTGGTTACCCTACCAAGTTTAAATAGAACAGTCTGAGATGCTATTTAAGCAAGAGGGCGAGTAATTGATAATCATAACTTTACCGAGAAGATGAGGGCTATGTAAACGAAACAGGCTCGGTCAGATAATAAACTGAGTGCGCCGATTCAACTTCATGTGCTAAAAATCTTTACAATAATGGGACATGAATATAAAATAATTATTGCATGAGGACTGTGAATCCTAGGTAAATTGTCTATGTGTTAAAATAATGTCTTACAGAGGGGTCTAATAGTAAGTGTATACCATTTTCGAACGATTAGTAAATTGTCATATCTATGGATTTCTATATGTCAGTATTTAGAAATAAATATAAACAAAATCATGAAATTGAAGGTGAATTCTTTCTCTCTCTCTCTTCCATACACACACACACACACACACACTCTCTCTCTCTCTCTCTCTCTCTTTCTCTCTCTCACTATATATATATATATATATATATATATATCTGTAAAGAGAGTAAATATAAAAGTAGACATTGAAGTCAGCACAGGGAATGTGACATACTTAAACTAAGCTGTCAGGCCTTATGCTAGACTAATTTATATATACAGGTCAGAGTTGCATTGTGTGTAGTCTATTGTATTGTTCTTACAGGTATTTTCGTGTGCCAAATGATAATCACGGCAAATGAAATATGCATTTTTACATTAAAATTTATAATGCTGCATAAACGCTTCAGAAAAGCAAACTACATATAAAATGTAGAACAGTAGATAATACTTTTGGGGATACTTTTCAAATAACTGTTACAGTTTTTGAAGCAAATTCGTGGTAATAGCGAAAATTAGAGAAATCGCACTAGCTGTAAAAGCTTTCTTTGTAATTGGGAGCGACTTTGATGTTTCTTTTACCACTCGTGTGGTGGTTGTCAAGTTTCTTCTGTATTGTTTTAATTTCTGAGCCAGAGAGACCTGGGTTTCAGAAGCAGATGTTCGTAAACGCCTCGAATTAACTCTTAGGCCTTCCTTATTAACTGAAGGTAAACTCCTAATTTACTTCTAAGAATTTGGAGCAAAAGGTTTGATTGGTTATGAATTAATAACAAACACAGCTGTTTCAATCAAATCGAAATGAACTAAAAATGTTTTTTGAAATTCAAAAATAAATCAAGAGCCCAACGCAGCGTTTACTTTCTTTCAGAAAACAAACGATACACATTCAAGCAGCTTAAATTACTTATAAATCAGCAGCTAACCTATAACCCTTCTTTTTTACATTTTCTTTTGAATTATGTACACTATTAACATTAATCCTCATACTGATATCGTCATCTATAGAATAAGTATCTTCCTACTATTACCAGCAACGAGAATATTGAATTGAGCGAGAAAATTCTTAAAATCGTGTTTATTGCTGTCATTTACGTTTCCACCAAATGTAAGATATTTTAGCTAAAGAATAGCTGACCTGAATGTATGGCCTTGTTGAGATGTACAACAATTATAAATACAACCGTCATCCTGAGGACTGTCAGAGATATTAAATTTCTCTATTAACTTATACAATTCTTGAATTGCATAGAATCATTACGGTGTCCTCAGTAATAACAGTCATATAATAAACTTTTGAAATCTGCTCTAGTATGTTTCGAACCAAATTTTCTCTGGAAATCGAAATAACTTTTAGCTGATCTTTAGATTTTGAAATGTTTAATATTGACGCTTTATTCAACTTTAAGCAGGTCAGGTAAACACGAAAAACATTATAAATATTCGAAATTATAAAAAAATATTCAATATATAATGCAGAAATTTGAAGATATAGAGAGATTACATGTTTAAAGGCTTAGGAATGCTAACCTTTGCTGTTATACACGTAGGAATTTTTCAGTAGAGCATAATATAACAACGTATATTTCAAAAGCTTTTTCGTGATTACGGGATCTGCGTATACAACAGCAAAAGTTGTTAGTATTCCTGACATTTTAAACATAAAATTGGTTTAGAATTTCAACTTTCTATATTGTGAATTGAGCCCCTTTTTTGTATAACCGTGTTATGGATAAAGTAAATTTTGTCTGTCAAAAGAGTTTTATAATACTATTTAATCCTGGTTGACTGTAGAGCTATTTATAATGGTGTATTTTTATAAATATTTTTTTGTGTTTATGTGACCTACCTGTATAAAGCGAAAGTGGTTATTATTCCTAATATTTTAAACATAAAATAGCATTACATTTTCAATTTCATGAATTGTCTAGGGACACTTTCTATTATATAACATCAGGGACAAAGTAAATTTTGTATTTCAAAAGATTTTTAACGTCCATTCACTGTAGTTTTTCAGTAGAGCAATTTACAACTGTTTATATTTAGAATGCATTTTCGTGTTTACGTAAACTGCGCGTATAACAGCGATGCTGGTTAGTATTCCTAATATTTTAAATAGTAAATAGTTCTACTTTCTCAGCATTGTTTTTTGGTACTTTTTCATAAAGCCGTTTTATTGACAAAGTGAATTTGGTTTCTAAAATAGTCCTAATCGCTGCTGATTTTCAGTAGAGTATATTTATACCGTCATTGACGTCCTTTCTCTGACACTGGCGAAGAAAATATTGATCCTTTTCATTAAATGTTGACGGATGACAGGCGATTTTCTATTAATTAAATAGCCAATGATACTAGAATATCTCTTGGACTGTTAATAAAGGCTATTAAATTAAAACGCTCAGGGAAACTAACGAAAAGAAACTTGTTTCTTCAGGACAATGCTCTAACACACAAGTCCTTGGTTTCCATGGCTGCTCTGTGTGAGAGCGGCTTTGAACTGGTTGATCACCCTCCCTATTCTTCTTGACTACTATCTGTTCCCAAACATGAAAAATCTATTGGTTGGAAACTAGTATCACAGTGATGATGACGTTTTATCTGCTGTTGATACGTTCTCCACTAACAGGATTAACTGTCATCTTCAAACAACTAGATATCAGTTTAGCTGGAGAGAAAATATGCAGTTATTAATAAGAAAAATGGAATTTAATGCATACAATCTTTCACAGCGGTAGCATCATTTGATCATAATCAGCCTATGAAGACCTCGATGTCGTCGACTTCGTCTTCGTCGTCGTTTTCGACCGAGTCGGCTACCTTCGGAGGAGAACAACTATGCGCACATGTTTCCACTGGTCGCGCGCAAGGCCTTAAGGAATCGTTGTCGGACACTCTTCTCCCAGAAAAAAAACAAAAACAAAAACATTTGGCTCCTTTCCTAGCCGCCTCTGTTTGGATTTAGATCTTCCCTTTACCGATCTACACGTACAGCCTACCCTCTTATATTTGTAAGCAGTAATCTTTACGGTGTTATATTTCTTTTATTTGAATATTTGACCAGAAACGGTGTCTTAATTTATAAATATAATATATAATTTGCTTCAGGAAATATATTAATATTGGATATACAAATATATTTAGATTACAAAATTTGATCGATTAATAATCGGTAATTGTTCACATCAAAATATTTCCGATAAACCTATTCTATAAATGTATGGCTGTTGAATCAATTTGCACATTCAGATCTGCGTGTTTATTACATTAAATAAACTTAATCCCCGTTTAAAATTTTTTAGTTGCCTTAGAGAGAGAGAAGGAATATAAATTTTTTCATATATATATTAATTTTATTTTTTACAAAGTTAAGTGAGATGCATTAAATAATGTTGATTAATTTATTAAATAACTAAAACTTTTCCTTTGAGAAGATTTTCCTTCCTAGGAGTAAATTCTAAGTAATGTTGTTTTCATATATATATATATATATATATATATATATATATATATATGCGTGTATTTTCATATATATATATATATATATATATGCGTGTGTGTGTGTGTGTGTTGTGTGTGTATTACGGAAAGCTCCAGCGATTTATGAAATGGATCAACAACAGATTTATTTAATTTATTTGTTTGCACATACTCGTATTTGAGTAGATGTTCTGTTTTTAATTTAGCAGTGTATATCCACACACACACACACACACACACACACACATATATATATATATATATATATATATATATCAAGATCATAAACCCAATTTTGATAACAGGGTACAATCTAGATTAATAAATCCAACCTCTGGAATGATTCTGCCGACACTATGCATTAGTTTCATAATGTTGCCGATAAAACTAGAACTATATTTTTTAAATTTAATATTAAGGAATTATACCCATCTATATCTAGAGACCTCGTAGTAAGCTGTCTTAATTTCGCTAGAAGCTATATAGATATCACAGAAGAAGCTAATATTATTCTAGCAACGAGGAAATCCATCCTTACCCTTAACGATTCTACAGTGACTTAAGTCACAATAGTAAATGTGACATCCCCATGGCAGTACATAATTCAGCCCAAGTTGCCGATTTATTAAGCATTTCTATCCCAGACACTCTTAATAATGTTGCGGATCCTAAGCAGTTAGGCCTATACCGAGATGATGGACTTACGTACATTCCGAATAGTAATTGCCTCTTGACTATGAAAATTCAGAAGTAAATCATTAGAACCTGCAATATCTTAGGATTAAAAATACAAATCACTTCCAACTTAAAGATTTCGAATTACCTAGATATTACCATCAACCTCGATAATAATTTCTTTAAACTGTGCCATGAGGACAATCAATATTAATTTCAACCACCCTAACGCCATTATAAAGCAAATACCGAGGACGGTTAATAATAGAATGAGCTTATTATCTTTCTTTAATTAATAAGTAAACTTATTCACAATGACAACCTACTGAGTAAAATATTAAATAGGAAAATAACAATTAAGGTTAGTTATTCTTGTACTAATAATTTGTACTACATTATTAGATCCCACAATAACCAAATTTTGAAGAAGTTAAATGAATCTAATACAGAAAATAGGATTATACCCTCCTTTAATTGTATATCCAGAAAAAAAAACTGTCCCGTTGAATGTAAATGTTAATCTAAAAATGTGATCTATCAAGCTACCATCTACTCTAAATAAACCAAAGAAAAATCTAACGTTTACTTCGGAATTTCGATGGGCATTTGGAAACAAAGATTTTATACCTACAGGCATAACTTTACTAACCCAAATTTAAGGTATCAGACAGCCCTCACGAAAATACTAGGAATTGAACGAAAATGACTTAAGTCCAGAGATAAATTGGAAGCTGATAAGCACGACACGTACTCCCAATAGCCTAGGTGATAGATGTAACCTACGTTTAACTGAAAAATTTAAGATTCTGAAAATTCAATACTAGAATCTACATCTGAATAAACGTAAAGAAATCATTGATGGCAAAAAATCTGCGATTAAATATTCAAGAGATTTCCGACAAGTCGCATATATTTTTCTATTTCTGAGGGCAACACAACTGTATATTTGTATATCGAAAAACTTAATGTTCCTAATCATGTGAGACACGATGTATATATCTGACACCCCCATCTTCCTATATTATACATATATATATATATATATATATATATATATATATATATGAAAAATAGAAAACATTGGTTAGTTTAATGCTTGTAAAAGAATTGATGGAGATGCTCGGTAACCTTGACATATTTGCGAAAGACTTGAGAGTAATCAAGAATCTTTACTGGCAGGAAAAACGCTTGCATACGGACAGGTAATGAATTAAGTAGATATACAAAGACAGAAAGGGACGTAAGACAAGGATGTGTCTTTTCACCGGATTCATTCAACTTGTACAACGCGAATATTTTGAGGACCCTAGAAGAATGCCTGGATTCGTCTTCGGAGGCCACAATTTAAACAACCTAAGGAATGCAGGTGATAGAGTGCTGATAGCAGAAACAGAAAGGAAACTACAAAACCTCTTACAGAATGTCGCTGAAGAGAGTGAAAAGAAAGGACTAGAAATAAACTACAAGAAAATCGAATGCATGGTCATCAGTACAAAGGGCAGCCCAATATGCCAAATACAAGTCGGGGATACTAGAATCAAGCAGGTACAAAAATTTAAATAAATGGCGAGTGTTATAACAGAAGACAGAAAGTGCGACACAGAGATCCGAAGGCGAATTGGCATGTCTGAAAGAAGTATTACAGAAGTTGAGTAAGGTATTACAAAACAAGACAATTTCGCTAGACACAAAAAAATGAGTACTGGAATGCTATGTGCTGTCTGTTCTTCAATATGGCAGTGAATGCTGGACAGTACCATCAAAGTTGAAGGAAAAATTTGAAGCAACTGGAATGTAATTCTACGCTGCGAATACCATGGATCGATTATGTGAGCAATGATGAGGTCTTGGAAATGATGGAAACAAAAAGGAAATTAATACTGAGAATCAGGAAGAGACAGCTGAAGTTCCTGGGACATGCAATGAGGAAGGAGGGCTTGGAGAACCTGATACTAACAGGTCAGATAGAGGGAAAAGGAGACAGGGGAACGCATCAGATAACATATTTGAAGGACCTAATCAGGTGAATGGCGGAACGAGGACTGCATGTTTTAACAGGAGACGGCGTGCTCAGAGCCACCAGGGATAGGGAAACGTGGAAAGCCATGATCGCCTACTTCCTGAAGTGACATGGCAGATTGAAGAAGAAGAATGCTTGTAGTATATAGCACAAGATGTCTTTGGTTTGTTTATATGATACGAAGTGAAATTTATTAAAAAGTTCTTTCATATGTCAACCAGGATTATTTCGCTTGAACACAAATATGTATTTTATTATTATTCAAACTAGCTGACGCAAATACCAACACACATCCCTGCCTTAAATACTTGCGTTGAATATATAAGATTACGAGAACACACATATATTCTATGAAAATATATTGGCCATTTATACATCTGAAGAAATATAACTCATTTTTTTTAGTTTATTATTTGAGCATAAGCTGATTCTCAAATCTTAGCTTACATGTGACACAAGACCGAATGTATGGAGGAAACCCACTGAGGAGCGAACTCACGGTTTAGTTGTAATAGATCTTACGTAGAAGGCTTGCTAATCATTAAGCCACTTTAAATTTCCCCTACTTCCTTTATAGCTTGTGTGGGTGTCCGCAAACTTTTTTCAATTGAATTTTCTATATAAAAAAAACTGTTTCAACAGGAAATAAAAGTTTGAGTATGTAAATAAAAACATATCGCCAAAGATACGGCAATAAAAATAATAAATTTCCCTGATATCATTAAATACAATTTAATAGTAGTGTAGGTTACATTCAGATAAAATTTAAAAATTACACGACAATTGACTACATTTCTGTTATTGTCATTTTCATCCTGAACATAGGTGATCAAGTCTCTTTTGTTATCCTCGATTTACCTTAAGGTATTGAGGGAAAGATCAGTCACTCAGTTAAGTGCCATACGTGATAGGCGCTAGAGCGATCATGTTTCCAAAGACTGACTTCTTCTTCTTCTTTTATGTGCCCTGTCCTTTCAGAACGTAAGCGATCATGGCTTTCCAGATCTCACTATCGCTGGTGGTTCTTAGCACGCCTTCTCATGTTATAGCATGCAACTCTCGTTCCATCATCCATCTGATTAGGTCCTACAGATATGCTATCCTCTGCTTTCCTCTGTCTCCTTTTCCCTCTATCTGGCCTGTAAGTATCAGGTTCTCTAGGGCTTCTTTCCTCATTGCATGTCCCAGGATCTTCAGCTGTCTCTTCGTGATGCTCAGTATTAATTTTCTTTTCGTTTCCATCATTTTCAAGACCTCATTATCGCTCACATACTCGATCCATGGTATTCGCAGCATCCTTCTGTAGAATCACATTTCAGTTGCTTCTAGTTTTTTCTTCATCTTTGATGATACTGTCCAGCATTCACTGCCATATTGAAGAACTGACATCACATAGAAATCCAGTACTCTCTTCTTTGTTTCTAGCTAAATTGTCCTGTTTCTTAATACCTAACTCAACTTCTGGAATGCTTTCTTCGCCATGTCAATTAGCCTTCGGATCTCTGTGTCGCACTTTCCATCTTCTGTTATAACACTTCACATGTATTTAAATATTTGTACTTGCTTGATTTTAGTATCACCGACCTGCATATTGAGTTGCCCTTTTTACTGATGACCATATATTCGGTTTTCTTGCAGTTTATTTGTAGTCCTATCTTGACAGTCTCTTCAGCTACGTACTGTAGGATGTCTTATACTTTCCTTTCTGTGTTTGCTTTCAGCGCTGTATCTTCTGCATACCTTAGGTTGTGTCCTCCGATGACGAATCCAGGCATAACTTCTAGGGTCCTCAAAATATTCTTGTTGTATAATTTGAATAGATCCGGTGAAAAGACACATCCTTGTCTTACACCCCTTTCTATATTTGTATATGTACTGAATTCGTTACCTGTCCGTATGCAAGCGGTTTGCTGCCAGTAAAGATTCTTGATTACTCTTAAGTCTTTCCTAAATGTGTCAAGGCTGCCGAGCATTTCCATCAATTCTTTGTGGCGTATTTTGTCAAACGCCTCCGCATAACCAATAAAGCCCAGGTAAAAGTCCTTCATCATTTCTATAGCTCTTTCAGAGAACATCCTTATCATAAATAGGGCGTTCTTTGTTACAGTGTCTTTGTTCTTGTTCTATTTCTGATCTGCTGTTATTTAACCTAAACCGATTTTGGTGTCGACCACTTTATATATATATATATATATATATATATATATATATATATGTGTGTGTGTGTGTGTGTGTGTGTGTGTGTGTGTGTGTTTGTTTGTGTGTGTGTGTCTGTGTGTGTGTGTGTGTCTGTGTATATTACATGCCTTACAGTTTGTTGTAGTTGACGTAAGCATGAATAATATTGAACATTTTATTTCATGCTAAATGGATTCGTTCTACATAGGCATGCATACATGCGGGTAAATTACAGAATGAATCCACTTGTTGATTGCTCAACGTTTGAGAATCGAGACCTGTCCTCTAAATATAGTTAACTGTCTCCATGCAAGTAATTTAGTGACTCATCTACTTTTATTGATTCTTGAAAAGTTATATTACGTCCATTGTGTACAGACTTGGCTTAACTGTGAGTCACGATAAACAGAAGTGTATTATTAAAGATGGCGACAACATGGAGTGATGACGTCACATATAATTCTCGCGCCCAGATAAAGTCGCATGACTATAGATAGTAATTCTTACTGCACGTTTAAATAGTGTTAGTATCTATGGCTAATGAAAATATATAAATTAGCAACGAAACGTCACTGTATATATTGTTCTGGCTATGTATATTTTGCCTTACCAATGAGAAGTTTACATAAAGACATTTTATATATTAATAACTAGTCCGGTTTGTTTTCAGTATTCTGAAATACATATTAATCAGATGGGCTAATATCTGACAAATATGGAGGTGTTATATCCCGGACAAAGTTTTTCCTATTTTTAGATAGATATTAGTTTTAGGCTTTCGTGCATTATTCGGATATATATTTTTCCCTGTGACTAAACCAACTGGATATCATTTCCTTCATAAAAGTTAAAGTCAATATAACTACTGACAAAAATATTCTTGTAATCGCAACCCATACAATTTCAGAAAAATCTTGTAGTGAATTGAAGCAAAAATAATTCCAATAAACCTTTATTTCAGAGCAATTAAAATGTTTCTTTCGAAATAAATTCTTCCAAGTCGCCATTCAAAGAAATTAGTTAACAAAATTTTTAGCTGTTTTCGAAAAGAAAAAAAAGTTAGATTGATTTATCAGTTAGAACGCTTCAATCCAGCTATTAAAAACATGATATGTAATCCTACAAAACCTTACATAAGGAAAAATGTGCATCATTTTTCATCACGGTCGGGTTTATAATTATACTCTCTGAATCGGTTGGTCGAGCAGCTTCATAAAGACGAATAGCAAATAAACACTCTGACCGAATCATTAGATTGTCTCGTCAAAGAGTCAATTGTTCCACTTCAAATCACATTTTTCCATACAACAAGTTAGCGTCACACACAACCCGACAACGTATTTGAGTCACATAAATGCTTATTATTTAAAAGTTTCAAAATTGTTTGCCTTAAATTCTTTTATTTGAAAAATCAATTTACAAACTGTATTAATATTTCATGGTAATTCTATTGAATTATCGCCTTTTCATTACATTCACGTTTTTCTTGTTCTGTCTAATTTGCCTTTTCTGAATAGTAACATTTTACGTATCGTAAAATATCGGCATGCATGTGCCGTATATAATTTGCGCTATTTGCAACGTATTTATTTAAAACTTTGCGATCATATGCAATCACGTACTCATATCAGTTAGATGCTTGAGACTAGTGAAATTATTCAATCTATTTTCAGTTTCCCTTCATTACTTCTGGTATGACCTTAAAAAGTTTTTTCAAAATGACATATTGTATCATGAGTTTATACACCATTTAAATTATTGTTTCTAACAGTGAAAACCATATAAAACAAATTTTTTCGGCTGAGAATTAAAAAAAATATTTCAAGAAAATTAATAGGATCTCAAAACTGATTCATAAAGTTTATTCAAAAGATCGAAAGTGTCAAATATATTTTAAAAATTTATTTCTGGACATTCATTATTGAGCTACGATCCGAATTAGGAGAGGTAATAGTAATCTAATAAAAAAACAAATTGAAAACAATCCACTTTATATAGCGTAGATCACAAACATACACAAAATATTCAAATGAAGCAGCGAAAATTATTTTTCACCAGTGTCATTACGTTCGTTGCTTTGATATGATTTAAGTCAACCTTAAAATGAAGTACCAGACCGTATTTCCGTATGCGAATATCTATTTGGAAGCAATATTTATATTTTATGATAATTTGTGACTGGCCACGAAAAATGAATATATTAAGCAAAGCGGAAAATAAGAGATCAGTGGTGTTAGAGAGATTAACATTACTATACTTTCACAGTGTTCAGAAAAAACTTTATACGTTAGGATAGAAAGAAATCCTATACGACGAAATTTTATGAATTGTAAAATATATCTTCTCTTTTTAGAAACATAGCTTCTTTTATATTTTTCCTGTTAAACAGCATTTACTACAAAACGAAATCGTCCACAAAGACCTAAACTCTGTATTTCGCAAATGTTAGTAATATATTCAACTAATTGTTTATTTTTTATTAAAATTTACCATTGGAAGATTCCCAGTATAAATTTAATTTTAAATAATATCGTATTAGTGTTTTTCAAATGAGTATTTATATGATAAATTAAATATAGTCTTTGATGCGGATATTTCATTTGTCATTTCTTTGAGATTCTTGAATCTGAAACTTTTCAAAATATTTTAATTAAACAATCAAAATATTCCCAATATACTGAAAATATACTTTCTGTTAATGTATGACCACAAAGCAACATTTCTAAACCTTATAGATTAATTAAGCAAATTTGAACATATGATATAATTTAGTTATGAAAAAGAAACAAACAACACGTTACTATTCATCGATACCAAGTTAACCTGTAGGGAAAATGAAGAAGAACAAATATCCTTCGAAAATTAACTGAGAAAGTAACCTCCTACATTTTTATCCTTACCATAAATATAAAATAAAATCTAGTATTATTTTTGGATTCTATTTAAGAATATTCATAAATTTTAGAGGTCATTTTTTACAGGATACATTGAAAAACATATATATATACTTTTCAAAAATTATTTTTTTTATATTCATCGTTAAACCGAAGACTCGTCAAATATTTTGAAATAAAATAATGAACCATTCCAGCAAATGCATCAAATCGAGATAGCATACTTTACCTAGTAAATGTATGACGACAACAACAATAATAATAATAATAATAATAATAATAATAATAATAATAATAATAATAATAAAACTAGCCAAAGAACTTCAAGAAATGGTTGACGATCCCACTAAAATTCCTGCATGGATGACCAAAGGAATTGCATTTCTTCTACCCAAGAATGGTCACACAAACAACCCGAAAAACTACAGACCAATTACATGTCTTCCGATAACATATAAACTATTAGCATCTATTTTAGCAAAACAGACATATTTATTCTTAGAAAGAAATGACATGATACCGCTTGAACAAAAAGGGTGCAAACGTGGCTGTTATGGTTGTAAAGACCAATTGCTAATTAACAAAATGATCCTGGAAAACTGCTACAGTACAAAGAAAAATCTTAGTACTGCCTGGATAGATTATCGAAAGGCATTCGACAGTGTGCCACATTCCTGGATTTTAAAGACTTTAAATATATACAAGATATCGCCCGTCATCATCAATTTCATCAAACAGTGCATGTCTATATGGAAAACAACCCTTTACCTCAATCATATAAATGGAACATATAAGTCTGATGAAATAAACATCAAAAGAGGTATATTTCAAGGTGATTCTTTATCTCCCTTACTATTCTGCATATCATTAATAGCACTAACCAGTCAACTTAATAAGACAGAATGTGGTTATAAAATAGGTAAAAAAAAATAAACCATCTATTTTACATGGATGACTTAAAGTTATATGCTAAGAATGATAATGAGCTGGAAGGTCTTCTGCAAACTGTAAAATGCTTCAGCGAAGACATTGGAATGAAATTTAATTTGAATAAATGTGCTAAAGCTACAGTTTTACGTGGATCAATACAAGAAACATCCTCAATTAGCTTAGACCTTGCCGTAACAATAAAAGAATTGAAACCAGAAGAAGCTTATAAATACCTAGCTGTAAATGAGAGCGAAAACATTCACCATAAAAAAATGAAACAAATAGTGCGTAAAGAGTACTATAGAAGGCTACGAATGATATTAAAAACTGAATTAAATTCACAGAACAGAGTTATGGCCATTAATAGCCTTGCAATCCCAGTTGTCCAATATAGCTTTAACATCTTAAACTGGACTCTAAATGATATCAGGCGAATGGATGCTAAAACATGAAAGCTTCTTTCTAAGCATAAGATGTATCATCCAAAGGCTGCTGTAGACCGTCTATACATACCCCGTAAAGGAGGTGGAAGATGTCTTATTCAGCTGGAATTGTCATACAAGACAACAACTATTGGCTTACTAACATACATAGAAACAACAAAGGATTGGATGATACAATTAGTAAGACAACATGAAGAACAAAAGAAAAAATATTTAATAATAAAAGAAGGCAGTAAATACAAACAAAATTTACAGTTAGTAGATTCTGTAGAAAAGCAAAACAGAAGCCAAGAACCAACTATTGCGGCAAGAAATATGAAAATGAAAGCCAAAGATAAAGCTCTTGAACAGATGAAACAGGGCTGGCAAGAAAACCTCTGCATGGCCAATATCCAGAACGTGCCAATAAATCCAATGTTGACAAAGTTAATACTCATCGATGGTTACGTGCATCTGGATTAAAGTCTGAAACTGAAGGCTTTATTCTTGCAGCACAAGACCAAAGTCTTTTCACTAGAAAATTTCAGGCAAATATTATGCATAATAATATGGATCCAAAATGCAGGTTTTGTGATAAACACCAAGAAACAATAGACCACCTAATCTCAGGCTGTTCTGTGCTTGCCCCAAATGAATATTAAAATCGCCACGATAGAGTTGGGCAATATTTACATTGGGCAATGTGCAAACATTATGGAAAAGCTGTAAACAAACACTGGTATGAACATCTCCCAGCACCGGTTACAGAAATAGAAGATGTAACCATTCTATGGGATTACACCATCTACACAGACAGAAAAATTGAAGCAAACAGGCCAGACATTATTGTTAAAAACCAGAAGGAGAAAACTTGTCTATTAATTGATATGGCTTGTCCAGCGGATTGTAACATAGCAACCAAGGAATTTGAAAAACTGTCAAAATATAAAGACCTGGAAATTGAAATAGAAAAAATGTGGAAATTGAAAACAAGAGTTGTGCCAGTGATAGTAGGTGCACTTGGAATGATAAAAAATGGAACAAAACAACACATTGAAAGAATCCCTGGAAACCCCAGCTTAAGAGATATACAAAAAATTGTCTTATTGAGTACAGCCTACACACTAAGGGAAACTTTATCTATGTAATGCTGGGGATGATAGGGAAGATAGAAAAACATGAAATGGAGCCATAACAACACGCCACAACCTGCCTTAGGTCCCCCCCCCCTCCCTGCAGACTTGGTTGGTAGTGAGACCAAAGCAGAAATCGAAATATGATGAAAAATGACATAATAATAATAATAAAGGGTGCAAACGTGGCTGTTACGCATGTAAAGACCAATTGCTTTTTGACAGAATGATCGTGGAAAACTGCTACAATAAAAAGAAAAATCTTAGTACTGCCTGGATAGATTAACGTAAAGTATTCGATAGTGTGCTACATTCCTGGATTTTAAAGACTTTAGATATATACAATTTCATCATCAATTTCATCAAACAATACATGTCGATATGGAAAACAACCCTTTACCTCAATCATATAAATGGCACATATAAGTCCGGTGAAATAAACATCAAAAGAGGTATATTTCAAGGTGATTCTTTGTCTCCATTACTATTCTGCATATCATTAATACCCAACTTAACAAGGCAGAATGTGGTTATAAAATAGCCCAAAAGAAAATAAGCCATCTATTTTACATGGATGACTTAAAGTTGTATACTAAGAATGATAACGAGCTGCAAACTGTAAAATGCTTCAGCGAAGACATTGAAATAAAATCCAATTTGAATAAATGTGCTAAAGCTACGGTTTTACATAGATCACTACAACAAACATCCTCAATTAGCTTAAACAATAAACATCCTCAATTAGCTGCAACAATAAAATTATTAAAGCCAGAAGAAACTTATAAATATTTAGGTGTAAAGAGAGTGACAAAATTCACCATAAAAAATGAAAGAAATAGTGCGTAAAGAGTACCATAGAAGGCTACGAATGATATTAAGAACTGAATTGAATTCTCAGAACAGAATTATGGCAATTAATAGCCTTGCAATCCTTGTTGTCCAATATAGTTTCAAAATCTTAAACTTGACTTTGAACGACATCAGGCGAATGGATTCTAAAACAAGAAAGCTTCTTTCTAAGCATAAGATGTATCATCCAAATGTTGATGTAGACCGTCTATACATACCCCTTAAAGAGGTTTGAAGAGGTCTTATTCAGCTAGAATTATCATAGAAGTCAACAACTATTGGCTTACTAACATACATAGAAACAACAAAGGACTGGATGATACAATTAGGCAAGCAACATGAAGCAAGAAAAGATATTCAATAATAAAAGAAGGCGATAAATACAAACAAGATTTACATTTAGTACATTCTGTAGAGAAGCAAAACAAAAACCGAGAACCAACTATTCCGGCAAAAAATATGAAAATGAAAGCCAAAGATAGCTCTTGAACAGATGAAACAACGATGGCAAGAAAACCTCTGCATGGCCAATATCCAGAACGTGCGAATAAATCTAATGTTGATAAAGTTAGTACTCATTGATGGTTACGTGCATCTGAATTAAAGTCTGAGACTGAAGGCTTTATTCTTGCAGCGCAATGATAAAGCCCTTAGTTAAATGATAGAAATGGAACAAAAACACATTGAAAGAATCCCTGGAAACCCCAGCTTAAGAGATATACAAAAATTGTCTTTTCACTAGAAACCTTCAGGCAAATATTATACAAAACAATGTGGATCCAAAATGCAGGTTCTCTGATAAACACCAAGAAACAATAGAAACAATTTTATTTTGATAACCCTATTTAAGACGACTTTAATGAAAAAATAACTGAATATACAATGGACGAACAAATTATTATTTTTATTTTAAATCTCAAAGCACTAATAAACTTAAACGTATATCAACTTTTTCTTTTCCATTTATTTTTTCTTAACAATTATTTTTTTACAAGGACTAGTGATAGTAGCAAGAATTTTTTGTTTTTAACAAAATACTCTAGTGTAGTGATGTTTTGTTTTGTTGAACGCCTGCTACTCACAAGTCTTTCTCTTTGAATTCCACTCAGGAAAACTTTGTCTATGTAACGCTAGGGATGATAGGGGTGATAGAAAATTATGAAAAGGAGTCATAACGACACACCACGATCTGCCTTAGGTCTTCCCGCAGATTTGGTAGGTCGTGCGACTATAGCAGAAATAAAAACTATGATGAAAAATGACATCAACATCATAATAATAATATTATTATTATTACCACTACTAATAATAATAATCTAGAACATGAATCAGGAATTTACACTAAAGCATGTAGAAATTGCCCCAAAATACACAGAGAAGACCTCTAGAAAATTAGATGAAATATTACATGATTTCAAAAGAGTTACTTTACAAAGCACTAAATGAATTAGTTGGTCACTGTAATGAATCTTGACCATAATTTCACTTTGAAAGTCTGCTCTAATTGAAAGGGAAAGCTATTTACTAAGGCGAATGCGTATAGTCATACAACATTTCATCTTTCTGGGCAGTTTTTATCTAAACTTATTTATAAATGGAACTTTGTCTGTGTGTGTGTGTATCCGTTACCCATACACTCCGAAACGGCTGAACTGATTTTCTTGAAAATGTACACAGTTGTACTATAAGCGTCTGCGAGTGTTCTTAGCTAGGTTTTGATTCGAGGTACCCCCGATAAATATCGAAAATCGAACATGGAAAAAATCGAGTTATAGAAAGAATGGTCCGATTTTAATAAAATTTGATACACTCATAGATAAAGACATAAGAAACGATATTTAGAAATTTCAAGTTTGCACTTCTTACAATAGTGCAGAAAATCTATAATATATATATATATATAAGGCAAGATGCTTGTGTGTCTGTTTATCTGTCTGTATGTCCTTTATACAAATCCACAATTTTTATACGATTCTCACCAAACTTCACACAAATATTCTTTAGGCTGAGTCGGAGCTCTAGGACCATGGGTTAGTTTTAAAGCTTTCATTACACCCGAGCAACGCCGGGCTATATTGCTAGTATCCAAATATAACTAAAACGAAACAAATGAAATTACAGGTAAACGTTTCTTTTGTTATGTTAACAGTAAGAATGCATGTGACCGGGTTACATGATATATTTCTTCTTCTATGTGCCCTGTCCCTTCAGGACGTAGGCGATCATGGCTTTCTACGTTTAGCTGTCCCTGGTGGTTCTGAGCACGCCTTCTCTTGTTATACCGTGCAATACTTCTTCTGTCATCCACCTGATTAGGTCTTTCAAATATGTTATCCGTTGCTTTACCCTGTCTCTTTTCCCCTCTATCTAGCCTGTTAGTATCAGGTTCTCCACGCCCTCCTTCCTCATTGCATGTCCCATAAACTTAGGCTGTCTCTTCCTGATGCTCGGTATTAATTTCCTTTTTGTTGCCATCATTTCCAAGACCTCATCATTGCTGACATGCTCGATCCATGGTATTCGCAGCATCCTTCTGTAGAACCACATTTCAGTTGCTTCAAGTTTTTCCTTCAACTTTGATGGTACTGTCCAGCATTCACTGCCATATTGAAGGACGGACATCACGTAGGAATCCAGTACACTCTTCCTAGTTTCTTGCAAAATTTCCCTGTTTCTTAATACCTTATTCAACTTATTCCGCCATAACAATTCGCCTTCGGATCTCTGTGTCACACTTTCCGTCTTCTGTAATAACGCTTCCCAGGTATTTAAATATTTGTACCTGCTGGATTCTGGTATCCCTGACCTGTATTTGGCATATTTGGGCTGCCCTTTTTACTGATGACCATGCAGTTTATTTCTAGTCCTTTTTTGTTACTTTCTTCTGCTATCTTCTTTAAGAGGTCTTGTAGTTTCCTTTCTGTGTCTGCTCTCAGCACTGCATCATCTGCGTACCTTAGGTTGTTTAAATTGTCGCCTCCGATTACAAATCCAGGCATAATTTCTAGGGTCCTCAAAATATTCTCGCTGTACAAGTGAAAAGACACATCCTTGTGTTACGCCCCTTTCTATCTTTGTATATCTTTTCAATTCATTACCTGTCCGCATGTAAGCGGTTTGCTACCAGTAAAAATTCTTTATTACTCTCAAATCTTTTCCAAACATGTCCAGGCTGCCGAGCATCTCCATTAGTTCTTTGTGGCGTATTTTGTCAAACGTCTTTGCATAATCAATGAAGCACAGATATAAGTTCTTTTCAATTTGTATTTCCATTTCGGAGAACATTCTAATCATAAATATGGCATTCCTTGTTCCCGTGTCTTTAACGAAACCACACCGTTCTTGTCCTATCTCTGGCCTGATTCTGCTTCTCGATCTATTCATCAGGATTTGGACGGTTAATTTTGTTATATGGCTCATCAAACTGATCGTTCTATGGAGTTCGCACTCCTTTGCTCCTGGCTTCTTAGGTAGTGCTATAAAGATAGACTTGCTGAAATCATCTGGTATAACCACAGTATTATATATTTAATTTATTATTTCAGTAATTTTTATATACCAAATTCTTTCAGGGCTATCAGCAGCTTCATGAATATGCAATCTGTTCCCACTGGTTTGTTTCTAGTAAGTTTGGCTACTGCAGATTCCACTTCAGACTTTAATATTTTCGGTCCGTCCTCAGCTTTGCGTAATATTGGTTGCTCTCTCTTGTCGTGGAAAAGACCTTTCTTCCCATCGTTGGAGTATTTCCTCTTTCTCCAGCAAAATTTTCAGTTACTAGTAGACCATATGAACACAATAAAAACATCGTTACATTTCATAATGGAGAGAGAAAAATACAAACAAGTATCATTCCTGGATCAACTAATATCTCGAATCATGTATGGGTTCAAGTCATCCGTATAACACAAGACAACATTAGCCGAAGCATACTTCAACTTCAACGCCCACCACTCATACAGTGTAATTAAAGGGATCATTTCCTGACCACAACATCGAGCAAAAGTTATAAACTCAGAGATGAACGAACAAGCAAGCGTAAGTATAAGCATTACCTTGCAACGTAATAAAATACCCTTGGTACATGACAGGAGCTCACACAAACTGGAATAGAAGGGTACAAGAGGATAACAATACAACTGGAATCAGATTATGTGAAGTCTGTTGGAAATGATACAAAATATCTTTGCTCCATATAACATCAGAACAACTTTTGGGAGTGGTTCAACCCTATGCAGATATCTCTTCCCAGTAAGACCAACCTTAGAGGATAAAATGATTAAAACCTTATACGCCCTCACGTGCAGCTGTGGCAAGAAATATAAAGGAAAACATGTCACCCTTAAGATAAAACTGCAGAAACACTGTATGGTTGGCTGATTCGCAAGAGGAAATAGAAATATCAAGCATGGCTGACCAGATATGCGTGGCAAATGGCGATTAACGCTCTCTGTGGAATGAAGTTGAAATATTAGATAGAAAACATCATTGAAAAAATACGAGAACTTAAGTAATCGGAACATATGGTAAGCTATGAAAAAATTTTAAGCCGGCCAAACATAGACCTGAAAACTATATGGAAAGCAATACAGTGAGCTAAAGATAGACAACAATAACAAAAATTGTAATATGATCTCTAGTAAAATAAAATTAGTGAAACATTATGCTTTTATGTTGAATGAATCCCCACATAGATGTCGTTAATTATTACTTGAGTGATCCAAAAAGTGTCTTGTCCTAAAATAATTGTGAGTTCAATAACTAGTCACAGCAGAGTGAACAAAAATTTGGAGAGTTGTGTTACTAAGGTAAAATAACTGAAAATAAGATATCCAATATTATAACACTCTAACTCGTGTAATATATAGACTAATTGGAGTAGATAGACTAAACTATCGCCCCGTTCACACTCTACACACGTCTATTGTACAGGTGTAGAGGCTCATCCCTTGTTCCCTGTTTAGGATATGGTTTCCGGTTTTCTCTCTTCCAAATAAAGTGAATATTGTTATTAGATACATTGAATTGAAAATATATTAGAAATATATATATCTAATTATCAGAGAGTATAAGTAAAATACGTATTTACTTTTTAATTAATTCGATAAGTGAAAAATAAAATTTTTAAAAGGCTAATCATTGACGAAGATATTAAACCATATAATAGGTAATAATTAATAAAAAAAAACAATTGTAGATAAAAATGTGTATATCATGAAATTACTGCTGAGAAAAATTATAAGAAAAATCTTTTAAGTTTGCATTGTTTATTGAACAACAACGCTTTATATAATACTACATCATATTATAGCTAAAGAGTTCAGTTGTATTCCTCTTTGAGGTAAATGATGGTCTTAATCTATGGCGCAATTATTTGGTAATAATATGCGTTTATTTCGCTTTTTGGCCATGTAATATTTTGGAGCTTTAGTAGTTAATTTAACTGCACTTTCTGCACCTTGTGAATATGCAGAATAATTTGGCAACTCCAACGTCGTTACATCAAATAGAACCTTTTGCATTTTATCATATATATATATATATGTTTTAGTGTCTGCAACTTTATATACTTCTCTACATTTATGTATTCATATCTATTTAACTCGTACAAATGCATATCCATTTGTTTGGAATTAACATAATATTTAGCTTTGTATCAGTCCGATGATTGCATTATGTTTATGGATGTATTTAAAAACGATGACAATATTAAGAATAAATACAGCATTTTATAGCAATTATTTATTTTAAAAATTACTGATATGTATTGAGTATATCTATCTATCTATCTATCTATCTATCTATATATATATATATATATATATATATATATAGTGTATACATATATTTAGTGTATCGGGGAAGCAAATAATTTTCTAAACATATACTGTTAAATATAAAAGAAAATGAATGTCTATTATGTTTAATCATGAGCCGTTCTAAACGTCGTATTTTGGCTTTAATTTCAGTTGAAAATAAAGATATATATATACAACGTTTTATTTCAATTTAATTTTTAGCATCAAATATATATAAGTTGAAATATATATATATATATATATATATATACTAAAACATAACTATTGTATGATAACTTCAACATTTGAAAGCTCTAACATAATTGTCATACATAACGCATTTAATATATATAAAATTTTTATTGGAGATTGTAGCTGTCTGAGAAGCAAGTTTACGGAAGAGAATTCCGCTGGCCGGAGATGTGGGAAAAGAAGCTGATGAGTAGAAATTGAGGTTACATTTCATTGGTTTCACTATAAAAAAGGTGGGAGCCAGTTGCTAGTCTAGTAGCTCGAGTAAATCCATGCATAGAGGGCACCAGTGAGCTATGTTCAGTGGAGCAGAAGCCGTGAAATTATTTGTTGAAGAGACACAGAGAAGTCACATTACGCCAGTGAGAAAGTGACGGCAGCTGAGATGCCAAGTCGGGATCGATATATTTGAATTATAAATCTTATAAGAATGAAATTCTAAAGCTTTTGTTTTTAACCTAAGCTTAATCTTTACTATCTTTTGAGGAAAATCATTTTCTAAAAAGTTAAAGATCTAGAATATATATATATTTTTTCTCATATATAATTTTCAACTCTCAACATTCAGATTGCTAATTTGATCTCTCCTATTTGCCCCAAATCAAAGTTTCATCTAACTTTTCATGTATTCCCTCTTTCGAATTAAAAAAATATCTCTTTGAATTCAGCACATATACAAATATCAAGAAACGTAATACAAGGATATGTTTTCTCATCGGATTTATTCGGCATATACAATCTCGTCAACGATGAATGGGCGGCTTGAGGCAACATGAATGTGCTTTTACAAAAAGCTGCTGTTGATACCATCGACTGAGCAGGTGAGCAACGATGAGGTATTGGAGAGGATTCGAAAGAGAAGAAAACTAAGAATACCTAACGGATGAGTAAGAGACAAATGAAGATTCTGAGATACGTAATGAGGAAGAATGGTCTGGCGAATTTAATACACATAAGATGGATATAAGGAAAGTGAGGTAGGGGAAAGCAGCACGAGACATACTTTAGAGGCATGAGCAAATGGATGGCGGAGCGGGTTTTGAGAGAGATAACAAGAGTAAATGTATTGAGAGCGACAATAGACAGAGCCAACTGGAAGTCCATGATCGCATGCATACGGAAGAGACAGGCACATGAAGAAGAAGAAGATATTCAATTACATGGTTGCTTTCAAGTTCTTTTATGCCTCACACACTTTTTCGAAGTTATATTTTAAGTTTTCGCAAAAAACCATCATTGAACTGAAAGCTATTATGTTTGTTTGTTCATAGACTGCTAAGGTTTTCACTTTCTACAATGTTTATTCTCTGGCTGCTGTTATTTTCTTTTCACATCTTCCAGGAATTTTGTTCTCGATAATTTTACATTATCTTATTACATTTTTCTGAAAATATCGCAAGAGACAGTGAGAAAAATTCCATTGAGGAGAAACATTAACGGCTTTTATTTATCGAAAGCTTCACGGCTTTTCGTCTGCTACAACCTCTGCCCTGCCTATCATTTGCCGAAACTATTTTGACGAGATTGAGCTTTTAGCAGAGAAGGAACTATCTTTTAACACATTATATCTAAAATCAGTGTCTGATTGGTTTTGTGGAAGGGCAATTGTTCGCATGTGATTTCACCCCACTGGCTATACACATTTGCGTGATTGGAAACTTTGCTACAAACAATTATTATTATCAACTACAATGCATAATTATAGGATTATACTTTTATTTACAATATGATAAAAAGTGATCAAGATGTAAATTAAATGCTGAACATGAGACTAAATCTATCATATGTAAAACGATTTTTATTCAGCTTCGGATATTCTCAATTAATATCAGGTTTGAGTCTTTGCTAAGAAGATGGCTTCTTTTAATCTTGCGATTGTAAGTAACTCCCTACCTCTTTTCTTTCTCCAGTGGTTCTTATATATATTTCTGTCAGTGACTGTCGCGTGTGTGCACATGCTAAACGCAGCTAGGTTGGCCAACTTTTTCATTAACTGGGAGAGCCACTGGTAGGCATTAATCGTACGGATTTGTCACCGATGTTTAGCAGAACAGCTTCTAGGTCAAACCGTTGATGTACCGGACTCTATGAAGCACCTACATAAACCTTAGTGCAACGTCGATTTTAGTATCATCTAGAATGAGTGTCCATCTAGATCAAATTCCTTTACAATAATTTGGAGTTAGAAATTCTGTATGAATCACATACTACCTCGTAAATATGTACAATTTTGACAAAATATTATTTCAGGTACCGATAATAGGCAAAACCTAAGGGAATATTATTCATAGGTTTCGAAAGGAATTATATATGTTATTCTCTCAAGTAAAATTGAATAGATTACTTATTCTGCAAGAAAAGAAAAATCAATACCGCGTTGTAAATTATAATTTCACTTTATAATATTAGAAGTTATTAAATTATTTAAATATTTCGGTTTCTAATCATAAAAAATCTGTAACTATTAGAGACGTTACATTATTGCATGTTGTTCTTTCTGGCGAATCACGTATCGCAAGAGACAGCGAGGAAAAATCCATTGAGGAGAAACATTATCGGCTTTTATTAATCGAAAGCTTCACGGCTTTTCGTCTGCTACAACCTCTGCCCTGCCTATCATTTGCCTAAACTATTTTGACGAGACTGAACTCGTAGCAGAGAAGGAACTATCCTTTAACACATTATATCTAAAATCAATGTCTGATTGGTTTTGTGGAAGGGCAATTGCTCGCATGAGATTTCACCCCGCTGGCTATACACATTTGCGTGATTGGAAACTTTGCTACAAACAATTATTAAGAAATCCAAAAACTAGTTGGAGAAAAATGTTTTTATCTGTTTATAGAAATGATAGCACATCACCTGAAAGTTTTATCTTAGGGCAATATTATCATTTCATTTATAAAATTGAAAAAAATTCAGCAATGTAGAAAATACGAATAAGTGCGCCTAGCGAGAAAGTCTAGCGAATCATTGTTTCTGTGAAGAGTGTTCGATTCTTACTGGGTGATACTGTCCTTCTGCCAAAATAATAAGTTTAGTAAATATATCGAACATGGTAATTCATGTTTAATTGATAAAAGTTTTATTGTATTCAAATATACAGAAGATAATATGATATTTATAATTACTGCAACTCCAAAATAATTAGAATATTTACGGGAGAATATTCCAGGAGACGAAATATCTGTCTGACTTAGGAATAACAAATGCACCTTAAAGAACGTTTTTTTATCCAGTTGAAGATAAAGAGATTTGAACTTTTGAATATACTTCATATACCTCCATCATTAAATATGTATGTGATTTGTGCCAATGTCGATTGTCTGTTAAAGACCGTTTCTATAAAGTATCCTTGTCTCACTGCATATCGAAAGTTGACAAAATCTTAGCATTTTATAAATGGATTATTCGACTCTTTTTGTTCTTGCTATCATTTTCAGTCCGAAATAACTAATTGCCTTGTCTTATCAAGTCTGGTGTTCACACTGCGTTATGAGGTATCAGAGCATACATGATAAATATAAGAGCCATTGGGCTAACTTAATGAATGTGGTTAAAATTAACTATGCATTCAGATAGCATTAAATTTTCGCACATCACTGTATATTTATAATCAGTTTAATCTGAGATGTTGACAGGTTTTATGTTCATCTGTTACAAGGTAGAGAAGTGTTCTTTTTCAAATGTGTTCCTATTAAGCAAACACACTGACATATGCGGGCAGCAAAAGAAGAAAATGTAACATCACAACAAAATTCCTTTTGATTTTTATTTTAGAACTATAATTATTATCTTTATTTTATCATCCTAAATATTAAGCTTGATTTAATAGCATCATTTAAAAAAAACTATTTGGAGTTTTCTTGGTGGTGATGAAGCGCTTCGAAATTAATAAGAGGCCAAACTAAATCAGACAGATCATTCAAATTATGGCGTGTCAGTCGGGGGCACAATTGCTTGCCTATCGATTGGTTTGGCAACACACCAGGTAGCAGCAGGGATAAGCTAGCGTGGTAACGATTCCTAAAGAAAAGCAAAGAGTTCTGGTTGTGGAACATCTCTCACGAAATGAGAGTCCGAGATGACAACCGCCGGCTCTGGCCTGCTGTGCATAGATTTAATGTAATTTCTGATATACACATAAGGTGAATCAGTTAAATTTCATGTGTACTTTCAATTAGGCCGATTCGATGATTTAATTCGATGTATGTCTGTAAATTTGGTGGATGTTTGAAATATTATACAAGTTGAGGTGATTATTTGCAATTTAGTTTGTTCGAACTGAATTTATGACCCCCCCCCACACACACACTATATGTGTGTGTGTGTATGTGTGTGTGTAAATATAGTAATTATTATAAATTCTAATGCCTGATGATGGTGTTTTAACACCGAAACTTTAAAGCTATCAAATTGTAGTATCTCATTATTATGATAATAATGATAACACTTACCTTATATTTAAGCTCTAATTTTGTATTGACCAATTTTCAAATTAAATACCTAACTGTGTAATATACTTCCATTAGTAACTATTATTCATCTGCAGACAGATCTGTTTCGCTGTATCCCAGCTCATCAGTACGATTAGACAGCCGATTGCCTTTTACCCAGGATTGAAACTCAATCGAACTGGCGTCAGTCGGCAATTCTACCTCTGAGAAACGGGCGCTCGGTATAAGGATGCAGACGTTTTTGCGTGTATATTATCATTATACACGCCCAATAGCTGAGAGTGGTCTAATTCATTGCTGAATGAACGGTTATTTAATTTGGTAATGGGTTATTTCCGCAACCTAGGTCCCAAATTTTCTGTATCTTTACAAGAACTGATTTTACTGTTTTTAAAACGCTTGAACAGGGTTTTTTTTTTACGAACGCGCGACTAGAATTTTCAAGCAACCGAAATGTTTTCAAAATTAAAGATGAATTATTTAATGATCTTAGAACACTTTCGTCCATGTTTGTATGATCCTAGTATCTATTTATGGATATGATTACATCTGGATATATTTCATTTAGTAATGTTTTTTGCTCTGGGAACAACATAATAGCTAATTTTTCCTCCTGGCAAAATTTCCATATATTGCCAAAGTTTTGACGTTTGGCCATTTAAACTATACACAAATATTAACTATATCGGACTTTTTCCATTTTTCAATTTTAATATTCACACGTGGCAAGCAAGTTTGGTACAATATTTGAGTTTTTCCAGTTTGAATGTAGAGTTATGATTATTACATCTTATTTTAAATCTGTCTTTGGTAACTCCCAAAATGTTATTCTTTATCTTTCTATGTCATGTACCTCAGGTTTGTAAATAACTCCGTCTGTTTTACAAAGTCGGTTAAGTGGGCATTTGTTTTTGCCCCTACAGTTACATTCCTTGTTAAGGATGTTAATTTGTACATTGTTATTATTGTTTCTGGTGTTTTATTGTTTTTTATGTAATTTTCTAAATTACTAGTACAATTATAGCTTAATTTTATTTAATTCGTATTGAAAATTTTGATTAATTCTGAGTTTAGGAAAGTGTTTATTGATTAATACAAAACATATTTGTCTCATCTTAGATTTTACTTCTAAGTTAAACGGCGGATTGAAGGAATGTTTCGATTTCTATCTTGTTTCGTTTGTTCGTTTGGCTGAGGTATGCATTCTAAAATGTTCTTATGAACAGATTCCTTTAAGGCATTTTCATAATCTTTTGTCTTTCATCAAAGATTGCTTTGTTTGACAAAGTTTTTGATAAATTGCTCTTTTATTTTATGGTTTTGTCTAATTATACTTGTTGGATGGTTATATAATGTGTTTATGTACTTTAAAGGTTTCATATATAGAAAGACACCGTCTACATCTAAATATCAGACTACCTTATTATTTGTTCCAATTACTGGTCCAAAATCTAGTTCTTTAAAGAGTTTGAAAAGCCTTTTTTAATCTATCATACTCTCATTTGTTGTCCAGTGCTACCAGTATTCCGCCATCTTTGTATCATCTGTGATTGTCTATGTAGATTATTTCATTAATTTTACTTAGAATGTGTATTCCCATCAATTCTGAGTTTTTCTGTCAAACGAGCCTCAAATTAAAAAACACCCAAAAACAATTAAAAACCGAAGTAAAATATTAAAAAAAAGCAAACTATTTGCATTTAAAGTGACAAATCTAACAATATATGAAATAAGCAACATAGGAATGCAAAAAAAAAAAGAAAGATAAATGAAGAAATCACAGATTCTTAATTTAAAGCTCCAGTTTCCTATATTGAAAATATCAACGATGAGGCTGAAATAATTACACAGAAACTGTATTTAAGCAACAAGGTACGAATTTTGAACGGTAAGCAAGCTTTCCTAAACAATAAAAGATCACAAAGATAATTTTCCCAATAGTCCGACGTACCGGCTCATAAACCCAACAAAAACTGAAGTGGGTAAGATAAGCCATCAAATTTGAAAAAAACATATGTGACTTACATAGAATTGCTACTCAATCAAGCAAAGAAAAAATACAGGTAATTGTATTACTTGGTTTCAAGAAATTAACAACAAGCACAAAAATATCATAAAATATGAGATAAAAACATTTACGCATCCATATCTGAAATGTCTTAATGGAAGCGTTGAAATAATTATTCAATTAAAAATATTCAAATGTTCTACAATATAAATCTACTGAACACGTCTTATACTGGTTTAATTTAATTATGAACAAAACCAAATTATATATATATATATAATCGGACACTGTGGTCAACACAAAGGGACGGCAGTCAGTTAATGCTTCAAAAAAATATCAAGGCCTGTCGCCGCTTGTTGTTTGTATCCATTTTATATTTACATACTTTCTCTCTCTCGCTTTCTCTCTCTCACTCATACTTAGCAATTTTACTAATAATTATAGCATATATTAAACTTATTTTATAATCTTTACTCTTACTTCAGTAATGATAGCCAAAAATGTATTGCAGAAACCTTAAAAAGTTTAAATAAAAAGATTATATGGAAACAAAAGGGTTATTTTAAAAAATAAAACACATTAAACACAATAGTTGCTCACCTTAACGAGGCCGAATATAGTTTTTATATACAATACTACTCTAATTAAAAGCAATTCACTAAGAGGAAATTTGTTTGATTTTTATATACAATTTTTCAAATTTTTATGTACAAAATGCAACTTTAATTAAAAGCAATTCTCTAAGAAGAACATTATTAGAAAGTGCTATTATCACAAGTTCATCTACTGTAAATTTGCGTCCAGGTTATACAATTTTTCACCACTTTTGGCAAAACGTCTGTTATCACCATGTGATATACGTATTAACAAAGATGATTGAAAGAAAAAGAAAAAGAACATAAATGAAATCGACCAAATAATCTATCCAAAAGACATATGAAAAATAATTTTAGAATTAACAGTGCCTCTCGTTCATGTGCATGTGTAGTAACATCAACATAAATAAGTTCGATAAAGTCTCAAAAACGAAACGCGTCTCACGGAAACGTTTTCCACTTTTTCATAAATATTTTTCCCAAATAATTGTTCCTAATACATGAACAATTATTACCACTACTTCTTCTAGCAAGTGAAAACATTCACCATCTGCTTTCGGATTGTTTGTTTTCTTAAATTATGTTTCTTAGCCAAGATCTAGTTTTTCAACGTTATGGCTGACCTACCAACCCACCCAAATCATTCCCTTCATAAGAGGATGCTTCCTCGGTCACCACAATCTTAACCTGCCCATATCTAAGGTTAACAGTGGTCTTTCCAACATATCCTGAAAAAATGTGCCCTAGCCCATTATTCTGTAACGCTCTGCCTCGAGTGACACGTGCGCTTTGATCAGGGTGAAAATTACTGCAAAATCGAAAGCAATTGTTAAATATATAGCCATCTTCTGATTATCTTTAGTCCGTAAATGTTGCTCTTTTCTACTAAAGGACTCTTTTCTAAATTGTTATTTGTTTGCCACAATCTTTTTACTATCGAGATTTCGGATTACTAAATATATGTTAATTTGTCCTGATTAAGCTACTGTGTTGATTTATATATAAATCCTATAATTAATGGTATTCTGTGAGTTAGTCTGTATTTCTGTATACTTTTAATATTTGATCTTTTTAGATATACGAGATTAATTTGAATCATTTCTGCTCAAGTGGGAAAGCTATGTTCTAAGGCTGTATATTTTAGCCTTTTGCTTCCTTTGTTTTAGTTGGGAGAAAGGTTCAGACAATAAATCAGTTAGATTTTCAGGCACTTGCACGATTTCTGAAAAAAGCTTTGATATTATTTAATGCATCGAGAATAATTGATGGAACCAATAGTTTGGCCAAGAGATTTCGATTATATGCCCAATTTAGAACATTCTCATGTTCATCCCATCAATTTCAACATGAAAAATCTCTGAGGCGGACACATAAATAGAAATCAACTTGCATAGAGAAATTTACAAAGTATACATCCTGGTACCTTTGTGATCTCATTTACATCCAGGCTGTTTTATTCATTAAATGTTTTTCGCTAGAAATGTCACTCCATAACTTTTTTCTTTAACTCGGATATATTTTACAATCATTTTAACTTTTAAAGGTTAAACATTTGCAGAACTTCGAAGACCTTTGCTTTATCTGAATAAATTCATCCACATTTCACATTTTTGATATGTTGTGATATTAGCTTTAACATTTGGAATTTGTTTCAATGTCTTTTTAAAGCTACTATGTTCTAAAGTTCCATAAGCTTTGAGAAAATTTCTCATCACACGTCTTTCAATATATTGTTGTCTATCTTTATTTACCTTCAGTTATTATGTTAGTGTTTCCTTAAATAGCATTTGCTTTAGCGATTTCTCTCTGTATGCAATTTCTCTTTTCATTTCTTGTGATTTTATTCTTTAATTAATCTGCATCATTATTTGCAATTTTGTCACCCTATTCGTGATTTTCTTCAATTTCACTAAGTTCTTTCGTTTCGTTATATTGCTTTTTTCTTCCTTCTACATTAATTTCTTTTTTGTTTATGATTTTCTACTCGTACTTTTACGGTAACTTCGATTGCACTCATCTATTAGATTTCTTTACTTTGCTACATATCCGACAATAAATGTTCTTCTATGTTCTTCTTCAACATCCGTTAGGCAATTGGATTTATTGTCTCTTCTTATATTCGCGAGTATATTCGGCTTAAGTAATATTTCGAAGTTTTAGTTATGTTTCTTTTCACATATATTTAATTACTTTAGTTTTAGTGAATATAAAATTTATCAGAGAATTTTCTTGCAGAAGATAATTTCGACCTTACACTGGTTCAACGTTGTTTGATTCTACTCGTGTTTAAGCGCGTCAAGACTGGAGTTGAATCTTTTATATTTGTTTGGCATTTTACATTAAGGTGCATTCTAGTCTTATTGCTAAGACTTGTTTTTAATCCATTGATAACAACGATTTTTTCTTGAATGCTTTACTTTTTACATTAAGAATAAATCTATCAATACACTTCTTTATATTTGTATGTAATTCTCTAATCGGTAATGATTTACGTTATTACAGTTTAAAAAGTATTTAAAACTATTTTGACAATAATTACATTATAACCATAATACAATCTTTATTATATATATTAAATGCGTTATGTATGACAATTATGTTAGAACTTTCAAATTTTGAAATTATCATACAATAGTTATGTTTTAGTATATATATATATATATATATATATATATATATTTCAACTTATATATATTTGGTGCTAAAAATTAAATTGAAATAAAACGTAATATAATAATTGAATATAATAAACAAATACCAATGCATAATACAATATAACTACTCTAAATTCTACCTCATAATTCATTAATTATAATGCACTATCTTATTTTCAGATTTATGTTTAAGTTACATTGCAGAAAAATATGCAGTGAAATCATATTTATAAAAATATAAAGGTTATTAGTTATAAGTTATAACAATTATAATGTTCTTCACTGTATATATAAAATTCACATTCTTGCCATATTTAATCTGAATTATAGGTGAAAATATATGCATACATACATACTATTAACATTATCATTAACTTTAACTAAAAATATCTTGATCACATTAAGTAAAGAAGACGTCTTTTAATTTCAGATGAGAATTAACTAGAAAAAAATATAATATTGAAAATCACTATGCAAAAAAAATAAAAATATCTATCAATAAGGATCATATATATACTAAATCCTAGTAAAAGAAAACCAAAAACAAATAATAAAATATCAAATTTTAGTAATATGTTTTCCTATATTATTTATTAAATTTTAATACGAGTTTTAAGGCAGCAAATAAATACATGTAATGTGTTTGTTTTGGGACATTTACGGTTTATTAACCTTTTGAATTATATTTAAAGTTCAAAAATATTTTTGATAATAAGAAGTTATGTAGATAATAAATATTTACTGAGAATAGTATTTTTATCATTTCACTCATAACTAGAATAAGTGTCTTTTATTTTCCCAATGTTATTTGATCATAAGTGAATATAACGGTCAGATTTAGCACTCGGCTTTGCGACATTCAATTTCGAGTCGTTACCCATTACAACACTAGCACATCCGAGCTTGCAGTGGTAGCCCATCACGTTACCGACAAGGGTCGATGTTGCTTAACTTTGGACATCGTACAAGAATTAGTATTTCAACGTGATATTGCCGTAAACGTAAGAGTACAATGATGTCACAATGTTTTTATGCAGCGCGCATATATTTTACGTGATAGTGATGGATATGTTTTTGACTATCTAGGATGGCCATGTTTTTTTTTTAGTTTGTGAGTTTGCTTATTTTTGTAGTGGGCTGGAAACATGTCTAGCCACAGTTGCCATTGTTCTGAAATTCTCTCTACTTGATAATTCGTCATGTCCAATAATCCAAAGTCGAATAAAAATATATTCAAGTCCGTTAGATAGTTATATATAATTGGTCATCCGAGTTGTTTCAGTGCTGGTGAACTGTAAAAATACTGAGTGAAAATGCTTAATATTGTTTCACGTATCAATTCCAATGCAAACCCATCGTCGCCTTATGTCGCATAAGGAGTAGCACAACTTTTACAGTTCAAGTCAACATATGATATTTGCGATGCTGCTAACGTTATGTAAATGATTATAACCGCCAACGTTGCTTCCCAGAACATTTACAGTTTATATAGATCGATAATTATCAGAATTTTAGTACAATATCAGATTGGAAGCCACTTACTTTTCACATTTTCTAACATCGTATGTGAAATTAACAGTATATTAGATAAAACTTAATTTTATTCTGTATATATTAAACGGTGAAATATTGACTCAGGTTCATCAAATGTTATTTAATAACATGTAATCTAATTTGAAATGAAATGTGAAATATGTTAAATACACATTCATAAATAAAAGAAACTGTGGAAGAACTTTCAGGTTTAAAATACAATAGAAGAATGAAGAGATTAAGAAATAACAAGAACTTATTCTCCTTGGTTCACATCTGCCTATTCAGTCGCTTATAGCCCCCAGGAATTACTTTTTCTAGCTGTATCAATGTAATAGATCCGATCAGAAGAGTCGCCTCTTTGTGTCTGCTTGTAATAATTGTAAACGTGTGCTGAAAGAAGCTAAGTCTTTGTTCATTGATAGAATGAGGCATCGTTTATCCTCTAACATGTTTGGCTCTAGTGACTACTGGCGCCAATTTAATAGTGTGTTAAATAAGTGTAAGTCTTTTATCCCCACTCTCTTCACCCAATGTGGGGTGTTCTTATCTTCTACTGATAAAACAGAATGTTTTGCTCGTATGTTTTCTTGCAATTCTACTCTGACCTTATCTGGTGTACCTGCCCGATATTTTACTTAGAACATGTTAGCTACTGTTTAATACGTAAAAAAAAACCCTATAATTTCGGCTATCTCAACTGGGTCCTCTCAAATTTTCAGAACGATCATATCCTTTCAATATACCTTCAGAAATTAGCTTTCGAACTGATTCCTGTTCCTGCTATCCTCTAAAATAGACATCTTGCTGCTTTTGGTTTGCTGCTTATTAGAAATCGTCTTTTATAGGTTCAATCTTTAAGAACTCAGTTGAACTGTGATATACTTTTAATAATGGGTCTTCTGATTCACAGGTTCAATTTTTAAACAAATAACATGGTTTACACTTCTTTAAGTCAACTACTCATGCATTAGTTGATATGAACGTTGAAGCTGTTGATTTGCATGTTTCGAAGGAATTTGTCAGAGTTTCGTATGCTAGTTTTATTCGCAAGTTGAAATGTTATGGTATTTCTGTAAAAAGTTTTGATCCGATACATTCTTTCTCATCAAATGGCGAAATGAAAGTAATCTTGAATTTTCACTCATTTAAAACATTTTTTGCAATCATGCAATTGTTCTATTCTTGAATCTATGTTGTTTATAAATTCCATCAATGACCTTTTCTATGTCATCAATTCTCAACTCGGTATGTACTGATAAGACAACTATTTAACCTTGTTTTAATGGTAAGGTTGAAGGCTTTGATGGGTAAAAATAACCTGCAATCTAAAGCCAGGAATAGTTTGTTAATGTTAACATCACCTACCTGAAACTGATATCTTTTAATCGCTTTTAAAAGAACGTTTTTGCTTTACATCGGCAAAGCCGATACTAGACTGCATGAAATATATTCTTTACGCATTCTATGGCTAAATGAAATGGAAATATATTGAATGTATTGGTAAGTATTTTGCTAGAAAAGTTTATTGAGTTTACTATCTGTTCATATATTGAATATTGCTGTCACATCTACACTGGCGATTTTATATCATATTTAGAGATTGATAAAATCCAAAGAAATATCTGTAATATCATTGGTACTGATATGACATCTCGTCTTCCGTCACCCTATACATTTTTCTGTAAATATTTTCATAGTAGGTTTCTGATGCGCTTTCGTCCATGGTACCTCGACTTTACAAATCTATGCGCATTAATAGATTGATAGCTTACTTCAGACTAACAGTTTGTACTCTCGCATTTCTCTTTGTGAAATTCTCTGCCGGCTTCTTACTTTCCAGTCAGGTTTGATCGTTAAAATTTAAAATGCATTTCTAATTGTGATCTTCTATCTTCTTATACTATTTTAATGTTTACTATTTTTAATAATGTTTCTTTCCTTTTTCTCATAAACTTTAACACCCAGTATCCCCATTGCCTCTGAGTAGCGTTACTTTCTTGATTTCGGTGAAATGATTAAAAACAAATCATAGATTAGCAAAAAAAAAAAAGAAATAAAATAAAATAAAATAAAATAAATAAATAAATAAATAAAATAAAACGCAGTTAAAAAATAAATTCACTTGAATTAGTAATTAAACTAGCAGGAATAAATAAAATTTTCATTTTATTTCTGTAGCAAAAACAGTAATTTGAGAATTTTGAATGTACCAATCAATAATGACACGAACCTAGATTCATACAGATGTTTACTGAATCCGACAAATATCATGGAGTTTATTGCAAATTGTAACCATAATAAGTAAGAAAAAAAACAGCAACAATTATCCCTGAAAAAACTAATCATAAACCTGACGAAAATCGGAATTTATTCGATACGCCTTCTTGGCCGAGGAAGTCATTTATATTACCTCTAATAAGATACCAGATAGAGAAAAATCGAAAAATGACTTATGAAGTACATGTTGATAGATATAGCATTGACGTAAAACCTGTATTAATAAAAAATATTGCTAGTTAAAGCCATTTTGTAAAGAATAAAAAAGTGCATTTTGTTACAGTCGCCGAGAACCCTCCTTGCTAGGCGCCTCATTGTCTTCATGTCACAGTTCTCTTTATAAAATGCCGTTTTCTTTACGGAATCCTTTTTTTCAATACACATTCTTGAGTGTCACACTTGAAAACGCGAAACCATAAAATGCTACTTTGAAATTCACGTAGTCACCGTATTATTAGCCGAGATACATGATTCAATATCAAATGAACTACCCGTCCGGACGTCGAATTACGACTAAAAGCTTTCAGCATCCTCATAACATCTGTGTCCTCTATTTCCGCGTCATCCTCTTGAAAATCTACGCTGCTTCCGAGAAGTAATTTTATTTCCTTTGGGAGAAGCTGCTGCCGGGTGGATCATTTCTTCTGCTACACTCTTCTTTAAACTAATCAATGAAGCGAGTGCTTAAAAATAGTTCAGAGAGAAAAGAGAATCAAATAGATGAAAAGAGAAAATCCCATTGCCTAAAGAAGACTGCATATATACATACATACATGCATATGAATATACATGTATTTATGCGTGTGTATGTTTGTACGTAGCTGTGTGTGCATGTGTGTGTGTGTGTGTGAATACAAAGAGACACAAATGTGGCACCTAGACGAGCACTGGAAAGTGTGAAGATAAATAACAGCACAAATGATTCCAGAAAATACATACATTATTAGTATTAAAACAATACGGATATTTGCAACATTATTCAACCACATTATACTTGGACCGTGGTTAGAACAATGAGACCTGATATTGCATTTTTGCTTGTTCGAATTTTTAGGTTGGTGATTTCTTATTAATATATGCCTCTTGCAGAAAATCTCACCGTGCGTCACAATTGGGATATGTCTGAAAACCAGACTACGAGTTGACCCACGCCTTTAGAGTTGACGACACTGTTTTGAATCCATCGATTGTTGTGCTTGCTGAAAACACGAGTCATCTTGACCTAGGCACAGTCCCATAAAATTAACTGAAGTCCGCTCAGTATAGTTCCAATAGAAGCTAAAACCTAGCTACGTAGGTGATGAAGAAACAAAAATATTACAGAGCTGTTATCTGAAAAAGCGATTAACTTGAGTCCTTAACATGCGAGTATATTCCAAAGCGAGCAGACATCCATTTACTTACTTTATTTACAATTGATATTACCACAATTGCCATTTCCTCAACAACTAATAATAATACTAAATGTACATAAAAATGTACATAGTTTTTATCAATCTTAATTCGATTATGCGAATGTGTTCTACAAAATACACCAGAAAAATTGATGGAAATGCTCAGCAACCTCGACATAATTGGGAAAAAACATAAGAAAATCTGTACTGGCAGCAAACCACCTGCATACGGGCAGGTAATAAATTCAGCAGATAAACAAAAATAGAAAGGAGTGTAATACAAGGATGTGCCTTTTCACCGGATCTATTCAACTTTTACAATGAGACTAGATGCTCTGCCAGGATTTGTAATAGGAGGCCACAATTTGAACAATATAAGGTGCGCAGATGACACAGTGCTGATAGCAGACACGGAAAGGAAACTACTAGACCTCCTACAAAAGTAGCTGAATAGAGTGAACAGAAAGGACTACAAATAAACTGCAAGAATACCGAATTCATGTTCATCAGCAAAAAGAGCAGCACAAAATGCCAGATACAGGTGGCACATACTAAAATCAAGCAGGTACAAAAATTTAAATACCAGTTAAATGTTTTCCCAGAAGACCGAAATTGCAACACAGAGATCCGAAGGCGAATTGGCATGGCGAAGGATGCTGGATAGAATATTGAGAACAACGAAAATTTCACTAGAAACAATGAAGAAAGTACTGGATTGCCATATGATGTTAGTTCTGCAATATGGCAGTGAATGCTGAACATTTTCATCGAAGATGAAGGAAAACCTTGAAGCAACTGAAATGTGGTTCGACAGAAGGATGCTGCGGATATAATGGATCGAGCATATGAGAAATGGAGGTTTTGAAAAGATTGAAACGATAAAGAAATTATTACTGAGCATCAGGAAGAGAAAGCTAAAGTTCCTGGGACATGCAGTGAAGAAGAAAGTCTTGGAGAATCTGATACGAACAGACTAGATAGAAGGGGAAAAGAGACAAGGGAAAAACCGTGTAACATACTTGACGGGCCTGAGCAGGTGGATGGCAGAACGGGTGTTGCGTGGTGTAACAGACGAAAGTTTTCTAAGAGCCACCAGGGATATGGAGATATGGAAGGCCATGATCGCTTACGTTCTAAAAAAAAACGCACAATAGAAGAATTTTATGTGAATTAGTTAAATGGCATTTTTAGTTATATTAACCTATAATGAAAAGAGATCAGCAAAATTTAAAAAACTTAAGAAATCGCAAATTCAAAGGAATCTTTCAGTTATATATATAGCAAATCTTAGTCATTTATAGAGTTGGGTGTATATTACTATTTATGCAATATTTTTCAGTTTTTCTGAACAATAATCTTATGTATATTACATAACTGACAGTCTATTACAAGTAATTTATTTGTGTTTTTAAAAACTTATGACGTTTTTTCGGGCTGTTTTCAATTAGTTATTTTTGCTTTAGCCATTTGCAGTCAAGTGAATGTCAGTTTATTTCCAAATCTCTGGTTTGTATCTTAAAATATCAGTATATTTTAGTTTTCTATTTTCTCTATCCATCTTACGGGTATTGTTGTCGTAAATGTTAACTGCAGTAATTAGATTTCATCAGCCTGACTGGAGTTAATTCGACGTTATTTTTTTCTTCTCTCATTATATTTCACATTCCTTGTGTGAGCTGAGATCAATTTTCTTGATTTCTGATTAATAGAGACATCTCCGTCATTTCCTTGTCGAGCTTAATATGGATTTTAAGTATTGGTCAATAAAATCTGCACAGGAATATATTCATTCGATGAAATTATACTGGGTTCATCTTTAATTTCTATTTGTTGACAATGTTTTTATCTCGCTCTGTTTAATTAAATCAGCTTTTTTTCTCTCCGCATATTTGTAATAGTTTTATTGACATTTTCTTTGCTATGAAGTTTACTGCCTTTTCTCGCTTCTCTTTACTGTGTCTTTCATTAGTACTGTACATTTCTTGATAGCAAAATTATTCCGATTGTCTATCTGAAGACGCTGAACGCTGGTGTTCAGAAATAATTTTATGTTCTCATCTCAGATATTTTCACGTCATTCTTATACAAGGTGATGCTTAACGGTTCGAAGATGCAAATAGAAACATTCAGAAAACTTTCGTGTTTAGTCAATTGATTAGGATGATGTAAGGTAATGTAGGTTTTTCTATTCACATAATCAACTAAAATTTAGCCAATTTTTAGTCGTATCCTTCGATGATAAATAGTAATTTAGAAACAGATATTTTTCTTGGGAATTGATCTCTGTTTAGTTTTTTCTCAGTAAAAAGTTTTTTTAGTTTTTTCTTATTCAGGTCAGAGATAAATTCTTTATTATTTTAATCTCTATCAGAATATGTTAATCAATAAATGAATCGTCCGAGTAATTCCAATTTTTGCACCCATTATTTTCTCGAATAGGTGTTTAGAAAACATGACGTTATATCTATAGCGGGTATATCTTATCTTATTTATTCTTTTCTAGTAGATGTAGGATTCCGTTCTAGCGAAGGGTAGTATTATACCGTAGCAGGTTAACGGAATTTGACCTTGTGGGAAGATAACCCACTATAATTCATAAAATGATTATAAAATCAAGAAAGGCAATTTTGACTATAAAATAACATTTATATATATTTATATTTCAATTAATGTTTTACAAATAAAGTAATACTTCAAATAAAAGTCCAACGGAGGTTAGACAGTTCATGACAAATATAATGCTGAAAAGGTAAAAGGCTTAGGAGTGTAGAAGCGTCTTGAAGGTAAGGAATGTTCGTTTAGAAGTTGCCGTTTCTAAGGTCAGTAGGTCAGCAAGATGGTTTGTGAAATGTCTTTGAAGAGGTCAGTACTTTTGAGGAATGTCTTTGAAAAGGTCGATAAGTACTTTTGAGACATGGATGGAAAGAGGTCAGCATATTAGTCGATCGACTTAAGTCAATGGAGAAACTGATAACTCTATCCTAAGACTCCTGTCTGACGAAGCTTTTCTCTCTCCGCTTTTTATATCTGCTTTTTGGATCAAAACGCAGGTCGTTTCAAATTTCATCCTTGTATTTGATTCTGGGCTTCCCATTGGCTGGTAAATAAAATTCGCGAAGGCTCGCGAAATGGTAATTTGATATTTGATAAATTTTTATTTTTCAACCGGAGCATCTGCGTTAACTCGGATGCGTATGACGAGTTTTATTCATTTGGCTTTTAGTTGTGAGAAACCACACATCCGGTTCATCTTTTTTGTTTGGTCGGTATCACTACATATCAAACACATATTTGCAACATCATACACAGGAAAGTATAGGCTTGATGTTATTTAGTTTGGTCATTTTTCTTTTGGAATCATTTATTTTAGCAACACTTCAAAGTATACGGGTAACCTTTTGAGTATGACTATGAAACCCAAAACTAGAGACATTAATTCAAACATCTAAGACAGTATAGTTATTACTAGTAAGAGACTTACATTTCTTTTTTATTAACGACGCTCAGCTTATTTCAATATAATATCTCTATCGCCCGTGCTAATTTCATTACTTTTGATGTTGGTCAATCACAATGTTTTTTCTTGCATTTTTCCTGTATCAACCTAACCTGATCAAAATGTCTTTTTTAAGTAACATCCATTCTTTCCCTATTTACTTTTCAGTGATATTTCAATAGTTGTAATTAATCATTCGATTTTGTTTATATTGTTTCACAATGTTTTGATATCTGCAAAGCGTGTCTTAGCAAATGTCGTTTTCTTTATTTTTACTATTACTGACTAGTTCTTATTGTGGATTAAATTTTTTATTTTGGAATTCTACCCGCAAATAAGTTCTTAGATTCTTTTATTTTTTATCGGAAACTTGCATCTAGTATTTCATAATTGTAATAATCTCGCTTGTCATTTATTTTAAGTCTTACTAGATTTAAAGTTATTTTCCAATAACACTTCTGGCCATAAGTTCATTGAGCTATATGTATGCATCGAAAAATAGTAAAAACCTTCAGTGTAGTATTTTTTTACTTTGTTAAGGATCAATATTGCAACAATATCAAGGTGTGTACGTTTTCGTTTTAGTCTTCTGATTAATTCTTTTTATTATATATTCTATTCTTTTCGGAAAGTGGAAGAATAGACATTAGATTATTTTAGTTTATTAAACATTCATTCAGAGTTTATTTACTTAGTTTCACATAAATAAACGTTGATGTTATTTAAAGTCAAAATACAAAATCGAATTTCTAATTTCTGTAATCGTGCTTAATATATTTAACATTTCCAATTGTCTCTAGTCATGCAGTATCGCAGTAGAGCTTGGTTTCCAATGGAAGATCTGGTATTTTCTTTCAATCTTTCGCGATTCTCCTGCAAGTAACAGGTGTTCTATTTGGCAGAACAACATTATTATTATTATTATTATAAGTATACCTATGATTTTAGCCAGACTGTTTTGTAAGCATTGATCTACACGTCCTGGATTATATTACCCTTTTTTTAATTGTTCAAATATAATTTCTTTATATTTTATAAGCATAATTATTTTCCATATTTAGTTATATTCATAATCAGATTTGGGAATAAAACATTTTATAAACAAGTTTCTTTCATATTTTGCAAAGAAAAATCTAAGAAAATTATGGATAGATTAAAATAATAAGTTATGTTTTTTGTATTTTAGTATTTTAGAATATTTACGTATGAGAGCAGATGCAGATAACACATGCATCTGTATACACACACACACACACACCTACACACACACACACACACACACACACACTTACACTCTCACCGATATATATATATATATGTGTGTGTGTGTGTGTGTGTGTGTGTGTGTGTGTGTGTGTGTGTGTGTGAATCTCCCAGTGATAATAACTCAGTCGGGTTTCTGTCCGGGCTTTGAGGCGGGCATATAATCTAGCTGCACTGATGAGATGTGATACAGCGAAACAGGCCTTATGTAGGTGATTATATACGTATATATATATATATATATATATATATATATATATTGTCATCCGCAGACAGATCTGTTTCGCTGTATCACAGCTCATCAGTACGGTTAGACTCCGATTGCTTTTTTACCCAGGATTGAAACCCGACCGAAAATGTCGTCATTCGGCGACTCTACCCCTGGGCTATGGGCGTTCGGTGGAAGTAGGCAGAATTTTAGCGCATATCATTATACGTGCCCAATAGCTAGAGCGCTCTAATTCTTTTCACTGAATGAGCGATGCGTACATGCCAGAGTAACTACTGTTTATCAAAGTCTACTATTTTTCCAGAGTGCTCAATCAGGGTGTGAGAGCGTAAATATTGTCATCCGCGGACAGATCTGTTTCACTGTTTCACAGCACAATAATACGGTTAGACATCCGATTGCTTCTAGGCAGGATTGAAACATGACCGAATTGACCTCAGTCGGAGATTCTACCACCGTTATGCGCAGTGTATATACGTGCATATACAGCTCAATTTATAAATATTGATCAGGTGTGAACGGAACAGTTGGTGTCGTATAACAGTTTGAATTATTTAGGTATTATTACTGCACTAAATCTATAAATGGGATGTGATATAAGGTTGCACATTACGTAGGCATATACGCAGAAATCCGGGCCATGTGTCAAGATTTTCCTAGCTCCAACAAACGCGGATGGGGTACTAAGCAGGTCGATTCTACTCAGTCGAGTCTCAGTAAGTAGACCAAGACCCGATGTACCGTTCTCTACGAGAAGAGAGAGAGCTTGACTGACAACCTAAAGCTTGCGCAGATATTTGATTATTTGACAAAACCTTCTCCCAAATAGGTGGCACAGGCGGTTTCAATCAGGCAAAAATTCCTCAGATTCTGTATAACACTGATATTTTCTTGTCTATGTGTTCCTTTCTACTCTGAGCTAGAGAGTCTGATAAGTTTGAGTTCTAGCAAAATTCTGAGTATTTACACAAAATCCTCCCCCTCGCTCAATGAAGTCGGGCTTTACGTGGGGATCCCGAGCGAAGACACTGAGGTCAAGGATCAAAATTTGCCAGCCTCAGCATACGTGAGATATAGCACAAAACCGTCTCTGTCCATAGACAAAACTCCGAATAAGTCGATCTTCTCCCGAATACAGAAACCTTGACTGGAACTTTTGAATTTGGAACTATAGGTAATTACCAGAAAACTTTCCACTGAAGCCAGATGTAACACTAATTCAAATATTTAATGTGGGAAATCCGAGCCTTAAAACACATGCAAAATTTTCCTGTAGATTTTGCATAAGGCGGGGCCTGGAACTTGTCTAATTTTTCCAGACAAGACTCTGCCCTTTGCCAAAGCCTTGCCTGAATTTCTCTCCGCCCGGAAGCACAGAGTCTGACACGGTTGATTTCGCATGGAAGACTGGCGATATACTCTCGTTGAGTTTTTTTTTTATTTAATACATCTTCATTAATTCATTTGTGTTACCGGTGGTGCCTTATTTACTCTAGATTTTGTTTTTATTTTATTAAATATTTTATTTTAATTTTTACTATTCAACCCCTTTTTCCTGGTAAACCACTAGGTTTTCGCTGATTTCAGATATTTATACTTGTACGTTCAACAAATTCTTGGGGTTTTGGTCAATCAAAAATATCATACAGAACTTGAATAAATTCTTCCTTTCTAAGGATACTTTCTTCAGGAAATTTTTTCTTTGACTGATTCCAATTTGTTTTGTTATCTATCTTTGTCCTTTCTCTTCCTACATTTCTTTTCTTTTTTTAATATATACATTCTGACAAAGATTTCTTCGCAAATTAAAAGAAAATTGTTCTCCGTTCTTTTTTTTTTTGTTTTGACCTGGTAACAACTTGTGGAACAATGATTGAATTTTTCTTACAAACATCAATTCTGCAGGTGACATGCCTGTCAGTGTATTTGGATTCATCGTTATTCGGTATCATCTCAAGAATTTGTTAGTGGCCCTTCTCTCAGTTTTACATTATGTGCTTTTCTCGAACCTCTATTAAAGTACCTACAAAGCGTTCAGTGTGTCCGTTTGTTTATGATTGTTACGGCAGGGTATCCATATTTTTAATCGAGAACCTTTTATTTTTTTTAAATCGTAAGCAGTGAGTTGTGTACCGTTATCCAAGAGTATGACATCTAGAATGCTATATATTCCAAAATGATTATTGAAGTCAATTGTCTTTTTGCACGTACAAACTTCAGGCTCCTTAATAAATCAATACTTCTCACCTGATAATGCGGTTCGTTTATTGGACGATCAAGTTCTATGTGCAATTTTAACTGTCTTCAGCCAAATATATATCATCGTAGGTGATTTGTGGCTGGATCACAACTTCAGCAATTTTTTTTCTAATTTTATTAGATTTATTTTATATAAATATCAATGTCAAATATACATAAATTCATCTAAAATAATTTATCCTTGAAATTGCCGGATGTTCACTATGATATTCTTTACTAAAATATTCACTTTTGGAAACTCAGTCACATCGCAAGTAAGCGTTCAAATCTGGATCTATTCTAAAAATCATCTATATTTCTTGGTTTTGTTTATTGGATTTTTTTAAAATTCGAAATGAACATGCAAATGTTGTGATTTAATTTTTATTTTATTTTCTCTTAGATTACTGGTAATTCGCGTGCTGCATTGCACGATATATTTTAAATTTAATTTTTAATGCTGCAGCCATAATGTTCTCAAATATTCAGTATTTCTTAGATCAATCTTTATAAACCATCCGAATGTCCTAAATTTTGGACGGTTAGTGTTTTCTCTTAAAATTGTAATGTAATAAGTATTCCAGCGTTGTAATCTATTCACTGAAACAAATAATTCCTTTTCGTTCCAAAAATTTAAAATGGATGCCTGTGGTTTGTCTGTAAATGAACACTCCTTCGGTGTACAAATTTGTGATTTTTTTTTCATAGCAAATCTTATATTATTACAAACACCTCCGTCTCGATTTGGTTGTAGTTTTAATTTTCAGCCGGTATTAGCAGATTTAAAACATGTGCAAAGGTTTTCATGTTATCGTCATCATTTTTATATAGAATAACCGCTCCTATACCATAGCATCTGAAGGCAATACGATTTATAATTTCGAATTGTAGTGGCGCTAATGATAAGTCAAACTTTGGTATTTTTTTATTTTTTCAAACGATATATGACACTCATCAGTCCAGTTTTACTTTTTGCAATTTTAAGCAAACTATTCAGTGAAGCTCTTAAATTCTGCATATTAGATATGAAGAGTTGATAATAGTTTTTAGTCCTAGAAATGCTTGTAGTCGAGTAACATTTGTTGGAGAAAGTATATTCTTAATTGCAGTTACTTTCAACGGATCTGGTTGATGATCAACTTGGCAATAATTTGTGCTAGGTACTTACTTTTTAACAAAAATAATTTACACGTTTCTTTAGTATTTCAGTATTTTCTTTCGTATTTTAAAAAAAAAATTATTAAAAAAAGGCCTTCGACAAAATACGCCACAAAGAATTGATAGAAATGCTCAGCAACCTCAAAATATTTGGGAAATACATAAGAGTAATTAAGAATCTGTACTGGCAGCAAATCGGAATGAGTTCAGCAGATATACAAAGATAGAAAGGGCGTAAGACAAGAAAGTGTCTCTTCAGCGGATCTATTCAGCTTGAACAGCGATCTTATTCTGAGGATTCTAGGAGTTATGCCAGGATGAGTCGTCGGAGACCACTGTTCGAACAACAGAAGGCTGATACAGTGCTGATAGGAGACACTGAAAGGAAACTACGATATCTCCTACAGAAGCTAGAAGAATATAGTGAAAAGAAGGGACAACAAATAAACCGAAAGAAAACAGGATGCATTGTCATCAGCAAAATGAGCCACACAAAATACTAAATACAGGTGAGGGATACTAAAACCAAGCATGTTTTCAACATTTGTATAACTGAGAAGTCTTCTAACCGAAGATGAATGTGCAACACAGAGATCCGAAGACGAATTAGCTTGGCGAAGAACGCATTCCAGAAGCTGAGTATTAAGAGACAGAAAAATTTCAATAGAAACAGAATACTAGATTGCTATGTGATGTCAGTTCTTCAATATGACAATGATGGCTTAACAATTTCATCGAAGATGAAAGAAAATTTGAAGCAACTGAAATCTGGTTCTACAGAAGGATGCTGCTGATATCATGGATCAAGCACGTGTGCAATTTTGAGGGATTTGAAACGATGGAACGAAAAGCAAATTAATACTGAGCATCTTGAAAAGACGGCTAAATTTTCTGGGACATGCAATTAGGAAGGGCGGCTTGGAGAAGCTGATACTAACAGGAAAGAGTGACAAGGAAAAGCAGCGTGTAACATACTTGACAAGCCTGAGCAGGTAGATGGCCGTGCGGGGTTTGCATAGTTTAACAGGAGAAAGTGTGTTAAGAGCCACCTGGGATAGGGAGACGTGGAAGGCCATAATCGCTTACGCCGAGAATGACAAGGCATAAATAAAAACAAGATGTTTACATGCTCAATAGTTTGTTCCTTAGATACATTTCAATCAATAATCCAGATATGCAATTGCTAAATGACAATCTTCAAGTATAGTGTTCTTAGCTAGTTGAAACATGTCTTGAGCCACTTTTATCTAAAAAAGAAGTCGTTTCAAATTATAAAATCCCGTGTGCGAAATTAACGTTATTAACTCTAAATATCCTTCAAACTTTATTTGCTCATACCCTTCAGAACTATCCAGCTTAGAAAAAGTTTTTCACAGTTTTTCGCAAAACTGTTCTCTGGACTTGGTACTACATAGCTATGTGATGATAAATATTTGATTAAATATTTTTCAATTCCTCCTTTAAATTTTCAAATTGATTTTTTAAAAAAATAGTCCCTTGTTCACTTATATTATGTAATAAATATTTATAGTTATATTCCATAATATGAAAAACTCCATCATGTCAGTCCAGAATAAGTTTGTAGTATTTTTAAGAATTAACTATTTACGAAATGATACGTTGCAAGTCATTTCGCCAATAAATAATTTCTCACCCAACACGTAAATTCATAGAGATTTTCCACTTGGTTTATATGAATTTTTGTTGATTATTTTGATATCCCTAACAGTTTTTAGTTGCATTTGTACATCTTTTCTCATATACAAGATTTTTTTAGTTTTCTGTTATTATTTTCATCCGTCTTGATGCCGTGTACCAATTTCGTTCTGTTAGAACTAATGCATCGTTAGTTTTACAGTGTGACTTTCCATTTCCTATTTTTTCACACCTTAGCATTTCAAGTTATCAAAGTGACAGTGGTTTTTGAGATATAACTTTCTGAATGTGAAAGATAGATTATTTTTTCTTTTTCCATACTATATTCATTATATATATATATATATATATATATATATATATATATATATATATAGGAAAGAATATTAAAATGTTTTGAATTTAAAAATGTACTTTTTTTGGACAGTATTTGTTTATTTTTATTATTGTATTTTATATTTCAGACCACCCTCGGTCCTTCATCAGAAACAAGTGATTTTTAAACTTGAATTAGAAACGTATTTCACGATAGCGTCCGAATATTTTTTTTTGTGTTTACATCACGTGGTGTGCTTGTTCACAACATGCGGCACGTCCGTAGAGAATGTCTGTCTCCCACTAAACCACGCCGAAAGCGACAGACTTTATTTTAAAATATATATATATATATATTAGTAAATGTAAAACTACCTTTAATAATACTTATAAATTTGTTTTAGATAAAAATTTCTTGGAATATCTAAAAAAAATATTTAGCTATTGAAATATATGTAAATATTCAACACACCTAAGTCCCTATGTAACCCTAGCTTATGTATATTATATTTTAAAATCCAGTATTTTTCTTTCTTTCTGCGTGTGTGTGTAGAACTGAAATTGGAGTCTGTTAGTAAATATTTGCACTTTTCTAAAGTATGATCAGGTTGATTAAAATGGGCAGCAATTGGGGAGTATATATTTTTGTCGTATATTTAGTTTGTGATTATTGAAGCGAAATCTAAAGCTATTACCAGATTCGCCGATATATCCACTGTTGGGGCAAATTGAGCAGAAGAGAAAGTATATGATGTTTTCGCTGTTACAAGTGGGGTTTGGTGGGTGTAATTTTACTTTGGTGTTGGGTACAGAGAATGTTTTGTCTGTTATTAAATGTTTACAAATTAAACAGCGAGACTTCCCACATTTTAAATTCCCTGATAGGTTTGTATTATTTAAATATTTGTTAGAAGTGAGGAGGGTTGATAGGTTGGGTGTTTGTTTCTTTGCATTTATGGGTGGTTTATCGAAAATGTCTTTGATGTTTTTGTTTGATTGGAGGTTCCTGTAATCATTTTTTAAATTGTTGATAAGTGTGTAGGAATATTGATTATGGTTAAAAACCATGGGAATTCGGTTGTTATCTTTTCGTTTTTTGTATGTGAGAAGTGTGCTACGATCTATGTGGATGGTTTTATGTAGTGCTTAATTTATTATTTTTATTGGATATTTACATTTTAGATACTGTTTTGTTAGGTTGTTAATGTTGTTTAGAAAATCTGGATGGTCTAAGCATATGTGTTTTATTCTAATAAATGAGCTGTATACGAGAGATTTTTTTAATTTGAGGGTATGACAGCTGTTAAAGTGTAGGAATTTATGTTGGTTTGTTGGTTTGTTGTATAGACTGGTGGAAAGTGTATGTTTGTTTAATTTTATCATGACGTCTAAGAAAGGGGCGGGTGTGTTTGAGTACTCCATGGTAAATTTAATTGTATTATGGAAGTTGTTGCAGAAAGTAAAAAGGTTTTTTAATTTTTCTAATCCATGAGTCCATAATAAGAAAATGTCATCAATGTATCTAAAATAATGTGATGGTTTGTATTGTGAATTGTCTAGTATCTTTCTTTCTAGAATGTGCATTATGATATTGGCATAACTAGGTACCATTTTCGTGCCCATTGCTGTGCCACTAATCTGTAAATAGTTTTTGTTGTTGAATTTAAATTTATTATGTGTTAAGATGAAATTTATTAATTGGCATATATCTGTGATTTGGTTGTTAGGTATAACAACCAAATCACAACCAAATGGTATATATATATATATATATATATATATATATATATATATATATATATATATATATATATATATATACAGTACTTTTTAGCAACACAGTTTTCCGGTTACATTTATTACAATAACTCACACACCTAAAGAGGACTTGGGAAAGAAATTGAAAGTACTTGGGTACCTTAAGAAATGAATGACATCTTTCCTGGTTACAGCTCATTTATGACATCTTTTGCTTGTAATACGCGAAAGATTATCCGTGAGTATGAACGGATTTTATAAAAAATAAGCAAACATATTGTTTGCAATTTATTTAATCTGACATATACACATAATATGCGAATTCATTTTTTATTTTCCTATGTTTCACACTTAACATTCTCTGATAATTCTTGTAGCATTAGTTTTGTATTATATTCCAGCTTTGTTAGAATATTAGCAGGTACTTCTGTGTCTTTCTTTTTCGCTCTTGACACTTGAGTCAGATTGTTTAATTCGAATCTTTTACATTCCTTGTTAAAGATTACAGTCTATGTAATTAAATCTTTGTCTTAATTTTGTTATATTCATGCACTTTCAACGTGTGCTGAATGGAATTTTCTCGATAAAATCTTTAATCAGAATTACAAAAATTCTCCTGGTTTTCTTGGAAATACATAATTATGTATTTTTTCATGTACTACTTTCTCAACAAATGTAAGTTTTTCTTTCGTCTTTTCAGTCCCTGCATTCTTCTCTCTCAATTTGCTCGCAGCTTCAAAAACAAACAGAAAAGAGAATTCCATCATCTGAATCATATGTGAATTCAGTTATGGCATTTGTCACCGCATCGGTAGTGAAAGCATTTGGATAATTTTATTTTTTTTCTGAACTATTTCAATTAAAGTTTGTTGTTTTTTCTGGATTCTCAACAACTGTTGTTGTTGTTGTTGCTCTTCTTGTTGCTTCTTTGTTGATGTTACATTTATTTCCACTAATAATTCTTCTATATTCCAGAATATTTGTTTTAATTTTACGCACAGTAAAGAAAAATACACCAAAATTATTCTAATTTCTTGTCGCCTCTTCTATTATCTGCGGCGAAGAAAAACTGTAATTTTCCTACTCCGAATAAATATCGATTATTAATCGCTACTATTATAACTTGTTACAAGTGGTTACAATATGACGTCTGACAGTATTATAACAAACACTGCGTCGAAACACTGTCGGAACTCTGGATATTTACCACAAACCTTCCACTGAGGCAGGATGTGAGGAAATTTTGATTTATTAATATGTGAATTTCTAAGTTTTTAAGCTCAGGTAAAACATTTAGGCAGTTTGTCTTATTTAGTCAACAATAAAATAGTATATGATATTCATTCGCTTGTATTGTAGTGAATGCTAGACGACCTCCTCACATATGAACAGAAAACTAGAGTTAACAGAAATATTTCCCAGCAGAATTATACTGAGAATTCCATGGACGAAACGAGAAAGCAATGATTAAGTCTCATCGAAATTACAATAAAAAGAACAATTATGTTCAGAACCACACAAAGCAGCTGAAATTTCTTGGACACATAATGATGAATGAGGTATTGGGGAGCTTAACTCTTATAGGGCATGCTTGGACGCATGAGCCACTTTTTTTAATCTCGCTCCAAGCAGAGCAGGACAAGCACTAGTGCGCAGGGCGTTACAGTGAGTGACTAGACTACGTACAGCGCGTCTCAAAGAAAGGATAAAATATGGTTAGGATTCAAGTAGAAAGAAGAAGGAAATTTACTTTGTATTTAAATTTTTAGATATGGTAACTATCAGAAAGCAAGTAAACGGATGTCGTGAAATGCGAGAAAAGTAACTGTTAGAGTAGAACAGGGGGTTACGTTTAACTTTTTCAACGGTAAAAAGAAGGCACGTAGATGCAAATCTAGTATAACGCGTAAATTGGAGGCACCAGGGAAAGAGCTCGTCAGTGTAGTTACCGTAAAAATATTTGTGGAAAAAACAGAGAGAAGTCGATGAGTAAAAGACTGAAGTCGAGATGTTAAGTTAGAACTGATTACATTAGAGATACGTCTTGGATTTTGTCGAGAACATCGTAGTAATTAGGAAGAGCACCCGGCGAGATAAGACAAAAAGTATTCAATAAACTGACATGCAAAAGCATAACATTTGGATATTCTATCCAAAAGCTGGATGTGCAACAATTTATTAAAAAAGACAGAAACAGTTTTACAGAGAAAAATTTTCATTTTCAGTTAATATGATTTGTGTAAATGATTCCTGTTGCGTAGATACACTTTGTGAACTTTCTACTGAGTTGATGTACATTCAACTCTATGGTATAAATAACTTCATGTTCTATTGAATAAAACACGCTAAAGCTATTTGATAAATTCATTTCTCGGAGCCATTTTTCATCCTTGATCTTTGAAAGCGGCTCTAAATGGTTGTTCGTTTAGATATTTCTGAACGAGCTGGACACCATACATGAGATTTATATGATAGTTCCGATCTTAGGAACTTATTTAATCTTATGACTACAGTTCCTAGATAAATGTCTGGGTTTTGTAGCATATTGAAGTACCAAACACAACAAGCCATTTCTTAGCCTATTCCATGTTCAACTTCCTTATGTTTTATATGAATATCACCGAAACATTTTTTAATTACACATCCTGAATTTTAATGATGGATTGAGAATATAGTGCATATTCTCAATGTCCATGATTTTTGTTCAATTCTAAAATCAATATGAAAAAAACTGTTCTCGTTAATGAGCGTCAAGCCAAGTCTGTAGTTACATAGGGTACAACTTGGGAACCCCGGTTACTGTAAGAAAGCTCCAACAAGTCACAATATATTTCGTCTTTAACTAAGTCAAAAAGGTTTTATAAAATTCAAAGTCAATTGGTTTTTAGAACATTTGGCAGAAAAGATTGGTTTATTCTTCAAGGTCATTATTATCCAAACTTCCAATGTTTAATTCATTGGCATAGACGGCCTCATTATCTGTACATTGTCCTCGGGAAGGAAAGCAAGAAAGATGTTTTATATTTGTTGATCAATTTGTTATGTCGCTTAAAATGCTTAAAGAGTCAAGTATGTTTGTGTATGTTCTGAGACCATAGTATCGGAATAGATTAAACAGATTTGGTCTCTCATTTACTCCGTGCAATATTCATGATGAGGTATAAATGATTCTTTATTGAGGTCTTCATCAAATATGGAAGATGTGGCGAACCGATTGAGTTCTTATGTCACATCTTACATTACCTTCAACTATCGCTTGCATGGCGATTTATCAGGACTGAGAAGAGGAATTCTCTATTGTTGGGACATGAATCAAAGGAAAATAAAAGAAAACAAAAAGAAAAATTAAATGTTGACAATTAATGGATTGGAGCTTTATCAAATTGAATGGTACAAGAATATAGATAAAACTCAATAGGACACTAAATAACGAAAACTATATTACTTTGCTAAGCTTTCACAAATTACCACACATAACTGCTGGAATATTTCAAATAAGAGATTACCTTACAATAATATATTAAATAGAAAAATCTCTCTCTGATGAAGATATTGCCATCCTGCAGGATTGTATTCAATGTTCTGACCTTAATATAATGGAACCAATGTGGATAGAGTTGAAAAGTCGAACGCTTAAAACAAATCAAAATAATTTGCCGGAATTCGGGAATTACTATCCTGAGAACAGGTATGGCATCCTTAATGATGCAACATTTAACTTTTTTTTCCAGCCTGCCTCAAGTTGAGGGTGTAGTTTGAGTCAACAGAAACCAAAATAAGTTCAGATTACGTCTGTTTATCTTTCTCTATCTCCCTCTTTCTTTTTTGTCTCTGTCTCTGTGTCTCTTTCTCTCTTGTTATATATATATATATATATATATATATATATATATATATATATAGATATAGATATAGATATAGATATATAGATATATATATATATAGATATAGATATATAGATATATAGATATCATTACAATTAAGATTTAAGATTAATTAGTTTAACTGCGTTAAAAATATTGTCATTGTAAAGAATAGAGATTCAGTGGAAGTATCATTTATATATACTTGAGTATAACAAAAAACTGATTTACCCCTATATAAAACCATTTTACATATGCAAGGGTAACTTTTATATTTTTTTAAAGAAATAACGAATGATTATATAGCTAAATGTAGAAGCTACTATAGTTAGAAAATAAATAGTGATTAACGAGAAAATATATAAAAGCATTGAAACATTAATATCATGTATATTTGAATAATGAAAATATAAATAGAAAAAGATGATGAAAATTCGAAAGATGCGTCATCAAATTATAGAATAACTTGTTTCACATAAAATAATGAAATAAATAATCTAAATCGACTATAGATCACAATGCAAAAGTTTGGTATAGCCATAATATTTATTAACAATTGGAATTAATAAAAAATGCATACGCAATATAGTATAATAATAGTTAACAGTTCAGATAGAACCATGTAAGTTAAACAAGAAAATAGCAAATATGTAATATTTTATTTATTATTAGACAGGCTGTAATAACTACTAAAGACTAACGTTTTGATGACATGAAGTGCTAAAATAATAGCTATATACTACAAGATATAGTTACAAAAATGCACAACACAGTGATGGGAGAGTCAGACGTTTTATATATGAAGAAGCTACCAGTCGGGTCGTTAAAAATCTGTAGGTTAGCAGAACAAAATATAATAAAATTCATATTGATAAGAACACTTATGTAGTTGAAATATGAAGAGAAGATTCCATACGTTCACTCTGCTCGGAAGTATAACATGCAGAAAATATTTAGTGAACTGAATGAATTTTAGTTTTTTTTCTAAACACATGGAGGAAATTAATATCTTAATTCTGATGTATAAACGGCGTGATTTCCTTATGTTAAATCTTTACTAACCAGAATAAAAATTGGTTTAGCATTGTTTTTATTTTTCTTATGCTTACGTGAAAAGTATATGAAAACATGATGATATCACAGTCTTCTTATCAGTTCGCTTTCTAAAAGATGAATCACTTTTGTATGGTTCAATCATGTTTCTGTGAAAATTGGTTTTGACATTTCGGGGAACAGATTACATATAATTTGGGGATTTGGAAATTTCACACTACTTTATTTAAAAGATAAAGAAGGAAACGTTCATCCTTACTGGAGAGATCGATAACAGAAAACTTCAGAAGCCATATCTTACTTACAAAATTGGTTCAAGAGAAATAATGAAAATCACTCAGCCGACAGTAGCACTGTCTGTTTAGTCAAATAATGCCGAATAAGGAATTGTATATATCATAAGGAACAAGGAAATATCTATAAACCAAATCTCATCTCTAATTCATGTCCAACAATATTAGTTGAGGTATAACGTTTTCTCTTTGTAAATGCTCTTTACTTGTGTAGAAAACAGAGTAAAGAGATGACATGACCAGGCAATTAATACCCGAGTAAGGAAATATATCGTCAGTCGGAAAGAAAGAATTAGAAGTAAAAAAAAGTTTCATAATAAAGATCAGGTAGTCTCACGATTAAGATTTGATAATTAGAGTTCGACATCCAGTAGTTGATTCAATTTCAACTCCGACATAGACGTGGAAGCGATGCAAGGTCTATTCAAATCAATAACGTGGGTGAGTAAATTTCGGGTCCGTTCTACAAACAAGTAAATTTTTTTTCATGTAGGCTGAAAAAGGACAGAATATCCTAAATCAATGTCAATAATGTCGATATTTAATAAAAGTAGAGGATTGTTAAAATCATCAGTTTCAAATGAAATTTACAGATTTAGATAAATTCTATTAATACACCACACATAAATGGTTTAGGTTAACTGAAAAATATACTGTTTTCTTCTGGGTATTTACGGTCAGAGCGCATATCTGTTGAAGTTTGTTTTATCGGGATCAGGGAAAACTTTAGCAATGAAGTTAATTTTTTATGAAGCTATTTGTATAATGTCAAATCTTGTTTGTCGGAATAGGATTTCTAATCTGAGGACTATATAATTCAATTTGAGTTTACTTCTCTGTTTGCGGTCTTCAAACAGATATTTTGTTATTTCATAATTTTATTGAAGGTGACCATCAAAAGACATAAAAAAGAACGTCATATGAAATTGATTTATGAAGGTATTTAGAAATTCAGTCCCCGACACGGATATATATATATATATATATATATATGATGGTGGTAAAAAAAACATAATGATGTAGAAAACTTAGATCTGACTTCAAGCCTCCAAGAAGATATATATTAACTGTTCATAAAAACAAACGACGACTCAAAATACATACGACCTCAAAACAACCACGCACCTTAACCAACAAAAACACCCCTCTAATCACACAGATTATCAAACATCCCTTCAAATATAAATCTCTAATCGAAGCTGAAAACTTTTTAAAATACTACTGAACGACTTTAATTTCTCCTTAATAATAACATATGCACCTTGCAGTCCAAAAACACTAATAAAATAGAGACATTATATCGCACAAGGTAATTCATACTAAGAATTCGAATACGAATTTGTTTACAATATGTAAACAACATATCTAGAGATAGAAATTGAAGCAAAGAGCATCAAATATTGAATAGAATTAATCTGAGTCTTAACTAAAACAGGCTAGAATTTATAAATAAAGTCAAGTAAATAAAACCAGTAAAAATAACAACAAAACAAAACAAACAAACATGAAACCCAAATGCATGCATAAATACATGAATCTAACGTAGGAGGTGTAAAGCTCAGCATTAGATAAAAACTACATAGTAGAAGAAATTATCGATCATCACTTTCCAGAATAAATATTTATCTAAACACATTATAGAGAATTTACAGATTGTAACGAAAAGCAAATTTCTACTACGCTACCAAAAATCACATCATGATACAAAGATTAAATATAATCCTGAAACCTAAATGAAATAAAATTCATTTAAAATAACAAAAATTTAAAACAAAGAAAGTATACACAATAAATGATTAAATAAATTAAATATATGAATAAATAATATATTTAAAAAAATCAAGTTTACAATGTAATGGTAAGGAATATAACAGTTGAACGCATTACGCAAGAACATCAGAATAACCTTTTATTTCACAGTGGTACGCGAGCACATAAATGAACAAATACTCACAGAAACACAGAAACACACACACACACACACACACACACACACACACACACATATATATGTATGAATAGAATAGTAAAGAACAGGTAAGAAACAGTATCTTTAATCTAAGATATTTATCTTAATAATCATCTTCAGAGATTTTTTAAAGATGAATGATTTTTAAAAAAATAAATTTAAAAAAAATCATTAAAGAATATTTAGACATTTTAATAGGTATATTAGTATAAAGCGATTTAATATCCAAACATGCCATAGATAAGTCAGTCATATTAATGTTTCTAATTCTCTGGATTTAGGCACCTGATTAAATTTTACCAAAAAAAAAGCAAAACAAAAAAAAACATACAATTAAATATTTCCAAACATTCTTAAAAAAACTAAAGAAAAGATCTTTCTAACTATCCACAAAATCATAAAATTATATACATAAATTGCTAACCATTGCAATTTCTATTTTAACAAAAACTTTTTATAAACAAAATTTGACTTACACATGGGGTATTGTACCAATGGTCTTCTCGCTTGCTTATTTCTAGAGCTCTAAGTATCCATGTTTTTTAAATACATGATAACTTACTATTCTACTTACTTAAGATATAGAGATGTATGCCCTATTATTTTACCCTATGTCACTAACTTATTAAACTTAGTAACTAAGCTCAATAAGATAGAACCTACCATCGAATTCAAATATGAACTTGAAACTAACAATTTTTTTATCGTTCCTTGACATTTTAATAATATGGAATAACGGTAAATTAAAATTTAAGATTTACTGTACAGTTACTAAAAACGACCTTAATTATTTCCATTCCCACCCCCACCCCCAATGAAAAAATTAAATTCGGTTTAAATAAATAATAATAAAAGGAACTAACAGGACAGAAGACATGCTCCTCAACAGGATGTATGGAATCTAAGGATAGAACGCTCATATTAGAGGAAGAGGAAATACTCTAACGATGGGAAGAATATATAAAAGATCTCTTCCACGACAAGATAGAGCCACCGACAACAAAGATACTAACAGACCGGACTATTAAAATGCCAAACTGAATAGAAACAAAGCGGCTGAACCAGACGGCATTGTAATAGATTACTCTCTTTGTAGAGTCGTAGTTGCGCTAGCTTGAAGTCACAACTCATCGTGACCGAGGGTTTGCACTTGTTGTTCACACTCGGTAATGCGCTTGCTATGTTGTAGAGTTGCAGTATAATCTTCGGTGGGTGTTGAACAAAAGCAAACATAGGAAAAGAAAGATTATATGGTTCAACCCCCTGATTCTGTAGAATCATTGGGAAGTTTTTTCTTAAATTGACAAATAAGCATTTTTTGTAACGATAACTCTCTAAGTAAAATATTTAATAGGAAAACAATTAAAATTAGATCTTCCTGTACTAGTAATATGTACAGCATTATTAGCTCCCATAATTATCAAGTTTTAAAGAATTTACATGTATCTAATACCGAACACGGGAATATAGCCTCCAGCCATTGCTGATCCAGAGAAAACTGTCCGGTTGAAGGAAATGTAAATCTACAAAGCTACCAATTCTCCTAAAGAGAACTGAGAAAATATAACGTGTACATCAGAATTTCAGCGGAGATTTGGAAACAAACATTTTATACGCTTAGTTACTTTTTACTAATCTTATTTAAAGATTTCTCCAAAATACTGGGAATTTAAAGAAGCAGGCCTAAACTCACAAATAAAATGGATGCTGATAGGCACGGAACTTAGTTCTAATATTGTAAGTAGGATTTTAAAATTTCAATATCATAATATACTTCTTAACGAACGTAACGAAATTATTAGCATGTATCGTCAACATAGTAAATTTAAATTTTACTAATGCTCTCCTAATTCCGATTATCCATAACATGGTTTGCCTCTTACATAGGTAAGAATTTAAATTTGCGGCATCTGAAGCTACTAAAAGAAAATTACTACTACAATTCTCTTCTGGATGGCCTTATCGTAACCATAATTTTTAGCCCTTCTTTACTAACCCTTGCTTCCAATACAAGTATTTTTCTCCATTCTTTAGTAGTTTGGGATTGAAAATGCATGTCTTCAACTGCGATATTGAAATATCTATACCCAGTATATATATATATATATATATATATATATATGCTATGTATATAATTCTGCAATATTTATAAATAAAGAATTAAATACTTACCTATAATTTCAATAATAAGTTTACAACCGCTATTTTTATGTCTAGCACTTTAATATATGTGTAAATTTAGGGTTATAATGTTTAAATGTAATATTGTAATGATATAATATGGTGCAATAATATTACTACAATTATGCTAATATAATATATTATTTTTGTATATATGCTTTAATATTTCTAAATATCATTTTCTTGCATAATTATGAGATTGTAATAATTTTAATACAGAGATATTTACTATTTTAATACATATAATTTCATTAGAAAGATCTAATTGTTAACAACGTATCTATATTCGAAACTGTTTCATGAAAGATTTCCTTAATATTTCTATGCATTAATTCGCTACAAACTTAAACAGAAATGTATTTCGTTTTATCTTTTATATATTTTTTGACGACCCATATACAAGCACAACCCTACATTTACTCATGATTCTCTCATATTCATATTATATTTTTTAAAAAAGCATTCATCGCTTGATATTTGTATACATTATTTTGTTAAACTTTTGAACGGAAATGTATTTCATTTTGTCATTTAGTCACATACTAAATTTACAGATATATAAACACACTAAATTTGTCTATAGTTTTAATCAGATTGAGACATGCATTTTTTTGCGTACATACACTTATATTTAAAATAAGTATCTGTCGCTCTAATTACACGTGGCACACACACAAAAATAGACATAAGTTTTTTTTACATTAAAAATGATCATCTTTTGCTTTATTACACGTGATTTTACATTTTTTCAAATTTATATTTTTAAATTATTCGTCTTTAAAACATCTCTGAAGCAGCTTATTTAAGTGAAACATGTCAGATTAAAGACACTTTTTCTTACCTGTTCCTTACTTATTCTATTCATCTTGTCACCTTTCAAACCATATATTCAACTCACACGCGCGCGCGCGCACGAGCGCGCGCGTGCAAAAAAAATGTTTACAAACGTCCACCTTAATGAAACTGTCGAGATAATCCTTAATTCGCTGTATAAAATTTCATTCTCCCTCTATCCATAAAACCAAATATCCTCATAAAATGATAGCATGCCTGGACAACATAATTCCTTTTCCACGTGCATAATGCATAATTATGTTGTCAATATTAGAAATATTGGCCGGTGCTTCTCCAACTACAATATGTCACCCGTAGAAAAGACGGTATTTAAACAAGTCACTAAAACCAAAATATATATCCGCTGTGTATAAGATATTTTATTTTAGCGAAAATCAAGCAATAAATCTATCATCTGAAAACCAGATTCTAAAAGTAAACTCTATCCTTAATTTTACTTAAGCAATGACTCAAAAAAGTAATTACAATAGTCATACAACATTATGCCTATCACGACAACTTACGTTACTGGTACCCGAACATAGCTCAATTAGAATTCATTGAAATACAGACAAAAACCTACCAAACTCTATCCGAAACATACTCGTAGTTAATAGAACTATAATAGCCCATTCTGTATGTAAAAACAAAAAACAAAAAACATTATGGAACTCTTAATAATAAAAAAGAAAAAGCCGACACTGAATATCAATAAACGTGAACAATGTCACTATGACTACATTTGTAAATTAAATTTTGTCTATAACTTCAGGCGTATACATTAAAAAGTCATTCATTTAAAAATAATAAAGAAAATTGCCCTTGATAGTTGCTAAAAGAATAATCTGCTCGGATATGCAGAACTTCTAGACAGTTTTATTCACTTTGTGTCCAGAAAAGAAAACACTTGTATGAACACAAGAATAATTACATAAAAAGCTTTATTGCAGTACTCTGCCAATTTTTCTAAACGAAACACACACACACACACACACACACGCGCGCGCGCGCATACACACACACACACACACAGGCACACATTTATATAGCTTTTTGGAGAAAAAATTGTCAATTTAACTTGGAGTTAGTGAAAGTAAGAACTTTTTGCACTAAAACTATCAATACTCCGTGTCCAGCCAGAAACCGAGCACTTAACAAAATCCATACAAATAAAAGTCAATCTGTGAGTCTGTGAGTGACTGTTCCCTATACACGCCTACACTTTTTAAGCTACGCCATTCAAACTTTCTAGGGACACATATCTACAGGGAAACCAGGTCACCATATATTTTTTGAGTTTAAGTTCAGCAATTTTCCCTTTCGCTTTATTTGGCCAATGGAATCGATTGTTTACATTTGCTCCGTAAAACATTTAAGATCTAAGATGGTAGCTAAATTACGCCACAGAAATCAAAACACATGTGTCAAACGCGACTAAAATATTTTTATTAAAATTGAGCCTTTATGTCTAATTTCTATTCTGACGTTTTAAAAATTTATTTGGTCAACAAAATAATGTGAAAAGGGTTTTTTTCAAATAAAAACAAAATATATAAGAAAAAGTGCCAATGGTTAATTTAATTATTTAAGTCTTTTTTTTCAGATTTAATATTTCATGCTTCAGAAAATAAAATTAAAAAAAATAAAGTTTTTTTTTGGTAAATATTTCATATCTGTAATTTGTGTGGCATTAATGTAACTTTTCCTCTAAAATTAAATGTCTACACTTTTAAATATTCTTCGAAAATTTCTGAACTGAAAGCGTAATAGCTTTATATTTCTAATTTAAGTAAAACAAGATGAATAATTTTTATTTTTATGTTAAATTCATTTAGTCAACAAAAAATGTAAATATTTTCTCCCGTAATTTAAAAAAAAAGACAAACTCAATGTTGTTTAAAATGTCACACAAAACATCAAATCACGTTTACGCAAAACAAAAGAAAATAGTTTTTTTTTTATGGAATTTGTAACCAATTTTAACCAATTTTTTATATAATTATTTTTTATATAACCGAGTTTTAAACGAATGTATCCATTTAATATTCTATCTTATTTATTACTAACTTCACTTAAGGCAAATACTTTCTATTCATTTCCAGATAAAACAATCCCCACTTCCCTTAGAAAGAGACAAAAATATGACCGGCATTAAAACTACACTTTATACACCGTTCAAATACGACATCAACATGCATTCAAAGCCTTCTTCTTAATACTGAAAATGATTACTAACAGCCTCAGCTCTCTTTTCCAACTTTCAATAAATGATTTCCATCTAATCCTCTCATTGGCATCTTATCCTACCTCTAACATGTTCTATGATGCTAGAACTTTTTAACAGTAAAAACACTAAAAGCAACAATCATGATGCCAAACATTATCATAAGTGTGTGTATATATATATATATATATATATATATATATTGATTGATTGTTTAATACTTAGTTTTTAATCACAATAGGGTTAGACCAGTACACATTTCTATTAAAAAGTGTTCGATACAATTATATTGTAGAGCGTTTTAATATTTTCCATTTTTAAACGAGTTATTTTGCTAATCAGGTTTCTATCATGAGTAAAAATTTCCTGAAGACACCACTCATGGTAAAAACCTGGGTAGCGAAATAACTCGGTGTTTTAATTGAATGGTAACGTGGCAGGGAATTTATGAACGCGCAATCTTTAAATTAAAACGAATTATGTCGTTTACATCCATTGTTTTCATTCCTTGCATTACACTTACGCGCAAATACCATTGAGAAAGGTATTAATCCGTCTCTTCCCTCCAGTTATGGGTTAAATAACAGGACAGATTTGGTTCTATAGCCTTTCCTGGCAATCAGTCTCTCGCAGAATGTAATGGCAACCAACTGCGGAATAATTATCTGCCCGGTCAGTCATGTCTCTTTCGAGACATGATCGCCTAAGCGTGTATCACGTATGGCACTTAACTGACTGACTGACATCTATGGTTGTATGAACTTAATTTCTTAGTGTGAATGCATTTAGTCATAATTTCAGTTCTTTCATTTAACAGTTCGTTTTTGTTTGTGAATAGCATAATTTCTCATTTTTCTTCGTGACACAGTCTACATATTTATCCACCGTTGTAAGGCTTGGCTGTTTTTCCAATTCTCCACGTTATGCCTGGGTCTTTTCTATATTTTGATTTTAATTTCCACACTTGGCTAGCCAATTTTGCATAGTTTTTTAATTTTTTTATTTTGAATGTAGACCTGGGATTAAACCACCTGGCCTTAAAGGTGTCTTTGGTTGAGCCCAAATATATTTTATTTTTGCAACAATTAAATATATTTAGGCTCAACCAAAGAAAGTTTTTCGGAATTCTAGAATTACAATTGTTTTCTTTATTTTTGTTTTATTTGTGAGTAATTATGTGTTGTGAAAATGTTAGATTAATTATATTACAACTTTTTGGTCAGCATTGTAAAAAATAAATGTTAAGGAACAGCACATTTATATTGTCTTTTCTTCAGAGTATTGCATATATATTTATTTATTAGTTTGATATCATCTCCAGTCAATTTTTTATAATCGTTTCTACCCTTGCAAATTTGTACAGACACTGGTGCGCAGGCCTTACATAATAGAAGAACGAAGAGAGAGGAGAACAGGTCACAGAAATTGCCCGAGAATGAGTAAAAGAAGGACGGGTATATTGGTGTGAAGCGAGCAGCGTGAGAGGAAAGTGTAAAGTGAAAAGAATTGGAGTCAAGGAGACAAGAGATGGCAGTTGACTTTGCAGGATGTGCGAGAAAAGAAGCTGTAGGAGAAGTTATATTTACACTTGTTTCCAGAGTAAAACGGTGGGACCTTGTAGCTAGTCTAGTGGCTTGAGTAAATTTTCGTAGGGCTGGCACCAAACAGCTAAGATCGTCGAAGCATCGAAGCAGAATCTGTGAAAGTATTTGTATAAGAGACAGAGAGAAGCCACCTCTCGTTGGTGAGAGAGAGTGGAGACGGGCCGATAATTCAGGATCTGCTACATTGCAAGTTTTTAAGATTTTGTCTAGATCCCCAAGCTGAACAGCATGGGCTACCGCCCAAATATAACAGCAGTATTCAATGCACGGACGGATGGTAGATTTGTAAATTTGATGGATTCAGAAGAGAAAAACGTCCTGGCCCGACAAAAGGCTCCGACCTTCTTAGCAGTAGATTTAGATATTAATTCAATGTATTTGTTCCAATGAAGGTCAGCTGAGAGAGTGAGGCCGAGGAAGCACAGTGTATTGCTCTCAGGGGGACTAGCATGATCCATGCTGATGGCGGGTATTGAAAGATTGTGTATGCTGGTTAAAGGATAGCAGTTTCTTTATGGAGTCATTAAATCATGGATAGCAGCTTCTTTTTTGGAATAAATATTTTGGAAGCATTAATACGAACCACTTCTTATGCAGTTCAACACTGAATTGAGTTCCTTTTTTGAGAGCAGCAGCAAGGTTTGTTTTGTCAGCATCTGCAGATTTCTTTACAAGGTGGAAGTAAATGTGAGCCTAAATGCCTACGTAGGATCTGATTATATTTGGGAGATCGTTGATTAAAATGAGAATTACCGTGGAATCTACGATAGTGCCTTGAGGGACACCAACATTTGTATGATAGTATCTGGAAGCATGCCCGTTCGATAAACATTCATAACGCGATTCCATAGTGTCCAAATATACCATAGCCATGAAGCTAGTGCAGAAAGCCAATGTGCTGCATTCTGTCTAATGCTTAAGAGATATCCAGGGCAATAGCTCGAGCTTGCAGTACTTATCAAAAGCCTGGTATATGTACTCAGTGATGGTCATTAGCATGTCAGCGGTAGACCTGGCGAAGCAGAAGCAATACTGTCTGTCGGAGAATAGGCAGCGGGTTATGAGATTCTGAACCACTTTAGCATTGATGATGGAATCGTACACTTTGCCAAATATCGGTAGGAGGGTGACAGGTCTATAATTGGAGGGGTTTGAGTGTTCTCCCGAGTTCTTAAAAGCAGGAACCACAGATGAGGGCTCTCTGCAGGAAGGAAAGCAAGAAGCAGAGAGACAGTAGTTGTAGAGTTTGGAGAGGACATTTGTTTAAGACAATGACTGGGATTTTTTAGTTCCGCTCGCCTCATGAAAAACAAGTCGACATTATTTTAGAGACCAGCGAGGAGGTATTGTAAACGTCGTTCAATTGAACCTCACTTCTAGGTGTGAAGTAGGGTGCGGAAAATTCCATACGAATTACGTAAAGAGGAGATTCTGCGAGCAAAGCACTCAACATTGTTCGCTGGATCTGTGAGGATTCCACATTTATTGATTAGTCAGGAAAACAAAATAGCATGTAAATATATTAAACATCAATAATCCACTTAAAATCATCATTTTTCTTCAGATCTGCTATTAAAATGTATCAATTAAATGTATTTTAAGTTGAAATATTACTTTGATGAACTATATTTTTTCACAATGTGTTTACCTGTAAAAATTTTGCTTTTCTTTTAGATATGAAATTTACTTCAGTGTTTGCTTTTATCAAAGCAAACTGAAGTATTTATACACACTTTTATGGAAATATATTTATGTGCGCGACTTTATTGGTTTAAGGAATCTTTATATTAAACCTGATATTTACTTCCATTTTTGATTTAACAGACCAACACTACACTTCACGGTGATCTTAACTCATGCCCGATGAATTATTTAACTTCGTGACGTTTTTCAATTTGCGTGATATCTGAAAGATGTGAATTCGATTGTTTTTTGTCACGATATCTTCCGGAATTATTATTGCTGTTATACGATTGATTTTGTATTTTTAACAGGATTTTCTTTCAAAATTAAAACATATTATTTCACGACATGATATAAAATACGCTAAATTGGTTTCTATTTACTTATCTTCTGTTCACCCATTTTCAAAAATGTAGGTCAGTAAGTTAACAAGTAAAATGTATCAAGCGCCAATCTTATTTAATTGATTGGGTAAAATACAAATACTGATGACCGTTGAAATATGAATACAGGAAAAATCATTCCAAAACATATTGAGCAATTATTATAGTTCTTGTAAGAAATACATGTCAATTTTTATTCACAATACCTCACTTGTTTTCATTTAAAATTTATCAGAATATTTTTACATGGTTGTTTATTTTTCATTGACTCGGTAGAAAGAACGCTAAATTGATTAGTATGAAATTCTAGCATATTAAATTACTGATAGATTTTGAAAGAAATAAGTTTCAACTACATTTTAGAATAAGCATAGTTTCTATAGATATGTTTTCGTAGTTAACATGATAAACTATTACCGCATGTTATACAATTATAAAATGTATAAGTTTTTATTTACTGCCTCCAAAGTCATTGTATTCGTTTCATTAACCAAACTGGCATAATTTCATTTAATATGTAAGTAAAATATTTATAATTGAGATTAATTTCGAATCATTCTCATAACCAACATGTTTGCTGATTACATTTATTCTTTTATTTATGCTTTGTTAAAATATCAGAAGATATTATCTTCTCAAACAATAACAACAACAATAAAAATAATGCTAATACTGAGAAAGTAATTGTTTGTTGAGGCTAATATGTATAAAGCGTCGCTAGAATCTCTAATTTTTCTGCAGATATCGTTTCAGGCAACAAGATTTCTAAACTCCCTCTTTTCAGGCAAATGTAACATACCAGATATTGTCATGTAATGTAGAATAATTCTTGCTAAAATGGAAGACGATTTTTTAGATATCCTATATGATCTCGTTACAAGTAACTATATAGTAAATCTTCTATAACAGAGAGTTCCAGAGAGAACAATGCAAATTAAATATTGTTGCTGAATTGAAATAATCAACAAAGACATTGTATTCTTCTTTTAAATTCATCATTGTATTTTATTGAATTATTTCGGAGGTGCTTATTTTATTCACTAATGCTTTAAACACCGTGACAACTAAAATACAATTTTATGTGCAAATATTAATTATGAAACCAGCAATTCAATTTCTAAGTAATATTCTGTACATATGATATTGAAGTTTACCTTATTAAATATCATTTTTATTCGATTGTAAAAAATGAAATATTCACAAAATAACAAAATGTAATATTAGCTTTCATCAAAATAACATTTGAGTCTTCAGATTTAATCGTATCTTTAGAAAATTAATTGCTTATAAAAGCTTAGATTTACCTTCATTTTCTTCTCTAAATGTACAGACAGGATGTTAAACAACACAACTTCTGCTCCAAATATTTAAATTATCTTACATGCACTTTTAATCTACTCTTTTTAAATAATGCGTTGCTACGGCAATATATCTATTTAAATCGACAACAGTAAGAAAAAACGAATACTTATCATTATAACTGAAAGGTTTTATGTCGCATGCTTTTCATTTTAATAAACCGGAAAAAAAAGTTATTTCATATAGTGACTGTTATCTTTGACAAATCTACGAATTCTATCAATTTTCTCTACAATGCAGCTCAATTTCTTTTTCTGGTGTTTGAAAGAGCAGTTGAGATTCAGCCATTTGATTGTTCCTATCCCACGGTACAAAAAACCCTTTCAGCATGAGACGAACTTTATACACAAAAGAAATAAATTCCGTTTATTGGGAACTTTATTTAAAATTGTCTAGAATTTAGATGACACTTTTGAATGTGTCTCCTCTCTTTTCAAAAACGTTGCATTTAGAGACTTTTGCGATAATTCGCGTAGAATATGTATCAAATATTTGAAAGAAAAAATTGAAAGCTATGCAAACGATCATTTGAAACATCTCGAAATAAAACTATTAAATTATTAATGTTTTGGGATTATCATCAATGTTTTGTACTGACATTTTTGTGGATGAAAGAGTTTCGAATTATTTTCACTTATGTTGAAGGTGTTGTCTATCACAAGTATATCTACAAGAAAATGATTGCCAATGAAAATAATTCTTTATAACAACATTATTAATCTTCGGCACAATACTTTTTGTAATTAACAAAATATCAATTTACTGATTGTGTAAAACAACTGAGTATATTCTATTGCAATTGTTTTCATACGTTAACTTTTTATTGTGAGTTGTAAAGACAAAGTGTTTCCTTCAAATTATAACAAACATCGAGTTATCTATAGATTTTCTCCTGTACTTTTTAATTGACTTATTTCCTTTGTTCTTATTACAATGTCTGGAAATTAGGTAAACAGATTCGTAAAGGAAATGATCTATTGTGCATTGTCTTTTGTTTATTTTTTTCATTTTAATTCCCGCTATATATCATATATCGTATATTTTAGGGTTCGTCTCGTGGTGCCATTTTTTGGCGAATTGTATTGGTTCTTGGCTTTTCCAGTGTTCTATAAAAAAGTTTCTCCATCCGTGTTTGCATTGAGAGTTTCTATACTACAAAAATGTATATAGGATGTAATCAGATTAACGAGAAGCATTCTGTTAGACAACTGAAAATATACCATGATATATTTCTTTATGTATTGGTAGGATACTCCTTTTTTATCATATCTCTTCGTCTGTATATTTTATCAACTATCCTTAGTTTACGGACTCTCTGTTATTTGCCTAACCAGTTTTACATTCAATAGACATAGTGCTATTATTTAACCTGTGGATATGTTTTTTTTCTGAATAGCATTTTATAATTTTTGAGAATATTAATAATAGAAAGATATGTTTTCGATAGTTATATTTTTCTAGAATTTTTCCTGTATGTTTACTAGTGCAACAATAAAAAAAGAATCCAAATGTCATGTTCATATAAAGTTATATTTCATTTTTTATATGAAGTTCAAATTTATTGGACAATTGATTTTTTCTCTTTGGTAGAACAGCCAAATTAACTCATTGAAATATAATGCGATATTTATTTTTTGTTACCAATTTTATATACCGGACGACTACCCAAACGATTCGATTTGTTAAACCACAATGGAATTTCCGTTTTTTGTCATTTATGCTGATATATATTGTCATATATATTGATAACTTACAGGTGTAACTCAGTTAAGTGACAGGAAGAATATCAAAGAAGTTTTGTTGTAAAATGTCCTGCATATGAAGAGATAGACTGCATATCTTTTGTGTTTAAAAATCTTATGCATATATATATATTTATGTTTTTCAAACTTCCTTCTTTCTGTCTTAACTGAAACCTCGACAGCCTATTAAAGTACAAGAAAATTTAAAACAGTAACATAAATTAGGAATGCTGTTAAATAAAGATGGAATTATAAATAAAGGAAAATTTCTGGGAAAAATAAAAGAAAAAAAACAGAAATAAGCAACTCGTTTTACTTGAAGGAAGAAAGTAAATTACATTGAATTATTACAAATGATAAATACACATGCAATATATTAAGGATGAAGAAAAACAAGAAAATATAATTTAAGAAAAACGACCAAGTTCAAGAGAAATAAAAGTTAATTAAATATATTTATAGCAAAAAAAAAAAAATCTAATCTCTGTAATTAATAAACCTTCACCGAAAGAACTTAGCGGTACTTGCAGACCAGAAATAGTCACCTAATCTGATGTGTGGTTTATATTTAAATGCGTTAAACTAAAATAAGAATTGTATCATTATCAACTCTTAAAATATTAATGAAAGCCTAAGAAAATATTTGAAGTAAATCTGATAAAAATTAAATCAAATCATTCAGAATTAATTCGATATATCAGAATTTAATCAAATGCAAGAATACAATCAATTTGAAACTGAAATATATTCAATCAAAATAATATCGATTAGACATTTCCAAAGTAAATCTTAAATCCACTCAGATCTGAACTTTTTATAGAATTTTATTTATTAAGTTTGATTATTTTGCTACTGAAAGAAAATAATATTTTAGAACCGAATAATAAACTTAAAAATAATAATGACAAGGTTATAAGTTCATAATTTATCAGCTTATATTTAAGAAAGTTATTTAATCGTAACATAAGAGTCTTACATTTAGATACTAGCCGTGCTGCAAATGTAAAATAAACTATTTTCGCTCGGAATCATTATAGTTACCTAATCAGAAGAAACTTAACGCAATCTTTAGGTGCAATTATTTAATAGTGGCTCAACTTTGAAATGATGGATACATCTTATCTGAACTCGGTATTAGCTATAAATTGGATTATAAAGCAATTGTGTCCACGCTGATTTTTACAATTTGCTTTTGTCATTCCTTAAAAAAATTGAGATAAAATAGTTACGTCTATGGCCAAATACATGTTTCCTGTAGCTAACTGCTAGACGTATGAATCGGGAATGATTTCATGGCTCAATCAAGAGAGCACGATGTCTGAGATGGGGTGATTGATGAGTAGCAAACCGAAAGATTTGCCAAATGAGTAAAAAAAGAAAAACAAATATGAGAATGAATTAAAAAAAATACGAGTGAAAATGTAGAGGAAAACGAAATGAAATGCATAAATAAACTAACAAAATGCTAGTAAGGAAAGAGAAAACAGTATCAAACAGAAATAGGTAAGACATATTGATGTAGAGAATGAGAACAGTAAAAATGCTGAAAATACCAACAATAAAAATTGTAACCTGTAGTTGCAATATACATCACAAATGGTATTTATTGGCATTAAAAAGCACAAAGGCACCTGAACATGCCTCTACATCAGATATTTTGACCAGTTACTCAATCAGAAGAAAAGACTGTGCTCGTAAATACGAGTAAATAATGAATGAAAAATAATAAAAATTCTCAAACCCCGAATAGTTTCAGAAATAGATGTAATTTATGCTTACATGAACAAATTAGAATAATCTAATTTAGAAAAATTAGCCATCTATTAAACTAGAGGAATGATATCAGTTTTATATGCTATCTTAAAAAAGGTTTGTCTTTGACAACTTACGGCATGTCAAGGATAATTTTCCAACTATCCGTCTACTGGGTACGAAATGATTTCCTTTTAGTCTTGCAGACGTTATCTTTTGAGTAGATAGGACTAACTTTTAAAAGACTGATGGTCCGAATCCTGGTGAATAGAGTGAGAAGCAGAATCAGGCCAGAGATAGGACGGGAACAGTGCGGTTTCGTCAAAGACACTGGAACAAGGAATGCCATATTTATGATTAGGATGCTCTTAGAAAGGGCAATACAAATGAAGAAAGACTTGTACCTATGTTTCATTGATTATGGAAAGGCGTTTTGACAAAATACGCCACAAAGAATTCATGGAGATGCTTAGCAGCCTCGACATATTTGGGAAAGACTAACAGTTATCAAGAATCTCTACTGGCAGCTAACTGCCTGCATACGGTCAGGTAACGAATTCAGCAAGTATACTAAGTTTGAAAGGGGCGTAAGACAAGGATGCGTCTTTTCGCCGGATCTATTCAACTTATACAGCGAGACTATTCTGAGAACCCTAAAAGTTATGCCAGGATTCGTGATCGGAGTACATAATTTAAACAATATAAGTTACGCAGATGATACAGTGCTGATAGCAGATGCAGAAAGAAAACCACAGAATATCCTACAGAAGATAGCTGAAGACAGTGACAAGAAAGGACTACAAATAAACTGCAAGAAAACCGAATGCATGGTCATCAGCAAAAAATGCAGCCGAAAATGCCAATTACAGGTGAGGGGCAGATACAGAAATTTAAATACCTAGGAAGTGTTCTAACAGAAGACGGAAAGTGCGACACTGAGATCCGAAAGCGAATTGGCATAGCAAAGGAAGCATCCCAGAAATATTAAGAAACAAGACAATTTCACTAGAAACAAAGAAGAGAGTGCTGGATTGATATGTGATGTCGGTTCTTCAATATATTTTTTTTAGCAGTGAATGTTGGACAATATCTTCGAAGATGAAAAAAAATTTGAAGCAGCTGAAATGTGGTTCTACAGAAAGATGCGGATATCTTGGACCGAGCATGTGAGCAATGACGAGGTTTTGGAAAGGATGGAAACGAAAAGGAAAGTAATACTGAGCATCAGGAAGAGACAACTAAAGTTCCTGGGACATGCAATGAGGAAGGAGGGGTTAGAGAACCTTTTACTAACAGGCCAGGTAGAGGGGAAAAGAGACTGAGGAAAGCAGCAGATAACATATTTGAAAGACCTAATCAGTGTATGACGAAACGCGCTAAGATCCACCAGGGACAGGGAGATGTAGAAAGCCATGATCGCCTTCGTCCTGAAAGGACATGGCACATAAAAGAAGAAAAAAAGAAGATTAAATAAGATTTTAGTTTACCCCATTCTAATTTACTTGCATTCCTACTTACATTTTTTGTTGAATATACTCTGATGAAGTTTATTTTCGGATTTTAACTTATCAGTAGTATTGAGATCCACTTTATGTTATGTATTTGATATATATGCTAATATATGTGTATATTTTCTTAATTATATGGGTGGAGATGTTTGTAGGTATGTATGATGTTGTTCTCATGTTTGTATGCATACATGTTTGTGCATATGTGTGTGCATACAGTTTTTCTATGTGCGTGTTTTTATGTAAGTATGTGTGTGGATATATTCAAAGCTAATGTGTTTCAGATATATGCATATATGTAACACGATCCCTGGCAGCTTCCAGTCAGCCTCCCTGACCTTTGATCGATTCTGCCCACGCTGTGTTAACCAAAGCATGACCGCTTATTACCGTTTGCCGATGTTAGTCCAGAGACAACAGAGATTGGTAGATGATGGAAATCAGAGTTAAGACCGCAACAACACGGTATATATTTATATTTATATACATTTATATTTATCGAATAATTACAAGATTACAAGCAAGTCAAAGTATGTGACGAAAAAGAAAAATCATGTGGCTGGTATTTCAAAAACACGATAATATTTGTAGTGTATTATTATTACGGAACGATCGGTTATTCAACTTCCAGTTGGTTGAATTTACAATCATTCTCTTTCTTTTTCTATCTCGTCTTCTTATTTGCTGACTAGCAGCAGGTGAGTTTTAATTCCTGCGCCTCTCAAATCTCCTTCCAAACTGTCTTTTCAAGACCTGGAAGCCGACTGACTAATTCCGTCTTACATTTTGATTTAGTTAAACAAGCACCCCGACCGTGGTGGGAAAGAGTGGTGTAAAATTTCCATTTCCCTCACTGTATAACTTTTATCATCTTGAAATTAAAACTTTTACATTTAACCATTTTGACTTCCAATACAGTCTGCCAGCTCTTTTCAACTGTTCTGGTACACAAGGCCACATTTTGACCTAGGGTTACACATCGTCAAAACCCATTGTCATAAGTTTTGATTATAAGCAGTTTGATAAATTAGCTTAAAATTACTCAGTATTTTCCGCACCTGATTTTTTTCACTAGTTAACATTTCGGCTAATTATCCTGAAAAAATATAATTATATACTCTAATTTTAGAGAAATCTCTTCTCATCTTGAAAATCATTTAAAATTAATACCATCCTTCTGGAACTAGTGTCAAACACAAACACACACACACACACACACACACACACACACACACACACACACACACACATATATATATATATATATATATATATATATATATGGATGTGTGGGTATCTTGATTTTGATGTGACACTGCCTTCCAAACGCTACACTTGACTAATGTATAGTTAACTTCTCACCTTCTACATTTTATGAAATAGTTTTTCTGTCTTTTATGTTCTGGTAAAATGAAACTGGTTGTAAATGAGATGGATTTTATTACTTAGCCATCGATATAAATTATAGTTTATTACAGCTTTAGTTGATGTTTGTGTTTTTCTTATATATATAAATAAATATATATATGTATATATATATATAAAGTTATATTTATTAATATAATAATAATAATAATAATAATAATAATAATAATAATAATAATGAGATTGAAATAGAAAAAATGTGGAAATTGAAAACAAGAGTTGTGCCAGTGATAGTAGGTGCACTTGGAATGATAAAAAATGGAAGAAAAAAACACATTGAAAGAATCCCTGGAAACCCCAGCTTAAGAGATATACAGAAAATTGTCTTATTAAGTACAGCCCACACACTAAGGAAAACTTTTGGTGCTTACGTATTATCGGGAGGACCTTTAAAAAAACGACTCAAAAATTAAAGTAAATTATTTATTGAAACGGTTAAAACAATAAAATAACATTACATTTGTAATTCCGGAGGCCAGAACGTCGCAATTGCTTCCAAAAGTGACTCAAAGACATCAGTACAGGCAACATGCTTCCGCCACATGAATTCGGCCAAATACGACTCCAAATGGTGACGTGCAGTGCCACAGTGCTTCTTGTTTCGCCACTTTGTCGATCCCCATAGGCGTTCCACTGTCTGCGTATGAGCCCCGGTGTTCGAATCCACAAAGTTGTACTTGTGGTTGACGTTGAGGTGATGAAAGCCTGATTTTTCCAGTTCCTTGGTGTTATAAGCGGGGAAAAAAAAGAAAAAGTAAAAATCAAAGGTCCTCCCGATAATACGTAAGGACCAAACTTTTTCTATGTAATGCTGGGGATGATAGGGAAGATAGAAAAACATGAAATGAAGCCATAACAACACGCCACTACCTGCCTTAGGTCTCCCCGCAGACTTGGTTGGTAGTGAGACCAAAGCAGAAATCGAAATATGATGAAAAATGACATAATAATAATAATAATAATAATAATAATATGAGTAAATATATTCAATAATGAAAATAATTTAATTTATATTACTAACTACATATTTATGCTCTAAATAAATATCTAACTATGAAATATACTTCTGTTATTATTATATGTAGTATCAATGTCTCATTGTTTATTACATGATGAGACATTGCTGTTTCAATGTCGAAACAAAATGTACAATTTTGTAATAGTTTTCACATGTTCTAACGTAATAATTAATGATAAGTATTCATTGGTTTATTTTTATTCTGAGCACTGTTTTACATTTATGTTTTTAACGTTGCAATTATTTTCTTCGTTCTGAATTTATGTATCGGAATCCGACAAAATGAATCGAATAACAAAAGAAAAAATAGGAAAAAGTGTCTTTAATCTAACATGTATTACTTTAACAAGCTTCCTCAGAGTTTTATTAAATACGAATGACTAAAATTTCAAGAGGCAGTATGTTGATTGAGTTAAAATTTCATTGGCCAGATACGTGTCACATGTGATAAAGCAAGTGGATGAAAATAAATGTGAAAGGAAAAAACACTTTGTGTCTGTTTACGTGTGTGTCAACGCGTAATAAAAACATTAGATTTTTTTATGAATATAAGTATATGTAAACGAAAATAGTGTGTATTAAGCGCTATTCAAACCGTAGACGAAGTAAGTGTGTGTATATGTCGATAATATTAGTATATGTGAATGACAGTGACGAAATACATTTCCGTTCAAAATACGTAAACAAATATCGTGTACATGTGTCAAGTGATGAAACGAATTTTTTTAAAATAAAATAAGAGAATCAATTATGAATGCATGTAGGCATGTACGCCGATGACACCACAGTTTACTCTCGCCTCGATCAAAAATCTGCTGTGGACGACAAAGCGAACCTCGCTGCCGAGCTTGAAAAGGACCTCCAATCCGTAGTGGAGTGGGGTAAGAAATGGCTGGTAAATTTTAATGCTTCCAAAACGAAGATGCTATCAATTAACCATCATAGACAATACGAAAATACTTTTAAATGGTATTATGGACAAATGGAATTACTTTTAGCCTAACGTTTATTGCCAGAACACAGAGACGAAGACACATACATAGATAGATAGGTATATATATATATATATATATATATATATATATATATATATATATATATATATATCTGATAGGATTTCAGAGAATCAAATCAATCCAATTAAGAGTAAATTAGAGGTTCTTTCACTAAAGATATTTCCCAGATTGATAAATATTTATGTCCATAAATATTTATATACGAATATTCATGAATATGAAATAAAATCCATTATAAATGAATTATCAGATAAGTCATAATTCGTAACATTATCAATGCAATAAATATTATTTTAACTTCGTACTAATATGGTTTTAGATTAAAAAACTTTCAAGAAAAGCCTATATTCTTCTGAATTATCATGCGTACGTAATCATTAATATGGACAGACATACGCGTATTCATAAGTCTGTGTACTGGTTAATATTTAATTGATATGATTAATATTCGCAAATAAATTAAATGCAATGCCATAGAAAGAAAGAATGTAGAATATTTTGATATTTAATTTCAGATTTACTGATATATTTACATAGATATTTTCACAGAAGAGTGATGGAAGAATTAATATATCTTTTTTCAAAATCAACAAGACTTTTGCTGTCTTAAAAGGCTACAGGTAATTGCAGTTGAATCAACAACTGTTTTTAGAGAAATAACGAAAAATATTTTGACGCCGTCGAGAATTCTGTCGAGAATTGACCGTAAGATTAATCAATCAGATATGCTGAATGCCTTGCAATGATCGAATCTCAACAAATAGATGAGAATATTTCTTTTTACTGCAGAGAAAGTATGATGAACTCACATTAACATTTTTTATTCACAAGGCAGTTTGATAACTTACACCGGAATCAAGAGAAACAGAGACAGAAAATTGGTTTACGATACATAAAATCTGATATAGACAAGCATACTCTCTAGCGAAAACAATGTCTAAAACAAAGGAAAACATAATGTGAATGAGATGCATACATTATGACTAGGTAGAAAAAGAATGAACATTTCTCAAATGCATACATTCTATCAGCTGTTGGTCTATCGTTTCATATTTTATATGCAGTACATTACATCTTACATAATTAGTTACTTAAGCATCTATTGTTATATAAAATATTTGTACTAGAATTAAAATTTTGTTTGCTGATAGATAGCATCGTCCATCAAAACAGTTAAGAAAATGTTGGATTTGTTATGTGCAGATGAAAACAAATGACAGACAGCACTTCTTATAATAGCCAAAACGTTTCTGATAATTGCAGTAAAAATCGAGAAGTGCAAATGGACACTAAAAGTTTTTTGACAATTGGAAACAGTTATGTTGAAAAGCTGATATTGTTAGGAGCAAGAATTTTTGCCGTCGGACTGTACGATAAGAGTAATTATATAATTCCTTCTTCGTTATATTGAGAATTTTTCTATCATTGTGGCAACAGTAAAGACAATATTATGAAAAACATAAAATATGCAGGTGATAGGAAGAGACAACAAACAGATTCAAGGAATGAAACCGAATTTTAAATACGGACATTATAAGCCAATGAAGGTCGGTAAAACATGAATAGCTCAATAAAATGAAGACTATAGACAAATAGAATTATCAGAACAAAATACATTCTTTTCCGCGTAATGTCTAAAATCTGAAACCTATAAAAGAGACGATCAAAATAGAAAAAGAAAAACTGCAATGCTGTAATGAATAAACAAAAAAAGAAAACGTCATATATGAAAAGTGACTTTCAAATAGAGAAATACATTGAACGTCCTCATAACAAAAGGGAGAAGCCTACATTAACCCAAATATTAGAAAGATCGAAAGTAGGAGTAAACATTCACATTGGCAGAAACAAGGTAAATGATTTTAATTGGACTCTTATAGATATGCCGTCAGTCTTAATAGATTTCTGAATCTAAAAGATTATGTAAAATAAAATGAAATATCCGACAGAGGTGACATTGCAGAAAACCATAGTAGATCCATTTTTATCTCTTAGTCAGTTAGGAAGAGAGACGAGTGAAAAAGATGCATCTCTATTTTTATAGTGTTGCTTAAAATATCAGGCGAAGATGAATGCAAGGTCTATCGTACAAAACATTTAATGAGCAACTTATTATCCGGATTTTGATGACCAGAATATATCGGAATTAGCGCAACAACAGTGACATTCAATTAAAGAAAATGAAAAAAATAAATGCTCTATTTATGGTCAGAATGTCAAAAGAGCGAGCAATATAGTTGTTTCATGGACTATGCAAAAATATTTGATAAGGTACGACATTTGAACTTTATGGAAAACTATTTATTTGAGATGTATAATAGAATAATTCTGTGTATTTACTTGTAAGAACTGACTGCATTTGGAATGAAAATTAATCAATGCAATTAATCGATATGTACACACAAAAACCGAGAAACAGCGGGAGAGAAAGAAAGAGATAAAGAGAGATGAGAGAAAATGATGTATCTCCTCACCGGATACATCAGCCTACCTAGCAAAGTGATCTTAAGTGTACTAAATGCCCTACGGCGAATCATTATTCTTTGGCACAAACTTTATATACGCAGACAACAGGTTGATGACTAACACAGAATGAAGATTACATGAACTCCTAGACAACCTGTTAAAGAATTGTGAAAAGTAATGACTAACCATAAATTGTAAAATGACAGAATTTGTAGTCGTCAACAAACTGTCAGTCAAAGAGAACTGTTAGACACGTCAGCATCCAGTCAGTGCAGATGTTAAATTATTTGGAAGGAGGTATAACAGACGACAGAAAATGTGAAACAATTTAAGAGGAATTATAACAGATGACTCAAAAAAAGGAAACAATGTAAAAGGAATTTTGAAATGACATAAATTGCGAAAATGTTTAGGAGGAGTTATAACAGACGGCGGAAAATGTGTAAAATATAAAAGGAGTTATGAAAGACAACAGAAAATGGAAAACAATTAAAAGGAAATAAAAGAGACAACGAACAATGTGAAACAACTTAACAGGTATTTGTGTATATTTCTGAGATGAGATAGTATTTACAGTATTTACATTATTCGCACTATTGTTCTTGTATTTGTTGTTATTTGTACGACGTTTCGGTCATTGCACACTCTGGCCTTCTTCAGGTTCTAGGAATTTCGAACCGAACCCTTTATTAAAATCACTGGGGTATCATTCTCATTGCTTGCGTAGTAGTAATGCGACGATTGGACGTCATGAGTTATCCCTCTAAACCTGCAAGTTACTGCTGTAGCTGGTTTGTCTACCCTATATTAAGGGATTATCGGAGAAAATACAAAAGATCTGTGGTCCCTATAATATCAGGACGATCTGCAGAAGTAGTTCTACACTTCGCAGGTACCTCGTCTCAGTAAGACACACAATAGTGGAGGACATGTCTAAGGAATGTGTGTACGCCATTCCATGTAGTTGTGGAAAGAAATATAAAGGAGAGACAGGCCGCCCCCTTAAGGTGAGGATACAAGAAGATCACAAGGCCGTAACACGAGGGGAGATAGAAAAATCAGGCGTAGCTGACCATATATGAAGGGAGAAAGAGAAACACAGCCCCCTATGTGATCAGGTTGAAATAATAAATTGAGAACTCCAATAGAAACTACGGAAACTTAAGGAATCAGCCCATATACTAGGCTTAAAAAGTTCCCTAAGCCAAACAAGCATAGAAATGAACACAGTATAAGAACAAGTAATACGGAGTGTCAGAAAAAATCATTAGTATCAAAATTGGTAAAAAGTAATAGAAACAACCATTAACATAAAAAATACTTGAGGACACTATTAACATTAAAAATTTGCAATATGAACTCTGGTAAAAAAAAAGCGTTACTGGACATTAGGTTTATAAGTCCCCAAAAATTAAGAAATAACCAACATTAGATTTATAAGTCTCAAAAAATTAAGAACTAACCAACGTTTATATCCACTGGGCAATGTGTCCTTAAATGGGAAGCAATTTAAGAGAAGTAATAACAGATGGTGGAAAAGGAAAACAGATTAAGAGGAGTTATAACAAACAACGAAAAATAGGAAACAATTTAAGAGGAATTATGACAGACAATATGAAATGTGAAACAAAAATCGCATGCTTTCCTCAAGTTAAAAAATTAAGAAACATTAAATGTTCTTTATACAGAAAGTACTGAACAGCTTTGTAATATCAATCTTCATGCACAATAATGTTTGTTTGATAAGATCTTTACAGCTGAAGAAAAGAATAGAAGCAAGAAATATATGAATCCACAGAAAGGTGCTAAGCATATCATAGAAATAACTTGTAACCACGAGGAATTTTAAGAAAGATAAGAATAAAATAGTTTACATTTTTGCAACAAATAATAAAAAAAACAGCTTAGAGAATTTGACACTTACATGGCGTACTGAATGAAAAATTTGACAGATGGAAGTATGAAGTAACTTACCTAGCGTGTTTGTACGAGTGGATTGTAAAATAAGGACATGGATGGACAGGAAGGTGGGAAATATCATAGACGCAACTCACAGAGAAGAATGAATGTCTGAATTCTGCGAAGGTTTTACATGTAAATAAACGCAAAGTACTTCGAAAACATAAACAATTGTAAAATGGGTTTTAGCTCATTGAGATTTCATGTATTATTACTAATATCTATACTATTTTGTCACCATTACAATGTCAGTATTGGAAATATTTGTTCCAAATATTTGTCTTCGTAAAATTTTCGTACGATATATAATCATAATTTCATATTAAATAAAATAAGTTTTCGGAATTTCTGCAATTTATGTAATATTGAGAAACTTGAACAATCTAGTAAAGTACATAAAATTATATTTCCATTGTAAAAATAAGCAGAAAATGCCGGAGATAAAGTTTGATATAATATAATGCTATGTGAAATATTTTTCACATTGGTAGTGCAAATAATTCTAAAAAATTCCTTCCTTAGTATGTAAACATTTGTAAAGAAAACAATAGGTGTCAATTCACATCAAGTCAACTGATGTAATTCAATGCATTTGTTTCACTATATCATTGTTAATAGCTAATCAATATTTGTAAATTCACATTATCTACTTATATTTAATTGTTATGTTTACTATGTGAATTTCACTATAATGTTTCGATTAGAAATATGTACAATAATTGATATACAAACGCGAGTTAGTATGCCATTCCTGGTGTGTTAGTTAAAATATGTCATATAAAATAATCATTGATACTTTTAAATTTCATATGTACAAATATTGTAGCCAGGATGATATTCCATTCCCGCTCAGTCTAAAAAAAACAAACTAATTTTTCGATTGAAGACAAAATGTTGAATAAAAATGGTTGTATATTTATTCCATATTCTTCTTAGACTTTTACCTTCGGTACGCTGAAGACAAAAATAAAAGCAAATTATTTTAAATTGTCATTAAATTAGATTTCATAAGCATTAAAGAGGTGTCAGCAAAGAGAAAATAATGAACAATAGGAATATATTTGATGAATATACAAATGAGAATGTAAATTTAACGAATAGTAGCATTTAATTTGTGTAAAAAATAACTGAAATAAGATTTTTCTGTCCCCGTATAGCAGGTGTCTTACCTTTTTGATTCTGGTATAGTATGAGACCTACCCGGTGTGAATGTGTCCTGACACAGTAAGAGTTTATTTATAGATAAAAGTATTCGGTTATTTATTGAAAGTAATTATTTTTCCTTAAACCTAACCCAGCCCTAACCCTAACCCCAACCCTTACTAGACAGTTACAATACTTCTTATAATACGATTTTTAATGATGGTCACATGCTATACCATTGACAGAATTTCGTATGCCACATTCAAAAGGGAGGCCAGATACTAAACCGGCACCGATTTCTCAAAATGAAATATGCGTGATATATATTGAGCTGCATTGAATTGGAGAGTGCCTGTGATAGAAGGTGAGTCTATATGAAAATAATCATTACGACAAAGAATACGACTGCATTGTTTTTCTCAAGGTAAACACTGACTTTCCTCAGAAGACTTCGAAAATAACTAGTATCATATTCTCTTGAAAAAGATTTGACATCATGTTTCTATCAGGTACATGCAGGTACATGCAGAATGAGAGTTTAGATTCAAGAGAAATATCATTCTTGACATGAAAGATTATGTACATCTTTCGTAATCGAGGGTGGATCGATTATAAGTATACCTGAAAGTTATCTATGAAAGACAAAATAAAAGTTATTATTGTTAGATGAAAACCTGAGAAAGTAATAGTGTAAGAAAATCAGAAATTCAGAAAATTTCACTCTGAAAAAGATATCGTGTAATGATTCTTCATTTTAAATCAGCGTTTGAAAAAAACTTCCTCAGGTTGCTTTATAAAGATCAAAATTGAAAAATATGTTAAAGGTTATTTTAGGAAAGTGATATATTCGGCGGAGAAAATCAGTAAACAATACATGAAATAATTTACTAAAATAAATAGTTATAAGTATTTATATTCAAAGATATTCAGTTTTTCTATATATTTCTATGTATTTTCGAAGTATGACGCAAAACGAAATTAACGTAATTAGAATTTACTTCTATAATGTTTTACCAATTATCTGTTTGATTATATATATGCGTATATTCTATACATTGTTAGGTTGACATAAGGCTTCACAATTTTTTTTTTGACAAAAATGTTTATCTCACATAAAATTATTATTATACCGTCATCAAATGGTTATATTAGCATTTACATTCTGGATCCCATAATAATAGATCGCTTATGGGTCAGATTTGACGAATTCTTTGAATAATATATCAATATTTTATTTGTTGCATGTGCTGATTTTTAGAACAAAGAATATAGTTTAGATTGAAAGAAATGATTGATAACAAGTCTTATGATTTCTTACATAATGTGGAGAATCTTCATCCCAACGAGTTGATTATTTCATGTATCATATTCAGCACTGGACAATTCGAATTCTTTGATTGGATAATTTAAACGAATATACTATTACCGCTAGTCTTTCACACCAAAATTACTTTTAGATTCAAAAATCGGTAAAAAGTCATTGAAATTTTACCGAAAGGAGAACTCACCTGTCTAGGGATATTGGACTCTCTCTCCTAATTTAAATAACACTGTCGCGAGTAGTTAGCGAGAAATCCGAGTCAGTGACCTGGCAAGTTTACTCTGCGTTACTACGTGATAATACAAAGTTCTCACTAGTATCTCGAATCTAAAGGACCGACATTTGTACTCACATTCAACGCACCATATTCTATGTTGTACTTAACAACAATCTGGCGACAAGGATTCGAACAAGCTTGATGTGTCCACAACAACTTGGTGACAAACTATTCGAAATTCACTGCAGACGTTTTGCCTCCATATCAAACTGGCGTATAGATTATCGAATTCGTTATGGACTACCTCCAAAACAATCGGATCACTAGGTATTCTGACACCTTGATGAAGCCTTACCATTCTGGCAATGGAGGATGTTACAAGTGTATTTTTGGGAAGTTATAAAATTCCAAAGTGCGCAACAAACAAACGCCCAAGAAAAGATTGGAGAGGTTTCTACTGAAACAACAGAAAATCCAAAGTGAGAAACAAGCGAAAACTCTGGAGCAACAAAAGAAATTTCAAGAAAAGATAGAACAAATTCAGCTTGATTTTCAAAAACAAATGCTTGAAAAACCTTCGAATAGGAAAGAGTCATTTCAACAATTCAATTCTTTTCCATAAAGTACTGTATGGAATGAGGCTGCAAATCTTCATACCTTCCAGAACAGGAGATAACCTTCGCGACATACTTCACAAAATATGACTACGTTCACAATGCAGATTGTAAATCATGAGTGACGAAAAAAAAACAAAAAAACTACGACTTCTCCTTAGCAAATTAGGAACGGCAGAGCATATTAAATTAGTTAATTATATTTTACCAAAAAAGACTAGCGGATCGGCATTTGCCGAGGTGGTTGCAATACTTATAGAATTTTTTTATCCCCAAAACATCTCTTTTTCACAAGAGGTGGAAATGCTTAAGTTTAGCGAGAGACGAAGAAAAGTACTATTTACATTCGCATCTAACGCACGGCGACAATTTTAAACTCGCAGAAATAAATGCTGACAACTTTAAATGTTTAATTTTTGTACAAGGATTAGTCGATGCTAAGGACGCAGAAATACGATGAAGAATTCTGAGTAAACTGGAGAACGAGCCAAATATCACGTTACAAGTCGCGGTAGACTGCCAAAGATATTTAAGTGTAAAGCAGGATTCACAGAAAATATAAGAGTCAGGCGTGGCGCAGATTAAAAGATAATGCTAGAAGAAACAAAGTCAGTGTCCGGGAAAAAATAAATCTAAAGTTATCGACTATTTGTCAAAAGGAAAAGTACCAGACAAAATTAACCAAACGTTCCACCCGAAACCGTACTATGGGTGCGGAAAACTACACTTGTATAAATATTATAAATTTAGAAATAAGAAATACTTCCAATAGAACAAATTTGGTCATGAAAGTACACATTGCCGGTCGAAAAATAAAATTAATGACATCAAAAAACTAAAGTCATATAGAGTGAACGATTGTAATAATCGCAAATTTGTCACCGTCATATTATTCAATAAAAAAATAAAAATGCATTTGGATACGGGATCTGATCTGTCGATAATTATTTTGCATACATTGTAAAAATTAGGAAAGCAGACCGTGCTAAAATCAAATAACTGCGCTAAGTTAGTGACTAAGGAAGAATCAAATTCGTGGTTGAATTTATTACCAAGGTCACGTTGAACGATAAAATACGCAAATTAAAGTTATTTGTAGTAAAGAATATTACTCATCTGCTTAGCACAAACTGGATAACCAAAGTTTCAGCTTTGAGATTTACTGATAAATAATTTGTGTTATAAAGTGGAAAGCCTGAATACCGAAGTTCAGAAATTAATTAGAAAATTAAAAGAAACATTTCCTACTGATTTTTCTCCCGATTTGGGTAGATGTACCAAGATGGTAGTGGAATTTCAACTCCACGAAAATACGCAACCAGTTTTTAGGAAAAAAACGAACTGTGACTTTTGCCTCACTTGAGCAGATCGATGACGAACTTGAAAGATTGGAAAAAAACAGTGTTTTGACAAAAGTAGAATATAGCAATTGAGCTGCACCGACGGTGTACGTAAAGAAGAAAATCAAAAGAAACTCGTGTCTGCGCCGAATTTTCCACAGGATTGAACTCTGCAATTAATGATTTTAACTGTCTTCTTTCGTCAGCGGAGGATATTTTCGCAAAGCTAAATGGAGGAAAAATATTCTCAAAAATCTACCTTAGCGACCCGTACTTACGAATCCCGGTGAAAGAGTAGAGTTAAAAACTACTATGTCTTAACACGCATCGTGGATTATACAAATTGATTTGATTGCCATTTGGAGTCAAGGTGGCACCGTTAATGGATACAATGCTAAGTGGCCTTGATTTCGCGGTAGCATATCTGGATGATATTCTATTGAAAAGCGGAAATGAATTTTTTTGGAATCAAGGACTATGACTTTAAACTCAAAGAAAATAAGTGTGAACATTTTTGGAAAAAATAAAATACCTTCGCAGAAGGCCAGACCCAGAGCGAGATGCGGCCATTAATGATAATCCGGCTCCAAATAATAGCACATCTTTGCAAAGCTTTTTGGGATTGGCGAATTGTTATTAAATATTCATTCCTGAAATGTATCATCTAAATGCCCCGTTGAATGAGCTAATAAAAAGAATAGCCATGCGATTGGACGAGTGAATGCCAGTAGGCATCTAACAAAACAAAAGAAACTTTAACCTCAGATATATTCCTAACCCATCATAACCCGGATCAAAAAGAATATAGTAGCTTGTGATGCAAGCACGTATGGTATAAAGGAATGCATCTTGCATAAACGGCCAGACGGTTAAATTAAAAAGGTACTCCATGCTCCTAGAGCCCTTCTTCCTACTGAAAATAAAACTACTCGCAAATTGAAAGAGAGGCACTCGGAATAATATCTGCGGTCTCGAAGTTTCACCGTTTAGTCCACAGTCGTCGTTTCAAATTGCAAACCGGCCATAAGCCACTGCTTTCTATTTTTGGATCAAAAAAGGTTTGCCAATGCATACAGCAAACATACTACAAAGATGAGGAACAATCTTATTAAATCATGATTTCTATATCGAGTATGTACCGTCTAATAAGTTTGGATTATCGAGATTGATCCCAAAATTTAGGGAACTTTTGGAAGACACGGTAATTGACTCGCTTAAATCGGAAGGAGAGTTAAAATCGACTGTGTGCAATGCGGTTCGCGAACTACCAATTACGTTGGATAAAATCAAACAAGGAGCTACTCGGGATAAACATATTATTCAAATAAAGGAAAAAATAACTGAAAGAGACCAGTGTGCGACGAAAGTTTTTTCATTATGCGACACAGTGCTGTTGTTTAGGCAACGTATTACAAAAACAAATCTTAAAAGACTATCACGCTGGCCATCCAGGCATTACAAAAATGAAAAGCCTAATGCGTAGTTTTGTCTATTGGCCAAATATGAACAGAGACATTGAAAACACAGTTAATATTTGAAAAGGCTGTACCTTAGCAGCAAAGGCACCCCTTATCAAAATTAATCCCTGGCTTAAAACTGACATATCATAGTCTATATTACATATCGACTTCGTCGGTCCACCGGAAGGATATCACGACATCATTATAGTTGATATTTTTCAAAGCTATATTTCTAATAATCTATTAAAGTTCCAATTAGAAATTATTTATTTCATGCTTAATTTAAGGAGGAATATACTTATATTGTTTGTAAGAATAAAGCTAACACTATCACAAAGATTAAAAACGCTTAATTTTTAAAAACATCATCTTATCAACTATTTCATATTGGAATAATTATTAACTCATTTTTTAAATATAAACATGAAAGACTTTAATTTGGTTAAATGTATTATTCGATAGAATATTACTTAGAAGATGATGGTGAAAAATATTCTGCATATACTGCGCTGCAAAAACCTAAATAAATGACCAAACATAAGAATCTTGGAATTAATTCCTGGTTAAGTCGAGAAATATCTGGCATCAATCAATCCTCGGTTTTTGTATTTCTGTATTATGCAATGTATTTATGTGTGTATGTCCGTGTGTGTGTACACGCGCTCGTGTGTGTGTGTGTGTGTGTGTGTGTGTGTGTGTGTGTGTGTGTGTGTGTGTGTGTGTGTGTGTGTGTTTGTTTATAAATATCTATATACGACATAGTGACACAGAACTGTCTGAACGGTGTCTGTGTTTTGGTTAGCCGAACACACACGTGATCTTTGCTAGACAAATTCGAAAAATGCTGCCTTCCATAGGGCTATTTTTGGAGTTTCTACGGGTGAGTTCCTAACTAGTCAAACTATAGCTGAACTGCTAGAAAAGACGCAAATAAAAAACGTCATGTTTATGAGAATCTCTACTCCAAAATTTTCTTTGTGAAATATTCATTTACTAAACGGCTGGTTTCTGAACTTTTTAGATTTGTATGTCTCGACAGATATTCCTTTTTTTAAAGGTATCACAAATATTTTAAAAAATATATTAGTATATCTTTAAAAATCGTTCAATACTAAACTGAACTTTGTAAAAATGTATTCTTTGCATTTATTTCGCAGATTTTGTTTCAAGAAAATATCAATGAGTTCAGAAACCCAGTCAATTACGGATTAGACAACACACTAAATACGACTAATATATTAAAATAATATAAGGGATAAGCGCAAAACATTCCTGCCACTCACATAACAATATAATTGGTACAGATTGTTACATTGTCTTCAGCACCTACTTATATTAATTTGATTAGTCAAGTGCAGGTAATTCTGATAAGATAAACTATTCTATAACAATAAAGCTACAGTGACTATTTCGCTTAATCAAATCAATTATTAATAATTTTAAAACTGTTGATATTGGGCTCTAACATATCTTCCTTGAAATAAATACAGATGTTTCAGGAATTTTGAAATAGCTGTATTAGGGATGTTTGATTGAAAACAAGATTCTTATTGTTTATTTTCTATGATAATCTACACAATTCATTCTAAATTTTTTTTTTTCGTACTAATACACAACTCTGTAGAAATGAAAGACTTTGAGAGATCTATGACGAGAAATTACTTTCGAAAACACAAAATGTCTGCTTTTCGTGGCCAAATTGATTAAAGAGTGTCGGGCTTAAAGGCTGCTTCTTCTGGGCTGAAGGACATAGATTCGCATCCTGTCGAAGAGCGCAAATTTCTTTAATAAGATTTCTGAAATATTAATGTCGATCGAAGAAAATAAATAGATAAAATGATATAATGATATAAATGAAGCACATTCAAAAATACGAGTATCAACTAAATATAACATTTAAAGAGATTAACATCTATTGAATTAATAAAAAAATATCCAATTAAATATAATAACAAACGTTAATGTAAATAAAAATTTGATAATCATTAGATAAACTTTGGTAAAAATTGAACAAGAATTTCACGTAATTTATATTCGCTATTTTATAGATTTTAGCTAACATTACCGTTAATATAAAATTTCCTGTGTGTAAGATGTTATGAATAATTAAATAAAAATTATTAAAAAAATATATTTATCAGAATAACCTCACACAAAAATAGAGACGTATTTTTCCAAAATTAACTTTTATATTTATGACAAGGGAATGCAGGCAAAAATATTTAGCATAACTCTATTGTACATAACCTCTAAATTCTCAAACGCAAATTTTTTATATATATATATATATATATATATATATATATATATATATATATATATATATATTATAGAAGCGTCGCCAAATATCTCAAACGCATTTCTTAAAGCCAAACCACATTGGTAAATGGAAAACTAATTTCTGATGGCAAAATAAATTTATGAAGGCATATTTTTTCATTATAGGAAAATTGAAAAATAATGATAGAAGAAGAGCTAAATTTTCCCTGATATTTTCGGTGTTTTTTTTAAAATCTGATATAATATATTTGTGTGTGGGATGTGTGTGATGTGTCACTGTGCTTGTGTATGTGAGTAGTCGCGAAAATGAATTATGAATTCTATAGTTTGACAAGTATTTATTAACTGAAATTTGGACTGAAAGTTTTACCGTATGATGTTTGATCTATGCGATGATGAATCAAAAATTAATTCATTTTATTGACAAGGAAGAAGATTATGATGAGAAATAAGTATTTTTTGTGTAAAATAACATTGCGTTTTTGTTATCACGAAGCAAATTTTTCATACACCAAAAGACCTTGTATTTTTTCTCACTCTCTTTATATATATATATATATATATATATATATATATGTGTGTGATATGTGTGTGTGTGTGTGTGTGTGTGTGTTTAGGATGATTATTTTATCTAGAAATAACTTGGGACCGCTGATTCTGCACTGAAGTAGGTTTGAACATGAAAACCGATTTATTGTCCCATTCGTCTTCAACAGGATCCAGAGTGCAAATGCAGAGATGTGATGCCCGAGAATTCAAGTTATTTGGTTCTATATATTTTCCCAAGTGGCTGACATCATCTTGACTCTTTTCCTTTCTTTTATATATCTTATTGATCTTTTTGTATTCTTTTGGCGTCATGCAGTCATAAGATTAAGGCCAAGAGTTAAAAGCCTTGCCAAATATCTAGAAACCGATAACACATAGATAGATAGATAGATAGATAGATAGATAGATAGATAGATAGATAGATATTTGGTGTTATGTTTTCTGTGAACAAACTAGGATAGATTGAAAGAAAAATGATGAGGTGGAGAGATATTGTGTTACCTTCTCTTATTTTCCTCACGTCTCAAGGGACATTTATGATACTGATTGTATTTATTTGTGTGTTGTGACGACGATACACACTAATGCACTCATATAGATGTATAATACAGTTTGCCTGTTTGGAAAATATTGTTTCTTGATATGTAAAGCAATATAATCATAATATATGAAATTATATATATATATATATAGGCAAAATACCACACAGCGAGTGATGGTAGTAACAATGTATATATGTTGGTGGGAATTATATATATATATATATATTTATAGATGCATATATATATATATATATATATATATATATATATATATATATATAAGGGCTAAAAAAGGGCTAAAAGTAGGCACACCTACTCAGTAAAGTAAACTATTGCTCTAAGGCCAGATGGCTTAAACCGAGCAAAAAAAAAAAAAAGGAAAAAAAAAAACAAACAAACGAAACGCTTAGCAAACTTAAATCCTATGAAGGGATGGCGTTATTCGTGATAAAAGTTTAACGCTCATACAATCTTCACGCCACTTAAAAGTTCAAATTGTGTGTGTGTATATATATATGTATATATATATATATGTGTGTGTGTGTGTGTGTGTGTGTGTGTGTGTGTGTTGCAATTTACGTTCTTCTGAATTCCGCTAAACTTAATTGTTGTTTTATAGATCTTCACATGTCACAACTGACTCTTTGTACTGTTCAACATTTTCATAAAAGAATCTTGTTTCTTAATTTTGTTATCCAATAATTGCTCTAGCCAACGCCAAATAAAACAGTTTAATATTATTAATGTATACTGACGCATCTGAGGAATTTATAGAAAAAATTATTTTCAATGATCCTTGTTGAAATTCTTAGTCTGAGATATTGTTTACATGGAAAATCAAATTTAATTATGATTAATTGCTTAAAATGTAAAATCACATTTACTAAACTCCCTCTCTCACTCATTCACAAACTCACTGTTTCTCTCTTTCTCTCGTTATTTATTATATTTGGAACGATTTTAAATTTTGACAATATTTATATCAACATATGAACATATAATTTTGTGTAATTTTGGCAAAATATTTATTACAAAGAAATTTAATTTTCAAGAATCTAAATTTGGAAGGATTCGGCCACGTTTTAATTATGGAACGGGTAAAATATATTCAAACTATTGCTTAAGTCATCTTCAGTTCAATCGTTCACCTTTGTTAAAGGAAGGATTTTCAAAAGGTTCAAAAAATATAAAGTATTTTTTTTAGTAGAAGGATTTTCAAGGATATCATGATAACAACCAATTGTGCAAAACACAACAGTCAACAGAAAAAATTTTAAATCGATAGGGTTGCTCGAGAAAAACGTGTTACGTGGAAATAATTAGCAGGAAATTAAAAATGCTATGTTTTTTATTGAGAGTTGCGATTATATATATATATATATATATATATATATATATATATATATATATATATATATATAAATGAACGAACAGGTCCATTAAAACTTACTGTTCAAGAAGTTACTTTTATAAAGAGTGCTCGATACAAAGTGCAGCTTATTTTACTATTGTTATTTCAATGTTTAAATAAACAATAAAAGGGTATAAAGAAAACGCATTGACGCAAAATTAGTAGTTCCATTTAACTTCCTTTAAAAACAGGTGCCGAAACTAAGCATCTCTTTCTGCTTATTTTTGGAAGTTAAAGAATACAATAAACAAAAATCTGTAAGTCGTTATACGACATTTCCTTCTGTGCTTGAATGAAAAGATGCAGATTTTAAGGTACCCTAAAAATAAAGAACTACTGAATTGTAGAAATGAATGACCGTTTTATGTAAACACCGAAAATATTTTTCTATAAAATTTAAAGATTAAAATGTATCATTTATATGTTTTCTATAATATAACTTAAATTTAATAATTATTTTACTAAAATAAACGACACGTACAATACTTATTTGGTTTTCTCAACTTTTTGTTTTTTTTATGGCAAATCAACGTCGGCGAGTCATTTATTGCCAACTAAACTTTATTTATTGCTGGTAATAACTTTTTCTTTCAACAATTTATTGTTGTTTTTCATATAAGTTTTGTGTATAGTAATACATTTTTCTTCTCGAGTATCAAGATTCATTGAGATTTGTTTTTAAGGGCAGGGCCCCAAACTCCTAACCTTGTTATTTAACCCATAACTGAAGGGAAGGGACGGATTAATACATTTCTCAAGGGTACCAGTGCTTAAGTGAATGCAGGATATTCAACTGGAATTCGAACTCGGCTCACCGATTTCTCTTTCCGAGCCGATATCCACTGCACCACAATGCACATCCGTCAGCACCTTGTATTCTCAAGCGTTCATCCATCGAAGTACTGACCAGGTTCAACGCTGCTTAACTTCGGTGATCGAGCGAGAACGGGTGTATTCAACGTGATAGGGCATAAGCCGGTTTTCCTAACTACAATATACCTTAATATACGATAAGTAATAAATCCTAAATCTAACCTAAATATTCCAGCCCCTTTACTTCGAAGGGAGTACAAAATGTAATCAAAAAAGAAAAAACACTAAAATCCGACCTGCTATTAAAAATGATTGTCTCACCCATTTAAATAATGTATGGTCCACTATTTATCTTAATCAGACAAAATTAAAAAGTGACATGTCATGATAACAGGCCATTCTCCTGCCTTTCGCGACTGGAATCATCAAGTTCAGAGTTAACTAATTCTCATTTTGATTGAACAATACTGACACACCTATAAGCATATTACCCAACTACTACAACTTCATTTTGTAAATAACCATAAATTCATCTGATATTTTCTGAAAAAATCATTTACACCATTTTAAAATTATAACCTGAAGAAGAACAGTATTGATCTGAAACTTTAAATCTTTTGTGGAGTAATATAATGCTTTCAAAAAGCATTGTAATAAGAACAATACTATATATATATATATATATATATATATATATATATATATATATATAGTATTGTTCTTATTACATTTATATATATTACATATATATATGTATATATATATATATATATATATATATATAGTCATCAGCAGACAGACCTGTTTCGCTGTATCACAGCACATCAGTACGTTTAGACTCCGATTGCTTTTAACCCAGGATTGAAACCCGACCGAACTGGCGTCAGTCGGCGATTCTACCTCTGGGATATGGGCGCTCGGTAGAAAAAGGCAGACTTTTTAGCGTATACATTATCATTATACACGCCATTTAGCCAGAGTGCTCAAATTCCTTACGGAATGAGCTATGTGCATATATATATACGTATGTATATATATATATATATATATATATATATATATATATATATATATACGTATGTATATATATATGTATATATAGGTATGTATATATAAGTATATATATCTATGTATATATATGTATATATATATATATATATATATATATGAGTGTATATATAAATGTACATATATATATATATATGTGTGTGTGTGTGTGTGTGTGTGTGTGTTTGCAATGTACTAAATGAAGGAGTTAAAAAAAAAACTGTAGGAAATTTTAAGGCACCAACAAAGACATCTTGAACAAAGTCTCGGAAAATTCGAACACTTTTTTTTGAAACAGCAGAAAATATTTACAATCGTCATTAAGGACGATTAGAATTTTTTTCTCAGTTAGCTATCGTGAAAACGCTAAATGATTTTGATTGCAGGTTTGAGGAAAACGTAACTTTTGCATGATATTTTTGCAGATAAGAAGACATTTACATAACAGACAACTCAAAATATTTGCACCAGAAAAATATTAGACAAGTTTTACAAAAATTAGGCGATGCCGAACATACGAAGTTCATTAATTAAATTTTATTAAGAAGACAAATGACTTAACATTTAATGAAACTCTTACGTTACTTTTGGGGCTGTTTACCTCGAAAACGTCATTATTCCATAAGAGATGGAATTGTATGAATTTACTGAAATATGTTGAGCATGAATTCACTACATTTGCAAGTCTTGTAAATAATCAGTGTGTGGAATTCAAATTGACAGCACTAAATCTTGACAATTCCAAATATTTAATAGTTGCGCAAAGGTTTAGTGTCAGCTAAAGACACGGAAATAAAGAGGAGGTTTCTGAATAAACTCGAAAACTAACCAAAATTAACACTGCTAAACTTGGCAGAAGATTGTCAGAAATGTATAAGCGTTTAGCAGGATGCTAAAAATATTGAAATAAGCGGAGTGTTGCACATCAAAAAGGTGCGCCATAATAATAAAACCGTGAAAAAAAAAACAAAAACAAAAAAACATTAAGCCAATACTCTGCTATGCGTGTTTCTATAAATTCTGTCCATTTAAAACAAGGAATACGTTTGTTGTGATGAAAAAAGGGCACACAAACTTTAACGGCAAGAAGAAAAGTGTGGCTAAAAATAATGGATCTTCAATTCAGAATACGAGAAAATTTGTAAAGATGAAAATCCTGAACAAAAATATCGAATTGCAACTGAACAGTGGTTTTGATTTAAGCAAAATAAATGCTTATACTTGGAGAAAAATAGGAAAAGCAATATTAAAGTTTTAAAACAATGTGGCTTTTTCTGTTACAAGTGAAAAAATAAATTCGTAAGATAATTCATTGCGAATGTAACGTTAAACAACATATTCGTTACAAAACGTCGATTTATCTTATTGGTTTAGATTGGACAGAAAAATTCAAATTAAGTGACTGCCTACTCAATTCATTTTGCCAAAAATTGAGTGAAACAGTATCTCTAAAGAGAATTAAATAAATAAATTCTCAGAGGTATTTCTAGTGGGCTTGGCAGGTGTAACCAATTAGAAGCAAAATTCGACCTAAAAGAAAGCATATAGCTAGTCTTCACTAAGAACAGATATGTATCGTTTGCGTCGATCAAACAAATAAACGACGAGCTTGATAGATTTAAAAATATTGGTGTTTTGTTCAAACTCGAGAATAGTGACTGGGCTTCGCCGACAGTATATATAAAAAAGTCAAAGGAGATACGTGTTTGCGCGGATTTTTTCACGGGCTTAAACAATGCTTTCAAATATTATCGCTACCCACTTCTGGGACAGGAAGAGGATTTTTCAAAGTGTTATTAAGGATATGTCTGCTCAAGAAAATGTGAGCTCCCTAGAAAGTTTCCTGGGATTAGATAGCTATTAAAATGTTTTTGCAATAAACATGTATTTTTTGAGATCGCTGCTAAATAAACTTTTGAAGGACGACTAAAAATGGGTCTGGAGGTCGGAGTGCCAAATAGCATTTCAAAAAATAAAAAGTACCTTAACTTTAGGTTTATTTTTGAGACACTACGTTCCTAAAACAGTTGATCGTGACAAGTATTTTTTTCACCCCAAGCAAGGCATTCCACTGCCACTATAGCGCAGGTGGGTACATAGGGCGATTGGGTATAGGAAATGTCAGAAGGAGGGGGATAGACGAGTTAGGTTGTACATACGGAGAGAGTTGGAGAGAATAGCTGTGAGTTAATGTGTTAGGAGGTGTCTATTGACCCTACATTTAAACTCCTTTAGGTTGTAGCCGTCGGGGGGCAATCATGCGGTAGGGAATTCCACAGGCGGGAAGTGTGAGGAAAGAAGCTGTTGGAGTAGAAATTGCGGTTACATTTCATCGGTTTCACTGTAAAAGGGTGGGACCTAGTTGCCAATTTAGTATCTCGTGCAAATTCACACCTAGGGGGCACCAGTGATTTAAGTTCATCAGAGCAGAAGCCATGAAAATATTTATAGAAGAAGCACAGGGAAGCCACGTGACGCGGTGAGAGAGTGACTGCAGGCGCTCAGCTCAGTCGGTATCAATCACATTACAGATTCTTCGCTGTATTTTGTCAAGAACCCCGAGGTGAATAGCAGGGTCACCCGACCAGATGTGGCAAGAGTATTCAAAACAAAGGCGGATGGTAGATTTATATAAGTGCAGGATAGATTCAGACAGAAAGAATTTCCGGGCCCTGCACAGAGAGCCGACCTTCATAGCATCGGATTTAGCAATGGATTCGACGAAGTCATTCCACTTGAGGTCCGCTGAGAGTGTCAGGCCAAGCAGGCGTAATGTTTTAGTCTCTGGGAGGCAAGCCTGTTCCATGCTAATTGGAGGGAGGTGCAGTTGTCTGTGATGGAATTGAATTTTACGAGCCATTTCTTACCCCAATTCACGACGGATTGGAGGTCCTTCTCAAGCTCGGCCGCGAGGTTCGCCTTGTCATCGACACCAGATTTTTGATCGAGGCGAGCGTAAACTGTGGTACCATCGGCGTACATGCCTACTTGTGATCTTATGGCATCGGGGACATCATTGATCTGTAATTGAAAAAGCAAGTCTAGGGATTATCTTTGCTCTTAAAAAGTTCCATAGATTTATTCATGGGAAAAATAGTATATTGCAGACGGATCATAAACCGTTGTTAACGATTTATGGCCACAAGAAAGGATTACCGACTCATACGGCTAACACCTTGCAAGGATGGGAACCATTCTTCTAAATTTTAACTTTGTAATAGAGTTCTTGCCGTGAAGTAAGATAAATCATGCGAATGGATTGTACAGATCGATTCCAAGGAATGAGAACCCTTCTAAGACACAGTTATTGCTACTCTAAAATCAGAGGTGGGGATTAAAAATATTTTGTGCAAAACTCTGCGGTAACTACCGGTAACGTTGGAGGATATGAACAGAAAACACTGCATGAGAAAATTATTATTGAAATGAAAAACAAATTAAAAGATAAGAATAAAAAGTTTATTTAGTATGTTACAATGTTCTCATGTACGGTGGACGAACAGCATTACCTCGAACACTCCAAAAAAAAAAAAAAACGACTCTGAAAAAATTCCATGCAAGACGTCCTGATATATCTCTAGAATGAAGAACGTAATGAGAAGCTATGTTTACTGGCTTATAGGTGTAGCATGGATAAAGACATTGAAACTTTGGAAACGTCCTGCAAAATATCTACTATGGCAGCACAAAATAAGTTTAATCCGGGGCCAGAAATTGATCGTCTGTGGTCACGTCTTCATATTGATTTTTCTGATCTAATGAATAGATCATACTATCTTATTGTCTTAGACAGCTTTTCGAAATGGCCAGAGATTTTCTGATATAAGAGCCCAACCACGTAAGTAGTTATACAGTTTTTACACGGACTACTTGCGACGTCTGGAGTTCCAGATTCAATTGTTACTGATAATGATATGTAATTGATATCGAGATAGCTCAAGGAACTTTGCAAGATGTTTATGTTATATCACATTACAATTACCTCTTACAATCCCAGAAGCGTGGGCCAGGCAGAGCTATTCATGGATACCTCCAAAAGAACTTTAAAAACCCAAGGATGGATCAAGAGATGCGGCAATTACAGAAATTTCTGCAGATGTATAAACAGACACGAAATAAAAACATGCATTCAGTCATGTCTCCGGCAGATAATATGTTTTCGCGTAAGATAGTATCAGTGTTTGATAAACTGAATCACAATTAGAAAAATATGAGCATACGGAAAAAACTGGAAAGGACATTTACAATATTGGTTAAAAAAGGTTTTACTACATATATCAGGTGAATAGGACCTATTAGAAAGTTGGTACTATTGTACGAAAAGGCGGGGAAATGATATAACTTCTTAAGTAACTAGAAGTAGCGCCAAAAAGCACCTAAAAGCAAATAAAAATTAGGCATACAGTTCAAGAGAAAAAAGTATCAGATGTGACTGAATTTATAGAGGTTCTCCTTGATATGTTTGATGTGCCCATCCAGCAAAATGCTCCTAAAAGAGAGGTCCAGAACAAACGAAATAAGAGGAAGGTAACGGATACGGAAAGTACTGACGTTTACTCGAAAAAGAAATATATATATTGACTCTGGAAAGAACTAATCTATAAAGGGGTTTTGTATACATAACTATATACACGAATGGAATGCTCCTATTCTCTTAAATATGTGGACACTATTGGGTAGTGAAGAGAAGAGTCATACTGACATTATACTGCTAGCAGTACACTAGCAGTGTATCTACTTTACGCAGCGTGTGAGTTTTGTACTTGTTGATTTAATAATATTCCGAAGTTTTGGTGATTACTAAACTTTTAGAGTTACAACATAATGTAAGCGTGAATTGAACCACAGCACTTAGACAGTAGTTTGAACAAATCGTAAGAACATATCAGAGAAGCAGAATGATGTAGATGCAATAAAACATTTGCTAATCTAACACATGCTGATATATACCAAATATTTTTGCTTAAAGCAATTTAATAAAATTCTTATTCACGAATTTGATGTTGATTCTAATGAAACACTGGATAAGTCAATTACATAGTTAGAGGTTATGGGGACTGGTTTATTATTGACGAGATCGTTTTGAAAGACATGCTAAACTAAATATCCAGAGAAAATTAAGCATTTATGTTTGTGAATCTACTTTCAAAGATTCCCCGGCAAGGCCTGTCAGTTTATTAATTATTTTTCTAATTTTATTTTTCAATTTTCAGAAAGGTACATCAGGATTGAAACTGAGTAAATAATGTTGGAAGTTCATACTTTCCCCATTCTAGTATTTTGGACTGTTATAATCCTTGTCAAGTATATGCTAGCATATTATTAAGCTAACGGTAACAAGTAATTTATTCTGGGAATCAATATGTTGAAAGTAAATAAAAATTATTATGCATCGTTAATGCTGAAATAGACACACACAGACACACACACAGACACACACACACACACACACACACACACACACACACACACACACACATTTTTAATTTATTTGTTTGGACATTATTTTAATCTATAAACGTATTTATTCTGTCATTAATTAAACTGTATATTCATATGCATATGTCTACCAGTCTGAATATTTATGAGAATTTGTTTTAAAGAAAATGTGCGTCATTCAGCAGGATTCGGATCTGTGACCCCTAGCAGATTTGTGGAATACTTTAATTGATCTCGTGCATTTTAGACCACACGGCCATGAATGATTTCACAGTCTAAACGAATTAAATTCAAGCCTTATATACACAAATTTCAATTTCTCGTAAATAATCATCTCTGATCTAAAATCATCGTAATGTAAACAAATATAAACAAACAATAATACAAAGGTAAACACATATAAACAAACAATTGATTCTTGTGGTAGAGTCGTCTAAGTTACAGTAGATCACCCCTGTGTTGTTAGTGGTCGTAAGTTCGAATACTTAGAAATGACACATATTTTAACAAAATTTCATATATATATATATATATATATATATACTTTTTTTTATTAAAAATAGATTATCTACTCAAATGCGAGCATCTATTAAAATAATGCTCAAAGAAATAAATTAAATGTGTTGCTTGTTAATTTCGTTTCATTAATCTCTGGAACTTACTTTAACTCACACACACACACACACACATATATATATATATATATATATATAGACATGTGCGCGCACACACAAACACACACATATATATTCTGATGTTAAAATGGTAAACGTTTTTTTTTTATTTCTTCTAAAATATGTGACAATCTTGCTATGTTAAAGTGCCAAGTTGTGTAATGTTTTTTTTTCCCAAATATTGGCAAGCATGCTTTTGTGTAAACTTTGAAATTATGGCAAACATAATCTATAATAAAATAAATTAAATAAATATGAGTGTTGTCTTATTTTGCGAGACACAAGATCTTGGAATCGAGGAGGTGGTCGATGACCGTATGTTTCATAGCAACTTAAATCGGTGTTTATATGAAATTCACAAAACAAGAAAAAAGCCATGAAGTTTCAAATGTCAAAGAAGTGAAAATATTCCCCCAAATTGAAAATACCTAAGCACAGTGTTTTCGCGATTTTTTCTCATGATAAAATATTTTAAACACGTTCTAGACATGGCATGTGGAAAAAAATAAGACATAAATAATTCTAAACAATCTCGAATTTCACTCCTAGTTTTCTTTCCCTCCATTCAGTGTTGTTTTTTCCTTTTTATCGATTTCTCTCTTTACTCCTTATCCACTGGGTTTTTCAATTCTTTCTCCATTTCCACGAACGAATCAGTTTGCACGTTCTAACCAGTTTAATCTTGTTATTTTCGTTTTTCTATCGTTCCACTGTTTTTGGTCTTTTTACATTTATCATCATGTATTCAATGTTCACTTTCATTTAGCCTGGCCAGTGTCATTTATATCTTTTTGTAGCTATTATTCTATTTCCTATACATTTTCTCGTCCCATCTGCTTTCTTGATTTTTGAATTCAAGTTTCTTTCTTCTATCATCCTGTATTTATGTCTTCATACTTTAGTTCTTTTCTCGTATATGTTAATATAATTTTATTTATCTTTCCCAACTGATCATTTCTAATCATTCACCATATCTTTTATTTTTTACATTTTATACGTATTTTCCTTACTTTTCCATGTGTTTGTGTGTATGCGCACAACGTTTTAAATAAATATTGACATTTACTTCTTTCTATGCTTATTTTATTTTCTCATTTATTTCGATTATTTCTATTTCACAGAATAAAATACAAAATCTGGTTTATGAACGTGATCCTATTTTTATTGAATAAATTATGATAAATATTTTAAAGCTTCTTTTTTATCCATAGCTCATCTCTAAATTACACTCATTTTTTATTTTTCATTTTAGTATTTAATTTCGTTTTCTTCAAATTATTTTTATTCATTTTTCTTAAAATGATATGTTTATTATAGTTCCACTTACGCGCCCATAGTTTTCATTGTTCTACTTATATATTTCTTTCACGTTTATCTCTACTGTTACCTGCACCTTTTTTTCATCCGAAATTATTCACTATTTACTTATAATATCACCGTTAATATAAATGCATTTTTCCTACTGCCTAATCTATTTTTTTTTGCCTTTATTTTACTTAGTGCACCTTCAGAATGTTCTTTCTTATTGCTACATAATATTCGCTTCAAAGATTGTTGCATTAAGTCTTTCGTTAATGGATCTTTTCGGAATAGACTTCATTTTGTTTTTAATAATGTTTCCCAAAAGCATATTTAATTATTATCCATTATTTAATCATAATTTTTACTCATTGACTATAACTATATTACTACCAGTTGCTTTGCTTATAAACGTAGTCATATATTGATATGAGTGTTTCATAGATTATCATCTTGACTGAAAAATGTGAACAGAGGAAATTCAAAATTCATGCTTGTACTGCTAGAGACAGAAGTGCTCATTTCAGTCTGTTAAGACACACTCTTCTGACGAAACATAAATAAAGGATATGGGTAGGTTGGTGTCTAATCAGCGTTAGAAATTATTAGTTTATTCTTTGCTTGAGAAAACCGAGCAGTTGGAAAAATAACAAGTAGAAATCAGAAGACATGCAAGATGTCAAATGGAAATTGGGTGTATAGCATATGTTGTTTGCACGCATTTGCTGAACAATCATTCGTCAACAAAGAGTATTATGACTGTATTTTAAATGTATATCCATTTAATAGACATTTCTAAGTTTATTTACAGGATTTGATATTATTTGAAGTCCATAAATTCATAACTTATTTTATTACCTTTTTTGTTTTCCTCTCTCCGTTTTGCGTTTAAACAGACCTGCGATTTTCAGATTTTCTGTACATTTTCCCTTTTTAAATTTCAACTGTCACTTCCTGATTTTTGCAATAAATTGCTTTTTGTTTCCATTTTCACTAAATATTCGTCGTTGCTCACATGATCAGTCCATTGTATCCTCAGCATCGTTTTATAGAACCGCATTTCTGCTGCTTGAAATCTCTTCTTGATCTTTGAAGAGATTGGATAATACCGATTGCTATATAAGACGATAGATGTTATGTTCCAGAAAGAGAAATAACAGAAAAAATATTATCATTTATCGAAAACATAGGTTTCCCCCAGAATGGGTAATATATAATAGACTATGATTAACCAGTCTGTCAATCTGCGAAGGACTAAGATTAGTCGGATTTACTTGTAAATATCTCGTTCTTTCATGAAAAGTTGTATTGATTTGAAGATACGCACACCACTAACATGCATACACACGCACACACGCAACCCCTGCATACACATAATATTACATAGAAAATTGTTCGCATGAAAAGTAATATTCATAAGATTATATTAATCACGGAAAAGAACAGCACATGTTATTAAACCTGGAAAAGTTAAGGACAAAATATATAATAAATGTCATACTTAAAATATTGCAGCTAAAATAATTTCAATTTTATTATTAGCTGCATAATTGGAAGTCAGGTAATCCATGATTTTTTAAGGAATTCGTGTAAATTTAATGTAAATTTGATGCTGAAAACCACATTCAAAAATATTAAAATGAAAAAAATGCAATTGGTTAAAAAATACGATAAAAATTGATTAATTAAAATTAATTTTTATAATAATTTCTAAAAATGATAAGTGATACGTATTGATTGACAAAAATGATAAAAGATTTAATCAAATTTTAAATGATGAAAATTGCATTCAAAAATATTAATAAGAAAATAAGTTATAATGAAAAAGATTTATTATTTCCTGCGTTAGTCACACACTTACTTATGTACTTATGTAGTTAGTCTCCCTTTTTGACTTCACACATTTTGATGTAACATTTTCCTACTGTACCAAAATTCATGTTTTTAAATGTAGCTAAGATGGTGTCATTTCTAATTATGTAAAGTGTTTGAAATTTGGTTAAAAACTGAATTACTGATGAAGCTTGAAATCTGCCTAGATTCACTCAATGTTGGGCTTAATAATATATTAAAACACTACACTGGTTGGTCCACATACAAGCCTGTTTCGCTCTATCACAGCTCATCAGTGTGGCTAGATACATCCAGTTGCTTCTGGCCAGAATTGAAAATCGACCGATTTGGTCTTAGTTGGAGACGCTACCCCCTAAGCAATAGGTGCATGGAATTAGAGAAGATAAATTTTGAGGTGTTGCATATATGCAGTATATACACATGCCAGTAACCGAAATAACTCAATTCATTCGTTAAGAGTAATGTATAAATCGCAGAAGTGGAAACCGTTTTAATTTTTTTTTTCTATAGACAGCTGAATCGTAAGGAGAAAATATTAATCATCCGCATACAAGCCTGTTTCGCTGTATCATAGCTCATCAGCGTGGATAGACACATCCACTTGCTTATATATATATATATATATATATATATATATATATACACGCAGATATATATATAACTTATACTATTTAACAGTGGAAATAGTTTTGAAAATTTCCAAAAATAGACACTCTCATGATGCCCACCACTTGCATCACGTGACAGCTTTCAGCAACTTTCCTTTTCAAAATTCGAAAAAAAAACCCCACTAAAACGAAAATTACATTAAAGTCAAACATGAGAACATAACAACACCGGAAAAATAGCATCATTGAAAATTTCCAGTAAAGAAGCTGAAAGCAATTGGAAAGTCGAAAATTATGGAACATTTTTGCATTCCTTATCTTCAGAAAAAAGGAAATATGTAGAAATACTGGAAAAATTAAATCAAATATTAATAAAACCTTTTTATTTGTCATTTTTAAAGAAACATATTTATATTATATATATATATATATATATATATATGTGCGTGTGTGTGTGTACGTATATATGACACGGTAAATAAAGAACAGGTAGGAAAAGTGCGTTTAATCTAACATACTTCACTTTATCAAGCTTCTTCAAAAATAGACAGTATATCGAAATGTTCATTGGGATTCAATAATCATTTAAATACACTATTTTTTCGTTTCGAAAAATACTTTTTAAATTTTGACTTGGAAAAATCTCGGAAGAAGTTTGATAATGTAAAACTTGTTAGATTAAATGCACTTTCCCTCTTGTCAATTACTTATTCTTTCATGACGGATTTAAATCCATATATATATATATATATATATATATATATATATATATATATATATATATATTATTGTCATCCACAGCTCATCAGTACGGTTAGACACCGATTGCTTTTTAAACCAGGATTGAAACCCGACAGAATTGGCGTCACTCGGCGATTCTTCTTCTGGGCCATGGGCGTTCGGTGGAAGAAAGCAGACTTTTTAGCGCATATATTATCATTATACGCGCCCAATAACTAGAGTGCTCTAATTCATTTTACTGAATGAGCGATGCGCACACGCCAGAGTAGTACTGTTTTTCAAAGTCTACCATTCTTGCAGAGTGCTCAATCAGGGTGTGAGAGCGTAAATATTGTCATCCGCAGACAGATCTATTTCGCTGTATCACAGCTCATATATATATATATATATATATATATATATATATATATATATATATATATTAAAAAGACCGCATTAACATCAACACATTGCGATTAATTTTTTATTCAATTTCTCGTGCATTTCTCGTGCTTTTTTCGTCCATTTTTTGTACAAGAGTTATATAATGTATAAGTTATGTAAAGACTGTTGTAAATGTTTCATATATCTACGACAAAGTGAACCTCGCTGCCGCACTGGAAAGGGACCTCCAATCCGTAGTGACCTGGGGTAGAAAATGGTTGGTAAATTTCAATGCCTCCAAAACAAAGCTGTTATCAACTAACCACCATAGACTATCGCATCTACCTCCCATTAGCATGGGACAGGCTAGCCTCCCAGAGAGTAAAATACTACGCCTCCTTGGCCTTACACTCTCGGCGGACCTCAAATGGAATGACTATATTGAATCCATTGCCAAATCTGCTGCTATGAAAGTCGGCTCTCTGTGCAGGGCCCGGAAATTTTCCCCGCCTGAAACTATTCTGCACATATACAAATCTACCATCCGCCCGTGTATTGAATATTGCTGCCATATCTGGTCGGGTGCCCCTGCTGCTCTCCTTGGGCTTCTTGACAAAATACAAAGGAGGATCTGTAACGTGGTTGATACTAACTTGGCAGACCGGCTGCAGCCGCTCTCACACCGGCGTGATGTAGCTTCCCTGTGCCTCTTCTACAAGTACTTTCATGGCTTCTGCTCCGATGAGCTTAGATCACTGGTGCCTCCCAAGCACGAATTTACACGAGATACTAGATTAGCAACTAGGTCCCACCCTTTTACAGTTAAACAAATAAGATGTAACCGTAAATTCTACTCCAACAGCTTCTTTTCTCGCGCTTCCCGCCTGTGGAACTCCCTTCCACAAGTCTGCTTTCCCGACAGTTACAATCTCCAGGTGTTTAAATGTAGGGTCAATAGACACCTCCTATCACACTAACTCCCAACTATTCTCACAACACTCTCATCTACCCAACCCTCATTCTCGGTATCCTCACCCGCCTATCACCCACCCTCTGTTATGTCCTATATTTAACCAGCCTTTCCTCCTCTACGTAGCCCCCTGCACAGTAGTGGCAGTGACATGCCTTGCTTGGGGTGAAACGCTTATAAAAAAAAAAAAAAATATCTGAGGATATTTGGCTATACTAAAAACTATTATAAAGGAGTTTTTTTTAACTGAAAATGTAGATTTTCATATATGTGTATAATTAGTATTGAGATATTTGGTTATTTACTATACACGGTCTGTACGTTGTAGCCATATTCATTGTTGATAGTATTTACTGTTGTGATTTTCTTTGTTATTATAAATGTTTAATTTCTTTAGGCAATTGTTATAGGTGAATAAGTGTATTATGGTCGTATATATATATACTCAAAGAAAATTAACTTTGACACAATGAATCTTCACTCCATTTCTGTTTATATTATGTTTATTTTTCTTAACCATTACACAGTAACATATGCTGCGTCAATATTAAGTTCTAAGCAAATGGCAAGTCACAAAAATTCATACCTAGTATACTTGTTTAGTTATATAATTGAGAATAGGTCTGGTTCTGTCTCTTAGAGAGGATGGGAGGCAATTTGGAGGAATTTTTTTAAAACCTGACGCGGTTCTCTACAATATTAGAATAAATATTTATACATCCTAAGGAATCCGTATGAAGACAAGATATCAATACGTATTTATCTCCACTACAAATATGAAATAAAAATAATTCGTTATATCATATATTTATTTCGCTTTAGATATAAAACTAAGTTTGGTATGGAACTGTCATGAACCACAGGAAGTTTTTTTCACTCTTTGGCAAGTATTTTTTTATTTATTCGTCCTCAACTGAACGCTTATAAGCCAAGTAAAAATCGAGAAATATTTTATTTTTATATTCAACGTTTGGCTTCGTTTTTGACATGGTTATATTGAATCGAAAATTGTACATTGCAAAACAAACTTTTAAGCACTTATGAAAGAAATTATACTTAGATTACTCAAGTAAAAGCTATATTATCAGGACAAATAATGGAGATGAATCTCCATATAACATCTAACTAATAAACGAGTATTAAACACTAAATCACCTGGCAATATTCGACACTGATGGACTCATTGATGAATGTTGCCATCAACTGTTTTGTTGACAGAAATATCAAGCAGTATGATCGAAAGAAGATCCATATTTAAGGCTATAAAATTCCTTCTGTATTTGGTTGCTTCTATTTCACTTCTACTAAGAATAAAGTACACCATTAGTGTAATATATATTGTTTATCGATGTTTTGCTTACATTTTTTCACAATGAAAATTGAATTTATCCTTAGATTTTTTCTTGTTGTAGTGTATATTATCATATTGAAACAATAACAATGACTTTATAAAGTCATAACATATTGTTTTTTTGCGTTGCAATTATATCATTTTTGACAATTTCATGACAAATTTAATGATTCGATGAATTTGATGTCATGTAATATAAATGTTTTTATAATACATATGTTGCCATCATTTTTTAAAATAATAATAATAATAATCTTATTATATTTGTCAGTAAAGCTCACTTCGTTATTTCACACGACCATTATGTCCAAGCAATGCCTCATAAGTAGTGAACGACATTTGATCGCGTGAAATGTAGGGAACTGATACTATTTAGATTCACCAAGAAAATGAAATGAAAAATAAAGAAGGGAAGATAAAAGTTTTTAACAGCAGTTTCAGTGAGATGGAAAACGTTAAATATTTTCATTTGTACCCGCATTTTACAATAATGACCAGCATTAATATTTTTGATTGTTATTACAATATCTTTTAAAGTCGTTTAGTTCAAATATATAGCAATACGAAAAAGAGATTTCTACGTATATTTTATAGTTTTAGAATTCACCATGAGCTTATTCATTAATTTAGGAATCAGGATTCGTCAGAAAATGTAAATACGAAAACATAAAATAACATAAAATAATAATAATAATAAATATAATAATAATAATAATAATAATAATAATCTCAACGAAGTAATATATGCATCAGCAACAGCAGCAACAAAAAAATGGAATATCAAAATAAAAACAAGGCAGTCTCGCAGACGTGAAGATCCACCTTGGAAAAGAAAAATAGAAAAAGAAATCGAACAACTTAGAAGTGAACTATCAGTACTGGATGAACTGAGTAGAGGAATAAATGTAAGAACTAAGAAAAGCAGAAGAGCCGAAAGAAAATATAACATTATGAATGAAAATGAAGTCTTATCAAATAAAGAAAAAATAAAGCAAAAAATCCAACTGAAGGCTCAAAGAATAAGACGCTACAAAACAAGATTTTTCAAACTGATACAAAGAGATGTAACAGGGAAATAGGTAAAAAAAGAATTGAAGTGACAGTACCCACCAGAATGGAAGAAGTCACACAGTTCTGGGAAAAGATATGGGCTTGCCCGAAAGAACATAGCAAGGAAGTACATTGGATTGCGCAAGAGATAGAACGAATGAAAAATAAACCAGAACAGACATGGTCTGGAATTACAGAAGATGATGTTAAATTTGAACTAAAACAAGCACACAATTGGAAATTCCCAGGTATAGATAAAATTCCTAACTTTTGGCTATAGTATTTAAATGCAGCACATAAAAAACTAGCCAAAGAACTTCAAGAAATAGTTGACGATCCCACTAAAATTCCTGCATGGATGACCAAAGGAATTACATTTCTTCTAGCCAAGAATTTTGACACAAACAACCCGAAAAACTACAGACCAATTACATGTCTTCCGACAACATATAAACTATTAACATCTATTTTAACAAAACAGACATATTTATTCTTAGAAAGAAATGACATGATACCGCTTGAACAAAAAGGGTGCAAACGTGGCTGTTATGGTTGTAAAGACCAATTGCTAATTAACAAAATGATCCTGGAAAACTGCTATAGTACAAAGAAAAAACTTAGTACTGCCTGGATAGATTATCGAAAGGCATTCGATAGTGTGCCACATTCCTGGATTTTAAAGACTTTAAATATATACAAGATATCGCCCGTCATCATCAATTTCATCAAACAGTGCATGTCTATATGGAAAACAGCCCTTTACCTCAATCATATAAATGGAACCTATAAGTCTGATGAAATAAACATCAAAAGAGGTATATTTCAAGGTGATTCTTTATCTTCCTTACTATTCTGCATATCATTAATAGCACTAACAAGTCAACTTAATAAGACAGAATGTGGTTATAAAATAGGCCAAAAGAAAATAAGCCATCTATTTTACATGGATGACTTAAAGTTATAAGCTAAGAATGATAACGAGCTGGAAGGTCTTCTTCAAACTGTAAAATGCTTCAGCGAAGACATTGGAATGAAATGTAATTTGAATAAATGTGCTAAAGCTACAGTTTTACGTGGATCAATACAAGAAACATCCTCAATTAGCTTACACCCTGCTGTAAGAATAAAAGAATTGAAACCAGAAGAAGCTTATAAATACCTAGGTGTAAATGAGAGCGAAATCATTCACCATAAAATGATATTAAAAACTGAATTAAATTCACAGAACAGAGTTATGGCCATTAATAGCCTTGCAATCCCAGTTGTCCAATATAGCTTTAACATCTAACGTCTATACATACCCCGTAAAGAAGGTGGAAGATGTCTTATTCAGCTGGAATTGTCATACAAGTCAACAACTATTGGCTTACTAACATACATAGAAACAACAAAGGATTGGATGATACAATTAGTAAGGCAACATGAAGAAAGAAAGAAAAAATATTCAATAGTAAAAGAAGGCAGTAAATACAAACAAGATTTACAGTTAGTAGATTCTGTAGAAAAGCAAAACAGAAGCCAAGAACCAACTATTGCGGCAAGAAATATGAAAATGAAAGCCAAAGATAAAGCTCTTGAACAGATGAAACAGCGCTGGCAAGACAAACCTCTGCATGGCCAATATCCAGAACGTGCCAATAAATCCAATGTTGACAAAGTTAATACTCATCGATGGTTACGTGCATCTGGATTAAAGTCTGAAACTGAAGGCTTTATTCTTGCAGCACAAGACCAAAGCCTTTTCACTAGAAACTTTCAGGCAAATATTATGCATAATAATATGGATCCAAAATGCAGGTTTTGTGATAAACACCAAGAAACAATAGCCCAGCTAATCTCAGGCTGTTCTGTGCTTGCCCCAAATGAATATAAAAATCGCCACGATAGAGTTGGGCAATATTTACATTGGGCAATGTGCAAACATTATGGAAAAGCTGTAAACAAACACTGGTATGAACATCACCCAGCACCGGTTACAGAAATAGAAGATGTAACCATTCTATGGGATTACACCATCTACACAGACAGAAAAATTGAAGCAAACAGGCCAGACATTATTGTTAAAAACCAGAAGGAGAAAACTTGTCTATTAATTGATATGGCTTGTCCAGCGGATTGTAACATAGCAATCAAGGAATTTGAAAAACTGTCAAAATATAAAGACCTGGAAATTGAAATAGAAAAAATGTGGAAATTGAAAACAAGAGTTGTGCCAGTGATAGTAGGTGCACTTGGAATGATAAAAAATGGAACAAAACAACACATTGAAAGAATCCCTGGAAACCCCAGCTTAAGAGATATACAAAAAAATGTCTTATTAAATACAGCCCACACACTAAGGAAAACTTTATCTATGTAATGCTGGAGGGGATGATAGGGAAGGATAGAAAAACATGAAATGGAGCCATAACAACACGCCACTACCTGGCCTTAGGTCTCCCCGCAGACTTGGTTGATAGTGAACTAAAGCAGAAATCGAAATATGATGAAAAATGACATAATAATAATAATAATAATTATAATAATAATAATAATAATAATAATAATAATAATAATAATTATTATTATTATTATTATTATTATTATTTATTTATTTATTTATTTTTCGGGAAAGCAACTGACTGCATACAACAGAATGTACAGCCGTACTTTCGGCAAGCAAAGAAGATACAGAAAAGAGAAACGTAGTTATCTGTCTGGAGTTCTTGTTTGACTAAGGAAACAATCACGCAAACTATCTTTTCGAAGTACGTATTTTTATCACAAATCCAAAAATCTGTGAAAAAAAGCAAGTGAATAAGATTTACAGAAGAAGTTATTCAAAGATTAGTTAATCTCACAGCATTTTGTTGGGCCAGAAATAAAGCCTCTGGTAAGCGAAGATTGGGTTTCTTTGTAGGTACATACTAGTGAGCAGACTTTTGGCATACTTGATAACTATTGTTCTGCTGACATAGATTATTACCTGATAAATGTAGTATTTTTCTTCCTTATGTGTTTTCCTTCGTATTATTTTCAGTTGTTTATGTACCACCAAGCGTGTATGTTAATATAGCTTTTTACACCTAAACAATGGCATCAGTAGACATCAGAACCATTATCCACAAATTGCCCATATAAACGGGGATTTTAATTATGACGGTTTGAAAAAATTTCTGAAAAATTTTGATTGAGGCGGCAACGTGTTTCAGACAAGGCAGTTTCAAATGCTGAGAATGGATTTAAATCAACATCATTGTTATGTATAATCAATTCAGAGCTTGTATCTGAACAGATGTACAATATATAGCCCATCAGAACCCACCCTAAAATCAGTTATGATGTGAACAGAAAAAACTTTAATGCGGCTGTAGGATTCGTTTGGAAAGAGTAGCTGGGATAGTTTTGAGGAATCAGACTTGGAAAAGTATATCTCAATTCTGATTTTTATATAAATTCTTATGTCGACACTAACATTTTCGATAGACATGACGGATATCTTCTAATCAGAAACCTTCGATGACGAAGTAATGCAAATCTCTCTAACGGGAAAGAAATGTTACCTACAGATCTAGCAACGCAGCTTATATAGGGCTGGAAAAGACAACACGAAGTGTGTCATTGGAGAATAAAAATCATAAAATAAAGATAAAGAACAACATCAATAGCAATAATCCACGGCCTGTATGGTTGGGTATCTAACATATTATTAACAGTAAATCTAAGGACTGAAAAATTATATCAGGCCATTCCATAAGTTCTGTCCGAATTTACTTCATTAAATTTGAATAAAATTTAATGGTAATTAATTTTGAATTGTTACCACTTAATACAACGATCAATTCTCAAGTATACTGTAGGCAATTAGAGCGTTTGAAACAAGCTTTGAAGAAAAAAGACCCGCTTTAATGAATCGAAATTGAGTGATGTTTCATCAAGTCTATGCTCTACCTCACACTGCAAAAATCATATCACAAAAGATCAAAGAGCTTCGTTGGGGAAAAATTTCCTTATCTTCCTATTTGCTCTCCCGATCTTGTTCCTTCAGAATACTATTTGTTTTTTAGTTTACAAAATCATTTGCAGGAAATAACTTTTACAAGCCAGGAGGTGGTCCAAACTGATATATCAGAGTTCCTCGCTTCAAAACCAAAAGAGTTTTACCTTAATAATATTAATCAGCTTAAGAATAGATGGGAAGAAGACATAGAAAATCAGGGAATTTACATTGATGATTAAATTTTGATTAAATACAACGTCTTGGTCACTTATTTTCTTCATTCAAAAATTGGATAAAACTAATGTGATGAACAGATAGATGATGATACCTCTCTGCCAGAGAAAGTTAATTACTCCTTTCCCGTTTTGAGGTATAAAAAACAGAGCAAGAGAAAACAGCAAATATCACGAATGAGCATAATAAGAGGCGTGCGGCCAGGGAGGTAAGTTCCAGAAAAGCCGTTGACTCTGACTGGATGACAAGAAAACGTTGAAAGAATGTTGTAAACAACTTTCTGAGAACTAAAATAGTTAGCATCTGTTAAAATATGTCATATTATCCAACCTGAATTCAGCAAATACTATCTCCATATAGGAAAAAAAACGTTATTAGTGGTTCCATCGAATGTCGACCAATCACACTGACACCGATTTTATGAAGTGCCTTCAGAGAAATCTGCTCGCTATATTTGATCAATGTCAATTTGCATACAGAGCCAATAGATTGAGTGAAGACGCTATTGCCATCTCTTTCCGATCTGTACTGAACCACCTAGAATAAAAGGGAGGTGGTTATGTGAGAATAGTTTTTTATCGACATTGGCTCTTCGTTAACGCATATATCTCGAATAGATTGGTCACAAACATTGCAAGAGAAGACCAGTTCTGTCTCATTCATCATTGAGTTTGAGACTTTCTAACAAATCGTACACAAACTATCAGAATGAGTTCATTTTCTGGACTAGCAGTACCGCAGGGATTGTCCTAGTGTAGCATTGACTGTGTTTATTGAGAATCCTCAGAAAAGTAATTAAAAAAGTGAGCTGCTGCGGTACTTTTACTCCTGATCAATTGAGAACGTATGATGACGTACAGCATCAATATTTTGTACGCCAGCTGATTGGTAAGTATATGAGGGTCTACTAGACAATTATAAATGTTGTTCAGAAAATAATCAGCTAGCTGATGTCCTCTTTGGTAGATATTTCTAAATCTGACAGTCGCAGCAAGGCAGAAAATATAATGAAAGATAGCACGCATCTCGGGTACCAGCTGTTTGACATGTTACCCTCAGGACAAAGTTTCAAATTTATTAGTTCTAAGACCAAACGCTTGAGAAAGAACTTTTATTTGGGGTAGGCAGTTTTTATTTTTATTTTTTTATTGTTTGTTTTTCACTGGTGTTGCTGTGATAGTAGAAACCCGTGTTAACGCCAAAAATTGTATACACAATGTAGTGGTTAAAACTTCAGCTTTTACCGTTCAGCTAAAACTTGTTGATTTGTATATATGGGCATTTTTTGCAATCGACTTATATTTTCTTTTGACATATAATTTTGAAGAAACGCATATATATATAATTGATATGTTCATGAATATATAATTGAGATACATAAAGCTTGGGAATCGCTTGTGGCTATAGATTAAGAGGCTGTTAATGAAGATATGTGAGGAAGATAACGGCTAATCCTAGGCTCGAATAGCCTAAGATTGTAGTGGTCGAGTAATCACCTTCTTCGGAGTCTGTTCCACAGATCTGTGTGTGTACGCGCGCGTACTTGCGTATAACTCTGCGTGTGTGTCTGTGAGAGAGAAAAAGAATAATCTTGTTTACCTCGTAAGTAGAATTTCACACTATTCTATTCAAATTTTAGGATTAATATTCAACATTTAGTTAAGTGCATTCTATATGACGATGTGTATGCTGAAACATCCGTTTTTATCTATAGTATATGTAATTTCTTCCTAATTGATGTAGAGTTAAACTGAATTTTGGTTTAATTATTTAATTAATTATTTATTTCAGTCTATTTACTTATTTCGTTCATTTGATGTTTCTAGATCTGACATTTACCAGCTTTGTTAAACATAAAACTTTCTTACCCATTACTAGCATCATCTAAGTTCGTATTCCTGTTTATTATATTTTACCGTTTTAAGAACATGTTCTCTATAATGAAATCGATTTCGTTTCTTATTTTATTTTCATCAATTTCTTTTAGCAACCGTTATATTCCAGTCCCTCTTTTGGAATGCGAAATCACGTACAGACAGCCGGAAAGCTTCATCAGAGATAATGAGAATTAAAGAGTAGGATTCCCCCTACAAGGAACCCATTATAAAATCTTTTCTCGTTTTACTTTTTTTACTCCTGCTGATTATCTGCCTTACTCTTCCATCACAAAATAGCAGTTATAATGACAGATCAATGCACTGAGACATATTGATTAGAAAAAGAATGATTCTTGTCGCTGACCCTCATTATCTCTTTTATTTCAATCCCCACCTTTGTAATTCCGGCTCTTTTTTCACTTGCTGCTCGAATTCCTCCTGGAAAATTTGGCTTCAGCTTTTGGATTACTTCTTAGTCATTAATTGTTCTCATAGTTTGTGATCGTTGCGTTTTCAAGTTGTTTTGACAGAACCCATCATTTTATTATTTGGAAATTGTTGTTTGACTGCTTAATTTATTAGTGTAATTATCCTTCTTAAAAAATCAATGAGTTAGTTGTCTCCATTTTGTCCACAATTCAAACAGAAGCCATGAATATAAATTGTATTATAATAACTTGAATATTAATCACGATCAGAAAATCGAACTAAGAACAGTCAGACATTCCAAACGAAGTATTCAATCATTTATGATATTAAGAAATAAGCAATTCATTATGTAATGTTTTCAAACTGAAAACGTTTTTAATTAACAGAATGACAAAATAGATTTCATTATTCTTGTGTATAAAATTTTCCTTAATGCAAAATTTCAGAAAATATTACCTTAAAATAGTGTGGCTTATAATGACATTGTGTAGATTCAAATTCTCACACTTTAGTGTCCTCAGTTGATGTAATCTCAGGATTACTGAATTGAATGCATTGCTAACATTATACATTTAAGCGAATTTATTAATATAAATGCGATAGCTATCCACTGTATATGTCAATAACATCAAGTATAGTGATATATATGTTATATAAATATATTAATATTGTGCAGTATTATATATATATTAGAGAAGACTACCCTGCATTTACTAAATAACTATTATATATGTGAAGAAATAATAACCTAATATTAGACTTGGCACCAAATTATGTATATGATGAAACTTCCATAAGAACTTTATCATAAATATATATTAATTTTAATTTAATGCACATTTCAAAAAGTAGATGTGATCAGTAATTATCCTAAACATTATAGTGTGTCTATAGAAAATGTAATTCATGAATATTTAAATACAGGATAGCTTTCTTAGTCAATATTCTATTGCAGACGACATTATTATTATGTTTGAACTTAAAGCAAATTATAAAGCACATTCCCTCAGATAAATGGGAAGAGCTTATATATAACATTAAATGTTCTTGTATTTCATTTTAACATAATTCACACAGATGACATTGTGTTGATAGCAGACACAGGAGGAAATTTTTAAGATATTCTTAACAAAGCTATCGCCGGAATGCATTGTGGTCTGCAAGACAAAAATAAATCCGAATCAAGGAATTACACGATCTGGATTAGAAACTGTGACAGAAAAATAAGAACAGATAACGGAATGGCGAAAGATGACTGACATAAACTTAGCCAAGATTTAAGACAGAAACAGTTGTCAGAAACAAGTAAAACTTATTGAAATGTTATGTCATATTCTACACAGCTAGGAATGCTAAGAAATGTTCCCACTGATGAGGAATTAACACGAAGCCAAAGAAATATAACCTCAGAATAATGGTGAGTATACAGTAACTGATATATTTGAGCAACTTGGAAGTTTTATATATGTGAACTAGAAGAAAAATATACTGAAAATATAAATAAACAACAGATAAAATTTAGTGGCAAAAGTGTATCAAATATAGTATAGAAATTTTAACAGGGACTGGACATATATTTCTGCTTAGATGAATGGAGGAAGACACCAGAACAACTACATAATTAATTTATAAAAATATATAACAGAATTGGAACATGTGAGATGATAATAAGTCAAATGATAGCTAAAGCTACAAGCGATATGACGTTGTACAGAATGATAATCGTCCACATGCTGCAGAGTTTGATAAACTATACGAAAATACATAATACATATGTGGATATTTACACATATCTATAATCCCTTTAATGGTGAATAAATAATATTTTAAGGCCAAACATTTAACAACATTCGAAGATGCATACATTTAAAGGAGCCAATATATACATGCGTCTAGTCACACTGATGAGTTGTGATACAGGGAAACAGGCTTGTATGTGGATGATATATATATATATATATATATATATATATATATATATATATATATATATATATATAGGGCGGGATGGGTAAATTGTCACAAATTTATATTTTAAATTTCGCGCTCTCGTATTATTTGGTTTCGATTTACTTTCGATAGCAGTGTATAATAAGGTCAGTTGGGCACTGTCTGTGAGAAAAAAGAGTACCTTGACGAAGTTTACTTCGCCAGAAATGTGGAAACGGCATGATGATTGTTATGAGAAGAAAAGAACTCTTGAATTTGTTATTGAAATCCAGGTCCTGATTAAAAGCAAGAGCTTCAAGTCAATCAAGTCCGTAGCTAGAAAGGTAGTGATGTTATCAAGAAGGTGGCTGTGGAAAAACACTACATTCGGCAAGAAGACTCTACCCCATGCTACACAAGCAGGAGAATCGAGTCATGGCTGCCAAACAATTTCAGCGACAACTTCACCACTTACATCTGACCACCTATATCCCCAGACTGTAACCCACATGATTATTATGAGTGGGGTGCAGTTTGAGCGAGAGACCACTAAAACTCGTTGTAACACCAAAAATGAACTGAAGGTAAGGATTATGGTAGCATTCATCAACTTAAACAAGGAGAACGCCCAGAATAGATGCAGAAGTAGTCTGGAGGTCGCGATTCAAGCCAATGGCAATTTTAATAAATAAATTTCCTCTTTAGTATTTAAAGATATTTTTGTGCAATTTTGGCACATATATCTCTAAAATGTCAGATTTATTTTCTTATTTGCGCAATTTAGATGATAATTTATCAATCCTTATATATTTTTGTTAACATGTGCATCAAATGAATTTATGAATATTTAAATATTACCTATATTGCAGTTTCATCAGTGAAAGAGTGAAAAACATTTAAAGTGATTCAGACCAGTTCATCTTTGATTCCTTGTCTTGTAAAATTTTGCAAAGTAATAATAACAAAAGAATTATCATATTTTTCATTTAGAAATATCCACTTTGAAATAAATACTAAAAATAGTATAAAATACATAATTTATTTTAGAAAACTGGGGTGGTCTATTAATTATGACCGGTAGTGTATGTACCTTCCCTGTAATTTCTCTGAAGATGGCTCATGTGAGCCGAAATCATAGAACCAGCACAATAAATAATATTCAACTGTTGCACAAATTTTGTCTTTATTTTCATCTGAAATTAAAGCAAAAATACGATGTTTAGAATGGCTCATGACTAAACATAATAGACAATCATTGTCTGTTATATTTAACAATATATATTTAGACTATATATATATATATATATATATATATATATATATATATGGAATAAGAGATAGAAAGTAAATTTGGCTGTTGCAAAAAATTAATTTGAATTAATAAAAAATAAATATTGATATAATAGACAATAAAAATAGTAATAATTAATGGCGTAGGTACAAGGGCAATAGGCCGGTCTGCCACAGCTGCCACTTTTCAGTGAACCGGTATTCTGGGTTTTTTTTAGATTTGCCAGTACAAACTGGATTGAAATAAATGGGATTTTAATGTCAAGATATTTCCTATAGTTGAAGGACCTTTTCGATTTCGAGTTACTTAAATTATGCCATATGCGTTTAAGAGATTGCTATTTTGAGCGAACAATAAACATTATCCAGTGATGTATTCTCGGCTGTTTTGTCATTGTTGATATTGTGAAACTAGTGAACGCACGTTCATTTAATGCAACAGAGCAGCTTTGTGTGAAATACACAATTTGACTGTTATATATATATATATATATATATATATATATATATATATATATATATATGTATGTATAGTAATGCTAATAAATGTATTTATTATGAACTAGAAAGAGCCATGTAAATTACGCAGATTTATTTTTAATTTTTTTAATGCCACTTTATGTACTTTTCAAACCACGTCAATTACCTCTTTTAAAATTCTGTAATGTGGTACGACGCACAGCTTCGTTAATAATCTGAAACCATTTTCCATAAGCATGAATGGAATAAATATAAATTCTATACATTCTCCCCAGATCAAAGGTAATATTAGAATTACTTGTGATATTTTTTCTCAGTTGCAATCTGGAGATGTATGTTAGATTATAGACTAATAAAAATAATTTCCTTTCAAATGCATCTAGTTTTATTTCTGAAGTTGTTGTATTATTTATGTTCTTATAATGATTTTACAAGGATTTTTAGAATATGATTGACAATCAAGATGCTTGCAAATGAATATAGTCTAATATTGTTCTATTTTATATACAAGATGCGATGGATAAATTGTCGTTTAAATAACGCCAAATGAAAATAATACTGACATTTCATTCTAACAGACATTATGCAAAAATATTTTAATGAAAGTAACGCAAAATATTTTACCAGACATTACGTAAGAATATTTTGAATTTCTAAAGAGGAAATCGTTATTGCCTTCAACCATTTTCTCTAAACGACTACGCAATTATCTCTGGACGGCCTCCTTGTTTAAGTTTGAGAATGCTATCATATTCCTACCTTTAGTTGATCTTTCTTGGTACAAGAATTCTTGTTGGTTTTTATCAGCTGCGTTCTGCATATAATAATCAAGGGGATTTCAGTCTGGGGAGTTAGGTGTCCAGATGTAAGCGGTGATGTAGTCGCAGCTATTATTTTGCAGCCATGAATGTTTTCCCCTCATTGTGTGGCATGGTACAGAGTTCTATTGCTTCTGTAGGAGGTCTTGTATTTTCCTTTCCGTGTCTGCAATCAGCACTGTATCATCTGAATACCTTATGTTGTTCAAGTTGTGGCCTCCAATAACAAATCCTGGCGTGTCATCTACGGTCCTCAAAATATTAATTGCTCCTGATAAGAAAGTCGGTTCACTGTGTCGTCCCAGAAAATTGTTTGCTTTTTATTATTCACATTTGTAAATCTAACATTTGTCAGTGCATTTAATAATATTGGTATGTGTGATTTGGTTCTCCTGTCGTATATTTTGAACAAAATTAAAAAAATAGTCACTAATGATTGTAACCAGGCATCTCGTTCTCAGTTAGCTTTCTCACCGAAGTGAAGTAATTTCTCTTTATCTTTTCTTCAAATATTTTCATGGTAACTGTTCTGATGAGTTTTTCCTCTTGTGCCTAGACTACATGAATTTAAGTCTGCTATTAGGTTAGTAACTAGATCTCATCAAGGTAATCGAGAATTCTAAGGGTGCATAAAAATAACCGCTAAGATATGAATAGTGGCAGAGAAAGTAGACATCATAAAATGTAATTATTATGTGGAAAATTCTTGGCAATATTTTTAATATTCTTAGACACATATCACAGTCACACCACACAGAACTGCACACTCACGGCCATGTATACAATGGTCTATACGTTTCTTGTTTTTGCTATATTGAATATATTTTGCTGTGTCATATTCATATAAGCATGTATTTAAATTATGTATTTATGCAAATTCATTTTGATTACTAGCACGAGTAAAGTATATATATATATATATATATATATATATATACCAGTACGGAATATACAGATACACAAACAGAAATGTGTAAACATTTCTGTTTGTGTACGCGTATTTTTTGCGACTGGAACTGTGTCCGTCTTAAATTCTGTTCGCGAAGGTAACCGAAATATAAACTACACTTTTAAAATGTAAGCGCTATAGTGAAGATAAAAATTTAATTTAACTTTATATATGTGTGCGTGAGTGCGCGTCTCTCTGTGTGCGTGTGTCTTATTTCTATATCATTTTATCAGTAAGGAATATATATTTATACATTTATAAAATATATGGCATGCAGAAAAATATGAAGACCAATATATATTATACTAAATCACATGCCTGTGTGTATCTCTATATGTGAGCTAACAGGGGTGTGTATGCTTAATCCTATTTAATTGTATAAAGATGAGAGTTTCAGTTGCGTTCTAGCCTCATTTTCTATTTTGCCCAACCGCTTGCTGGACAAAGTTATAAACGGTGGTGCATAATTTGGCAAAGTCTGTTGGAAAAGGCGTAGTTTTTGTGGCTCCATTTTGGCACAAACTCACTGTCCATCGGATACAGCCGGGTGAAGCTGTTAATGAGACTCTTGACGAAGCCAATACATTGCCAAATCAATTATTGCTGGTTATAATTCAAACTTGTACACAGTAATATAACGACATGCATGGCTTTCACTTGACATAAAGTAGATATTGATAGAATGGCATCGTAATTAATTCTAATATTATTATGGCTATTGGGAATCGTTTATATAATGTTAATTTTTAAAAATAAATTTGATTAATTTAATTCATTTCATCTCTGTTCGTTTGTAAAAATTTCTATTTTATTTACATTATTCCTGAAAGTTATACACGCATACGTATATTTAAATGGGCAATAGATTTGTTTGTGTTTTTTTTTTTTTGTAATTTTTTGTATCAGGTATATTTAAAACGACTCAGCAAGTGTATATATAATGTTTAGTCAGTACTGGTTATGAACTAGATTATTATTTTTGTCAGTTTATTTGATAATTTACGTACATTTCTACAGAGTGATGTCTGTGTCTTGATAAAAGAAATCTTTAATTGCTATTGTAATTCTCCTTTTTTATCACTGAGAATTATTTTAAACGATGGGAGAAAGGACGACACTGACATCTGAACGCGCATTTGGATAGCGAAAGATGCCTTCTGAAAGCTTAGAAAATTATAAGACACTTAATTTTTTTACATTATTCGGACTATTTTCTTCATCATTGTTGCCATTTTTACAACGTTTTGGCAGTTAGATGCTCTGGCCTTCTTCAGGCCCTAGGGATTTCGAAACGAATGCCTTATTACGATCACTTATTATCCCAGAAGCCACTTCTGGTAGTCATGAGTTATCTCCCATTAAGCTAACTAAGTTGTTAGTTCAACAATGCTGTAACCTGGTATTGAACTCACAACACTTTGGGTCAAGTCACGGGAACTAATCAACGCCTTTATCTACTGGGCCATGTGTCCTTGAGTCCGAATAATGTAAACAGTGTAAATACTTCCTCATCTCAAAAGTATAGACAAGTAGAAAAGTTTGATTAGAAACAAAGAAACGAGTACTGAACTCCTATGTAATGTAATAACACCTATATGACGGTGAAAGTCGAAATTTAAGAAGAAACATGAAGAAAAAGAAATGAGGTTCTACAGAAGAAAGAGACAATTGAAATTTCTAGAAAAAATGTAATACACATATGATAGATTGAATGCAAGAGTGACAAAGAAAAACAACGCATAACCTACTCAGCAACTTTGAGTAAAAGGAAGACGAAATCAGGTTTCGGAGAGATAGCAAAAAACACAGTCTATTGAGAGCTACAAAGGACAAGAAATTTTAGAGAACTTTGATCGGTTAGCTTCCTGGAGGGACACGGCGCAGAGAAGACGAATAATTTTCCAGATGTTCTCTTTTGATTAAGAAAACATTTTCAAATATTCTAGCCGTAGGAATGACCAATTTCACTGTATATAAGAGATTACCTGATTTCTTCATATAGTTTATAGCTTTGCCACAAATAAATATTGCAAAGAATAATCACATGAGCCAAGAAATGGATTTTATTTCCTTTGGCAATAAATATTCGTAATTAATCAGCCATCATGCTACGTAAATTGAGTGCAGAGTTGAAACAGTAAAATTGTAGTTTGTCTATATAGAAATTGCCAAGAATGAGTCTTTAGATTACCGCACACGATAACGCACTGGGTTGCTACATTAAAACAATACTAAATTTGAACAACACTCTTACGTAGCTCCCTGCACATTAGTAGCGTTACCGCCTTGCTCGGGGTGATTCGATTAAAAAACAAACAAACAAACAAAAAACAATATCAATATTAATGAAAATAATGTCACGATCGGTAAATTAATGTGACAAACTAAATATATTCACACCTATAATAAAGAAAACCTTACCGTTATAAACACACAGAAGCATATATGTTTATGTATTATTAAAATATGCTATATTTATATGGAATGAGTGCTCAGTATCCAAGATAGTGCATTTACGTATGGATATACAGTGCAGGTGTACGGGAAATTGTTGCATGGTGACTACCAGTTTCATACGACGATACAAACTTCACATTAGGTTTAAAAGAGTATTGGCATCTACTCTGAATCTGGACATATCCCTCTAGTTTGGTCCTGTATTTGAATAACTAATAAAGTTATGCATACCAGTGTTTCAACTAACCGAAATAAGATGCAATGTGTGCTTAATGTCTCTAGATGTCTAAATTAACTGGAATCACTGATAAACAATTAATGAAATCTAATAGAAATTATTAGCAAGGAGTGGGTTCTAGTATCTACATTCTGCCAAAAATCCTTGCTGGGAAGAGTTTGGTTAAAGCATGTTTTTTCTGCTCTTACTTCCATGCAGATTATTAAGAATATACAGCAGCATACCGTAGGGTTATGAAAAAATTATACTAATGCCGCGATATCAGAAATGATCATGAAAACTTAAATGAGATGTTAATTCACACAATCTCCATAGCCAAATATATCGTCCTGTACTTTTTTGACAAAGATCTTGTTTTCTAATAGATTGCTTTACAATGTTCCATAAACACACCCAGTACTCTATTTCTGTGGTTGGCGATCGGTATACGAGAAGACATACGTGAAGTGAAACCATCTTAGAGTTGGTTGGCCACTTCAGTCTATCTTATCCAAAACATACAACTACTGCTGCTGCATCAGTACATCTGTTGAAAATGTAGAAGGCATGGCATTCATCAAAATCGTCACAGAATGCCTCAAACCATTTTTGGCTTACTTGAACCTGACGTAAGTAAACAATGGCTATAAATGCTTGAAAAATGTCACAAATCAAAGCAATTTAGTTGTTACTGATCAACGACATGTTTAGGCATAAAAATACACAAGGAATATATACACAGCAATAATTAAACAGCAGCTTGTTTACAACTGCCACGCATTTAATGCCGTGAAACATTGGACCACAAAAGTTACCTGTCCTTAACCTAAATGGGACAATTTGTATAGAGACAGTTTAGTGGGTCTTTTGCTCCCATGAATGCTAAAGAATGATGAAATGACTAGCTGAATATGTTTTCGGTACATCCAAAATGAAACGTTCATGTGAATTGAGCCAGTGTTTCAAGTTGTATTATTGCAGACAATACTAGACAGATAATTACAAAATCTTGGTCGGAAATTGTGCTGTCAAGTGTGTGTAGTAATGTCTTCCATGAAATATTCCAAGTTCACACGTTACGCTGCAGATTATGGGAGATCAAATATCCCCTAAATTCAGGTAATATTGATGTTTCTTCGCAATATGTAGCTGAGCAAGTGTCCACAATGAATCACATAATGTCATATCACAATATATATAGGCCTGGATATTTACATGGTATCAAGTTAAAACTGAATCGCTAACGTTAACTTTACTTTTCTATCATGGATCATTAATCTGATCACGCAAACATGCTATCTCTCTCTCACACACACATATACACACACATGCACCTATATATATAAATTCATGAGCAGTCTAGCATAATATTCAGTAAAGGTAACGCATTGCGTATTTTTGTCATGTATATTACTTTGATTTTATTTTTGGCGCTGACTAGTTTATTTGCAAGATCAGCTTTATTCAAATGTGTTTGAACAGTAACGAAATATGATTATTAGCAAACAGTTTTCATCGTGTTTAATGAGAATTAGAATATGTACTTGCCGGTGTTTTCTGATTACTTACGGATTTCACTAGGCAATAAAATAGCGACTGGAATTCGAACGCGATCTCTATTCATTATATCACCAAGCATCTAGAATAGTTAAAGAGGCAGATGAAAGAGAATTGTTGCCGTATAAAGTAGATACAGTTAAATAATGAGAACAAAATAAATTAGATTAAAGTGTTTTCATAAAAAAGCTAAAGTTAATTTAATTTAAAGGTAAATTTCTAATTTAAGGTCATTTTTATATTAACATATTTAAAGTGAAAATACAGTAATGCTTGTTAATATCGCATCATCGGGGAGAACTGTTAAAGGGTTTGCTATGGTTGACAAGTATTTTCCCAGATAACATTTGTCATATGTTGGTCATCATTATATCCATGATATAATACATCGTATTTTACAGACGGGATGGAATAGCTGAAAGAAAAATACTGATTAAGTTATACACGAAATGATATACGCATATTTAAATGTATCCCACACAGAGAAACTATAACTCTTTAGTCTTAACTTGTAAAGATCACCAAGATTAGTGAAGAAACAGTTACTTGAGCAGAATGAGTGAACATAAGCCCATAGACACCCACCCACATGCATACAAATACGTTTACACATATATATATATACATATACACGAATACGCGCACATACATATATACACACATACACGCGTACATATATGCACACATATATAAGTTTATATATACATATATACATATGTATATATAAACTTCCAAACAATAGGCTCATGATTTCTCAAAGTATTTTCAAAACACGGATTATATATTAAATAACAGTGTGGTTTATATATATTTATCGTTCTTACAATATTTTATAGCATTTTGTTCAAAATATTTGTATTTTTAAATACTACGCATGTTGTGGTATGATAATTTTGTAGACAAAACATTATAACACAATTTTTATAGTTTTAGTAAGATTTCTAATAATATTCGCTAAAATTAAAAATAGACAAAACGATACAATCACGTACTAGAGGACGTTGCTTATCTGCTTATATACGCATGACATTAGCATGCATTGTTAAACCAGTGTACATATAATCCACAGCTTTCACTTCATTGATGCCTGTGTGAGAGCACGTGCGTCTGTACGCGTGTGTGTGCCTGGGTCTATATCTATCTATCTATCTATCTATCTATCTATCTATCTATCTATCTATCTATCTATCTATCTATGTGTATGTGTGTGTGTGTCTATAATTTACGTATATTTTTATAGTGATTTTTTATACATTTCTGTATGCTAATATATTAACATCTAAGTCAGTTTGACATTTTGGGCTTTAATACTTCATTCGTTTGTTCTTTTGAAAAGTTTCGAAGTCGCCGGAGAACTTATTAGTTTTGCTAATATTAATTGCCTGAATGTTACGGTTTGGCATACATTCAGATAAAATTGGTAAAAAGAAAAATGGGTGAAAAAGATTGAAATTATGTAAAATTACGAACTATAAAAAATAATTCTCTTACAAAAAAAGGTTTTAAAAACCTCTTTTAATGCGATATACCTGCATTTCATATATCTCCGAGGCTTGACGGACCAACTACTTGGCCCCATTCAATATAACTCATTTACCTACCCCTTCTGGACATTTGTCTCTGATAGATGAAAAGCCATTTCTTTGTACAAGCATGTATTCTTTTTGTTTTCGCCGGATAAGGAGAATTTGCCTCAATTACTCAATCAATTATTTTTTCCTTTTTATTAACAAATGGCCTCAGAAGTCTGTCTTTACATTTTTTCTTTCTTGGCAAAAAGCCCTTCTTTGCATACCCATTAACTCCTGCTGCCGCCTATTTTCTGTATTCTAAATGCATAAGAAAATGCAAACATAACTAAGCAAAAAAAAAAAAAAATGGCGGCTGTTGTCTGAATGAAATAACTTATAATATTTATGTTCCCTTTTGTGACTGGTAATTTCTGTTAATAATATACATTATCTGTCTATGGGATCGTGTATAATATACGTTTGAGAGTAACTCTTCAGTGATTCATCGCTTTTACTCTATTCTTTACTCTAATCACACACACATACATACATGCTCACGCACATTTATATATATATATGTATACATTAATGTATTTATTTTTTACATTTTTTATGCAAAGAGAAAAATGATATACTTCTACCTCTGTCCGGGTAAATATAAACATAATTTTAAGTCTAAAAGGCACCTCAAAAGCACAGTGGCACTGTCTTTTATATAATCTGATTTTGTTTTACAATATGATTCACCCTGTACAAGAGCCGTGGGTGAACTCGTGATAGATAGTTACGTTAAAAGGATTTTATATGAATAGAAGGGGAAGATAACTTTTAACTCTAGACTTAAACAAGTTAAGAGTGTAGTGATCGGCGAACATCCTTTTGGGAGTCTGTTCCATACAGAGTTGATTACCTCAAAACCTCTTTGAGTGGAAGTTACTATTCTCCCATCGAATACGGAGTGAGTGTGAGTGCTTTATTGCTAAAAATGAAAGTGGCATTGCCAGTCCTAGCCTTGAGGGTCAGATCTGCTGGAACAAAGAAATGCTGTTCATCCGTGCATTTTCCATAATAATAGTAACAGAGCAGTGAGAGACACGTTTCATCCCGCTTATGTGAGAAAGAGAGGTTGGCTTGAAGAAAATAATTTTTATTCGTCTAGGACTCGGGGACGCTTTTGAACTCTATCATGACTGGAAAGTTTTATCTGGATCCTTCTTCCCCAACATGGTAACATTACTATATTTCCAGCCTAATCGGCTCTTATAAAGGTAGAGTCTATATGAAGGTACTTACTGGAGCGGTACAGTGAGCAGATACTTTTACCTGCATCTCTAGCAATGGGTCTTATATAGGAATTCCACTTGAGGCTGAGTGCGAATCTGAGGCCCAATATCAGCTCAAGGATTCGTATCATCACTGGCGGTATTTCGGATCCTGATTAGCGGTGATGTTATCTAACCAGTTTAGTTTTAGAGACATTGAATTTCAACAGCTAGTTTTTCTCCCCACTGGCAACTTGGTGTTAGATCAAAATGTTCAGGGCTTTTCTCAGATTCAAATTTAATGAGGAACTTGTATTTGAATAGAGGTTTTGCTTATTTATTAAAGACCCTATTTATGTTTTTCTTTTACCCACCTGAATGTTTGTGAAACATATTAAATGAAAATTTACTATCCCTAGTTAGATCAACTGAGCTAGAGAATGTCAAGCAGAAGATGGACAGACTAAAGATCAATATTATGGGCATATGTGAGACCAGATAGTCTAACAATGGAGACTTTAGCAGCCACAACCACTGTTTAATATACGCATGAGACAAAAGTAACGAAAAAGGATTTGGCTTAATACTGAATAAAAAAAATCGTTGTGGGATACTGCCAGCTTTCAGAGAGAGAAAGACAGAGAGAGAAAGAGAAAGAGGGAGAGAGAGACCCTTCAACATACATATCATAGAAGTTTATGTACCAACAGCTTTAAGCATTTAGAAAGAAATACAATCATTCTACTCCATATTGGACGATGCCAAGGCTCAGTGCAAAAGCCATGAAATTAGAATCATAATGGGTGACTTGAATGCCAATGTATGTAAAAAGAGGGAAAGAGAGACGACCAGCAATTTTGGATTAGGAATTCGCAAAAAACTAGGAGAAAATGGGTCCAATGGTGCACAGCTAATGACCAAGTAATAACTAATACCCACGATGTCTTTGGACATCGAAAAGCCCATGATGTGACATGAAAAACCAAATAGACTACATAAGCATAAACAGGAGATTCAGAAGCGCAGTGATTCAATGCAAAACCTATTCAGGTGCCAACAAAGTCACATTTATCTGCAAAAAAAGGATAAAACTCCGGAGAATGAAAGAAGCTTAACACAGCACCAAGACTGAAATACAATAAGCTCATGAATGACCTGAATCTGCAAAAAGAAAATAGTAAGAACGTGAAATGCAATGAAACAAACACCCAACCTATCAACTATCCTCACTTCTAACAAATATCTAAAAAACGCAAACCTATCAGGGAATTTAAAATGTCAGAAACCCAGGTGCCTAATTTGTAAACATTTGGTAAGCGACACAATATTCTCTGTACTCAAAACCAAAATCAAATTGCACCCACCACGTCTCACTTGTGACAGCGAAAACATTATATGCTTCCTCTTCTGTTCAATATGTCCCAATAGTGGATATATTGACGAATCCTGTAATAGCTTTAGATTTCGCTTCAATAATCACAAACTTAATATACGCCAAAATAATCAATATTCCCCAGTAGGAGCACATTTCAATCTACCGGGTCACACCTTAGAAAATTGCAAATGTTTACTAATAGACTCCAATTTTAGTTCTTCATACACACGCAGAAAGAAAGAAAAATACTGGATTTTAAAATTAAATACACACAAGCTAGGGTTAAATAGGGACCTAGGTGCTTTAAATTTTTACAAATATTTCAATAACTAAATGTTTTTAGATACATTCAAAAATTTTTTTATCTAAAACAAATGTACAACTATTATCAAAGATAGGTTTACGTTTACAAACATAATTTTAAAATTGATGTAAGAACAAAAACTCTCTCTACAAACGCGTCATGTGATGTAAACAAACGCGTCACGTGATGTAAACAGACTCTTCACAGACACTCTCGCGAAATCTCGCGAAATACGTTACTAATTCAAATTTTAAAATCATTTATTTCTGATGAAAGCCCGAGTGCGGTCTGAAATATAAAATATAATAGTAGAAATAAACAAATACTGTCAAAAACACATTTTTAAACTCAAAACGTTTTAATATTCTTTCCTATACATATTAAGACAGTATATATGGTTCATCACTATGCTATATATATATATATATATATATATATATATATATATATATATATGCAAGCCTTCCCTCAACAAACAAATGAACATAAAAACCTAAGACACACACAAAAACAAAAAATTCAAATGCGGAAAAAAAGAAGGCACGCACGCACACACACACACACACACACACACACACACACACATATATATATATATATATATATATATATATATATATATTACTACTAATTCTTTCCTCAACAAAAAACAAAATAAAAACTAAGACACACACAACTTCAAAAATTCAATTGAGAACAATAAAAAAAATAAAAAACATTAAATTCAAATAGTATCCCTAAAGTAGTAAAAGTATCTAGATGACCCGTAGAATAGAACTGATTAAAAACTGCTGATAACAATTTTAAAGTATAAGGACGAAATTAAATTGCACAAATCTGTGAAAAAAATTCCTCACAGACAACGAAGGCGACAGAAGAAACTTAACGTGTGAATAAAATAACCCAACACGCAAACACTTTCTCTCTGATCTTATTGAACACCACTTGACTTATCTATTTATACACGATACCTTGGCCATCAGAAAAGCATACGGATATCAATATGTAAAGTCACATGTTTAGTCGCCCGAAGAGAGTCAAATTTAGACTCGAAACATGTGTAGCGTCACAAATATCGTTATGCACACTTAATGTATCATACAAAAATAAAGTAATAATAATAATAATAACAGTAAATCTACACTTTAAACAAAACTTTCAAGTCTTCTCACACACTTTATTTTCTATCTCTCTCTCTCTCTATATATATATATATATATATATATATATATATATATATAAAAACCACGTGTTTCGTCAAAAATTTCTTAAGTATAGTTTCACATTTTAATTTAAAATAAAGGATGAAAATGTGACAAAAAATATGTGTCATTCGATAACTTACCCGGTATATATGTATATATATATTTAAAACATACGTCACCGTAATGGTAATGGCGGCGCTAGAGGGTGTCATCAGTGATGTCATCGCGAGGATCACTAGGGGGTTTCGGGTCTTTCAACATCATACCCCCCTCAACGCACCGACCCGGTCAGAGATGATCAGTTTTTCGCCCACCCTCAATAAGCGCTTTCAGACACTGGAAAAATTACCTTTAGGCCCGGTACGAAACCTTGCAAAAACCTTTTTGTACGAAACCTTTTGACAGTCAGAGCCATTTTCCATTTAAAGGCGAACCGTACATGAGCTCGTTCGAAACATTAATTTAAATTTATTTATGCATTTTGTCTTATTTACGAGTACTAATAAAATGAAGAGAAATCAGAAATGCAGAATTTCGGGGAATTTTAGCTAACAATTTGTTTTAGAATCCAGGCACTCTCTCTTTTGATCCATGAGCAATTAGCTGTTCTTTCTCGCTGTTTCGGTTATGGACTTGAGTTCTTTCCTTTTTTTTACTCCCACTATCCCAATATCTGTTATGGCTTTGCATAAGGATCTTGCTGCAAATACTCTAGTCCCTACTTTTATAGGAGTGCAGCTAGCCCTCCAGCCTTTAACCTTGAAACTCTCCAGCAGTTCGTCGTATTTTAACTTCTTCCTTTCATGGGCTTCTTCTGCGTTTTCTTCCCAGAGGACCGTCAGTTCCCACAAGATTATCTTCTTCAAATTATGTGAGAAGAAATCTATATCGGCCCTTAATTCCCACTCTGTTGCAGGAGATAGCAGGTTTGGATTTACCTTTCTATTTCGTGGGATTTTTGCGCCCGCTTTTATAAATTTTATCTGCCTTGTGTCTGGGTTGTAAACATTCTCTTTGATAGCATTTTGAACTATTTTCACGATATATATATATATATATATATATATATATATATCATATGAATATATCATATGAATATATCATATATATATCATATGAATGATATATATATATATATATATATATATATATATATATATATATATATCATATGAATATACAATACTTAAGATTGTCTTGATGAAACATGTGGTTTATACAAAACGGGAAACCACAGATTTTCAGCCTTTGTTTAACCAAAGTATGATAGTGACAACCGAATTTATACGGTTAAATCAACATGCGTTGACTTAGTAAATCTAATAAATCGAAGTGATTTGATCTCAGAGTGAATAAAACCACTCTAAATAACAACATTTGTAGTCAAATTGATAAAGATTTACTGGTGATTACTTACATAGGGGCACAATCCCTAATTCACAATACATTTTGCCGAAACTTATGATCAATATTTTGAAATCAGCATAATTCTTCAACATGTAAGTTTGTTAAAAAGTTGAAAGATTTATTAATTTCATAAATGTTCTTCTTATTTTTCCCTTAATACCCACTTTCCACTAAAGAGATTTCAATATAATAAGCCAGCTAACTCTTCGACATAGCATCAATTAATTTTAATTTGAAAAGGCCAACATCCTGATAGTAAGTGAACCCTGACTGGAATATTGACTTGTCAAATATTTTTTTTGTCGTCCTTCGGACAAAATAATTCATCGCTGATAAATGACTCCTGATAAAGTGGTTTCAATGGAAATATTTTCTGGAATACGATTTCTAATTTTTTTAAATCACTTTCAAAATGAATTATGTTGTTGTTCTTTTTTTTATATGAACAGTTGGTAATTGAAATTCTCCATTAAAGAAAGACTGTTCAAAATCTATAATGAAAGTTATCGAGTGAAATCATATGGCATTGATGTTGAAGCGAAAAGAAATAAGTGAGTATTTGTTATGGGTGTAAAAATCAAGGTTGCTTTAATTACAGAATGAAATGCAATGTTTGGTGAATTTATTCAAGAATAATACATAGTTTTCTAACAGACTCTTAAATTTTAAAACAATATCACATAAAAATAATAAGACAGTGTTGCCTTAGATATTTTGGTTTATTAAGTTTTATTAAAATTATTCAATCCCATTACGAGATTTGTTTATTAAAGTAAACATTAAATAGCAAGAACCAATTATTAAATATGCCTTTTCAAAAGAAGACCTGTGCTGTCTCTCAACGAAATATGTATTGTGCACATTTTCTGGACACTACTTGCGTTGGGACTCTTTTAATATGAAATAAAGAAATGTTACTCGCCCGAGGATATTTGATGCATCGTTCATTAATGAATTGTTTTCTTGTAAAATTTTGTGGGTTGCTAAAACAACATCTCTAGGCGATGCTCCTTAAGCCTATAAAACCTGGTTCATTTTTCTCCCTAATCTTTTTCTGTTTCTACAAATTTGAAGAATATTTTTGTTCAATATCTTACTTTTCTCTCGTGATTTTGTACTCCCTCACACACTTGTTCATCACGTAGAGCCTACAGAACCTTCACGCACACAACCACTTATTCTCGAATTTCAACGCTTTATGAACTTTTTATATTTCTGAGATGAGGTAGTATTTACAGTATTTACATTATTCGGACTATTGTCCGAATCTTTGTTGCGATCTTTACGATGTTTCGGCCAGTGTACTTCCAGCTTTTTTCGAATCACTGGGGCATATGAAATCCGTCCCTTGCGTAGAATTGCCTAGATTGGAAGTCATGAGTTATCTCCTTCTAATCAGTTATCTATTACTGCTATTGAACTCACAACTCTTTGGATCAAGTTACAGGAACTTCTTCTTCTTCTTCTATGTGCCCTGTCCCTTCAGGACGTAGGCGATCATGGATCTCCACGTCTCCCTATCCCTTGTGGCTCTTAGTATGTTTGCTCCTGTTGCTCCTGGCAACCCCCGTTCCGTCATCCACCTGATCAGACTCTGCAGATATGTTATCCGCTGCCTTCCTCTGTCTCTCCTTCCTTCTATCTGACCAGTCAGTATCAGGTTCTCCAGGCTCTCCTTCCTCATTGCATGTCCCAGGAACTTCAGTTGTCTCTTCCTGATGCTCAGCATCAATTTCCTTTTTGTTGCCATTCTTTCTAACACTTCGTCGTTGCTTGTATGCTCAGTCCACGATATCCGTAGCATCCTTCTGTAGAACCACATTTCGGCCGCTTCCAGTTTTTTCCTCATTTTCGATGATATTGTCCAGTATTCACAGCCGTACTGAAGAACTGACATCACGTAGCAGTCTAGCACTCTTTTCTTCGTTTCTATTGAGATCTTCCTGTGTGTTAGTATTTTGCTCATCTTCTGGAACGCGTCCTTTGTCATGCCAATTTGCCTTCGGATGTCCGTGTCGCACTTTCCATCTCCTGTTAGAACACTTCCTAGGTACTTAAATTCTTGGACTTGTTTGATTCTGTTATCCCCCACCTGTATTTGGCATTTTGGGTTGTATCTTTTGCTGATGACCATGCACTCAGTTTTCTTAAAGTTTATTTGTAGTCCCTTCTTGTCACTCTCCACTGCTACTTTCTGTATGAGATCTTGCAGTTTCCTTTCCGTGTCCGCAATCAGTACTGTATCGTCCGCGTATCTTATGTTGTTCAGGTTGTGGCCTCCAATAATAAATCCTGGTGTGTCATCTAGGGTCCTCAAAATATTCTCGCTGTATAGGTTGAACAAATCCGGTGAAAAGACACATCCTTGTCTTACGCCTTTTTCTATCTTTGTGTATCTACTGAGGTCGTTACCTGTCCGTATGCAGGCCGTTTGCTGCCAGTAGAGATTCTTGATTATTCTTATATCTTTGCCGAAAATGTCGAGGTTGCCTATCATTTCCATCAATTCTTTGTGTCGTATTTTGTCGAATGCTTTCGCGTAATCAATGAAGCATAGGTACAAGTCTTTCTTCATTTGTAATGCCCTTTCAGAGAGCATCCTAATCATGAATATGGCGTTCCTTGTTCCAGTGTCTTTGACGAACCCGCACTGTTCCTGCCCTATCTCTGGCCTGATTCTGCTTCTCGCTCTATTCATCAGGATTCTGACAATCAGTTTTGTGATGTGACTCATTAAGCTGATAGTTCTGTGTAGTTCACACTCGTTTGCACCTGGTTTCTTCGGCAGTGCTATAAATATCGACTTGCATAGGTCGTCTGGTATTATTCCGCTGCTATAAATTTCGTAGCCAACGTATATACCCATTGGGTTATGTTCTTAAGGACAAGAACAAGTGAATTGTAAAGACTTATAAACCTAATACCCAGTAACCCATTTTTACCAAAGTTGATATTGCAGTTTGTTTTTATGTTAAACGTTTTTTCTAGTATCTTTGATGTTATAGATTTTCTTTAGTGTTTTTACCTGAGTTCATATTGCAATCTTTGAAACTATTTCATGTTTCAGAAAATTATCGTTTTGATATTTATTTATTCGGTTGATAATTTGTAAAAATATTTTGAAATATCACCTGAAAAAAACAAATAACTGAACAATGATAACAATATATATATATATATATATATATATATATATATATATATATATATATATATATTCGTAAGCAGACAGCCCTGTTTCGCTGTATCACAGCTATTCAGTACGGTTAGACATCCGATTGCTTTAAGATAGGTTCCTGACTTATTTTGTCTGGGGAAGTATTATATGGGATTTACGGTTTTCTTAAGGAAGGGTAGACAGTTGGACGTCAAGTCGGGGTTGGAAAGATACGCGATAGCTTAGTTTCGAACAGGTCAGTGCCGAGAGTTTTTATGCACCATCGATAGCTTAATTTACCACCATGTGGGACCTATTGTCTGTTAATTCTATTTCTAAGGTCCTTATTCTTGGGATCCAGAGGATCGATTATGTGTTGTTATGACAATTTATATATGTATATACGTAGGTATGCAGAAATTTCTTATCTCTTTATTGTTTCATTTGTTATTACTATTTCTCCAATTTAAATTATCTATTATTAGTATTACTCGTATCTTAGATAATCTTTAGGGTCGTATTTTAATAGAGTATTTTAAGAAATTATATTTTCGAGTGAGAGCTATTATTTTAACTATGGTTGGAATACACTACGACTAGAGGTATAATGTACATTAAGAGATTTAATTTACTTTCACCATAAAGATTCCCTATAGCGAACCTTAATTTATAGGTATAAATTCCTGGTAACTTTTCTTTATCTCCCGTTTATTTAATTATATTTTTAATTTGTTTAATTTTGATATTTTCAATTGTTTTTAAAATTAGTTTAAATTAGAAACAAATTTTAAGTTATAGTGAGAGCAATTATGGTTTTGAATAGCATTAAAATTATGATATAAGTTTTTGTCCGTACCGCAAATATATCACAATATATTTAAAATTACGTTTCATAGGTAAATTTTTCCGGTTGAGAACGGGTGGGGGTTTTGAAACATTGTCAGGAGAAGTTGCGTCAATATTTATTTCTTGTGATACTGTATTTCATGTAATTGTATCTCTTTGCCCCTCCTTTATTGTGCCTCTTTCTCCTTTCCTTTCTCGCATCTTGCTTTTCATTCTGATCTTATCTGCTTCCCCTCCTTTTTATTTTTCCTTTGGCTGGTTCCATCGTTTTCTTTCTAAGTTTTTAACTTTCTCTCAATCGTCATCCCTCCCATATCCTCGCCTTCTCATTTCTTCGGGGCTATTTTTCAAATGAACGAGAAAATTTTCGTATATAAACGTCACAAATGTCTGTCCTAATATGGACATGTGAGCGTCTACGGAAAATCAAATAAAAGTGAAGAATATCAAAGCGGTGAAATATGTATCATCCAAGCTGATAATCGAAACAAAAATTCGTCATATAATATATATATATATATATATATATATATATATATATATATATATATATTAATGACATGATTAGTACAATAAAATGAAATTATCAGGTACTGTTAAAGAACAAAAACGCTGCAAGACATTTTTAAAATGGTAGTAAAGTTTAACAAATGGTAGTAAAGAAAATTAACTAAGCCGACGATGCCTTGCTATGGTTTCTCTATTCATGAGTCTGGCAGGACTGATATATATATATATATACTCAATTAATATAAAACTCGTTGTCGCGTGTTTGTATATATATATATATATATATATATATATATATATATATATATGCGTGCGGTGTAGATATAATAGAATCCAAAGGAATATCCTGTACATACAGTGGTAGGATAACTCTCTAAAAGAGCTCTAAATATACATGTATATAAATACATATAGAGCAAATATAAGAAGAAATTTAGGCAGTATTCTTGTAAAATCTTCTGTACAATAAAGACAGAAGCTGATGATGTTTCGCTTGAAATAGGCTCAAACTTCCGATTCACCATGAAATAACGTGTTAGCCAAAATTTCTTCTTATATATATATATATATATATATGTATATATATATATATATATGTCTAGTCCGTAAACGGCGAGGATAATCCAACAAGATAAACTTAATATAAAATATTAAGTGCTATATTTAAATAGAGAACTCAATAGATGTTATCCAGAGAAATATGATATTTATAAAGGAAAACTCAACACGTCATTTAAATTGGTTATAAATTATAATTCATTTCAATGAACTTAATTTCCATTTGGTACAAAACATTTTGCCGGAATAAGCATTTTCTTTAACTGAAGAGAAAAATCAAAAAAATATAAAAATATGAAAATTAAGAAGAAGGAAAAAAGAGAAAAAGGGAGTCAGAACAGAGGCAATGGCTTCAGATCAGCTGGAGGTATTCAGACCAGTCATGAAGATTCTGACCGCTAAGTCAGTAACCGTTTATTTCTAATTCTATGGATACGTGTGTATGTTTAACCCCACAAATTAACCCACCCATGTACACTAACCTATACCCATATACACATATGTGCACACATCCCCACATATACTTACAAATGTGACTATGTTTATGCTTATACATACTTACCGACGTACACTTTGTCATGTCTACATACGGATCTTGCGTTCGTATACTCACATAAATACATTTCATAAAGACGGAATTTGCGCGCGCAATTTCGGCAAAATATTTATATCAATATGCCATCAAAACTGTATAGGTATATCAATATATAAGTTACCGTGAGTTTTGACGGCATGTCGATATAAGTATTTTGTCGTAATTTTAGACGTTGTTCTCCATTTTTAACGGACAAAATCTTCGAGCCGCTCTAATATCCGATTTACCGAAATTACCTTGATTGCGTAATGTTAATCTTGGGTTTACTGAAAACATTACAATTCTAATTTCCGGCTTTAAATTTAAAACTTGTTTTTGACTCTAGGCTGTTTTTTTTTTATTCATCAGCATTGATCGCCATTCTTTTTTTCCAAAGATGTTCTGTCGTATATTCATTTACGTGGCAATGTGCATTTTATTAGATTGCAAAGACTTTATGAAAGATCAATAAAGAAATTGTTTGGATTCGGAATGGCCAGTTGTGTCAAACAACTATGATAATTTAATCAGAGTTTATTTAGAATTCATCGAATACACAAATACCTGCGTGAATGTGCCGAAATATACACATACAACGGCTTTAATATTTGAAGTCTGGCAAATTGTTTTTTTTTAGTTACGGACATTTAAATAGCTTTATATTCCTAGACCTGTCTGGGAAAGTAAAAGGAATTTTTACTTGTGAAGTCACTTAAGCTGGTCTACTATCGGTCTGTTGCATATTTTCTGTGAGATGACAGAAATTATTTATTTTTATGATATGTTAGCTGCTTTCTATTCGTAATTCAGTACTATAGTTTAACATTTTAAAATTTACCAACAATTCTCTTTGATGAAAGTTGACCGGAAAAGATGTTCGCTAAAGATGAATTATATCTTTTTTTTATTTTGACAGTTCATTTCAACATGTTTTTTAAAGATATATTTAAGTCTTTTACTCTTAGGTAATTGTTTAATAATAAATAATTAGCTTTAAAATATATCTCCGCAGTGAATGTTGATAATACAAATAAAAACTTCCAGAATGAACATTTCAAGGTAATTATGGAACAATTATCAAGTGTGTATTTCAATCTGCCTTGTAAAGGCGTCACCTTAAATTTTGTAGTAGTGCTTCTGCATACATATAGACCCCATCTGTTTAAGTCTCACACTTTTTATGTCTGACAATTGAAATGATTGTTGGTTTGAGAAGACACAGATAGTAGCTTGAAAATTTGAGATAAAAAAAAAACAACATTTCTACAAATTCTGTTGCTCAACAGGACGTTCAATGGCATTGATAATTAATTAAAATGTAGATGTCTTAGTTTTAATTACTTAATTATTAATTAGAGTGATCTGTCTGCTTGAACAAGTATTATGTCATTTATTGACAGGTAGTGAATCATAAATCGAAAGTGTTTTCTATCTGCCTATCAGGTAATGAAATTCTTTGGACTAAGAATGGGGAAATAAATTTTCATAGATATTCATGTTTTATTTTTATCTTCATATCTGTGTTATGATCTTTACACTGTTTAGAGCAGAAAATAATTGATTTCAAACTAGACGTTGCACTCATTAATATTTTAACATGAACAATGGATTGTTCTAAGTGAATCAGAGAGGTCAAAGAAAATGCGGAAATATATTAAACATTAATTAAAGTAACAAATAAATCGCATCAATGTATTTCTGTAAAAAAATATTCGCCGTTTCGAGAAGGTGCAAGCAATTACACGAGATGCAATTCAGTTATGGATACATACATACATACATATATATATATATATATATATATATATATATATATATGTGTGTGTGTGTGTGCGTGTGTGTGTGTGTGTGTGTGTGTGTGTGTGAAAATGTAACTTTTATGTTTATTATTATTAAGTGAATACGGTTTCTCTCTGAAAATATTTTGTTTGCTTTCATCTGAAATATTTTTTATTAATAATAATTAATTTACCCTATTCAGTATATACCATGTGACTGACTGTAGTTTCTGAGTTCATAATTTCTGAAGAATAGATTCTAATACTATAAGCGGTAAATATGTATTTGCGTGTAATTATTTATACATTAATAATATTTGATAAGAGGTCCGACTAAAATAACTCGAGTATCATTCAAGTAAACTTAATAGATGTGTTTCGACGACAAAAAACGATTTGGGGGGGGGGACTCGATAAACTAAGCTAGTAAAACCTCAATATTTACATAAATATCACAAAAACATAACAATATATAAGAAATGAATTGGTTGCTCAAAACCATTAATGAATACACAGGTGACTAATTTCGTAGACATATTGTTCCGGTTCACCCTTAAAGGTGAAAAAGACGGACAAACTGCGATCTGAAAGACAAAACAATAAAACTGATAGTAATACATAACATATTAGTAGGTTTTGACAGCCTGTGTGATAAAAAAAGAGAAAATGTCAGCTTCGACGATTGTGTTGACTTCAAAATCAAGGCATTTAAGCATTACACTCAAGAGTTCAAAGAAAGACTAAAAGTTAAAACTTAAAAAAACAAAAACATAATGATGAATAAAACCAAAAAAATATTAAAGAAAGGAAAATATATTGGGTTGAAAGAGAATTATATACTAAGGATTACTAAGAAAATCGATATGAAAGTGTGCACGAAGTTGAATCTATATATAAAAAAGAATATGTCTGTCTGTCTGTCTGTGTGTATGTGTGTTTTTGTATGCCTCCATTCCTTCGAAACACTTGCTTCGATTTCAACGAAAATTAGGTCACTTGTCGTCGATCATGAGAGGAACCTTTTGATGTACGCAAATTTTCTTTCGAATTGTTTTAGAGGGTACGGCAGAAATCACTGAAACGCTTAGAATTTATGAACATTTCTTCGAAACGACTTATGTGAATTCAACCAAAATCGGGTAACTTGTAGACCAAGACTCGAACCTTTAAGGTACACAAAAATTTCGACTCAATGTACAGGCTTCGTACAGCTTCTATCTTATCATATGCCATAACAATTTTACATGTATTACAAGGTGCCAACCTCTCTGACGTAGCAGAGAGAGTACATCAACTTCTGCGTCACTACGTCATCGCATCTCATACTGGCTTCCGTAACTCCCGCCCCTTTATCAAATTATTCAAACATCATTCCCGTTTATTGGAAAAATTAACCAAGCATGAATCCCGTTTTAAAAATACAAAATCCAATACTTATATCACATTTTTTAACTTACGCGTCACGCCAACCTCATACTTTAGCTTTTTGATTAAGCACTTGACCTAACCATTTCAACATAACCATTAAATCTTCCAAGCAACGTTGGGCTATACAGCCAGTTTAGTTAAACAAAGGCGTTATTAATTATTGCCAAAAGTTATATTTTGTAATAACACTGAAAAATATAACAAAGTAACCATGTGATTAATTCTGAATTGTGCAATTACTTATATTCTTTATTTAAAAAAAAAGTATATAAATTAATCGGATCAGTCACATGGAATGAACGGAATCTCCAGAATGTTGAGATTTCAACAAAATACGCAATTCAGACCAGAAAGCTAGATATGGCAGACGTAAGGAAATGCATGAAAAATTCAAAGAAGAGCAGTTAATATTTAGAAGGTTTATTGTTGAAAACCGCAACGATGTTAAGACATTCACCGCTAAGTGGAGTGGATATGCAGACATTAAATCTTCAGCATAGGGCACCAGGAACAACTCGTGTGAAATATCAGTGAATGAATAATAAAGATAACAATCTCAACTTCTTATTCACATAGCACAGGGAAGTGTGATAATCGATCCATACAAGCGATGAAAATGGTAATGGAAACTAGACAGATTAACGCCAATTACGCGTAAATATATATAAAACTTATAAACAGTGCACAATTTAACATGGGGATCCAGACATGGTTAGATTTTACCAGTGGATCATACATTACACAGTAATTATTACTTAAGGGGTATAAAAACGATTCTTCTAAAAGTGATCTTCTGTGTAACACAAATACAGATCATTAAAGAATAGTTGTCCGACAGATAATTATAACTATGTCAAAAAAAAAAAACTCATTAAGAGAGCCTTAGTTTAGCTAGCACTGGGATCAAGGTTCAATAATCTCCTCAAGACAATATGAGTGAACCGAATATCAATGTTAATAAATACTCTAATGTCATACATTATATCATAAAAATGGCATTTCGAACAAAATAATATCCAGAAATGAACACCGGTGAGCTAAATATGAGCAAGCTAGGTGAGACATAAATCGAAAACCAATACAAATTACGATCACTGACATCTAAACTTATATCAACAATTAAAAGCAATCCAAGAATAATGCAAGTTCAAATTATACCTGTAAGTAATTATTATAAAAATAAGTGAATATTTGAACTCGAAATTCGAATGGGTTTCCAAAATCACCATTGTTGTCTACCTTTCACTAGTTATCTTTTGTAATTTGATGACTAAGAGAAGAAACGGCTCCGAATACTAAAATGGCAAAAGAAAACAACTGGTCTACATTAACTGTATGAAACTATTTGGGAAATCATTCAGATTTATCAAGAATACTTAATACAAAAATCCGACCCAACACCGAGAATGGAAAAACTAAGGCAGCAAGCTTAAACCTTGACAATGACGCTATAATCAACATGATAGAGCAAAGTTTTATTTATAATTATTTATAATTAAAGGAAGGAGTCATTATAGAACATTTCCTTTTTGGTAAGTATTATAGTAATGAGAACGGATATAATACATTTAAAAAATTTGAAACTATTATGACCACGCTGGATTTTATAATACATCAACACTATAGACTTAAAAATTAATGACTACAATAGAAGAGCAATGTTTACCATACTGATGACATTTCAGCTGAAGTCAGATGTCAAAAAGCCTAGTCCAACAAGAACGCTTCTATCTGGCCAGATTAGGGACAGGACAATACCTTTAAAGATAAATGAACATTTTCGAAATTAAATACAATACCCGTTTCAAAGGAAACAATCTTCTCAAGGCACTTGATATAGGCCCCGTGTTGAGTTTAAGACATTGTGGGATGAATGGAAGCATAACAGTGTCATCATTAGCGATTATTCCAAACACTCTTGTAATTGCTATCAGATGTAGCCAACTCTTTCCGAATCCACTGCATTGTCCTCAACTTTACATGTAATCACACTGAAATGTTTGTATTAAAGATTCTGGTGCGAATGCTAAGCAGGAAAGTATGTCGTTTACAAAAGTGAATTGTGTCATCGTGGTCTTTTCCTCACGGGCGGTGTCCAAGTGACAAAATAAAAAACAACCAACGTTTATGCGCAAAATTAAAATTATAAAAAGGATTTAATCTATCTTTCGCTCCCTGTATATCCACTATTGTCTATATACAAGGAGATTCTCGCATCAATGATTAAAAATGGGTGCAAATGCATGATGCGCTCAGCCTGGCTCTACAGTATCACAAATAAAGAACTTTACCAAATAACAAAGACCATCTCGCTTGAAAGCTTTTAGAAACAGAAACATAATGTAAGTCGAAGAGAAAATATTGACATAAACAAGATTATAACTATCCAATACATTTTAAATAAAAACCTCAGAATGGAAACCCTCATCAATACTCGAGAGAGCGATACAGTTACACCATTACTCCATTAATATCTCATATATGTTGATCAATAGTAAAGCTAACTGCTTTGTCAGTTCAATGTTATACGTTTCCTGCATGTAAATTTACGTGTACTGACTTTTGAATTTTTTTGTCTTACTAAGGAAACTATTCCCTCCTATATATAAAATACATTCAGGACGGATAATTCGTTTCGGATAAATTCTCAATGAGATTGATAGGTAATATATTAATATTTATTAGCATCACGTTAGCGAAACATCTAACAGCAACTTCTATATGTGTTCAGATTTACTTCAGTGACTTTTAGTTGCATTAAGAAGACTTATCTTCTACAGAACTTTCAACTTACGTAAATACACAGATTTGCGATACCTAAGGTTGAAAATGTATTTTTAATAATAAAACATCTTGATTGAATTTTTTATCTTAGATTTAATTTCAAAATAAAAGATTAAGTTAAATATTTCCAATATGCAACATACTCTACACTAACTTGAAACTAATTTAGATTTACTAAAGGGAGTCGGTTGCGGTTCATTTATTCTGTTCATGTGCTTTCAGTTCATGAAAGTTTGAAGATTATCTAATGTTATGTAAGTGAACTGCATCCGTAAAAATATATCTGAATACAACGAGAGTGTATTTTATATATATTTTGTAAGTTAACAGTAATTTAATGTTTTATTGGATTTTAAAAAGGTTGCTTTACGAATACTATAGTCATAGTTCTTATGTTCTGATAATGCGTATGACCCTCGTATCTACGACACGTTTAAATACACAGACAAAAGAAAATCAAAATTTTTAAAAAATATTGTTAGATAATTTTTTTAACTTTTTAATTTATTATTAGTAAATATCGATTAAGTTAATAATAATATCACTTAAAAGGGTAAAATTCCTTCTGAATGTTAAAAAGATTTAAAATTTTAATTTATTCAAACGTAAATTTATTAAACCATTACTCAAATCGTGGTCTTTCCTGTTTGTTACCCTGGTAAAACTGAGCAACAGTATTCTCTACTTGATTTATTTTCCCTTCTCGCTTTTGTCGAGCTTCGCAACACAGCCTTCTTGGGAACTCGGACCACTCTCTAGTATTTTTTGACATTTCGTTCCAATAATCTCTTCAACAGGAACCCCTATTCATAATATCTATTTCCGTTACCAGCATGCTGATGGGGATTCATTCTATGATTTTCTTCGTGACGTCTTTTGGATTGACATCTTTAATCATCCATTTGAGAATTGCGCCAGTAAGGTTTCTTATTGGATCAAAGTCGTCATGGACGCTTCCATTCTCGGAAATAAAAGAGGAAACTTCAATATTCTCCATAGTTCCCAACAGCATGCTTGAGCACACAGGAAACAAATTTTTTGTCTATTCTATTCTAACTGATCACGTCATAGCAGAAGTCTATTCGGTGCTGTTATTAATAAATATCAAAAGGTCTTCGAAGAAGCAAGGAATCTTCATAGTTGAGTGAATGAGGTACCGTATAGCTTCCAAAACCTTTGACTCTTGTAATTAACGGCGGCTCTGTAGCAGGGTAATAATAAATATAATTTGTTTATTCCTCCCCTCTTCAATCAATTTGAGATATTCGCATCCTCTGCTGATAAAATTGAATGCTTTGCTTTTAAAATCTCTTTAAACTCTACTCTTGAGTCATCTGTAGTATCTAACTGGTTCCTGTTACCTCTAAGTTGTATAATAAATACCTCGCTTCTTTCTGCTTTTCTGTCTGCTGGAAATCATCATGTGTTGTTCCAGTTTTAAGAACTCTGCTGAACCGTCTGACCCTTAAAACTATTGACTTATTAGCATTCTACCTATTTTAGGAAACTACTAGTGCCCGTAATGACTTTCAAATTGGTTTATCATTTCTCATCGCAGTTATTCTTCACATAAGCAATATTGATTTGCTTCTCAAGGTAGACTGATTATGTACTGTCATTAATTGTGAAAAAGGACTGTAATGTTCTAGACAAAAAAGCTCGTCTGTAGCTTTGGCCTTTGAGATTTTGACATACAGGTCTCTCCACAAGTTCTATTTCTTCCAGACATAATTCTGATCTGAACCAGTCTTTGCCTCAAATCGTGAATTGAAAGTTTACCTGAACGACCACTTCTCTAGATCCGTTCCTACTAAAGCAGGTTTCCCTCAGAGTTCCACTTTTAATCGTGTTCTGTTTTTAATTTTCATTAATGACCTTCCCGATGTCATCAGCTCTTAATTTAACTCCTGCCTCGATAGTACGGCTGATTAGTCCGATACAATTAAAATGGCAGCCGATGTCTAAAATGACCTCAAGTCCGTCGTTAACTGGGACAAAACACAGTTTGTTTATTTTAACGCCTCCAATACTAAACTTCTCTCCATTAATAACCTGAGAGACTTACCTGCCTTCCATTAGAATTGTTGATAGTAACCTCCAGGAAACTGACTCGTTGCGTCTTCTCGGGAAAACATTTTCAGCTGACACGAAGTAGAAAGAATACGAAAGTTGGTTAATTGTATCGTGCAAAGATTTAGAATCTATCTTACATATCGGTAAGTCTACCATTCGTCCATACTTAAAATTAAATTATAAAATAAAAAATATAAAAATATTATATCATTGAATTGAAATTTTAATTTTGAATTTTAATTTTATATATTGATCTACATGTAAACCTGGAATATTTAAACTAATTAGTAACTTAACTTTAGAAGATTTAATTCCCGTAGAAATTGTATGAATTTAAAATAAAATGTATTAAACTGTCAGTGTGAAATTAGCAACAATCGTGCAATAGACGTATAATAATAATAATAATAATAATAATAATAATAACTTCAAGAAATGGTTGACGATCCCACTAAATAATAATAATAATAACTTCAAGAAATGGTTGACGATCCCACTAAAATTCCTGCATGGAAGACCAAAGGAATTACATTTCTTCTACCCAAGAATGGTGACACAAACAACCCGAAAAACTACAGACCCATTACATGTCTTCCGACAACATATAAACTCTTAACATCTATTCTAACAAAACATACATATTTATTGTTAGAAAGAAATGACATGATACCGCTTGAACAAAAAGGGTGCAAACGTGGCTGTTATGGATGTAAAGACCAATTGCTAATTAACAAAATGATCCTGGAAAATTGCTACAGTACAAAGAAAAATCTTAGTACTGCCTGGATAGATTATCGAAAGGCGTTCGATAGTGTGCCACATCCCAGGATTTTAAAGACTTTAAATATATACAAGATATCGCCCGTCATCATCAATTTCATCAAACAGTGCATGTCTATATGGAAAACAACCCTTTACCTCAATCATATAAATGGAACCTATAAGTCTGATGAAATAAACATCAAAAGAAGTATATTTCAAGGTGATTCTTTATCTCCCTATTATGCTGCATATCATTAATAGCACAAACAAGTCAACTTAATAAGACAGAATGTGGTTATAAAATAGGCCAAAAGAAAAGAAGTCAACTATTTTACATGGATGACTTAAAGTTATATGCTAAGAATGATAATGAGCTGGAAGGTCTTCTGCAAACTGTAAAATGCTTCAGCGAAGACATTGGAATGAAATTTAATTTGAATAAATGTGCTAAAGCTACAGTTTTACGTGGATCAATACAAGAAACATCCACAATTAGCTTAGACCCTGCTGTAACAAAAAAAGAATTGAAATCAGAAGAAGCTTATAAATACCTAGGTGTAAATGAGAGCGAAAACATTCACCATAAAAAAATGAAAGAAATAGTGCGTAAAGAGTACTATAGAAGGCTACGAATGATATTAAAAACTGAATTAAATTCACAGAACAGAGTTATGGCCATTAATAGCCTTGCAATCCCAGTTGTCCAATATAGCTTTAACATCTTAAATTGGACTCTAAACGACATCAGGCGAATAGATGCTAAAACAAGAAAGCTTCTTTCTAAGCATAAGATGCATCATCCAAAGGCTGATGTAGACCGTAAAGAAGGTGGAAGAGGTCTTATTCAGCTGGAATTGTCATACAAGACAACAACTATTGGCTTACTAATATACATTGAAACAACGAAGGATTGGATGATACAATTAGTAAGGCAACATGAAGAAAGAAAGAAAAAATATTCAATAATAAAAGAAGGCAGTAAATACAAACAAGATTTAAAGTTAGTAGATTCTGTAGAAAAACAAAACAGAAGCCAAGAACCAACTATTGCGGCAAGAAATATGAATATGAAAGCCAAAGATAAAGCTCTTGAACAAATGAAACAGCGCTGGCAAGACAAACCTATACATGGCCAATATCCAGAACCTGCGAATATATCCAATGTTGACAAAGTTAATACTCATCGATGGTTACGTGCATCTGGATTAAAGTCTGAGACTGAAGGCTTTATTCTGGCAGCACAAGACCAAAGTCTTTTCACTAGAAACTTTCAGGCAAATATTATGCATAATAATATGGATCCAAAATGCAGGTTTTGTGATAAACACCAAGAAACAATAGACCACCTAATCTCAGGCTGTTCTGTGCTTGCTCCAAATGAATATGAAAATTGCCACGATAGAGTTAGGCAATATTTACATTGGGCAATGTGCAAACATTATGGAAAATCTGTAAAGAAACACTGGTATGAACATCACCCAGCACCGGTTACAGAAATAGAAGATCTAACCATTCTATGGGATTACACCATCTACACAGACAGAAAAATTGAAGCAAACAGGCCAGACATTATTGTTAAAAACCAGAAGGAGAAAATTTGTCTATTAATTGATATGGCTTTTCCAGCGGATTGTAACGTAGCAATCAAGGAATTTGAAAAACTGTCAAAATATAAAGACCTGGAAATTGAAATAAAAAAAATGTGGAAATTGAAAACAGGACTTATGCCAGTGATAGTAGGTGCACTTGGAATGATAAAAAATGGAACAAAACAACACATTGAAAGAATCCCTGGAAACCCCAGCTTAAGAGATATACAAAAAATTGTCTTATTAAGTACAGCCCACACACTAAGGAAAACTTTATCTATGTAATGCTGGGGATGATAGGGAAGATAGAAAAACATGAAATGGAGTCATAACGACACGCCACGACCTGCCTTAGGTCTCCCCGCAGACTTGGTTGGTAGTGAGACCAAAGCAGAAATCAAAATATGATGAAAAATGACATGATAATAATAATAATATGCGCTAAAAGTCTGTCTACGAACGCCCATCGCCCAGGGCTAGAGTCGCCGACTGACGCCATTTCGGTCGGGTTTCAATCCTGGTTAAAAAAGCAATCGGAGTCTAACCGTGCTGATGATCTGTGATACGGCGAAACAGATCTGTCTGCGGTTGACAATATATGTATATGTATATATATATCGGGGACTGTTTTATTAAGACATAAATAATAATACTATACGTAGCCCCCTGCGCATCAGTGGCGTTACCTCCTTGCTTGGGGTGATATGATTAAAAAAATCTGCGAATCATCATATGTATATATATTAATTCACGTCACTATATATATATATATATATATATATATATATATATATATATATAATATAACAATGTAAACCTGCTTGACAAAATATCTTTTTTCAATAAACCGCTGAAAAAAAAAACAACAATAATCTTTGCACTAAGCATCATCAAAGTTCAACGATATCTATATATATTTGCTAGCTTGAACAGTCACTGATCAAAATTTGAACGATCAGTGTGTTACTTTTAAGCGTATTTCTTTCATATGATTTTAGCCAAAAATTATTTAAGTTACAATACTTCCCTGTGAAGATCAAATTGCCTCTAACTTCCGTTTATGAGGCAGGTGTAGGGTTAGGCTTAGAGACGCAGAAGAGATTTGCACTAGTGAAAGTGGTACGAAAAATGTAAAAGAACATCACCGAATGGGAAGAATTGGTTCAATATCTAAGGAGAGTGTACTAGCATTGCTGCATTAAAATATGCGCAAATACTTATGAGAAAAGTAATAATCCGTCACTTTTTTCTCCAACTATGTGTTAAATAGAAAATCCAATCTTGGTCTATAGCCCTACTTAGCAACCAGTTTACAACAGAAAGTAATGGCAGCCAACTGCGGGGAAATCTTCTACTGAATTATTCATGTCTCTTTCAAAATGTGTGTCAATTATGACATCAACTCTCTAATATTAGCATAGGGAAATTGTTTGTTAGTGTTGTCTCTTGTTCTACGAAATGTCTGCTTTTGCTTTAGTGATAAAAGGTGGTCATCTTGAAAAGATGAATTATTTCAATATTTGTTTCTTACCCGAACTAACAAAACAAAACAGCTTTGTATCTATCATTTTCATTTACACCTGGGCAACATAAATACTCCTTAGTCACTCCCTTTGTAGTTATTCACTTTTACTTGTTTTTATTAGACGTCGATTCTCGGTATGCAGCCTTGTCACTCGCGTTTTCTCTTTTTTACACTTAGCATTTTTTGATGCACTCTGCAGTATAGAACATATAGATAAAACTTAGCTACCTTAAAAAATTCGCTAAACTGAGGACAAAAGATGAAAAAATGCACAAATAATAATTAAAAAAAGATGAATAACAAACTTTTACAAGCATTGTTTTGTGTTTGAAAAATAATAGTTGGAGTAATTTAAAAACTATTAAGCATCTGTATTAATTAGTAGCAGTAAAAATTATTGTTAGTAAATTAAAACTGTATTTAATAATCATAAATGAGAAAACTCATTACAATTCAACCAACCGCAGTATTAAAAAGTTAATTTTTAAATTTTATTTGTTTATAAACGTGTCGGTTTACAAGCGTTTATAAGGAAATAAAAGCGGTAACTATAGTAAAATTAAGCTTTATTAATAATTACATAAGTTTTCCTGCACAAGCGTCTTCGTAACTAAGGCTATAAAGATAGAGTACATAAAACTCAATAAAATATTACTATGCTTAAAATATTTTAAATATCTAAAATGATTGGAGAGCTAGAAATATTACGTAAAAGAGTGTTTATGCAATTTTATTTAGATTATTTACGCTTTACTTAAATTTCGCAAAGACAAAATTGTCGATAGATTTTTCATCACCATATAAAAATGCCTAGTTCACAAAATTTTTGGCTATATTTTAATCTAAAAGTAAGTAATATTTGTTTAAATTTAGTTTAATTAAACTTAAAATTAACTACCGCTTCTCAGATAGCGTTTCAGAAAATTATATTTTATTGTTAAAAGTATAAATCTTTTAAAAATAATTATGAAATAGAAATCTTCCAAAAGATAATGAATAAAGATAATTATGTTGTATTGACAGGTTTGACATAATAGAGAATTTTAAGGATTTTACTGACATTCAGAAAAAATACAATCGATTTAAAATCGGTTTGAAATACAGTAATGATTTTGGTCATTGAAAATTTTAAAATAAAACTTAACTTGGAATTAAACGATAAAAAGTTCAAAATGAAATTTTCATTTCTTCAATTATTTGGAGGCACCTATATATATATATATATATTAATCATTTCACCCCAAGCAAGGCATTCCACTGCCACTATTGCGCATTTGGCTACATAGGGGAAGGTAAAGAGAAAGAGTGGTTAGATATAGGAAATGTCAAAAGGAGGGTGATAAATGGGTAAGGATAGGGAGGCTGGGGGTTGGGTAGATGGGAAGAGTGTTTGAAAGAATGGATGCGAGTTAGGGTGTTAGGGAGTGTCTATTGACTTTACGTTTAAACTCCTGGAGATTGTAGCCGTCGGGAAAGCAATCATGTGGAAGTGAATTCCACAGTCGGGAAGCGCGAGAAAAGAAACTGTTGGAGTAGAAATTGCGGTTGCATTTTGTCGGTTTCACTGTAAAAGGGTGGGATCTAGTTGCTAATCTAGTATCTCGTGCAAATTCGTACCTAGTGGTCACCAGTGATCTAAGTTCATCGGATCAGAAGCCATGAAAGTAATTTATAGAAGAGACACAGACAAGCCACATCGCGCCGGTGAGAGAGAGACTGCAGGCGGTCTGCCAAGTCGGTATCGATCACATTACAGACTCTCCGTTGTACTTTGTAGCCCGAGGAGAATAGCAAGGGCACCCGACCAGATATGGCAGCAGTATTCAATGCACGGGCGGATGGTAGTGTTTTACTCTCTGGGAGGCAGGTCTGGTCCATGCTAATAAGACGTAGGTGCGATTGTCTATGATGGTTAATTGATAGCAGCTTCGTTTTAGAAGCATTAAAATTTAAGAGCCATTTCTTACCCCAGTCAACTACGGATTGGAGATCCTTTTCAAGCTCGGTTGCAAGGTTAGCTTTGTCGCCCACACCAGATCTTTGGTCGAGGCGAGAGTAAACTGTGGTGTCATCGGCGTACATACCTACTTGGAATCTTATGGTATCAGGGACATCATTAATGTAGATCAGAAAGAGCGTAGGACTTACGATAGAGCCTTGAGGGACAAACGCGTTCGTATGTAGTTCTGGGAGGCATGTCCTTCAATGTGCGGTTAGAGAGGAAATACTGGATTAGTTCAAACAAATGTCCAGTTATACTATAGCTCCGCAGTTTGCATAGAAGGCCAGCATGCCAAACTCTGTCGAACGCTTTAGATATATCCAAGGCAACGGCTCGGGCTTCGCCATTCTTGTCGAGTAGGTGTCTCCTATATCCGACACTTGACAAAAAGAAAAAGAAATAGGCTATGAAAAACAAAAAACTTGTATATACAGAGACACAGCAGTTTATAGTTGCATACTACATTATTTTTCAGTGACGGCCATCTCAAGGCGAGTCGACCGTATTGTAGGCGTGCTTGTTGATATTGGCCTCGATCACGCTCCCAAAAGAAATAGTCAAGGGGGCTGCAGTCGGGTGAGGAGGGCTTTCACAAGTCCGGCGACCAGTGGTGATCAGCCACGCCCGTGTTTCCTTGGCCTTATGTGCAGCAAGGGAGACTTGTCAGAAGAAGTAAGGGCGTCCAGCGGCAATCTCTTCCATCCAGAGCTTCATCACGCTCCTCACCACCTCCTGGCTGATCTTTTAATTTTGCCTAAAAGGTTGTTGTTTTATTAGTTTGGCCCGGGATTATTGAGTGGTGTGTTACGGAATATGAACACCATTAGTCGTTCTTTTTTCAATTAACCTCTATACTTTTGTTGGAAGTGTTATAACCCTAAATTTATTTCACGACTTTATATATTTTGTACGTCATATTTCTGTTAGTCATTACTGTTTTTTGTTTGTTTTTATTATAATCCTTTTTTATTATACTTATGTGTCTGTCAGCACAATTTTACGCGCCGTAACATATTTTATTAACATTTTTTTTAACATATAAATACAGATTCATATATTCATTTCAGTTACCGAGGTTCACGTTTGTCGATGGCACAAAAACAATGTTTGTATATTAACTTATACTGTGGATTGTAAATCAAAGGAAGCGATAAACTATGACCTTACCGACACTTCCGGAGGCAACATCCAAATGAATATTAATGCAGCCGCTTTGAGTATAAATTTTGAATGTTGTTCATTTCTGTCGGTTGCATTCTACTCCATCTGGGCACCTCTGGCAGTTCCTTATCTGTTGACTGTCTGTTCCTGTTCCTGTCCCTGTCATTCTAACTTTCCCTTTTCAATATGTCAGTCTTCAAGTGTTTCGAACTTGTCTGCTTATGTTAGCGTTCTTTGGGAATAAGTTTGTCACTCTTCACTTTGGACATGTCTTTCGGCTCGACACTTCATCCATAGTTCTGACTGTGACCCCTGTGCTCGACATTAAAATATATAGGCCAGTCAAAAGCTGTCAGTTATATTTGCCTTCCCCTTCTATTCTTATAAGTAATGTATTATACAATATAACAGTTCCAGGGTAATAAATATGAATCAGTTAACGATTTAGTAGGTGATAACCACAGAACTGGGGCAGAGTTCATCAAATAATTTATAGACACATATTTACAATTTTCTCGAAGTAAAAATTTAAACTTACTACCTTTTTATTATATTCGACAATCTTAAACTTCATATTATTTACAATGATTGCATCTATTAAATCACTGTAGCTACTCGCTTTATCACACCAATTAAATATATATGTTTGTTTGTTTTATCAATCACTAACATTTTTAGTAAGTAAATAAAGCGTCATATAACATATTTTATGGGCCGTTTCACGTCAGGTCGTTGGACGTCATGGCTCGCCACAATTTCCTTGTCTATTGTAGTTCATTATAGATTTAGTCTTTATGTTATCTTTCCTAAACTTTGTTTAGCCATCGATTTACACAAACTCGGTAGGTAGATTACGAATTATTTTGATAGGTCTTTCTTGTCATTAAACCCTCCCACGTGTATCGAATTCTATAAGCCTTCTTTCTTAATTTTGCGTCTTAGGAATGACAACTCTCTCTCTTACTGATATTAAGTAGGTCAATTTCTTTTTCTTTTTCTAAAACTTTGTTTCTCACTTGTTCAATCCATGGTATTCTCAATAACATATTATGTAGATCCACCTGTCTGTGGAGTAAATGCTTTTCTTTATATATGAAACATTCAATGACATATAAGATAACTGGCATTTTGCAACATTTCAGTACTCATTTTTTGCTTTCTAACGAACTTTCTTAATAATTTGCTTAGTTTTTAGAATACCACTGCTAACACAATGCGCCTTTATTTCTTTGCACTTTCCATCTTCTATTATGATATAACCCACAAAAATATTTGAATTCATCAGATGTTTTGTGTGTTTCTCGTAAAATCGTTAATACTAAATATGTTTCGCAACAAACATATGGCAACTTCTCTAAATCACCATTTTTCCATTCTATTTCCTTTCACTCATTTTGTTTTAAAAATGCCATATTTGAATTCTAAGTAAACTATAATTACTGAATTAATAGAACTATAGATAGGCCAACTAGAAAAAGAAAACAAAAAAGAGAATCAGTAATAACTGTAAACGCCAAACTAATAATTTCAAATATTTTGGCATTTATTACAGTTATTTGAAAAAATAATATTTATGTTAATAATCCCTGGCCTTTCAAGAAAATACATTTATATGTCTTATAATGCTCTTACAGTTTAAAAGAAATGCATGTTAAATTTTACTAAAGAGATTTCGGATACTTACAATATTTATGTACTTAGATTTCGTAAAAACAAACTTCTGTATGCCCCAGAAATCGTTTGTGTTTGGACGGTACGCAGATTAATGCATATGTAACTTAGAATCTCTACTGGCAGACATTTGCAACTATCATAACTAAAATCCTTAAAAACTTATCCATAGTTCATATCATTTCAATAACATAAATCATCAAAGTATAATTTCCCTGCAAGTAGACAGTAGAGAAATGTAAGTGAGAGAAAAATAGATGTTTTAATTTGAAGTATGATTGAATAGAGACAAATAAGTAATAGAGACAAATACGCGACAAGAGAAATAGATGCAAGTGATTTTGTATTTATTCAATGTAATTTAAGAAATAAGTGTGAGGAATATATGTTATTGATATTGTGGAATATTTAATATTGGAACGTGGAATATAAGATTTTCTGAAAATACTGAACATCTTAGTAGAGGATGTGAAACAGACATGGACAAAATAAATTTGGTTTAGAAATTAACTTGGTCGAATTTGTAAAATGATAATTTACAGAATTAAAAAACAACAACTTTTTTCTGTATCCCTTAAAAGATTTTAAGACATCCAGCTGGCGAGCAAATAATTTCAACAAAATTTCACTTTCTTAAAATCATTAAATAATAGGATTTGTAGATCTGAAGATAAATAGTGCAATTTACCTTTAATATTGAGTTAATAACTGTCAGGATAAGAATGTACTGATTGACAGTCTTGCAAAGAAATACCAAATACTGTTGTTGTATATTATAAAATAATGTAACCCCATAAAGTAAAAAGCGGTCGGATAAGGTACTAATCTGGTATATCTATGAAACAGTGGATGAAATGAACAACATTGCCGTATATACAAAGTGTATATAAGGATATGACATCATGATACTTAGTAAAGATCTCGGAAATAATATATTAATGTTCTTAAATCTAGAGTCAATTTAATGAAAGTAAATAAAACAGATGCAAATAAAAATGCACATAAAATATATCTTTAACTTATCAGTTAATTTTCCAATGATAAAAAAATATATGACTTCTTTAAAAGAAAACTATTTTTTTTATTATTTTTCCTAAGTATGGTTTAATATTTGAGATTTTTTATTAGGATTTTAAGGTATTTAAATAATCACAAATGCCTTTGGCAAATTTTTCAGTGGTTCCTGAACAAAACGTTAATGTACTGCAAATAAAGAAAGAACGGATCTATTTTTGAAATTAGATTATTGATTTTTCGTTTGCAAATAGAGCAATTATTTTTCTCTTTTCTAGAATCGACTGGAATTCTCATGTGTATGCATCTTTAATATTTCATATTATAACTTCAGTCATCAAACAAAAACTGGTGTGACATTGTTTCCGAAGGCCTTGAGAATAATTGAAATTTGCCCAATTCAGATAAGTAGAAATAACGCAGGAAAAAGGAAACTTGTGAAAGCCTGAACCATGTCAAATTTTATTAAAAGAAGAAAAATGTGACAGTAAACTGAAAAAGAATAAAACAGAATGATTGTTGTAAATATGAATGCATAGAAGTCGACAAAAAATAATATTGATTAGCATTACTTGCAACTCGCTATATCGTGCAGGATATACGTCCTCTTCTTTACTATTTTGGAGAAGACAAACATCGATATTTGAACTTAAGTAATGATATTTGGTTTAAGTCACTAGGCATAACCTTATATTGATCAAACCTAAAAAATACGTCTATGCGTATTTATACATTTTAATTTATACTGTTTATGGAACGGCGATATACTGATTTTAAATTATTTTATCAGTATGTTCTCTTTTAATTAGTAAAAATGATGATCGCTCCGAGAGTAATGCACCAGAAAGACTATAATGAATCTCTGAATCTAAAAACCAGCTGAAATAATACTTAAAATTATGGAGTTTATTTTCATGAAATATCAATGTTATTTCAGTGTAATTATAGTTTGCTTAAAACCGACCAGTTGTCAACGAAGAATGTTAAAACCGATAAGTTTGAATCCTGCAAGGAAAGGTCACAATATTGTTATGGTTTCGGTATTTAGAATTTGGTATCTTCTTGTGTGTAATCCAGAAAACATTCCTAAAGGTTGAAACCATGTTTGCATCGAAGTATGTCCTAATAAAAGTAATGGAACTCAAAGCAACAGAGTGTGCTCTTAAGAAAATTGCGACAAAATTTCCTCATCATGCAAGTATACGAATAAAATGATTTGGATAAAAGGCATTCATTTACTTACATTTTGTTATTTGCTTTTTTCTCCATTTTTTTCATTATTTTTTTCTTCATCGTACATTCCCTTTGTCAATTGCACTTCGTTAAATTAAGGAAATGGGATTTCAGAAAGCATGTTTATTTATCATTGTATGCCAAAGAATTACAAAACGTCTCTCAGTTTATTTTTGGGGAGAAAATAGGTTACATAAGTTACTCAGATGAAATACTGTCTTATCGGGCAGATCGGTCAGATGATAAATATATTGTGTCTAAGTGACACGGTCTCTTTTAGGCGAGCACCTTAAGAATCAGAGATGTTAAAAGATATCTTTCAGTTTCTGATCAGAAATGATTTCTTCTTCTGCAGCAGAAATGTATATATATGACATCTGACCAACTTATATACATCAACGATCTCGAACACTAATTAAATCAGATAAATACTGCAGCTAATATTTTTATAATTGTTTTAGAAAATGTATAAGAGGAATAAAGAAAGGAATTGCCAATTTCAATTAATGTAAATGGGACTTTTATTTCATATGTCTTAGCTAGCAGGAATTTAGCCAATCAATGTTCATGCTTTATTTTATTCTCCATGCAATTTGTTTATAAACAGTTTTTTAATTTAAATTTGAATAAAATAATAATATTCTAATTTACGTCCTGTGTCGGTATTTTCCCTTAGTAACCTCTAATAATAATAAGAAAATATATTTGTAACATTTCTAATAATAATAAGAAAATATATTTGTAATTTATTCGCATTACGTTTATCAAACCACCTTTACTGTATAAATTTAAGCAAATATAAATCTCTTAGACGAGGCGTCAAAGTCTCTTACTGTATATGCAATTTCTTTCAATGTATCAATTTAAATAATAGAAAACTAATGAAAACGATTTTTTATTTTATTTGTAAACATCATCTCTCAAGTAATAGATAGAGAGATCAGATTCTAAATCTTTTAGACCTCTATGTGTTTTTTTCAAGAACTGAATAATATATTTCCAAAGTTGTGAATATCTATATTTTTATCTTTTTTCTATAAAGTTTCAAAAAGCACAAATCTTTATGTCGGTAATCATGACGGATGGGTTGATTTACATTTAAAATCAAACTGGTCATTGGGATGGAGAAAATTACCGCGGATTGATGCTTAACGGGACCCATCAAGCCATGAGTAAATTAAATCTGGTATCATAGTTTTAGTATCACCTGATCATCGCTGACGTGTCTGAGAAACTGACGTGACAGAAATAATCGCTTTAACTAATGTGCTCAGTGCATTGAATTAATGGAAAACATTGAAAACCGCTACCGATGTACGCAGTACATTCCCATGCTCCTGCTTCTTTATGATGGATATTTGTGTTTTGGTTTTACAAACTGGAAAAAGGAAACGAAGCAAGCCGCCTATTAAAAAATATCCAATGTCTATCACTGTCTTATAATTTATAGAAATGTAATTATCATAATCACTAATGAAAAATCAGCATCAAGTGTTTTTAATCGTTAAAAAAATTGAACCAACCGGATACCATTAATACCAATTTGAGACATGAGGAAAAGTAAATATATTTATTGAAATAAAGAAAGGAATACATGCATTTGTGCAAATCAGTTTTGAAGATAATACATTTTCTTATATATGAGTTACTTATCTGTAAGCCTAATAAGAAATAAACAACCTGCAAAATAAAGAATTAAAATAATTAAGAAAATATTTAAAAAAATGTAAGATTCATAGAGGCAGAATTTAGATATATTAAGGATGTAATAATGAAAAAATAAGCGTAGAAAATATCATGACAGCAACGTACATATTAACTGTTAAATATATTCAAGTCATGCTAGTCCACAAACGCTCGCAAACAGTGCCTCACACCCAACATAGACGTGTGTGTGTGTGTGTGTGTGTGTGTGTGTGTGTGTGTGTGTGTGTGTGTGTGTGTGTGTGTGTGTGTTGGAAGTGGCTTTGTTAATACTTACGAAAGTCTAAAGGAGAAATAAATGTTTTTCAATTTTTGGCATGCTATTTAGCATTATATTGTCCACTTCAATTTAAGTCACGCTAAATATATTTATTAAAATGTTTGATTCTCTGTCTGTTTACCTCTTTTTCTCCACACACACACACACACACACACACACACACACACACACACACACAAACAAATAATAATAATAATAAATATTCTTTTTCCTCACAGGTCTCACAATTAACATCAGCACACAATATGCAATATATATATATATATATATATATATATATATATATATATACGGTTTGCCATCCGATTGCTTTTAGCCAGGATTGAAAACCGATCGAATTGTCATCAGTCGGCGATTCTACCTCTGAGTTATGGGTTTCAATCCTGGCTAAAAGCAATCGGATGGCTAACCGTAGTAATGAGCTGTGAAACAGATCTGTCTGCGGATGACTATTTACACTGTCACACCCTGATTTAGCACTTTGCAAGCAAGCTAATCTAGCATCTACGCATCGTTCATTCAGTAATGAATTAGAACACTCTTGTTTACATGGTATATCACACGCTAAAAGAGTGACTTCTTCTAGTGAGCGCCTATAGCTCAGGGTTAAATCGTGTTTCAATCCTGACTAAAAGCAATCGGATGTCTAACTGTACTGGTGAGCTGTGATACAGAGAAACATATCTGCCTGCGGATGACTATATTTATATGTATAAACACAGTCAAACAGGAATTGAACTCGTGTCTTCTAAATTATAATAGTGAATATACCCAATGATATAATTTATCTGTTACAAAAAACTTAATTCAACCCACACAAATTATATCTTTTTCCAAAGCCATATTCTATAAAAAAAATTACACATCATTAAACAAACACTCAAAAACATAATAGGTAGAAATATTAAACCAATTAATACTAATATACAAATTAAGCTCATCATATATTATAATAAATATAAAACAATTTACCTCATAGTTTTTAATAATCCTTCAATCACATCACTAAATCCTCTACAGAAATAGAATAGTGTATCAATTTACATGCAGGTTCAGAGATTATACCTCTGCTACTACTAATAATCCCATTACATATATGTTTTACTACAGCCACATTATCCCGTAGTTTTACCTGCCATCTTACTGATCATAGTTCAATTGAACAAATTTTCTTAGATTAACATAGCCATGTATTTAATATTAGACAGATTCTAGTCGAGAACAAAATAAAACTTACACATACACACAGTAAAAACAACCTCCAGATATTGGAGGCCATCTACATTAAATCAAAACAGCCCACACTCAATAAAATCAAATTTCAATCTAGTCAGTACACATTACATTACATTTAGACATATGATTTGGTCTCCCACGCGGTGTGACTTCATAGAACCGCAATACAAATTTACGAACTGCGTGTCTTATTAGGTGACTGTTATCGTCGCATAGCAATGTTTTATTCAAAACAAGTTTATAACTTATTTGACGGTGGATGTCTTTAGGTTAACGTAATGTAACCGCGCTGAGGATGGCTCATGTGAGCTGAAAGCTTAGATCCAGCGTAATAAAAAATATCCAATGTTGAAAAATTTTTGTTTTTATTTTAACCTGAAATTAAAGCTAAAATACAATGTTCTGAACGGCTCATGATTAAACATAATAGGCATTCATTGTCTGTTATATTTAACAATATATGTTTAGAATATATATATATATATATATGTATATATATGTATATGCAATGAATGAGAGGTAGAAAGTAAATTTGGCTGAGAGAAATAGAGAGAGACAGAAACAGACAGAAAAAGAAATGAAATTATATAAGACTGTAAGAGTGGTTGCAGAAAATCTCTCGTTCCTAAGAACAGATACTTTTCATCAAAGGCTGACATGTTATAAATGAAGTGAACCATATACGTATGTGCGTGTATGCATGCGTATGTGTGTATGGATGCGTGTGTCTGTGTGTGTGTTAGAGGTCAACATCAAACGGCAACATTTTGTTTCATGCTTGAACGCAATCTTCAAGCCATGTGTCTTGCGTTTTGGATCGATTATTTATACATGCCAGTCACTAGTATGTTATGGCGTATTACATTATCTTAAGTGTAATTGGATGTGCGGTAACGGTTTATATTGCAAGTTATTCTAGAGATTAATCAGTAGAAATAATTGTGTATGTGGTAATTTGTGGATATTTCATATTGTTGTTTGTTAACTTTTCGCACATTGCTGAGCCCTTGATACATTAACCAGTTTCCGAGAATGTTTGATTGCTATTTGCATGTGCTTTATTAGAATTTTTCGTTCAAATTTTCAGTTGTCTATGACAATTGTGTCCACGTAATTCAATCGAAACTCCTGTTTGATATTCTCTTGGTTGTTGACTATTAGTTCTTTTATTTATTTAATCTGCCATAACAACACAGGGTCCAGTGAATATAGACGTTGGTTAGTTTCTGTGACCTGACCCAATTTGTGAGTTCAATACCAGGCTACAGTAGTTGTGAACAAGTAACGCACAGGGTTAGAAGATGATAACTCATGATTATGTCAAGAGATTCTAAGCAAGGAAATAAAATGATATACCCCAGTGATTGTAATAAAGGGTTTGTTTCGAAATTCCTGAGTGCACAACGGCCGAAACGTCGTACAAATGTCATCAAAGATGAGGACAATATTCCGAATAACATAAATACAGTAAAATATATGCAGTATATGTTTAAGATTACGCTCGCTGATAGGTATTCTAGTTTACGAGAAACCATGAGACATTAACATATTATTCTCTGCAATACTAATAAAACTATTAAATATTATTCTATAATTTGCATATATATATATATATATATATATATATATATATATATATATATATATATATATATATAGTAATTTAGAATGAAAATCTAATGAAATGAAAATAAAAAAATATTTTTACAATACTTGTATTCTAAAACAGACATATAAACAAAATATACATTTAAACATTTTAGGATTTTACCATAAGATACTTGCAAAGTGTCTAAATCTTGAAATGTTAGTTGCACTGCGATTATTCAGAATCTAAAAAAATGGGAATTATATCAGATGTTTATTCATCTGTCAATATTGTATTTTCAATTTTATGGGTCATCAGATTATGCATGATATTCAGTTTCTATTCATTTCGAAAAGTTGAGTCTAATATTGCAGAACATCAATTCTAATACTGCTTTAAAAATAGTGTTTTTCTATTTATTAATTGTATTTAGGGTATTTTTTCAAGTTTTGCGTGTTTCTTTATTTGTTAGACGGTAAGGAGTGTTTGGTTAGAAAAAATAGTCGGTAGACAGACAACTGCATTAGGCGAAGCCAAAATATAAATAAACATTGATCAGAAAACAAAAACTGATAGAAAACATTAAGCGAATCTGATCGATATTTGTCACATTTGCTTTGTTTTACACTTGGGAACATTACACCATCATGTTTATTTATTGCCTTTTCTTTTTTCACTTATGTGTAAAGAGCATTTTCCATCAAGTAGAGATTCATATAAAGAAAACTACAAACTGTAAGAATGCAGATTTAAGCTAAGACATTAGACAATAGGTTTGACAATTTTTCTATCAAAATTTCAAAAGTCTCAAGAATCTTTTCTGCTATATATATATATATATATATATATATGTGTGTGTGTGTCTGTGTGTGCGTGAGATTAAAGTCAACTCCCAGGTGCGACAATCTGATTCATTCATAATCGCAATCATCAAGCCTGCGTATGAAAAAAACTATCATCGCTTGGTCTTGATCTCAATATTCCTTTTTTATATACGCCCTATATATATACATGTGTGTGTGTGTGCGTGTGTGTGTGTGTGTGCAAAAGTACAAGAAAGAGAGAGAGACAGACAGACAGACAGACTACGACTACGTGCGTATATATAATTATACTATTGTTTTTAATGTATCTTAAACTACTGCTACAAGAAATAAAATAAGTGTGAAAGTTGATATTTTCTATATCATACCTGATCCTTAACAAGAGAAGTGACCTTTTGTGAATGCCAGGTGATGTAAGGTTTGATGTGTCGGTGGTTTAATTGATAACGCCTAAAAACGAGAAATAGGACATTCGAGTTCCAATTCCAGTCGTAGTTGTTCATTTACACACAAATAATATTGAAAAATATACAAATACATCCCTTCTATTCTACTGTTTATGCGTTCAATAGTAGGACCTACAAGGGAAATTCATTATTATCCATGAAAACACTTTTAAAATTCAAATATATTTGAGGGCTTTAAATGACCCATAAAAGTTTGATAAGCGTTCAAAATCATATCAATCTATAAATCAATATATGTTATGGTATCGATCTAACAAAAACACTGTCACATGCCCACTTTCGCACTTTCATTCTCTCCCTCCATCTCTTATAGTCATATATATATGGAAAGAACTGAATTTTACCACGTATATAGACTTTTAAACGAAGTAAATAAATTAAATTAAAATAACATTGTATAATTGATTAGAAAAATAAAATTTGTTAAATGCTGAAATGTCTGGACTGATCTCTATATTACATTGATGATAGTAGTAAATAAACAATTGAAAGGTAAATTAGAATGAAATGATGTTCAAGATAATCGAATATATCTATTTAAAATAGTATTCAAACAAAACGTTATTCGAAGAGAAATCACATAAGAAATGAAAAAGGAATAAAAAATATGAAAATATGCACAATGAAAATATGTCAAAAGAAATATGGATATACGAAGAAATATGCGATAATTAAGGAAAACTCATCTTAGAAAGAGAGGCAATAATCACAAAGTTTTATAGAAAAGCAATTCCGGTTTGCGCTTAAAAGTGTAAGCCAATAATATATACTAAGTGAACAATGTGAATATATGGAAAATGAACAGGAAAAATGAGGAGATTATTTGTAAAGGAAGTGAAAAATATATGCAGCAAGAGAATTACTCTCGCAATGATGAATAGAAAGAATTCTAGAAGTGACAGGGTCGAAATTGTAGAGAGAAATTTGCTAAATAAGGATTGTTACGCGCAAACGCTTGACATCTGTAGAAGATAAACATTACAATATAATCTAAGTAAGAAAAGCTTGAATGAATCAAATAGAAGCCGATTACCATCAGGGGATTAATAAAAATTATATGAAGAAAAAATAACGATACACATATATGGGCGAGAGTTTCAAAATGGCATCAGGTTTGGCAATGTTAATTAGATTTACATTAGTCTTTGCCTGTATTTCTGGGATGAGGTAATATTTAGACTATTTACATTATTCGGACTATTGTCCTCATCTTGGTTGGCATTTGTATGACGTTTCGACTGTTCTTGCCTTCAGGTAAAAAATACTAGATAAATCCATTAACATCAAAAGATTCTAGAGAAACCCATTTACATCAAGAAATCCCAGACAGAACCATTAACATAAAAATTATTAGAGAAAACAATTAACATCAAAATTTGCTATATGAACTCTGGTTAAATATGGTTACTGAACATTAGGTTCAGAAATTCATTTGTTGTTGTCTTTAAGGACACATGGCTCAGTGGATATAGACACTGGTTAGTTTTAGGGAATTGACCCAAAGAATTGTGAATTCAGTATCAGGGTACAGCAGTGGTGAACAAGTTAGAGGATGATAACTCGTGACTACCAAAAGAGGTTTCGCTCAAAGAATGAGAATAATATACCCCAGTGATCGTAATAAAGGTTTCATTTCGAAATTCTTAGCCCTTCAGAAGGCTGGAGCATACAATGGCAGAAACGAGGAATAAATAACTCCCGATATGAGGACAAAAGTTCGAATTAATGTAAATAGTGTACATGTTGTTTTGTTGTTATATTATAGTGAAAGATTGTATTCTTCCAATATTTCTAGCGTGCTAAACTTTCATGAATTTCGCTCAAAAATTATCATCGTTAAGCAAAATAACATAACGCTAACATCTCATTTTGACAGATATACTTACCAAAACTGCATACGATATTTTGAAATAATTAAGAGTAAATTTATTTAGTAAAATTGCAAATTACTTCATCACGTCCTCCAAGCGAAATCTTCTGCAACTCTTCTGGATCATTTCCTTGGGGGAGGATCAATGGAGGCATAACCTCGTCATCACTAACGATCATCCGAAACACCATGATGCTGATTGGATATATCATTCAACTCTTTCCGAGTCCCCTGAACTCTCCTCAGATAGACACCAAAACACACTGAAATGTTCGTACTGGAGTTTCCGACGCGAATATCAAGAGACACATCATGCCTTTTCCGAATTTATGGCGAAATGAAATGCGTCATAGTCTTCTTTTCGCACAGATTGTGTCAAACTGATCATACTAAACTGTGAAAATGACAAAATTGAAAAAAAAAATAGCATGCGCGAAGTTTAAAAAAAAAACCCGGCTGCAATTTATCCATCACACCCTATATATATTTGACAGTTAAGTACACTTTCATATGTAAAAATATTTTTGGGGACAGGATGAGAAAAGAGAATGCCAATGTTGTTACAGGTGGAAATGAATATAAACAATTCTCTTACTCTGATGTGAAACTTGAAATAAATGCACGACCATACATTTGGAGAACCAAATATTACATAAAAATTGGGAAGTTTCTAAACTTATCCCATAATGATTTAGCCCATTTTGCGGGAAGTCTTTAATTTCTGCCTGACTCGTGGTATCCATACATTCGGAAATAGATAAAATCCACGTTATATTCTAGTTTTTCTCCAGCAAAATACTAGAATAATATTCTTTATTCTTTAAAATTCAGGGAAACTAACATCGTTACAAATTAGATTTGTTGTTGATGCAGCTATATTTAAATTAATTTCCTTTTTTAATATTCTCCTCGGTAATCTTATTTTTGAATTCAAGCAAAGTTCAGGAAAAACAAAACAAAGCCCAATAAGAGATTAATGACATCAATGATCACAGAGACAGATTGGGGAAAAACACACACACACAAAAAAGAATAACAAGGAATTTGAATCTCAAAAATCGATTGTCCTTGGCATTTGATTTTCTCAACACTTACGAAAGGGGGTGATATAAGAGAATATTCCCAAACAATTCAATTCGCATTCAACATTGTCATATTGAAATATCAGCGGCATTATCAATAACATTTTTTTAGTGACTCGTGGCTGGGAAATGTTTTCCTAAAGTAATGTGTCCGTTGGATGTCCTCCGCTCACTTAACTTTTTGTGTCACTGGCAGCAGCGGCTGCTAGTCAGAAACTGGGTAACATTTACAGATTATTTCAATTAGCTCAGATGCACGAAGAATTTCTTGTTTTGTTGGCGTAAAAGAGATGAGCTCTACATGGTTCGAAACTGTGGTTTAAATCCTATAGGTATTTATTTTCTTTGGATTATTCTATTTATGTTATTGGAGCTACGAAGGAGCTACGAAGGAATATAGTCTTTTTTTGACACTGAACGATGTAAAAATTCTAATTAATGAGAGCATTAGCTTCTTTGCTAGTTGCCCATACAGTTACAGATGCTATATGTTAAAGTCATGTTTATAAACAATTATGTCGTAATATTTCTTCACTGACGCCAAAATTAACTGTTAATTTTTTTTTATAAGCGTTTCACCCCGAGCAAGGCATGTCACTGCCACTACTTCGCAGGGGGCTACATAGAGAGAAGAAAGGATGATTAAATATAGGAAATGTCACAGAGTGGGTGATAGGCGGGTAGGGATACCGAGAATGGTTAAATATAGGAAATCTCAGAGGGTGGGTGATGGGCGGGTAAGGATACCGAGAATGAGGGTTGGGTAGATGAGTTTTCTGAGAATAATTGGGAGTTAGTTTGATAGGAGATGTCTCTTGACCCTCCATTTAAACACCTGGAGATTGTAGCTGTCGGGAAAGCAGACTTGTGGAAGGGAGTTCCACAGGCGGGAAGCGTGAGAAAAGAAGTTGTTGGAGCAGAATTTACGGTTACATCTTATCTGTTTAACTGTAAAAGGGTGGGACCTAGTTGCTAATCTATTATCTCGTGTAAATTCGTGCTTAGGCGGCACCAGTGATCTAAGCTCATCGGAGCAGAAGCCATGAAAGTACTTGTAGAAGAGGCACAGGGAAGCCACATCACGCCGGTGAGAGAGCGACTGCAGCCGGTCTGCCAAGTCAGTATCAACCACGTTACAGATCCTCCTTTGTATTTTGTCAAGAAGCCCAAGGAGAACGGCAGGGGCTCCCGGCCAGATATGGCAGCAATATTCAACGATTTGTATATGTGCAGAATAGATTCAGGTGGGAAAAACATTTCTTGTAAATATGACGTTGGACATTAGCTAAGAGTAGTTCTTTTCATTAAATTGCTCAGTATTTCAGGCTAAATAAACGGACAAAATAGTTTCTTTTCATTTATGCCAGTTTTGACAATCTAGAAGTGCACAAAGGATTTTGTAAATAATACTAGAATCAAAGGCTGAAATATTTTTGACACATGTAGTTACTTAAGTACAGAATAACAGACCTTTCGCCATAGATTAATTCTGGCAGAATCGTAATATTCCGTGTCTGAATATCCTCTTAATATTTATCAGTCATTCGGGTTTAATAATAATACGAAAAGTGTAGGCTTTTCGTCGGAAGTTATCGCTTTGAGAACAATAATAACAATGTAGGTGGGATTGTCACTATAATCGATTTGAAAAAACAAACAAACAAACTGATTTTAAAAAGGAAGTATTTCCGGTATTCGCGATAATAATAGTATAATTCTTTTAAAGGAAAATCATCACAAATTGACCGTCTTGCTTAAATTAGTGTTTAACACGTACATGAAATTAATAACCTTGTTCTATTTCTCTCAGAATCTGTTTTATGAAGTTTCATGCATCTTGTGATCATCCAAACAATGATCTAGGTACCTCCACAAAATTGCTGAAAAACAGCATAGTATGAAGGAAAAGTCCCCAAACTAAATAAAAACAAAGTTTTATCGAGAAAATGTTTATATTATCGTTAAGAGGATAGATCAAAGAATTTTTTTAATTATTTTTTAAATTTTAAAATTATTTCTAACACGTTCGAAATCTTTGTAGAAAGTCTTTTTTTTTCTTACGTCAGTGTGAGACCTAAATTGACGCAACGTTTATTAAGTAAAAAAAAAAACGTAATAGTGCACAATGCACTTTTTTTTACCGTGAAAGGCACATTAATTTTGAAATTCTTTCAAAAATGAAATAATGGTCGGATTTTGAGGAAAATTTCAGGACTTATTCTTACTTGACTGAAATCAATTTTGAAATAAATATTTTGAATAAATTATTGGTAAAAATATTTTTTTACACGTGTTACCCTCCACCAATTCATCTCCAGAAATGGTTAAAAATTCGACTTTGCCCCGAAATAAGCCTAATATAATTAAATTTAGGAGTCATTAAGGAATGCTACTCAACTGTCTTTTTTTTCTCCAATAGTGACCGACTTTTGAAAAAGTAGGTCCGAACTGCGGAAAATGCAATAACTATGATAATTTTTATGTGGATAAACTTCTGATTGCTTTTATGTACAATATAAATTAAGCATATCAGTCTGAAAAGAAAAAAATTCAGTGAATAATGAATATTTACAAGAATTATTTTCATTTCTTTTTTAAATTTTTTCATATGGGGTTCACTAAAGGAAGCGATGGTGACCTCAGCGAACAACATTGCCCCAAAGGAAATCAGACGCAGAAAAAAAGCGAGTGGATGTCTGAAGAGATTCTCCACATGATGCAAAGGAGACAAAAAATAACGCCAAGACATGAAGCAGACTATAATAAACTTCACAGGGAGATAAGGAACAAATGCAGACAGGCTAAAGAGGAATGGCTCAACAACAAAATCGCAGTAGAGAGACTGAGCAGGACCAATAAAGCAGAGATGCATAAAGAGATAAGAGAACTGAAAGGACAAAAAACCTGCTCCTCAACAGGATGCATAAAATCCAAGGATGGAACAATCATATTGGAGAAAGAGGAAATACTCCAGCGATGGCAAAAGTATATAAAGGATCTTTTTTACGACAGAAGAGAACAACCGAGTATATAGAAGGTGGTGGGTGGACCGGAAATAAATACTAAAATCCGAAGTGGAAGCTGCAATGGTCAAACTGAACAGAAACAAAGCAGCTGATCCAGACGGCGTAGTGATAGAGCTGCTCATAGCATTTGAAGAATATGGCATAGAAAAAATTAACGACATAATAAACGAAATTTATAGCAGTGGAATAATACCAGACGACCTATGCAAGTCGATATTTGTAGAACCGTCGAAAAAACCACGTGCAAACGAGTGTGAACTACACAGAACTATCAGCTTAATGAGTCACATTACAAAACTGATTGTAAGAATCCTGATGAATAGAGCGAGAAGCAGAATCAGGCCAGAGATAGGACAGGAACAGTGCGGGTTCGTCAAAGACACTGGGACAAGGAACGCCATATTTATGATTAGGATGCTCTCTGAAAGGGCAATACAAATGAAGAAAGACTTGTACCTATGTTTTATTGACTATGCGAAAGCATTCGACAAGATACGACACAAAGAATTGATGGAGATACTCGGCAGTCTCGACATTTTTGGAAAAGACCTCAGAGTAATCAATAATCTCTAATGGCAGCAATCGTTATGTATACGGACAGATAACGATTTCAGTATATTTACATAGATAGAAAGAGGTGTAAGACAAGGATGTGTCTTTTCACCGGATCTGTTCAACTTGTACAGCGAGAATATTTTGAGGACCTTCGATGACACGCCAGGATTTATAATTGGAGGCCACAACTTGAACAACATAAGGTATGCAGATGATACAGTGCTGATTGCAGACACGTAAAGGAAACTACAAGAAGATAGCGGTGGAGAGTGACAAAAAAGGACTACAAATAAACTTTAAGAAAACTGAATGCATGGTCATCAGCAAAAGGTGCAACCCAAAATGCCAAATACAGGTGGGTGATACCAAAATCAAGCAAGTACAAAAATTTAAATACCTAGGAAGTGTTCTAACAGGAGATGTAAAGTGCGACAAAGAGATTCGAAGGCGAATTGGCATGGCAAAGGACGCGTTCCAGAAGCTGAGTAAAGTACTAATACACAGAAAAAATTCACTAGAAACAAAGAAAAAAATGCTGGATTGTTATGTGATGTCAGTTCTTCAATACGGCAGTGAATGCTGGACAATATAATCGAAAATGAGGACAAAACTGGAAGCAGCGGAAATGTGGTTATACAGAAGGATGCTGTGGATATCGTGAACTGAGCATGCAAGCAACGATGAGATGTTGGAAAAAATGGCATCAAAAAGGAAATTAATGCTGAGCATCAGGAAGAGACAACTGAAGTTCCTGGGACAGGCAATGAGGAAGGAGAATTGGAGAACCTGATACTAACTGGCCAGATAGAAGGAAAGAAAAACAGAGGAAGGCAGCGGATAACATATTTGCAAGGCCTGATCAGGTGGATTACGGTACAGGGGTTGCCAGGTGTAACAGGAGCAAACATACTAAGAGCCACAAGGGATAGGGAGACGTAGAGAACCATGATCGCCTACGTCTTGAAAGGACAGAGCACATAGAAGAAGAAGATTATAATGAGTTAAATGTTTCAAAATTATTTTTAAGTTTCTTCCTCTATTGTTCCGACTAGGGTATGTAATACATGAAGACTACAATTACGAATCGAAAATTTAAAAACTTAATACAAATGATTAAGCCAATGTATTTTTAAAATAATTAAAACATTTTAATTGTGTGCATTTTGATTGCCCGTATCTTTATTTTTACGGTGGCCGTACGTGATGTTTATCATTAAAAGTTCACGTGATTCAAGGGTTGTCTTCCCTTACATTAAAAAACTAAATTCGTATATTTTTGTCGCATATGGCCTCCCTACTTAGTCTTTTTGACAGTTTCCGGCTGTCAGTACAGTTGTCATCGCCGAGATAACCACTGATAACAACGGCTACCGTAACTGATTAAAACTTTTACCGAATATTTCAGACAGTAAGCAAGTTCAACTGTTTGGAATCAGATAAAGCTAAGTTAAAAATTGACTTCAATAATGTGTCAGTGACGTATATTTTTTTTTGCCAGATTTTTAAAACGGAAATGTGGTTACTGTTTACGTAAATGTGTCAATCAATCAAAAAAATGGCGGTAAGTTTTTAATTTTAGATTCCAATCAATATAATTTTGATTTAAAATACGCCAGTGCATTTTGTTTACTGAAATTACTAAATTTAATCACTTAACTTTAAATTAAAGCTAATTTTAAAGCTAAAATATAATATATTTATTTTAAAAATTTCATTTTGAAATCAGGTATCGACAAACTTATACTGAAAAGTGGCGGTACCTTAAACACTAAAAAATAAGTGATTGTAATATGGTGTTTAGCATGTTTTTACTTTCCCTTAAATTAGAGAAGACTTTGTTTATATTCTTTCTAATTGAGAATTAAAATCCGTTCCAGTAGTTTTTAGAATTTTTTCTGTCAAACCACACTTCCTTAGTAAAACTACAAAACTACAAAGCCTTAAAATATTATTTTCCCGGGAAAATGTGCTTCTATCCATCCAATACTGAATACTTTTAACAAAATTGAATAAATGATCGGATGCCCCTGCTACACAACTCGAAGTTTTCGACAAAATCCAAAGGAAGATCTTCAACGTAATCGATCCAGATTTAGCAGCTTGACTTCAGTCCTTTTTCTGACACGATGTGGCTTCACTCTGTCTTTTCTACAAACGTCATCACGGCTTATGCTTCGACAAGCTTCTTTCCCTGGTGCTCCGAACACATGAACTTACCTGTGCTACTAGATTGACAACTTTTACCGTCATTTTTTCTCGGTTAGTTTCTTCTCTCGCAATCTCCGTTAGTAAAACTCCGTTCCATATACAATTTTTTTATTGCTACAATCTTTTTAAGTGATAACTCAGTTGCCATTCTTAATTCCTTACTTCCTCTTACCCTTTCTTTGGTATCTCCGATAACTTGTTTCTTGTTTATTTTTTTCCTTTTCAGTCAATGTAGCCTCCTGCTCGCCAAGGGCAATACTGCTTTGCTTAAGACGAAATAAAAATATATATATATATATATATATATATATATATATATATATATATATATAATATTTTATATATATATATACATATATATACATATATATATATATATATATATTGTTTTTAAATTGACTGATTAGAATAATAACTGTTTAAAATTTCAAACCTATTAAGAACCTAAGCAATTGATATGATTCCAAATATCAATTTTTTCAAATGTATTTATTTTTGGTCCAATATTTTTATGGTTTATGGGTCAAAAGAAAATTGTTTTATAATCTTTCAGTGGATATGGATGAATTTGCATAACCAAACAAAATAAAATTGATTACATTTTTAAAGTGTTTTCTGTCAAAGCATAATTATAACCAATGCTTGCTGTTTTATATTTGCCACTCCCTCTCCATCAACAAGAAATTACTTGAGTCTGATTAAGCGATAGAGAATGAAACGCATTACACAGAATATTTTTTCACTTCCAATTTGTCATTCATTTGCCTAACATTTTCCGATATATGGAAATCGATATATCATATATTCTCTTTCTCTCTCTCTCTCTCTCACTCATACGCACACACACAAACATTAACATACATACACACACATACACACACACACACACGCATATATTACTATCAATAGACATCAGTGTTCATTTGAACAAGTAGGATTTATGCCTACTGGTCGACAGATCTAAAGTTTTAATCAATTTTACATGCTTTATGATGGTTTTCTTGGTACACATTAGCTTCACTGTTTAAAAAAATATTTGCCTATCCACTAAATATAAATTTTATTTTGATAAGAAATAATTCTTAGTAAAAAAATATAAAAGCGTTCGTGTTTTTTTGCATAGATAGAGAAACACTGCTCAGTGACTGTCGGTTTGAGGCATCTGTGAAATTTTAAGACCATCTTGCTCTGCAGATCGCACACAAGCGTTAAACCGACGGTCACCATCCAGTGTTGATATTTGACTATAACTATAAATTTTGACATTTCTCTTCCTATAATTATAAAACATTACACGTACGAACACAATTATTCATTATTTTTATTTGTGTGTGTGTGTGTGTGTGTGTGTGTGTGTGTGTGTGTGTGTGTGTGTGTGTGTGTGAGGAACAACAAAAATACAGCTAATCATCCAATTTTCCCAATATAAAAATGGGGTGTAGTATTGCAACGTGTACAATGCTGGTAACGAACAAGATTAAAGAGAAACAATAGATAGAACTGAAAAAGTCAAACATGGAATCACCAGGCCGATTAACAGAAAGTAGTAAAACTATCTTCTTGTGCGGAGAATTATCTGGAAAGAGAATCAAACTAAAAGAGACGAATGAAGATGAAAAGATAGGTCTTTTAAACTCTCATAGAAAATGGGGAAACAGGTCACATATCCAAGTTCGTTCTTTCTTAGAAGATTCTTTCAATGAAGTTGTTTGCATCATAACAGAATGTGTAATTCTGCGTTTATTGTGCAGCTATACAAATAGTTGTGAATGTACAGATATTCAGCGCTAACCAAAGCTTTAGAAGACATGATGTGTAGGTAGCACGGAATTCCGACTTTATAGCAGCTATTTGCGAGCTAGTGCCAAAAGAAATTTGAAATAGCCAAAGAAATCTACTTATTTGAAAAAAGTAATTTTTATCGATTACAGATTACAGAATTTCACTCAATTTCTTTTCTGAAGCTGTAATACAACGTGTAGCGTATACTTACTTTATACATCACCTTTTTGATAAAATAACTGGGTTGACATACACTTGCCAATTTTTTTAAATGAATATAAAATCATACTGTAAGTACGATTCTATTCAGTACCGGTAATACATGTATTCAAAAATATATCAGATTAAGAATACGTGCTTAATTCAGTAACCCTGAAGACATTGCAATGTTGGCATTAAACTGCCCGTACTACTAACCATACTCACATTAAATAAGTTTCAAACTAATGGTATCAGAAATGACATTTCGGGCAGTCTACATAAATTATGACTGAAGATTGGAAATTTCTACAAATTCATGTGCATATATCGGTAAAAGCGCAAATACATACGTAGGCAGATGGAAAGATATGTAGATATAGGCAATGTGAACAAGATATGTAGATATAGGCAATGTGAACAAGATATGTAGATATAGGCAATGTGAACAAGATATGTAGATATAGGCAATGTGAACAAGAAGTCAACATTGCATTACGACAGTCAGTTTATCGCCTGAAACGATGTTTATTTTTGAATATAGGTACACTTTGTCGAGGTTTGCCAGAAATATTTCTCTAATAATGTGTATCGCTTCAGCAAATGTAGCATATTTTAATCTAAATAGGTGATTAAACATTTATTAGGGTATTATTTATTTACAAACTAATATATGCCATCATTTGGTTATCTTGTTATGTACACCCTGACTTCAGATTAAAGTATATTTTGAAAACCAACGTCAATAGGAGATTTTTCGTATTAGATATACAAACTTCGGAAATGCTATGAAAAACTTGAATGAATAGAATAAATATCTGTACAGAGTAAGTAATTGTTTTTTTTTTGTTTTTTGTGCTTTTGAGCACGTGTAAATTTTCAATTAGGGAATATATCTTGAGAGATAGATAAAACAAAACTGCCATTGGTATCTATGCGTAAAAGAAGTTATATAAAAATAAAATAAAGTTATCTTACATTTTTATATATATATATATATATATATATATATATATATATATATAATAGTGTATATTTCTGGCCGTAGCTTGAAGATATTAGCTGCACAAATACGCAGGCATATATTTCTAAAATACAAAGAGACGGCTTCTTTCATCTTTCAGTCTTGCACGTTAGCGACAGGAGAAGATGAAAGCCATTAAATGGCCTCTGCTAGTCGATATAGAGAGATGGGGAATCGAAAAATAAAACGAAGTCATTCAACATTCAATCGATCTTTTGGGGATTGGTTAACGGTTTTATTACTGGCAATTCCAGAATTCTATTTACAGTCTCTTTGGAATGACTTTCTTGGCTCTTGTTTCTTTGTCACTTGTTATATTCTCTCTCTAACCTTTTTTCTAACTAATACAACAAACCGTCAATAGGGAAAACCCAAAGAAAAAGGATATAAATAAAAGGAACGTTAAAAACAAAGCTGCCTTGGATAGATCTTTCTCTTTTTAATTTATTTTTGTCATTTAACGCATACCAGAACCTAATTTATTGCCCAAGGATCGACCTAACTTGTGTGCATGTGCAAATACATGCTTATTTAATTAAACAAAAAAATCAACTAGAAAAATAATATCGATATACAATTAAAAAGAATAATTGCATTAAATAGATATAAAAATAAAAACTGAGCTTTAGTGAAAATTCAATTGCTCGGCCAGAATAGGAACCTAAGTCTTCGTGCTATTAACCCTTAGGCAATAGCAACATTTCCTCACATCGGTACAACCCCTCCACATTCAATGATTAGCTAACATCTCCAATGACTTCCCAATTAAAGACTGATGCCACGTTTAATTCAGTTTTTCTCCAATTTACTTTTAAACGATGTTGATTTGCTCTTTTCCCATGGGATAATATTTCAATTGATACGTCATGTAAATCCGTGCCATTTCCTTTTCCTTCATGATTTTCTTTATTTTGTGAATGTAGTAATAAGCTAGACTTTACAAATACTACTTACTACAATACACTGGGTTTTAAATTCCAAGAAATAGAAAAATACTTATGATAATTCTGATTTTTTTGTGACGTGCAATATGCCTTGATTTGTCTAGCATGGAACGGAAGTATTAAATTTTTTCTTCTGTACTTTGTGTTGTCGGTTCATATACCACTAGAAGCGATATACCAAGAGGCCTCTCTGTCATTCTACCATATATCTTTCAGATATCAGACAGTATCCAATAACAGGAGAAAAGACCAGCTCAGCAACAGAATGTATAAAAGCAAAGCACAGAATACTTCAGAGCTGCGATGAGTATAGCGGAGATCTCTTCCACGATGAGAGAGAGAGAGAGAGAGAGAGAGAGAGAGAGAGAGAGAGAGACGGATCTATAATATTGAAAACCAGAATGAAATCGGCCCAGGATAAATTAAACTGAAACAAAGCAACAGGGTCGGACATTATTGTAGTAGAGAAGCTGTCGTGCTTAGACGGATTTTGTGTAGAATGAATCACAAAAATATATATAAAAAAAAGAAATCTACAAAAGTGGCAATAAAACGGAGGATCTAAGCAGATCAATTTTCATAGCACTACCTAAGAACCAGTTGCAGAATAATGTGAGTTTCCCTCAACAATCAGCTTAATGATCGACATAACAAAACTCGTCATCCGGATTCTGATAAACAGGGTGCGCAGCACTATCAGCCCAGAGATAACAAAAAAACAGTGTGGATTTGTTAAAGATATTTGAACAAGAAATGCGATATTCATGCTCAGAATGTTATCTGAAAGAGCAATACAAATTCAGAAGGACCTTCATCTGTGCTTTATAGACTACGCAAAGGCATTTGACAAAGTACGCAACAAAGAATTGTTCGATATGCTCGGCACCATCTACATATTCGGAAAAAAAATTATGACAATCAAGACCCTATATTGGCAGCAAACCACTAACGTACGTATATTAAATGAATTCAGCGGGTATAAAAATATAGAAAGAGGCGTAAGACAAATATGTGTTTTCTCACCGGATATATTCAACTGATACAGCGAAACAATTCTGAGAGAAATAAAATCCTTGCAGGATTCATCATTGGCGGCCACAATCCCGACAGTGTGAGATACGCGGATGAAACGGTACTGATAGCAGACATGAAAAAGAAAAGTAAGTACTTCCTATCGAATGTATCAAGAGAAAGCGAGAAGAAATGAATAAACATAAACTTTAAGAAAGGTGAATGTATGGTCATTAGTAAAAAGAAGATACCAAAATGCTAAGTACAGGTTGGAGAAATTAAAATAAAGCAAGTAAAGAAATTTAAGTACATAGGAAGGGTTATGAAGATGGAACGGGAACGTGTGATGTTAAGATTTGAAGAAGCATTGGGATAGCCAAAGACGTATATCAAAAGCAAACCAGAGTATTGAGAGACAAGAGATTCTCATTGGAAACTAAGAAAACAATGCTGGACAGCTGTATAATACAAGTCCTTTTGTGAGTCAGAAACCTTCATCACGGCTGAATTTGAGGCTCGAGCATCACAGATGTCGTTTAAGGTTGCTGAAAATACCATCGACTGAGCAACTGATCAACGATGAGGTGTTGCAGAGGATGTAAACAAGAAGAAAACTTTTACTTAACTTCAGGAAGAGACAGCTGAGGTTCCTCGGACACATAATTAGGAAAGATAGCTTAGATAATATAATACTCACAGGACAGATAGAAGGAAAGAGAGACGAGGCGGGAAGCAGCGCAAGACCTATTTGATATGCCTGTGCAAATGGATGACTGATTAGAATTTGGGGGAGATACCAAGAGGAAAAATACTGAGAGCAACAATAGACACGGCCAAATAGAAGTTCTTCACAGCACATAAAATGGAAGTATTTGCATCTTTCATACCTTACTCGCATGTATGTAACCCCGTAAGCACATACCTCCATGCCCATGTACACATATGCATATATACATATAAAAATATATACACATACGCATATACATATACATACATATACATACCCTTACACATATGCAGATATTTTCACAATTTTCATACATTAATATATCTATATTCACACACACACATACACAAACACACACACACACACACACACACACACACACACACACACACACACACACACATATATATATATATATATATATATATATATATGCAAATAAATATGGAACAAATAAAATAATTACAATGTCCAAAGCATTATTTAAAAAGTGATGAATACAAAAAGAGAGCAATAAATATCTATTGTTAATTTAAAACAGGTACAAACTACAATCTACCATACAATTGTACATTTTGAACGAACAATGTCTTATCAACTACCTGATGAGTCATTACTATTTAATTGTCGAAACAAAATGTAGAATTTTGTAGCAGTTTATAGTTTGTACATGTTCTAAAATAATAATTTTTATACATATATATATATATATATATATATATATATATTCACACACACACATTCAAATTAATAATCAGGTAAGGACAATTAAAATTAATAATCAGGTAAGGTAATTAAAAGTAAATGTAATTTAATTCATGTGTAATTCCTCAACAAAATTAACATATTACGAGTAGATTCTATTTCATTTGGGAATTTTGAATTTGTTTTATGCACATATATATATATATATATATATATAGAGAGAGAGAGAGAGTGAGAGAGAGAGAGCGAGAGAGAGAGGAATTTTTATGACAAATTGAAAAAATTGCCGCGATTCATTCTTCAGAAATTCATCGGATGTTGGTAAGACTACACACATACGCATGACGGTGTGGCTGGTAATTTTATATATATGTATATTTTTATGTAACCGAATTCATTTTAGAGTCTTTTTCTTTCCATCATTTTTTAAAGAGATATTTAAAAAATATGCGAGGAATGCTTAGATGTTTTAATCGTCAGAGCTTACATTTATTGTAAATCTGAATGCGATTAATTTATAGTTGTTTGTTAATTTTGGTAATTTGTATTTCATTATTCTTATATATATATATATATATATATATATATATATATATATATATATATATTTCACTTGTAGAGAAATGATAACTGTAACAGTGACAACTGTAAGTATAGAAACTGTTTCATAATTTGGATATTCATCGTATTTAATAAGTAGTTTATGAAGTAGAAAATCTGTAATAATTAAAACAGTCATTCCTGACTGGATCCTAGCGAGTAAGGAATAACGAAAAGCTGAAGCAACCTCCAATAAGTAATAACAACTTTAAGTATTTTGATAGCTATTGATTAATATATCTATTGATCATAGTAAAAACTATGTTGCCCTTGATAGAGTTTGATTTATAGAATTGCTTGTATAGCAATATTTAATCTTTCTCTTGATAATTTTATAATTATACTTTTTGGCATTTCATATATTTAAACACAGTTGTGTAACAGGTCATATTGGTTTAAACCTTGGATTAGAATAATTCGAAATAATGTAGGCATGTTATTCACACTTTCAAAAGTAAAGAATATTCTAATAATTAAGGAAATGTAACTAAAAAATGTAAAATAATTGTGATTCGATGAAAGTTTGGTAAGAAGTAATAACGTCTTTTAAATTTGAGCTCATGTAAAAAACAAAAAAAATTATACATTAATCAACAACATGTTAGAGGTTTGAAAAGAACCATATGTAAAAATAATCTTGAGTTTTCTTAACCAGAGTTTTTTTTTAATCATATCACCCCAAGCAAGGCGGTAACGCCACTGATGTGGAAGGGGCTACATAAGAGTGAGAAGATTAGAAAAGAGAAGACCGGAAACCGCATCCTAAACAGGAAACAAGGGATGAGCCTCTTCACTCCAATTGAAAAGAAAAAAACAAAACAAAACAAAGTTAGCTTAGAAAAGAGAAAACCGGAAACCACATCCTAAACAGGAAACAAGGGATGAGCCTCTTCACCTGTTCAATAGATGTGGGTGGAGTGTGAACCGGGAGATAGTTTAGTCTATCTACTCCAGTTGAAAAGAGAAAAAAACAAAAAAAAAAACAAAGTGAGATTAGAAAAGAGAAAACTGGAAACCGCATCCTAAACAGGAAACAAGGGATGAGCCTCTTCACCTGTTCAATAGATGTGGGTGGAGTGTGAACCGGGCGATAGTTTAGTCTATCTACTCCAACTGAAAAGAAAAAAAAACAAAGTGAGATTAGAAAAGAGGAAAATGCGAAATGTTTTTGCAGTTGCTTTTGTTAATATATTGACTACCGCTTTGTTATTCGCATAAAAAAGAAAGATATTCTAACAAAACAGACATTCAGGCTTCAATAAAACTGCTGAAAATATATCAAACAACTACAGTGACAACAGGGTTAACATCAACTATAATAAGAGACCAATATGCAAACAATAAAGGAATAATTCCAGGAGATTCTCTTTTGCCTCTGGTGTTCTGGATTGTATTAATACGTCTACCAAATGAAAAAAATAAAAATCAGTTTTTAACCATATATCCGATAAATTCATTGACCACTTATTTTATATTGACCAATTAAATGTTTTTCAAAAATTGATAATGATTGAGAAGTCTTGCGAATAGTAATAAAAGAAATCACTGATGATATCTAAGTAGAATACAGTCTGCAAAAATATGCTAATGGAATATTAAAAAAAATTAGAACAAGAGCAATTATAAATATGTTTATAAATGTTAGTATGAATAAAGAATCCAAATTCAAATAGACAAATACGAATAAACAAATTAAAAATAATGTTTTACGCTAGTATGGGCAATAAATATAGCCATTTAATTGAATTCTTAATTATGAATTAATTGCGAAAAATTGTTTTGAATCTATTAACACCTTAATAATAACAAGAGTTATATATATATATATATATATATATATATATATATATATATATATATATATATGTACTCTTCTATCATGATAAAGTGTAGCCTAAAAAATATAGCGAATAGATGGAATAAGAAAAGTCTAGTTTTTTAAATCGCCATTCAACGGTAGTCACTGAACTAATGTACCTGCCTCAGGCAGGTGAATGTAGAGGAAAGACCCAATTATGAATAAATAATGATTAGATGCTAAAACTAGTTTAGTAGAGAAAACCCAGTAAATTATCAAAACTTGCCTAAAAAACAAAATATCAAATAAAAAGACTGAAATAACGTCCTTAAAACCCCACAAACAAAATTAAGTTAATAGCACAAGAAAAGAAAAAAATAAAACGCCGTATCTATGACAAGCACTGAAAATGATTCAGATTACTCTCTTCATCTAGTGGGGACAAATGGACACCACACATACTGCAGCCTTAGAAGCAGTGTGGGTCCTTAATGCAAGATAACTTGATAGGGACCATCCCTTTCAGGCCGGTTTAGAAACTAGATGTCATCTTTTACTAAAATATTTGTCGCCAAATCAAGAAAATGCAGTTCTTGAGTAGTGTTACAAATATCGACGCAGAAATGGAAATAAAAAGCTGAGTACAAATACCGGTTTATTTTGATATGTTCACTTTCTAACAACTACCATTGAGAAAGATATGAATCATTTTTTCTCACCGTTTATTGGTTAAATAAAAGCAGTAGATAAACAGTAGGTTTGGCAAAATCAGAACCATCATTTGTTGCTATGATCTGGGCCGAAAACAGTAATAGCTGGTTTCATTTTAGGTTCGCAAGATGAAAACTTACTAAGGTCGGAACAAACATTAAACTATTGAATGGAGCATTGTAGAATCATGTATGAAGATGTTGACAATCTGATATCTGGGTTCTCTAAATTAATCCCCAAATTACCTTAAATATAGATATAATAGACTAGGAAAATATTTGAGCTTGAAAATTTAACAACAAAATTAATGTACCCATGCAAACAAAATATATACGAACAAGAGTCACGTATGCTGCGAGAAAAAAATAAATCTTACGTTGCTCTGAAACTGCATAAAACATGCCAAATACACTATGAAAGCCACGAGACCCGATGTAATAATAAATGACTTTAACAAACATAGGTGTTATCTCGTAAATATTGTCATCACTTCTAGTCAAAACATCGCAGCAAATGAATTTCAAGATATTAAGAACTAAACATGACAAGAATGTGTAATTTAAACATAATAAATATTCTAATGTTAATAAGAGCTCGGCAAATGATTAAGAATACTGATAAACACACTTAAAAATCTTACAGAAAGATTTACGATGAGAGATAAAAATGTGCTAATGAACGCCCCTTCATACTCTGACAATGTAATATGCTCAATAAATTTATCAAAAACGACTTGTTAAATTATTGTATTAAGGATTACAACACATGTTAAATGTTGTAAAAGACACCGTAAAAGTTTATATCACAGATAAAAATCTTCGTAAATGATTCTAATAAAGGTAAAAGCTTGGTAAATGATTGTCTTAAACAGCAAATTATGTAAGTTTAATAATAATAATAATAATAATAATAATAATAATAATAATAATAATAATAATAATAATAATAATTTCTAGTTGTTTTGTATTTCCTGTTTATCATTAAGTTCTCTGCACCCCTGCAGAAATGACAAACAAAATACAAAAAAGGCTGGATAATATAAGGCCATATTCCGAAATATTTTGTGTCATGATACAGCACTGCTTAGAACAGCCACTAATCAAAGAAATATTTTGTGGATTTAAAAACGTAAAGAACTGTTAAATCTCTTATTCATTTGCTATAAAATGCTTTTGATAGTTAAAGTACGACATAAGATCTACTAATATTTTCAATATTAATATCTGTAAAAATGTTTAATTAACATTAAATATTGAATTTATTACTGAATATTTTATCTAAATTTATTTCATTTGATTTATAAAATGATTCTATTAAGAATATTTTAAGCTAAGATATGTGATATAGACATAAATAGATGCCATCAAAATACAATATTTTTAGTATAAAAATATTAAGTTTTTCTCAGATAATTTAAAATCATTTAGCAACAACCGCGAATTTCTAACAAGAAACTTGTTATTTTAGAAATTTTCAGCTTAATATTAGTTTAATTTTTATGGGTTGTATTTGCATAAACATTGAATGGCTTTCTATCACGAAATTAAAGTATGCAACGCATATCCAACATAAATAAAGGAATTAACATTAAATCTTTAATTAAGAGAGAATTGTTAGCCGTATAAAATAAGTGAATTCAGATTATGCATTTTTTTCTTTTAAATTGCTACGATATTTAATTTTTAAAGCACGCTATTGATGTTCATATGCATCCACTCATGCAAGAGGTACATTAGCATTGAATTTATTTTGAACTGTGGGTGTATATGCAAATTACATATATCTATATGTTCTTGTTAATATACATAAACAGCGCTGTATATTTATTATGCATCATAGGTAGAGACTAAATTGGTTGTAAGAGGTTATTAGGACGGGAGCAGAAATGACCACAAATGAGTCAATACGCAACAGCCCCCCACAAAACACTTCTGGTTAAAATATATGTAAAATACACATCTGGCTAAAATTAAGAGAAAAAAGAAATTAAAGAAATAAAAAAATGACCTTTCGCATTATTAAACTCAACCACTTATTTGAGTAGAGTTTAAACAAAAAATAAGAAAACGAAAATAATTATTAAATATTTTTTATCATTTAATACAGAAAGCTAAAATACTAGCTGGTCAAAACTTTATGGCCATACCTAAATAATGGCTGAATAGTGTAGGAAATGCCCAATAATATTTCTCCGTAAAGAACTGCACGGCCGTGACTTAATTCAAAATAAGTCTTGGTATGTTTAATATAAGTGTCTGTGAAAAACTGGCTGAAATATCATGTCAAGTGATGAAGATGGCTTCACGAAGATCATGCACGGTTTGAAAATGACGACCATTTCTATAAACTATTGTTTGAATCCATGGGGTTCAGGTCGGACCAACACGCTGGATGGGCGAAAAGAATCATGTTATTTGTCATGAAAAAAAATTGTCTTGCGGGTATTACGAATTGCGCTATTAAAATATCAAGTCACTTGCAGACAAGCCTTCAATCAATAAGGATGCCGATTTTATATAGTGTCAGAAACGTTGGAAGCCATCTAGATCATCCAGGTTAAATTTAATTAATAAGACAACAGAGCCTTCTTCCACTTTTCTATGTTCCATATTTAGCTGTTCTCAGCAAAGTTAACCCAAACTGTTTTAATTCTTTGAAGAATTTATTGTTTTTTATACCTTTCTTTTATGCCATGTCATTGTTCTTGAGCTGTATTCTGCGTCCGTGTGGACCTTAAATCTGCTTCAGTAATCATCCGATGACTCAGCAAATAACCTGAAATGCCGATGATAATTTCTTGATTCGATCACTTGAAATTTGTGTTCTGTATCCCTAAAAGTATTTGAAGAAATTTGCAACAAAAGTTTTACTAAGATCAGTCTCACACTAATGACTCATTGAGAAAGATCTTGCATTTAGATATTGAAAATTTTGCCAAGTTCAAACGCTTTCAAATTTTAAAATTTTGTTATATTTTTACTTAATGTAACGCATGTGATGCCAATGGGAGATAATAGCTGCGCTAAAGCCGGAACACAAATGACGAAATTTTGTTCTGTGTTTGCCAGTTAAAGCTTCGTGTAAATATTGTCTAAGTATTTTGTACAGCTAATATTAACTTAACTTCCTAATATTCAAATGTCTCTTATTAAATGCTAGATAAGTTTTTACTTCTTATTTTTGCATTTCTTATTTTCATTTTTAGAAGCTCTACACAAATAAGCGGTTGGGTCTAACACAAAAGCTAGACATTTTTTTTTATTTTCATTGGTGTTAAAATTTTGACCGGCAGTGCATGTAGTCGCAAAATATTTTTTATCATTAATATTTCTGAATATTTTGTTTCTAAAGTGAGAGGAACTGAAAAATTCCTGCAAATGCAACATTTCCAGCAATGGAAATCCAATAAGTCAAAATAACGCTAAAACTTCTGCGGCTAAATCTAACTCTGTTCCTAACAAACTTCATTCTATCACTCATTTATGTATGTGTACCTCCATTTTACCCATCACAAATCGATTACTCACATATACACATGCACAATAAATTTACTCATTTCTAAAGGAGCTCATTCAGCACGTGTAAAAAAGATTTTATTCAGTGTTGCGACTTTATAAATATTTTTTGTTTTGTTCTAACAACTTAGTTTTTTCACTTAAATGTATAATGTTCTTCCTGTCAGAAGCAAACCAATAAACTTCCATGTACTACATAGCTTGTATATTTGCCTTCTCAAATTAATATTTATGAAAATAGCTTAATAAATGAAGACATTAAGTACATTATTATACGTAGTAGGGGAGTTCTACTGTCGTCAGGTGGGTATATATGTAAACTTGTCTGTATTTATTAGATGAGGTATTGTAACTATTTCATAACACAAAATTCCTAAGTATATCAGTTGAAGAGGGCCGGAGTCTATAACGATTAAAACGTCCTGTATATAACAATAAAGATGAGGACAACAGTCCGAACAACGTTAATTGTGTAAATATTAAACGTGTATATTTTACAATAGAATATGGTAGAGGATTGCTACAATCTGTCCAGTGTATTAGCAAATTTCAGTAACAATGAAAGAACTCACCAGAATATCATAATTTCTTTCTTATTAAATTCATTAAACAACAATGTAATGGACATCAGGAACATGGTGGCAATTACTACAGCAATTGTGACGCTTTTCGTGCCGTTCAATCTGAACGTTCCGAATATAAAACAACATCAATGATATAAGTGAGAATAAATTATTGATTCTTATACATCAGTTCCTCCTAATATCACATTTGGACAAAGTTTAATATAGTAAATCTTCTGTAAACAATGATTGAATATGATAAAATAGTTTTGAGTTAAAAAGAGTTTACAGAAAATCTTTTTAACTGATTGTAAAATATTTACAGAATAGATAGTCGTGATGTTTACATAGGTTTAAAACAGATTTTTAGTGAACTCTCGCTTCCTTAGTACACACACACACACACACACACACACACACATATATATATATATATATATATATATATATATATACTAGCAGTATAGTCCGGCGTTGCTTGGGTGTAATGAAAGCTTTAAAACTAATCCATGGTCCTAAAGCTCAGACTCTTTGGACGTTGGCACGAAATACTAAAAAGCAATCGTTGTTTCCATTTAAAGCAAAACCGTAGACTGAAAGAGAAATGAATTGATGTAAGTAAAATTTTGATTTCCTGGAGTTCAGACTCTTTGGACGTTGGCACAAAATACTAAAAACCAATAGTTGTTTCCAGTTAAAGCGAAATCGTAGACTGAAAGAAAAATGAATTGATGTAAGTCAAATTTTGATTTCCTGGTATGGATATCAAATACATTTTTTTATCGGAAACTGAATTTTGAAGGCTAAATAACGTCTCTGAGTAAATAATATCATGGCTGAGACTAAGAATTACAATTATACCTACTGAGAGTCAAACCCGACGAAAAATTAAAATAAAGGGGCTGAAAAAATACAGACATACAGGCAGATAAACAGACACACACAAGCATCTTGTCTTTATATATATATATATATATATATATATATATATATATATTATCGATTTTATACACTATTGTGAGAACTGCAACGATGAAACTGCTGGAAGCGTTTCTTATGTCTTTGTCCATGAATGTATCAAATTTGATTAAAATCGGACCACTCCTTCTATAACCTGTCTTTTTCGATTATCGATTTTCGATATTTATCGAGAGTACCTCGACACAAAACCTAGCTAAGAACACACGCAGATGCTTATAGTACAACTGTGGAAATTTTCAATGTTCAGCCGTTTCGGAGTTTATAGGTAACCGACACACACACACACACACACACACACACACTCACACACACACACATATACACACACAGACAAAATTCCATTTATAAATAAATAAGTTTATATATATATATATATATATATATATATATATATATATATATGAAAAACTACTAAAAAGTTGTAAGTTTAAAAATGTATTTTTTGACAGTAATTGTTTATTTGTATTATTATATTTTATATTTCAAACCGTCCTCTGTCCTTCATCAGAAACAAATGATTTTAAAATTTAAATTAGAAACGTATTTCGCGAGAGAGTTCGTGAGAGAGATTGTTTTCATCACGTGACGCAGAAAGCGACAGATTTTTTCTTTTTTTTAAATATTTGTACACGTAAACCTATCTTTAATAATACTTATAAATTGTGTTTCAGAGAAAATGTTTTTAATTGTATCTAAATAATGCTTAGCTATTGAAATATTTATAAGATTCAAAACACATAAGTCCCTATTTAACCCTAGCTTGTGTGTATTTAATTTTAAAATCCAGTATTTTTCTTTCTTTCTGCGTGAGTGTGTACAACTAAAATCGGAGTCTATTAGTAAACATATGCAATTATTCTAAAGTGTGACCCGGTTGATTGAAGTGAACTGCTATGGGGGACTATTGGTTGTTCTGGCGTATAACAAGTTTGTGATTATTGAAACGAAATCTAAAGCTATTACCAGATTCATCAATATATCCACTATTTGGACATATTGAACAGAAGAGAAAATATATAATGTTTTGGCTGTCACAGGTGAGGCGTGGTGGATGCAATTTGATTTTGGTGTTGGGTAGAGAGAATATTGCGTCGTTTACTAAATGTTTACAAATTAAACACCGGGGTTTCTGACATTTGAAAATTCCCTGATAGGGTTGTATTTTTTAGATATTTGGTAGAAGTAAGGATAGTTGATAGGTTGGGTGTTTGTTTCATTGCGTTTATGGGTGGTTTATCGAAGATGTCTTTGATTTTTTTTGTTTGATTGGAGATTCTTGTAATCATTTTAAAATTTTTTGATAAGTGTGGGAATATTGATTGTGGTTAAAAACCATGGGAATTCGGTTGTTGTTTTTTCTTTTCTTGTATGTGAAAAGTGTGTTACGATTTATGCGGATGGTTTTATTTAGTGCTTCTTTTATTATTTTTATTGGGTATTTACATTTTAGGAATTGCTTTGTTAGGTTGTTAATGTTTAGAAAATCTGGATGGTCTGAGCATATGCGTTTGATTTTTAGAAATATATATATATATATATATATATATATATATATATATATATATATATGTGTGTGTGTATAGAGAGAGAGAGAGAGAGAGAGAGAGAGAGAGAGATAGCGCCCATAGATCAGAGGCAGAATTGCCGACTTATGTCTAACCGTACTGATGAGATGCGACACAAATATTTAACTGGATGACAATATATGTATATATATTTCTATATATCAGTGATGCTTACTAAAGGAAGTACATTCCACCGTTAGATATTTACTTTTGAAATACAAAGATAAAGCATATATACATATATGGTAAATAATTTTATTATTAATATAGCATACTGCAACTTAATAGCAATAAATTTCCAAAATTTAAAATTAAAATACAGGCTGGATGTTAAGGGATGTGGGGTGTCAGATGAAAAAGAGATCTTCTTTTCGGTTAAACTTCTTTATTTCGGCAAGCTTTATACATTTCAGTTTCTAGGAATAATGTATTCTTGCTATTTAAAAAAAAAAACAAATAAACTGTATTTTAGACTAGTGTTAAAAATACATTTTTAAGATTAAATAATTTTATATATTTTTATAGTTCAGTTGTTATTTTTTAAGCTATTTTTTATATAGTTTTAACCCATTCTATACTAAAAGCCATTAAATTAATACAATTTATATCATAATGCAAAATAAATAAAGGAATAGTATAAGTGAATCAATAAGCTTATACGAATAAATATCAACTATATTCTAAAGTGAACATAATTTCATTAATCTTATTTAATATATCCTTATTTTAAAGAAATTTAATAATGTATAAATTTTCATATAGACACAAAAAACATGGGTCATTTAAAGATCTAAATATTCGCGTTTTTTAATTTTGCATTTTATTGTAGAAGATTTATTTTTGTTTCTTTTAAGTACCAAAGTTATTTGCATAAGGATGTCCGATTTCAGTACTTATTATCATTAATGGAAGAAAAATACTGATAAGGCCTTCGTTTAAACAAATTGTTAGTACTCCTCACATAATTTATTTTATTACTAGTGTTCTCAGTAGAAGAAATAGTACATTGATAAACAATAGATTCTGTAAGGCAATTATTTTCCAATAAGCATTATATAGGGTCATTAAAATTATAGTTTTCATTGTCTAAATATTTTATTTCAGTTTTGGAATTATTCTTATATTTTTTTATAATATTTTGTAGATTTTCAGTATAAGTATATTTTAATTTAAGAGTATTTTTATTGAAAAGCTTACTTAATAGATTATTGTTTAAAAAATATTTCCCTATCAAATCGAGAAATTTTTGGTCCAATTTACTGATACCTATTTGGTTGAGATAGGGTGTATATTAAATAATTTTTATGTTATTTTTCCTTCGGAGGTAGATATTCTCTTTTACATACTTAATATTAGGGAAATTATACCTACTAATTTTGAAAGCATTATTATAACAAATATTAAGCGTATTAAATACATCTTCACTTGCAGAGTTTCTACTAATTCTATATTCCATGGATTAGGGTATTTTTTCTAATTGTTATGGTAACTTAAATATATAACGCATGAATTCTTCAAAACTATATATAAGCAACAGTTTTGTTTAGGAGAGAGTGAGAGCGGAATCTATTCCAGCAGATAACTCTGACAGTCAGAGTCACAGCCACACTAATAATCTCTCATTGGTATATGTGTGTACTGCTGTATTTGTTAAATATATGTGTTATCTATTCCTATTGGTGTCTTTATTCCTGGTCTCCCAAAAGCCACCACAGCTTGGCGTCTAGGATTCTCATTAAAATTTTGGACCCCAAAAGTACTGCATGGAAATTGTCAATAATGCTTCAACATTGTACGCACAGTATCCTAAATTTCGTCGCACTTTGTTCTATTAAACAGTACTTAGCCATCCAGAAAAGGAAATCAAACAAAAAAATATTCTATTTTCGTCACAATTTGTTCGACGCAACAGTACGTTGTAATCCAGAAAAAGAAAACCGAACGAAAGAAAAAGTATAACTAACTTACACTGAATTTGAACGAGAGCCGCTAAGAGAATTACTGTTTTTTGAGAAAAGTAAGCCCTCGTGTTTCTGTGAATAAGTAAGAAATTAAAGTTATACACTTTCAATTAATTGTCATTTCGTTACCGAGTGAGTAAGAAACTAAATTTGTTTTTGTTATTCAAAGAAAAGGAAAGTTTTCATTTGAATTTAATTTGTATACGGGTAATCATAAAAAAAGATACGAATAAACATGGATGAATTTCTTAGATTACAATTTAAAAAACAAAACCAATGGGAGCTTAAATAACAAGAGAAGAAAAACTGAGGAAAATTAAATGGCAACAAAAGCAAGTTCAGCAGTAAAAAACAAAAAAACAAAAAAAAAACAAAAAAAACATAGAGCAAAAAGAGATGGATAAACAAAAAGTACGAAATGAAAGTTAAAATCAAACTCTGAAAGAAAATCTTGAAATGCTAAAGCAAACTAAAAAAGAAAGGCTTGAATTTCAAAAACAAAGTCATGTCAGACAGGAGATACTTGAAGAAAAGCAACTTCAAAATCAACAAGAGCAAAGATACTTGTATAAACTGGCAAACAAGGGAGAAATTAGTGAATACGAAAATGCGTTCTCACAAAACACGATGTGGCGTGTAACAGACACTTTTACAGATGCACCGGACGATGATATAACTTTCAAGTCTATTTTAGAAGATTTGAAAATTTATATGCACAGATTGCATAAATTGCTTAGACTCTTCTTTTTCAAAACCTTGGCACACCAAATTTGTGAATTATATTTTACTCCTTAAATACAAGAGAATTGATATTCACTGAAACGGTTAAACTTCTTACATAAGTTTTATTCCTAAAATTTTACTTTTTCATAATAGTTGGAAGAGCATGATTTTAACTGGAAAGGATAGTAAAGATTTCACAACGTTCGCGTCGGCCGCGAACAAGCATTGCGACGATTTCAAACTGTCAGAATTGCTTGTAAATAATTTCAAATGTCTGTTATATGTTCAGGGACATGTTTCAGCTAAAAACGTTGAAATTATACGTAGAGTTCTAAATAAAGTGGAACTTCAGCCAAACCTTACTCTCCAACAAAGAGCAGTGGACTGTCAGAGATTCGTCAGCGTACACCAAGATTTCAAAAATATCAAGGAATCTGACATATAAGAAAATACAAGAAAAGTACACAATAAGGAAAAACAATATATTTCTCCCTCTTAAACAAACCAATCCTAAAATAAGATAACGACTGAGGAAGATTGTTCTAATTTGTTTTGTATCAACACCCATTGTGGTTTGTAGAAGTACGGACGTCTACCGTCAGGGGTAAGGCAATTTTCTAGCAAGTGATAGGTACTATTCTGGGCAACTTTGATATCGCATTTGATAATTTGGATGACATTTATACTTGGGATAAATCATCAATAAAAAGGGCGTAAGACCAGATCCAGAACGGTCTACAGCAATCAAGAACATACAAGCTTTCGAAAATGTATTTTTCTTTTCAATGTTTCTTAGGTTTGGCAAACTATTGTCAGCGACGCCAGCTCGTATGACATTGGAGCATGCATTCTATACAAGATGCCAGATGGATCTCACAAATCAATAGTCCATGCGTCGAGAAGGTTTCTTCCTGCAGAAAAGAATTACTCGCAAATTGAGAAAGAGTAATTAGGTATTATTTTCGCAGTAACGCAGTTTTATCGGCATATTCACGGTAGACACTTTATATTGTAGACGGTCCATAAAACGTTACTGACCATCTTCGTTTCTACAACAGTTCTGCCTGTGCATACAGCAAGTAGACAATGGAGATGGGCAACAATTCTTGTAAATTATAAATTTAAAATGGAGTTCCTACCGTGTAAAACTCTGTCATGTCGACGCACTGTCCAGATGAAAATCAAAACACAGAGAACATCTTGCAGATACTGTGATTGCTTCTGTTCGCACAGAAGAATGCAAAACCACCTTGTGCAACACAGTAAGTGAATTCCCTGTAACACTCGACGAGAAAAAACAAAAAGTTCTGAGCAACGTGTTTATCCGGAAAAGCAAAATCATAACTCTTGAAATAGACAAACTGACTTCAGATATTTGTTTCTTTATTCGACGAAGTACTGCTATAAAATGAGCGAGTCATCAATCTTACAAAACTACAAAGAAGAATTCTGAAAGGTTTGTATCCTGGTCATCCAGGGATTACAAGGGTGTAAAGCCTTCTGCACAATTATATATACTCTCCGAATATGTATAAGCATAGCGAAAACAGGTTAAAATCCTGTAAAGGCTGTTCCTTGGCAGTTAAGGAACCTTTAATCTAATATAGTCTTTGGCCCAAAACAGACCGACCATGGTCTCGAATTCATGAAGATTTTTCAGGTCCGCTAGACGGATTCAATTATCTTATAGTAATAGATCTTTTCTAAGTGGCTTGAAATTCTTAGATGTAGAAATCCCACTAAAGAAATTCACAATCAATTTCCTACACAAAGTATTCACCAGATTTGGGGTAGTCGATTTAGTCAGAAAATAGGACACAATTTACGTCCGGAGAATTTAAGGACTTTTAGTGAGATCTTCCAGGCTAATCATATCACGATCGCTCCATAACACTCAAAAGGCAGGGCGAGCGATTCGTTGAAAAACTAAAAGAACTATGAAAAAATCATCCAGAAAAAGCCCTACAACAGCTTCTTCAGGTGTATAGAATCACAGCTAACCACAACACGCTATCATTATTACCTCATGCCTAGGTCATGTTTGCGCTTAAAATAAGTTCTGTGTTCGACAAGCTGCTTCCAAAAAAAAAAAACTGGACGAACAAACACGAACAAACACGGTGCCTACAAAATGCTACCAACCCAAAGTGAAAGTTGTTTTCCTGGATGTTCCGGTATAATATATGTTTCTGAGAAATGGGTAAAATTGAAGTAGGAAATATGGTCTCTATAGGTCACTGACAAAAGACATTTAAGTCAAATCAAGAAAACGCCTGTCGGACGATGCTGACAGCGGTCCTACTGAAGAAAAAGAAGTAAGGGAAGTCATTTATGACATGCCAATTCTACAGGTGTCCCTGGAATAGAGCCGTTTACGGAGGAAAAGAAAATGACAGACTTTCTCGTCGTGAATACGAAAAGAAAAAATAAATTAAATCCCTTGCGGAGTTAATATTTAGGAGGGGTGTGTTATGGTACAGTTGTGCTTAGGAGAGAGTGAGTGCGGAGTGCATTCCAGCAGAGAACTCTGACAGCTGGACTAACACTCACGCTAACATTCTCTCATTTGTATTTGTTTGTACTACTGTATTTGTTAAATATATTTGTTTACTCAGTAATGGATGGTTGATGGTAAGATTTTGGGTGGATATATAAAGGGTTTGTATTTGGTTTTTTCTTATATGTTGGGTATATGTTATTTACTAAAGATTTTTTACATTTCTTATATTTGTATTGTATTGTAACTTTTAAATTTAGGTTTGTAAATTCTCTATATACTAACATTTTATTTTAAGCTATTTTAAAATTTGTGGAAGTTCTCACCATCATAAGGTAATAATCGCTCTATAATTCAATATCTTCTGTATTTATATTATTATGGAACTAGAAATTTTATAGAATAAATAGAATAAATAATCCAACAAGACTGGAAGACAACTCAAATTTCTTTATTATACATATTGCCGGACGTTTAGCTGAATGAACAAACAATTTTTCATTTAATATGTATGAACACCCCACATTCCAAAATATCTAACCTATATCTTAAATTTCAAAGTCGACCTTCATTCTGGTTAGTTAAATTAAACACACCCATATAATTTAAATTTTCATTCGCCCCTCTCTATAATTACAATGTAATAAACAAATGAATTGTTTTCTGCAATCAAATTTAAATCATTTTCACCAAAGTTAGTTGAAAATTGCCTGATGACCTAATAAATCAAACTTTAAATCTTCTTGTAGCATAAAAATTAAATTGATTTAAATAAAAAAAAATAGAAATTGAATTAAAGTTATGTTACGCCGTACAATCTATGTTGCATTGGACACTCTTTAAAAAGTAAATACCGGAGATTCTAAACCTCTTGTTTCTCTAAACATGGATATATATATATATATATATGGACAGCAAGTCATAGCTTTAATTTTTCGTTTTGTAGGAGTTAAAATATATGAAAACATTGTATTGCTCCACGCACTTTCTTCCACTTCTACAGCCATTTTCAAAGGTATGTTTTTTCGCTGTTGTTGCTAGTTTGTCACTTGTGTTGACATGTTACATAGCAATTTATTTTGTGTTTTTTGAAAAAGTGGCGTTTAGTTCAAGACCTTACATGCCGTGCACGACTGGAATTCGCGTGAGCGTCTTTCTATCTGAAAGAAATGTAACATTTCCACAGTCCGTATATATATATATATAGGGTGCCAAATTATTATTGAGATAACTTTTTCTAATATTTCCAAAACCGTCGAATCAATTCACACTCAATTCACACAAAATTTTCCCACAATTTTGGCAACTGACCTGCGCAAACACTGAAATTTTTGTCTTACTCTGCGCAACGTAAACAAACTGGCGCCATATTTGTTATCAACACGGTGATTTGAGTGTGTTAAATTATTAAAAAGTGTAAGAATTCAGTAAAAAGATGGGGCGTAAAAGCAGTTTAAGTGATGCTAAAAAGAAAACTATTACCTCAGAACTCTCAAAAGGTAATTCTACCTTAGAAATTTCTAAAATGATAGGGAGGTGTCAAACAGTGAAAAACGTTCACCGCCGACCCTACACAAGTACGTAAAAGGGCAGATAAAAGCAAGCCGAAAGTTATTTCACGTTGTCTCATGTCACGACTTAAATGAGTGGCCACGAAGCACTCTGGACTTACCAATCAGGAGCTTTTCAGTCGCATTGGGGATGCTACTGTGTCTAAAAGTACTCGGTCGGTATCTGAGGGAAATAGCAACAACAATCAAACCTGTATCAAAATTTCGGTTAGAAGAAATATCATTCAAAATTGATTGAAATTGGCCGAGGAAAATATAACATTGACTTCTCTAAAGTTTTGTTCACAAACGAAACTCGAGCAACATTTGATGGGCCAGATAGATGGTGCAAAGGCTGCGTAATGAACGGACAGAATCGCCATCAGCGATTGTGGAGACATTTGCGGTGGTATTCTTCTTCTTTTAAAACTTTTATATCATTATAATCTCCTTCTTCTTCTTCGTCTATATGCCCTGTCCCTTCAGGGCGTAGGCGATCATGGTTCTCTACGTCTCCCTATCCCTTGTGGCTCTTAGTATGTTTGTTCCTGTTACTCCTGTCAACCCCCGTTCCGTCAACCACCTGATCAGGCCCTGCAAATATGTTATCCGCTGCCTTCCTCTGTCTATCTTTCCTTCTATCTGGCCAGTCAGTATCAGGTTCTCCAGGCTTTCCTTCCTCAATGCGTGTCCTGGGAACTTCAGTTGTCTCTTTCTGATGCTCAGTATCAATTTCCTTTTTGTTGCAATTCATTCCAACACCTCATCGTTGCTTGCATGCTTAGTCCACGATATCCGCAGCATTCTTCTGTAGAACCACATTTCCGATGCTTCCAGCTTCATCCTCATTTTGTATGATATGGCCCAGCATTCACTGCCGTATTGAAGAACTGACATCACATAGCAATTCATCACTCTTTTCTTTGTTTCTAGTGAGATTTTCCTGTGTGTTAGGACTTTTCCAATTCGCCTTCGGATCTCCGTGTTGCACTTTCCATCTCCTGGTATAACACTTCCTAGGTATTTAAATTTTTGTACTTGCTTGATTCTGGTATCCCCCACCTGTATTTGGCATTTTCGGCTGTACTTTTTACTGTTGACCATGAACTCAGTTTTCTTAAAGTTTATTAGTAGCTTCTTTTTGTCACTCTTCACCGCTACCTTCTGTATGAGATCTTGTAGTTTCCATTCCGTGTCCGCAATCAGCACTGTATCGTCTGCATACCTTATGTTGTTCAAGTTATGTCCTCCAATAACAAATCCTGGCGTGTCATCTAGGGTCCTCAAAATATTTTCGCTGTACAGGTTTAACAAATCCGGTGAAAAGACACATCATTGTCTTACGCCTCTTTCTTTGTAAATCTACTGAGATCGTTACCTCTCCGTATGCAGGCCGTTTGCTGTCAGTAGAGATTCTTGATTACTCCATCAATTCTTTGTGTCGTATCTTGTCGAATGCCTTCGCATAGTCAATGAAGCATAGGTACAAGTCTTTCTTTATTTGTATTGCCCTTTCGGAGAGCATCCTAATCTTCTTTGACGAACCCGCACTGTTCCTGCCCTATCTCTGGCCTGATCCTGTTTCTCGCTTTATTCATCAGAATTCTGATTGATTGATTGATTGATTGCGGTGGTATTACTGGAAGAAAATTAGTGGACCCAAGGAAAGTAAAAGATGGCGTCAAAATGACTGCTGATTCATACGTGACGTTTGTGGAGCATCTTAAACAGTGGATGAAAAATCAAAGAGTTGCCTTCAGAAGAGCCATTGTTTTTATGCAATATAATGCTCTCTCACATGCTGCTCACAAGCCTACTGAATATTTGGAACAGTTAGGCTTCGATGGACCTCGAAAAATTCTTTAGATTTGAACTCCCAATCAAAAACATTTGGAGCATCATGAAGCGAAGACTGTACGCCAACGGACGACAATTCAGGAGCAAAGCTGAGTTGTGAAAAGCAATTCTTTGCATATCACGCGGCATTACAGTAGATGACATCCTACAATTAACAAATTCTATGGATCGTTGACTTCTTCAAGTAATTTCAAAACGGGGAAAGCACATTCCATATTAATTTGCTTAAAACTGTGCCTTTGTTTGTATCGACCATTTGTTTGATTATCTTATTTATGAGCTTCTTCTAAACATAAACATTCACGTGCAACATTAATAAACGTTTTGTTTGCTCAGTTCTGAAAATTTTATTAAACCTTTCTAATAACTTGGCACGCTCAAGTCATTGTGATGATAACAAATATAACGCCAGTTTGTTTAAATTGTGCAGATCAGTACGAAAATTTCAGCGATTGCGCAAGTCAGTGTTGCCAACATTGTGTTAAAATTTTGTGTGAATTGATTCGACGATTTTTGAAATAATAGAAAAAAGTTATATCTATCATAATTTGGCACGCTATATATATATATATATATATATATATATATATGTGTGTGTGTGTGTGTGTGTGTGTGTGTGTGTGTGTGTGTGTGTGTGTGTGTGTGTGTGGTGGGAAGCAAAACAAAATTATATTATCGTGTGCGGATAGATTGTTTTACAATCTTGATATAATTGTATTTAGATATATTGGAAAATAATCCACCACAAAGAGTCAATTCAAGTCACCATCAACTCCAAGTTTTCTTAAATATTTAGACTAAATTTTCTTGGGTTACTCCAAAATGCATACCATTATATAATTTTATATAGGAAAAATCCAAATACTTCTTTTCTCCCCCCCCAAGTCCCAGGATTGCATATATGTGTCTTGCGTGCGTTAACTTGCCGTAAATTAGTCGCAACTGAGTCTGCAGTTGTTCGCTTCCGTTCTATCACCAGATGAGCAAAAATATCAATGATCCGTCAGAACCCCTCACTTCCTCTGCCACGTTTTGATTTCTGAACGGAAGTTAAGTACTCGAACGGGAGCAGTCGAACTCGGAGTTTATTCCTCAATACCGGAAATCAAGAGACTGTTGGGTCCATAATGCACAAATTAGGAAAACAGAAAAGAACGAAAAAAGAGATAAGACAGTAGCGAAGTCCAATCTATGTGGACTAATGATTATATTTATAACTCTTTGTACAACAAGAGAAAGAGAGAGAGAGAGAGAGAAAGAGAGAAGAGAGAGAGAGAAAGAGAGAGAGAAGAGAGAGAGTGAGAAGAATTAAGAATTATTTTCTTTCACTGTTCACAAATTACTTGCTGCTACTATGTCTATTTGCTGTTAGAGGTAATACAGTCTTTATGCTCCCCTTCCTTTTAGTTTCTTCTTAGAAATTATAGGCGTGCCTTTAAGCGTGGGAGAGAGAATGTTTCACATCTTAACTCCAACGCGTCTAGAGCGGGTTTCTTCTCCCTTTAAATCCGTGTGACTTTCGTTAAACACTCTCCGATATAATGTGGATCGGCAAGTTATTGGAAAGTTTTTCGATAAAAGTCTAATGTCAATTTCGTTTATCTGGCGTTTACCAATGTCTGCCGATCTGGCGGTTTGGAGACAAGGCTTTGTTGTCTTTGTACATTTATCTGCTAACATTAATTATAATTTCCATCCTTATGTGTTTGGTCTTCTCGACAATTCAATCTCAGTCACGCCTTATCGCTTCCCTGAAAGAGAATAGAAGAGAAAGTAACAAACAAGAAAGAAAGAAAAAGAGTTTTCTCTATTCGCGAGGGAAGCCTTACATCTGGTCTATGTCCGATTGTTATCATATCGGTCGATGTCATTTCGTGAATGCCTTGTGTTTTGCCTATCTCTTATCTCTCTTTGGCCACCCTCAGCACATATTCCTTTTTTTCTTCTCTTTCTTAGCTCACCCCGCACACAAAATAGTAATATATACACACAGAGATATTCTCCAAATATCTATTTCGGGGTTCGAATCTATAGTCTTTCGATTCTATTTTAACGTGTGTACATAAGAAACACTTACATTGTGCACTTCCGATTATTTCTGTTGTCTTATCGAAAATGGTCTCAGTGCAATATATTAAACGTGTGGGCGCGCAGCCTATGTTATTTCCGCTGAAAGTCGTTATATTGGTTTATGTTTTCACTTATTTTTAGACATTGATCCAGAAATGATTAAATGTTTTGAATCAATTTCTGGACTGGATTAATTTATGTATTTGAATCGAAATTGATATTTCGTTTCAATTATCCAAACAGATTCTTCTCTACGTAGATAATTAGAATTTAATATTAAGATACATTTCCCAATAGGTCAACACCCGCACTAGGTAATACTTCTCTTTGTGTTAATTTTGTTTCAACTGCCAAGCCACGCTTATTACCTTATTTTATTGCTTCACTTTTCCTTCCATGGTGTACATTTGTTATCTTATCAATACAATAATTTTTAATTTCTTATGGCGTTATTTTTCACTCTTCTAGGAACGTCTCAGTCTCTCTCATTGGAATATTTAGCTCGTTAATCAAGTTTTTTGGTTCGTTTTATTTGTGTAAGTTTTTGTCCAGATTTTGATTGTTGTGTGTTGCATTTACTTGCCGAGTCGCTTGCTTAAAGAGTCAACGTAATCCTCTGTGCTTATTATCGCTTTTCCTTTTCATTTTGCGTACATATCTTCGTAATTGTTTAATTGTTTTATTGTCCAGGTCACGGAGTTCTTCTGCTTTCCAGTTGAACTAATGTCCGAAGTACTTCAAAAAGGAAACTCTACTTATTCTTTATGTAATTACTTTTCTGTTGCAGAGTTTAATTGTTCGTATTATTACATCCATTGTGGACGTCTTGTCTATCTTTGTGTTTATAACAATCGCTTATTTACCTGTAACCAAGTTTAAGTCAAGATATGAAATATATGTAGTATTTTTACCTGAAAGTTTTCTTTACATTAATAATATTCTTCAGGGTCAGTAGACGTGTGCTGTAAGTGCCGGTCTTTTTAAGGTGATATTTATTTTCATTTATAGAATTTATTTATTTATAAATATTTATCTGATGATACTTATATTTCTTAGAAATCATTTTCTGCTTATTAGTTTTATTCACAGTGTATGGCGTGCACTTCCTTTTATATCCCTGTCAGCATAAATAGTAAACTACTAAAGAATAGTGACCAAGTGGTTTTCTAAGCCTGTTTAAGCGTTATGTTTACACAATTTGTCACTATGTAGCGTATTGAAATATTAAACATTCTTCCAGCAAATGTAATTTCCAATCTTATCGCGTCGATGTTGTATTCGGGTTGTGTCAATATGTGACAGCCTGATTATCATCATCATTATTATTTTTTGTTGTTGTTGTTGTTGCTATTTTCATGAGTATCTTTACCTGATTAACCCCAGAACAAAATCTCTTCTTGACATAAATCCGTCCATGAATTTTGCTATCATCCCCAAATAAACTCGCCTAAATATTTGCGGAATTAACATGTACAAATGGAAATGTTCTACTTGCCTGGCTCCTGTTTCTTCAAACACGACAATAAATGTCTTGCTTCTTCTAGTTTTTCAGTTGTTTTGGAAAACCTATACTATAGTTCCTGTCTTTAAGAACTCTGGTGTACCTTCTAATCACTCGAATTAACGTCCTATTAGACATATCTGACAAAGTACTAAAGTCTCTACTCAATTCTAAAATTTACTTGAGCGTTTCCATTTAAAGGTCTTTATTTCAGATAAACAATATGACTTTGGTTTTAACTGTAACATTTGGTTGATTGTTGTCAACCGCCAATATGTTAACTCTTAATTCTGAAGTTGTCTATCAGGCTTTAGATAAGGTTGCCGAGGCCGCGGCTATGGCTTTAGATATCGCAAAAGAATTTGACAGATATTGGCATGCCGGCGTTCTACAAAAGCCCAGGAGTTATGGCGACTCTTGCGGGATGTTTGACTTCAGCCATTCGTTCTTAACAAATCGCATAATGAAGGTCGGGTTGAAGATTTTGAATGGAAATACAAGCAGAAATACACAAACGTAGAATCTGAGCAAATTGGAAATTCATCGTCAGCTTTCGTCATATTTTGCATTGGCTTTTAGGGACAAGTTTTAAGAAAAGGGGACGTTTTCAATAAGGTGTCTTATCAAAATAATTACTAAAATACCGTACTGATTGCGTACAAAAAAATAAGATAAACAGCAATAGATAAACACCAAAGGGAAATCAAATCGAAAGATTTTAGCGTTTCAAATGCAATTAATAAATAAAATATATACTAGATATTAAAAACAAAACAATATAGATTTTTCTGTTTGCAACACAGAAAATGATTTTTAAAAAATAAAGATAATATTAAAAATATATATTTCTTTTTTAAACTGATAGTTTTTTTAAAAAAAGTGTTAAAATATATAGAGAAATGAAAATTAAATAAAGGAAAGTTTGACAGATAAATTGCGTAGATGAACCCAGGAAAAATTGATGAACTGAAAAATATCTAAGAGACAAATGATTAGAGTTAAATTAACATTTAGATTAACACTTTACGTACTCATGTTTAAATCTTAATAAATATATCTTGGTAGATTGACCATTGTTACGAGATTTTATAACGTTAGAAAATATATTATTCTATTTAAGGACGATTTAAGTCGAGTGATTATTTGCAAGTTACGTTTGCAGAATGTTATTCAGAGATGCCTATTTTAACTCATAATACAAGACTGTGGATCTTTATGCTACACGAAACAAAATGAATCATATCTATGAGGTTTGACAATTTTTAAACTAAAGTCACAAAAAAGAATTTCCATTTCTTCTTTTGAACAAAGAGAATGTTTAATATTTGAGCAAAAATAAATAAATAAAAGTTGAATATATTTGTTATTTAAATATTGATAAGTGCGTATATTAGTTTAGAAATATTTAAAAAGTATATCATTAATATGAACAAATTGTTTGCTCACACTGCTGACGTATTTGCGAACATCGCAGAAAGAGTTTATCAAACTCTATATAAAATTTGTGAGGCTCAGGCTGTTGCTTTGGATATTTCGAAAGCGTTCGACAGCATTTGGCATACAGGTTTTCTTCACAAGTTGAAAAGTTATAGTATCTCTGGACAATTATTTTTACATAAGTTATTCCGAACGACCACTCTTCTAGATCGTCTTTTGCACAAACGCGGGTTTTACCTAGTGTTCGAACCTACTTTGTTTTGAATTCTATTAACGGCAGTCTTGATGCCAGCAACTCTCAACTTGCATCTATGACAATGACATAATCATTTATGCCTGTTTTGATAGTCATTCGGATCATTTTAGTAAAGTCAAATTGGCAGCTGATATCATAATTAAAGCTGAAAAAAATTATCTGTAATAATTGTATAAGACACTTTTCTGATTTCCATCATCATGGCTGATGCTAACTTTTAGAAGAAGGAATTGTTGCATCTTGATAATCTATCTTGCATATCTATAACTCTCTCATTCGCCCATGCATAAATATTGTTACCACATATGATCCGCCCCCTTGCTACTTACCTTGAGCTCTTTGATAAAACCTAAAATAGCATCAGCAATTTTATTGGTTCTGATACGTCATATGGCAGCAGCCAATTTCGAATTGCCATAAAATTGTCTCCCTGTAACTTATAAATAAACACTTTCATGATAAATGTTCCGATGAGCTCTTCCCTAGACTTTATATATTTAAGCCTAGTACTACACTGTCGACGAGGGCTCAGTTTACAATGTAGATGTAAAATTACAGATCAGCACAATGTAACTCAAGTGTTTATTTTGAAATACAAATAAATGGTCATAAAACAAAAAAAAATATTGCTTTTGAAATTCTAGTAATATGTTTACAACCAAAGTCATATAGTAAGATTTCCAGCTTTTTTCTTGTAAAAATTCAAGATAAAACAAATAAAATAAGATAGAAATTTACCTCAGCAATACTTGTGTTGCATCTATTCTATCAAAGCCTAATCCGAATGCTGATTTTCGCTCAGTTTAGTCAGTCAATTGCCGTACGTGTTAAACGATTCTTTCGAGACATGAGTTAATAGTCAGGAGATTTTCTATCATTAGGTTGCCATTAGTTTCTGCAGTAACCAAAGATATAGACGCTAATCTGTCATGCTATTCAACTTATTGCTTGAGAAGAAAGACAGGAATTCATACTTTTCCCAAGGTTATTTGCGCGCAAGTGAATGTTATGAATTCAACTAGTATTTGAACTCGGCACTCCGATTTTTTCCCGAGCCGATATTCATTGCACTCTAACGCAGTTTTTCATTACTAGATAGAAAATTTTGTCGAAGAAAATGAAGAATTTTACTATACGTTTAAGCAAAACACACAGCATTTTCCATCAAGTTGAAATTAAGAATTAATGAAACATCGGTTTGACTGACCCAAGAAAAAAAATCTTTTTAGTTTCAAATGATTTTTATTCAATAAATCGTGGATGCAATAAGAATTCTAGCTCCATTTCACTGCGTTCATAATTTTACACATTACGTTTTGGAATAGACATATTTCTCATGACCTGAAAACATGTGCTATTGATATACTTAAATGTATTCGTTTGTGAATTTCATGTTGAAGATTAGCAAAATGAACATATATCTGCCAGTTATCTTCTGGTGTTGTGGTGTCCATTGTTTGGCTACTGCTATATTCACAACGCAATGCACCTTAAATACATCGTTGGTGACATTTTAAAACTTTTATATTCAATGTCAGATAGTGACGATTTTTCTTTATAATAGTGGGTTGTGTCTTAGATAATCTTTTAACCTGTAAAACATTTCCAAATTGGCAAATCATACAGAAACAAAATGTAATAAAAAATGTCCTTCAAACCTAGATTTATTCACACGTCGGCTCACAGATTTACCTTTCTGCTGTGCTTTGGTGAGTATATTTGACGTAAAATATTTAAATATATTTAATTTAATTTTCTTGTTACATCCTTTCTGAACACTATAATATACCTGTATCAGTCAGTACATGAACAACTTCTCCAACTACCACATATATCATAAGAATTTATTAACTTGAAAATACGCTAAGGGTATTTATTTTTATTGACTAGGTCTTTAGTATATTATTTTGTGCTTTTAATCCCTATATTCATGATGTTTAGAAATTCAAGTGATAGTCGCATGGAAAGGATATAAATAATCGGCTTCCGAGAAGATCTGAAGATGCATTACAATTTGGAAGCCGATTCCAGATTCCAGATTATATATTTTTCTCTGCCGTTTATTCTCTGGCTACATGATTTTAGAATAAACTATTGTTTTGCATGGCCAAATCCCAAATGTACAATTCTCATAGGATTTCCTTTCTGATCCAATCATATATTTTTGTACTCTTTCTAAAAGAAATTACTGTTTTTTCGTTATATTTTTATAATTTCTGTCTTCGAACTCTTGTTATTCACTGTTTTTCTGTATTCTGTCCATCAAAACCTTAATATATTGTATTCTCCGCCGTCATTACTCGATATCCGTGTTTTCTTCGTAACTGTGACTCTATTATTTATGCCGATAGATTTAATTTCACATTTTCGCGTTTCTCCTTTTACACTTGATTGATCCAATATTTTTCAATATAACCCTACTTATTCAAATTTTAGCATTTTAAACCAATCTTTCATAATGCAGTTTTGAGTTGTGTTTAATTTCTTTGATGAACTATTCAATATTATACTCAATGATTCCTTTCTCTTTTCCTTTTTGCACACCTATTATCAATATCACCCCGGGGCTCAAGTTATAGTATTTCCCGTTATATGCCAAAAAGTTCTCATTACTTTCACTTGTTCAGTTTGGCAAAGAATCTGATTAGAACAAAATCGATATTTTTCATATACTTATTAATATGATAAGATTTCTTTAAATTATATCATATTCTTAATCTTTATCCTTTTTTAACATTTCCTCTCATTCCATTCTTTTTCATTTTGTTTTTTGTAATGATATTTCAGAAACCAGATGGTTTCACTAATGGTTGAAAAGTTTAGTACATTCTGCTGCTTTGAATTTATTACCTCCTAAATTTATCCATTTTGATTCCAATATTTAATTCATCAATTATATATATATATATATATATATATATATATATATATATATATATATATATTCTACGTCGGTAGCATGACTCGGAGCTTCATGCCCTACGCAATCATCATGTGTATATTACAATTTAGCCGTTTGCGAGATTTTAATTTAAGTTCACTTGATGTTCGTGGAAATTAAACTTTACTATGTTAGAAACTATATTTTCATTTGTAAAGAGTATAATATAAATAGACAAAAATTATATGAAGTTGTAATACTAAAATAAGAAAAGGTTAAAAAAATTAAAAATTAATTGAAAAAATTAAGTAAAATAAAAGAATAAACACTCAAAGATAAATTTCTGCTCCAATGAACTTAGATCACTGGTGCCCCCTAAATACGAATTTGCACGAGATACTAGATTAGCAACTAGATCCCACCCTTTTACAGTGAAATCGATAAAATGCAGCCGTAACTTCTACTCCAACAGTTTCTTTCCTCGCACTTCCCGACTGTGGAATTCTCTTCCAAAAGATTGCTTCCCCGACGGCTACAATCTCCAGGAGTTTAAATGTAAAGTCAATAGACACCTCCTAACACACTAACCTGCTCCCATTCTATCAAACACTCTTCCCATCTGCCCGACACTCATCCTCGCTATCCTTACTCATCTATCACCTTTCTCCTGACATTCCCTATGTCTATCCACTCCTTCTCTTTACCTTCCCCTATGTAGCCCCATGCGCAATAGTGGCAGTGGAATGCCTTGCTTGGGGTGAGATGATTAAAAAAAAAAAAAAAAAAAAAAAGATAGTTCACAATTAGTATTAATATTAAAATCTGCGAGAAAGAGAAAGAAATAATTAAAAAGCAAAGGAATGAGAAAGAAGTAGGTAAACACCTAAGTGAATCTATATTAATCGTAATGAAGTAAATATTTTTTCTATGCCAGCATCTGGTCATCATTTCACCTTTTTGCTTAGTAAATTATGGTTAATTATTTCATTTAAGATGACATGTTTTTCGAAAAAACATAAGTTACATCTTTCTCTTTTTCAAGTATATGATTTGTATTTTTTTTAATCATATCACCTCGAGCAAGGCGGTAACGCCACTGATGTGCAGGGAGCTACGCAAGAGTGAAAAGATTTGGAAAAGAGAAATCCGGCAATCACATCCTAAACAGGGAACAAGGGATGAGACTCTACACCTGTACAATAGACGTGGGTGGAGTGTGAACCGGGCGATAGTTTAGTCTATTTACTCCAATTGAAAAAAAAAATAAAAAAAATAAAAGAAAAATGAAAAGATTGGAATAGAGAAAGCCGGAAACAACATCCTAAACAGGGAACAAGGGATGAGCCTCTACAACTGTACAATAGACGTGGGTGGAGTGTGAACCGGGCGATAGTTTAGTCTATCTACTCCAATTCAAAAAAAAATAAATAAATAAAAAATTAAAAAAAGGTAAAAAGATTGGAAAAGAGAAAGCGGGAAACCACATCCTAAACAGGGAACAAAGGATGAGCCTCTACACCTGTACAATATTCCAATTAATAATTGGGTTCTTGTTTTTTAATTGAAAATAATATACAGATAAAGCGAAGCTTTTACTGTATTTACTATCGTTTAAAGACAATATGTGTGTTAATTAATATACATATTTATTAATATATAATTAAACGCTGTATTTATTCAACATTAATCACTGTTTTATTAAATTGAATTATATATATTGCACTTAAATAAAAATTCAAATATATTCCGTCATTTAGAACAACACGGTTATCAACGCACACTTCTGAGAAAAACGCTTGTTGATAACACGTACATACTCAAACAAGAAAATAATAAGCAGAAACTAAAAATCCTCGAAGCACTCTACATTAAACAATTTAAACCTGGTTTGAATACAATCAATTTCGATATTTCCAATAACGTACTCAAATGTCTGTAATCAGACCAGGGACCACAACACCACTATTTTGTCACTGTCTTCGGCCATCCGCCACGGTAGGGATGGACTTATATTTTCAATTCAATTATCTTTATTGTTAATAGCTTAAATGTTCTATGTTTACTGTGTGTTAACATTTACTCTTTGATAATTGCTTATGTGAGCCGAAAGCTTAGACCCGATAAAAAATTCAACAAATACTGTGATTTTTTGTTGTCTTTCAACGACATCACCATCAAGTATATCAGACGGTATGAACGGATCCTACACAAAATTAATAGACAAAACTTGTCTATATTATTCAATGAAACCTGCATTAATGAAAAAATGCTGCCAAAATACACACAATATATATATATATATATATATATATATATATATATATATATATGCGTATACTTGAGTATATACATATATGTATATTTGCTAATTCATATATATATGTGTTTGTGTGTGTGGGCGTGTGTGTGTTTAGATTTTCAGTCTTGTTTATTTCTAAAGGAAACACTGACCATGGATCAATAACTATCTTTTTTAACATTATCTTGCATATGCCATTTCTATGAATATATTCTTAGAGTCTGCTTCATTTAATATTGGGTATAGCATATTTCCATTTCTTTAGTCGTTCAAATTACAAAAAATAATAACCATGAATATCAGCGATGAACAAGAAACTTTTGTTTCAAATTGTGTCTTTTCATCACCGTAAATATTATACAAATAAAATGACCTATGGTAGCTTATACATAAACTGAAAAACATCGAAACTTCAAAAATCAGCAAAATATTTAAATTAGGAAAGTTGATTTTATTTTGCTTGAAATTAAATTCTTATTCTAAAAGTAAAGAATATTAATAAATGGAATTTCCAATCTAATACTAAAAAATAAAAATAGTGTAAAGTAAATATATTCTCCACAAAAATAAATACATATTAACCAAGATAAATATTAATATTCGTTAGTGAGGAGATCCACATTATTTGATGTTATTAAACTATTAAAAAATAATGCTTTTGAATATATGAGATTTAGCAGCAAGCGTTCAACTCTGAAATGATTCGCACACTAATCTTTTACATTACCTAGCTTTCAAAATATATTATAAAAACAAATTAAAAAATACCTTTTTATTAGATTTCAACGACGTTAAACTAATATTCAGATTGCACTTTAATGAAACTAGTAAAAAAATTAACTCAAGCTTTATTTTATATTTTCATTAATCATTTTTAAATTTTGAAAACATTTTTCAAAACATATTCGGGCAATTGAAGTTTATGCGATTTGTATAAATTCAGACGGATAATACATATATGAAAACCCACACATACTTATTCTTCAGATATGTTTGAAACTTTCATGTTTCATCATATTCAATTATATTTTATTATAAGAGAGAAAAAATTACAACAAAATTTAAACCAGCAGCTTATATATGTATTTAACAGCACGATTAATGATAAAATAATATATTAATTTGCGATGGATTTCAGTTTTATAAATTTTTGTCGAAAATAATATTTTGCGATATAAGTAAACTCACTTGTTGAAACAATAGTTACTGGTTGTATTGGGAGAGAAAACTGGATAGTTTTATTTTTTATAATATTGCATAAGGTTTGAAAAAATACATATTTTCGCTGTATTGTTTTTTTTTTTCAGAAAGATAAACAATTGATTCAAAGATATAGTAACAAATGTACGAAATGTTTTATAAAGATTTGTGCAGGAAATTTTCTGCTGAACTTTGCTCGTAGACGTGTATACCTGTTGCGCAAATCAATACAATACATGATTATAAACTACCTCATGTCATGCGTAATATAAACGTTGAAAATATTTTATATCGGCTTTATTATTTGCTCTGATTTGTTTTTTCAACATATCCATAAATCAATTATTTTAATGAATTCAGAGATCAAGGCTCTCCCTAACTTCCTATCTTTTGTAATTTTAAGTATCATTTGTCCTCATAGTACACCTCCTAGTTTATATTCTATTATTTATTTAAAAAATTATTTTCTGCATCCTCAATTACTTCCATTATATCCTGTGAGTGTCAACTTTATCATATCCTATTTCCTCATTATGTATACTAGAAATTTCATAGGCCTTTCTTCTAATCTTAAACTAATTATGTATTCTGTTCCCATTTTTTTCCAAATATCTTTTGTTCTCATGCTCCACCCATGCTATTCTTACTATATTTCTGTTGGGTAAAATCTGCTTTTCATCTCTAAGAAAATTAACTAAGATTCACTGTCAGATATGTTGATATTATACTGGAATTTGGATACAATTTTCTTTATTTTTAAAGAAATGTTACCTATTTTTAATACTTTAATTTTGGAAGTCATATTCGTTATTGCAGTGCGCATTCGAATTTCACTGCCATATTTTCAATAGTGTATTTGAACATTTCCGATATATTTGTATTTTGCATGTTTTTGACGTCATCAATGTGTAGCCAGCAAGTAGCTAACGATCGTGCATACAGTCTTCTAAAAATAATGAAATAATTTCATCCAACTCTCCTTTACAGCCTAATCAAGTAGATTTCTTTCTAGGGCTGTCATCAACATTGAGGCATCACCGTATTTCATCTTGTAAATTTGATGTCACAAAAAAATAACCGGTCATTCTTTGAATATTTTCTCACTTTATAGGTTGAATATATCCAGTAGAAATTGTAGATTTTTTCACATCCCCTTCTATTTTAGCGTATTTGATCAATTAAGTTTCTCTACAGAGGCTGTTGCTTTGTTCCCAGTAAATATTCTGGATAATTTTAATATATGTAAATGTTCTGGTTTATTCTAATATCTAAATACACCAAATTTATTTAGCACTGGAAGTATCTATTTGTATCCTACATTTTCAATTTTTTGCTGTTGTTTATGAAACGTACGTAAACCTCTATCTGCATTTAAAATGCCTGCTCAGATAGAATACTGACTATAGGGATCTCATTTCTGGTTTCAATATCGATAAAAAAGCCAAAATTATCCTGATTCTCTTTCTGGTTTAATTACACTTCCAATTAATGCTATGTTGTATATATAGTTGTATAATAATCACAAAGTGAACTATGATTTATTTATCAGGAATTAAATGAGTGAATGGAAAAAATTCTTGCAATCACACCAACCAAATGCAACACTAAAAGAGAAGTTTGGGTTTCTTAGCAACTTTTTTGATTTACAAAATTTACTGTGTTTGAGCGTCGAGCGGAGTAATTATTAAAGTGATATATATGCCGAGTCAAAATAATTCAGTTTCAAATTTTGGTACTTTTGGGTAATCGCTACAAGAGTTACGACTGAGGAGGGAGTTGAATCCTCACTATGTACTCCATACGTCCAGGCTTGTGTCACATGTAAGCTATACTTAGTCAATACTAATTTTAGTATCAAATATGGCAAAGACATTTTCGTTCGGTAAACAGAGAGCAGGGTAAATATCCAATAAAATTAAGATCGTATCAAAATTGAGCATAGAATTAAGATTGAACCAACGATTTGAAAAATGCAAGAAAAATCAATTTGAATTTTTATTTTATGAAAGAAATCCTATGTAAATTGATATTCAACAGACATTAACACTCGAGGTAAATATTTCGATCATTTAAGCAAACCTTCGAAAGGATAAAATAGTCTGGAATTCAATCAGGCGAAGTCTTCACTCAAAACACATACGCGAAATCAACAAAAATAAAATTATGAACTGAGAAATAAAATTACACCAAAATAAAAAAACAAACAAACAAATAAGCCAAAACAAAAAAATAAGTAAATAAATGAATAAATAAACGAAAACCATAATTCTATTTTCTTTATTGATTTATTTCTTCTTTATTCATTTTTATTATTTGACGTTATGTTAATTATTTTATTCTTCCGGCTAAAAAACATTTAATACTGAATATTAATTAAAATTTATTTCGTGTTTTATTTTTCTCGCGTAATCAGAATATTCGAAAAAAAAATTAATACTGGCTTAATTTTATAAATATAAATCAACGATTAAGAATTTTAATTTAGTTAGATGTCTCTTTCTAATTACATAGGCTGCGGAACGTACGCACGTAGATAGATAGATAGATAGATAGATAGATAGATAGATAGATAGATAGATAGATAGATAGATAGATAGATCCTTATTCCGATAAATCTTGAAGATAAACCACGTTAATATATTCATAAGAAGAAAATGCCATATGATAATAATATATAAATTTTACAGTAAATAAATAAATATTAATTCTGCTTAAAAACATTCTAAAGTTATATTATTTCATATTTTTTTCATTCTCGTCATTTGCTATATTGTTTGGTAGTTTGTGATTTAAATTATATTTTAAAGTCGAAATCAGTTTCAATAAATCACTGTATATTAGCGATAACTAGTTTTATAGATGTAGTAATTGTATAACT